>JAWWMK010000001.1:10868546-10887354 GCA_035047105.1 Galeopsomyia nigrocyanea | reverse complement strand
TATATAAATACGAGGCCACGTGTTGCTGCTAGCTGCAAGAGAGAGAGAGAGAGAGAGTTTTTCTCGCGCCATTTCCTGTCGCCTCAACGACGTATATATACTACTGCCGCTGACGAGCTGTGAATACGAGCCTTTTCTACCTAGTACGCGAACACTTTTTTCTTCTTCGATTTTTCAAGATGATATCGAGATAGTCTGCCGAGTATAGCGGAAAAATTCATCATTGAAATTTGACTCGTCGTAGAACGAATAGTATATTCGTTAGCCAATTGTGTCGTAGAGTAATTGTCAATTAGGTAGATGCACGACACAAAAGGAGAAGAAAAAAAAATAGAATGACGAGCATTCGCAGATCTATCTCGCAGGTTGATTCGAAGCAGAGAAACGTATAGGGTAAAAGGATTCAGCAGCGCGTAAAATTGTCGCATTCCGTCGATCTTTGATAACGAGAGCGCGTCTCACTCTCTGGGCGGCTGATGGGAAGGAGGAGTATAGTAGAAATGTGAAAACTCGCGATCAAAGGTGATACGTCTTCCTTGCGCTTGCGAACGACTCCTCAGAGAGAACGACGACGACGACGCCTCTTTCTAATCGAGTCTTTCTCTCTCTCTCGCTCGCTCAGCGCTAACTTGGTAATTTAAATGCAGATGGCAGGGCAATTAAGAGAGTGGAGTTTCGTTTGAAAAAAAAAAAAAAAAATCTCGTAGAAAGAAGGAAGAAGAAGAGAGGAAGGTTGATTTGCCGTGTGTATTAAAGTTTTCCGCGCGACGTCAAAAAGCTCCCCGTGAAGGAGAGAAAGAGAGATGGTAAATGCGAATAATCGCCTCGTAACGTTAGTTAGGGAACACTTAAAAACTTTTAAGTAGCTTCGCGCCTCGTCGCGACAGCTTTATATATATCCATGCCTTTTCGTCTCTTTCTCTCGCGATATACGAAAAGTTTACGTCTGCGAGAGAAAAATATGCGACGTCTGACCAAACGCGTTTTTTTCTACTTACCCGAAAAAATCGCAATCACTCTTTTGCATAACAATGACTTTCCGATCTCGCAAAAATCCTTATCTTTTTCTTTTTCGAAACTTCGATTCATCATTATCAATACCATTATACGTTCAGCGTTCTCTCTCTCTCGACTTTATAGGGGGAAATGGGGGAACAAAGGGCTGCGCGCACGATGACGTCATATCCGGTTGCAGTAACGCTCGCGAGTAAGCGCTATGTCTCTGTCTGCAGACGCCGCGAAACCGCAACCGCGCCGCGTCAACCTTACACTCTCCATTAGGCGACGGAGGATATTAGCTGAGGCTGACGTAGTATCTCTCCTCCTCCTACTCCTCCTCCGTAACCTCCTCGTCCTCATCGTCGTCGTCGTTGTCAGGTTTGCCATTTGCCTCGAGGCTATCGTCGAAACCAATAAATTATGTTCGACATTTTTCCTTATTTTTTCGATGACGTTGGATGGTTATGGTTTGTTGTTTATGTGAAAATTTGTAATATGCTGCATAGAAGCCGACCGATCCAAAGATTGACGTTCCATTTTTTTGACATAATTTCAAATTCAATTCACTGTATTCCTCGATTTTCTCGTCCGTTATATTCAAAACTATCGATCTTCATTTACGGAAAAACAATCAAGTAACGTTCGATCCATCTAACGGCAAAACAACCAAACTATCTATATATCAATCCACCGAAATCGTTTATTCCAGCAAAAACAAACAATCACGATAATCCAGCTTGCGCTTATCGGTGAAATCCCACCAAACGGCAACCCAAGAGCGTACCGCGATAGAGAGAAATCATAGCAAACTAATTGACCTCTCGCTTACTCCCAGCGTTATAATCATCGGCCAATTTTCATCCTTGCAGATCATCTGCAGTAGGTAGCTTCAAGAGCTTCAGTCAATACACACCAACGATGCGGCGCAGTAGCAAGCATCTCCCTTTCCTATCTCCCTCTCTCTCTCTCTCTTTTGTCGTGTTTCTCTCGCTCGCAGTCTCTCTCTCTCTCCGCCGAGTAGGAAAAGCATTGTCCCCCTTAATCCGAACGTCTTAAAAGCCGACGAAGACGACGACGACGACGAGGACGACGAGGAACGATTGTCTTGGAGCGCAAGCTCTCGGGGATCTATTCAGCGAATTAGAGGGCTCGAATTCGCTAATTAACCTCCGGGAATGCCAAATCCAAAGAGAGAAAGACGAGCACACGGATTAATCCCGTAGCGCCTGCAATGTTTCGCCGTGGAGACTCTCTCTCTCACTGATGGGATTGAATTCGAATGTCGCTTGCAAAAACTGGTCGTTCCGTTTCAACCTCGCGGCAACCAATGGCTTTGACAAATGCTTCGTTTGCAATGCTTCTACTGCTGCCGTCGCGTTGTTGTCCTATTGTTTTTGAAGGATTCTCTGATCTCTGCTGCTTGTTTGAGATTTGGAATGTTCGTAAGTCGACGTTTGATATAAAATTTTTCTTAAAAAGCCTTTGCGCGTTGAAAATAAAGCCTACTTTAGTAAACATGGCGTTTCGAGACCAGTTTGAAATGAAGTTTAAGGCGAAAAAAAAAAGAGGAACGAATTCATTCGAAGTATAAATGACATTTCCGAGACTCTTCTCTACCGACGAAAAATAAAAAAAAAAAAGCTCGTTGTTTTCAACTTGCTATAGCTGAAGAGGACGGGAGATACTTTGTCTTCTCGAAACGTCCACTTTAACTTCACATAAAGGGACACGAAGTTTCTTCCCTCTCTGTCTCTCTCCCTCACGTCACGATTATCCGGCCTCAGGGAAAAAGAGCCTTAGCGCGCGCGCGAGAAAGGTAAAATTTAGGATGTGTTAAAAATAGCCGACGAGAAAGGACGAGCGAGTAAATTGTAACGTAGCACGAGAGAAAAACTCAGTTCATATTAGAGAAGAGCCTTACTCTCTCTCTCTCTCTCTTTCTCTCACCCCCATAGAAATCTCAGTTCGTTCTAAAGTGAGAAAAATTACGTTAGTTTTCGCTGTTGTTTTTGTTGTTTTTTTTAACGCTTCCGCGCTTTCGTAGAATCGAATGCCTCTTTGTACGCGCGGGCGGGTTGTTGAACAATTATACAAGAGGCAAAAAAAAAACACAGAGAGGGCCACTTCATGAGAACAAACGGTCGACTCATTTTCTAGACCCGCGCACTCGTAGTATATACCTTCTTTTTTTTCTCTCTCTCTTTCTCTCTCTCTTTCATACAATGAAGTCCTTCAACTTGATTTTCCAACGGGGAAAATAGGTATATATATAACCAACGTCTTTTCATTGTTCGCGATTTTTAATGGATACAGCCTCTCGCGGAATTCCATACGCTGAACTGGTTATTTGGGTTACGGAGCTTGCGGATTTCTTCAAGAAAAGGTTACAACTCTCGAGTATTCTCATTAAGCATACAACAAAATTGATTTCTCGAAGCTATAAAATTTCACACCGAAAACAAACTTCGTTACAAGTTTAAAATTCCAACTCACCACACGTCATATCTATTCGACAATATAGAGTTGTATGTTAACGTCGGTAGTTTTCACATTCGTGCGGATGCACACACCTCATACCGCACATCGCCTCTCAACCATTTTGTCCAGCTAAAAGCGTTGCGCGAACGCGAATATATATATATTCGGTAATCGCATTAAATCTCATGTCCACGCTCGCGAGAGAGAGAGAGAGAGAGAGCGGGAGCTTTAGAATTAGTGTGGTTTCCGCGCGGTCACGTACCAACGTCTCTTTCGCGGAGCATTTAAGCCCTCCTCCTCCCATCCTATACTCCCTCTCGGAGAGACGCCATTATGCAATTCAGTTATGAGAGTGCGGCCTGCTAAAACCGCGTCCTTCGGATTTTCGACTTGCACACACACACACACACACCCGCACGGACACACATAGTAGTGCTGGTGGTAAAGGTATTTAGGATTGGCTGAGTGAGAGAGAGCTTTCCTTCCTTTTTTTTTTTTGCTCACGTGTGTAAATTGTTTGCTTAACTCCTAATGCGTTCCGGAGGCAGAGGTATAATCTGAATTTATGTCGAGTGGTTTAACGACAAAAGTCAGTGCAATATATGTATGTGTGTATAGTGCTTTCTGATATATAATTGTACGGAAATGTTCGGACTGTTACAGGAATACGCTCAAAGTAAAAAATCTCGTAAGGTTTCTCATTAAATCTCGGAGAGAGAGGAAAAATTAATCGCGATTGTGGCGCTCCGAGGACAAACGCTTTTCTTCTTTCTCGTTCTTTTTTTTTTCTCTCATCCTTGCGCGTAATTTCAGCGACTTTACAAAGATACACGTAGGCGAGCGAGCGAGCGAGCGCATTACATTATCTCGGAGATGCAATTAGAAATAAAAGCGGTCGCTCGGCTCCGCTCTTTTACTTACCCCCCACTCCTCCCCTTTTTCTCTACCGTCCCTCCCACCACTTTAGCATATTCCTAGCGCGTGAGCGTTGAAAATTGCTACCTCTTACCTGCGACAAAAAGACACGGGTGATTCTATTAGACTTTCAATTTTCCTCCCGGGGAAACAGTTTTTTTTTTGTTGCTTGTGCGAGGATTATTCTTTTTTTTTATTTTTTGAAATTTTGAGATGTTTAGTTTCCATGGGTATTGTTAGGTGACGAGAGATTGATAAATTTAGTGAGTATGAGAAAAGTTACGGTTGTTGTAGAAAAGGTGATTGTAGATAATGATGAGTTATAATACATTCTTGCACATCGAAATATAGATATTATCTAGAGAATCTTTTTTTTTTGTATTATTCGAAGTGCCGCAGCACTCCCCGGATTGATACAAGATCCTCTCCTCGGCTCAACAATGTTGATTGATTTCTGTCTTCTTGCTTTATTCTTTGATTCTCTTGCCTTTCTCTCTTCACTGGTCCGCTAGTCTAGGTTTACTCAGACGGCATTTCCATAAGCAGCCTGCGCGCGCACATCTGCATTTGCTCGTTTAGTAGTGATTCTCTTGAGTTCTTTTTTCATATACTGGATTTCAAATCTAGTGAAGCTATCAAAAGTTATGAATATTATCAACGCTT
The DNA here is from genome assembly GCA_035047105.1 of Galeopsomyia nigrocyanea. Taxonomy (NCBI): domain Eukaryota; kingdom Metazoa; phylum Arthropoda; class Insecta; order Hymenoptera; family Eulophidae; genus Galeopsomyia; species Galeopsomyia nigrocyanea. Next base: position 10,882,299 of record JAWWMK010000001.1, on the reverse strand, counting down.
AAATCATTAATTCCTCGAAAAAAAAACGTAACCGAATAAAAACTCGTGAATTAACACCCAAAAAGTCATTAAAGCATGTCAAAATCCACCTCCCCCCCTACCTCGAGCACACAGAGAAAACTTGATTAAGCCATGTCTCCGTCATCGTCAATATTAAGCCGAAATTTTCGCAAATGAAAAGTGCCAAGGCATAAAAGCCACCTTTATGCCTCTCTCGTAGTCGACTGCATATAACGGAAATTATCTCCCCGTCGTATATAGTCGCGCGTTGAAGCGGCTGCAATATTGCATAAAGTTGGCTGCTGCCTGCTGCCTGCCTGCTATATATGCCGCGAGCGAGAGACAACTAACGAAATTCATTATGCTCGCGCTCTCGCTTTGCTTCTATATAGCGAGTAGAAGTGAGTTTCGCGGGTGAAAGAAAAGGGCTTTGTCGCCGTATACGTGTGTGTTAAGCGGCCCAACATTACAACGTCGCGTTGTCGTCGTACTAAACGTAAAGTTGTGACGTTATCGCGCGCCAGCGCCAAAGCTCAACCGCGCCGTTCGTGAGTTATAATGTTGGGGAAGGTATATCGATTGAATTTTAGACTGTAAAGTGTGTTACTTAGGATGGGAAAGGAAGATGGGGGAAAAAGTATCTTGCATAAATGAATTGAATTTTCTTTTCTAGTTTTTTTTTTTTTTTTTTCGTTAGAGCACGTAGTGTTTTCAGTGCCAACGCGGAGGAACGAGAAAAGAGAGAAAAAGGGTAATTAAGCACAACATTACTCGATATGCATTATTCAATTATCTCGCTCGTAAGAGAGAAAAGAAGCAGAGAATGCATTAGCCGCCGTTCGGAAAAAGCTTCTTTTTTTTCAGAGTAGTACTATCGTATCGATTTCTACGTTACGGAAGATCAACAAACAATAATTCGAAAAAACGTGCTAGTAGAGAGAAAAAATTTTGTTTTTTTTGTTTAATAATTATTTTGCTCGACGTACCGTAAGGTCAAAGGGTTTTAGGGTCCACGAGAGTGAGGACATCCAGAAGCAGCTCTTTGTCGTTTGATCAAAGTGGCTTTGTTTGTCTTTCGGGGGTTGCTCGCACACACACACGATGAACAAGTGGCTCACTCGCGATAAGCTGTGCATGTGTGTGTGTGTGTGTGTGTGTGTGAACCTCCCTCTCTCACTCTGTCTGTGCTTTCGGTTTCGAGCGATAAAAAAAATATTTGTTCGTTGCGACTCGCATTTCCCGAGGATAAAAATGTATCTGTTGTTTGCGGAAAGGCAGAAAAAAAAACAATTTCGTTCTTCATTTAAAATCTCTTTTTCTACGCGGTAGACGAAGTTTCTTTTTATGAAAAAAGCTCTTAATTAAAAATTACCGGCGGAACTCTTTTTCCTTTTTTTTGTTGCTTTGAATGCGTCTAATAAAACGTATACGTGGGTTTGTATTTCGTTACGAACTCCCAGCGCTTTTTTCCTCTGTGTGTGTGTGTGTGTGTGTGTGTGTGTGTGTGTGTATGTGTGTAAAAAAACATAAAATTGTATACGCGCTTTTTTTTGCGTAATAAACGAGTACACGAAGTACACGTTTCCAAGTATTTACGCGAAAGTAAATTGAATATTCTCCGGAAGTATGTAAAAATGAAATAACGCGTGATTCTAGAAACTCATCAAAGAAAGCTCTCTTTTGAATAAATATAAAAATCGCGAGATTTTTCATATCCTACGCGCGATATTATTTTATTGCGAAGAAGCAGATCAAACAGAAAACGCGGAAGGTATTAGCAAAGGAACGAATAACCGAAGCAACTCTCTTTTATTTTTTTATATTTTGCGCGATCAAAGATATCGTTCGCAAATTAAACTTGGCAGAGAGCGAGCGAGCAATCGAGCTCGATTTCCCACACGGCCGGTAGAAATTTTCTTTTTTTTTTATTTCAAACAAAACCGTGCACATATATACGAATAGCTCTAGCGTGCAAATATTTGCTCTCGGGGAGAAGGCAGTCGAAAAGTTCTATTGTTTCAAGCTTCCCTCTCTCGCGGAAATAAGCTCTCGTTAATTATTTCTTCTTCGGCAACTTGCTAGCCTATCAAGAGAGAGAGAGAGAGAGAGTCGAGGCTCGATGCGATGATTATTTGCTTTTAATTACGAGAGCGAAACGAAAGGAAAGCGTCTTTTCTTTTACCTCGCAAACAAAAAGAAAGAGAAATAAGTTACTTCTATTCAGAGACGAAAAGGGAGGGAGAGAAGCGAATGGAATTGCGAGTTTCAATTTTTTTTTCTCTCCATCTCTCGTTCTTCATTATCAATCTCAAACAGAAAAAAAAATATAAGAAACGAATTGGAAAAATCAGAAGCATACTTTCCCAAGAAGTATATATAATACGAAAGGTCGTTGAAGAGCGTGTCTAATCCGTCGTTTACCGTTTGCGCGAGTTTGACGATTCCACACAGGGGGATAATACTATAGGACGTCGACGACGTCTTCGTCGAGAGAGAGAGAGAGATGAATTCAAAGAGGCAATTCTCGGCAAGCGCAAGTTTGCTATGACGAGCATATGGTCTGCACTGATATCCCCGCTCTCTCAGTGTCGCAGTCTATATTCTAACTTTGTCGGTAATAATTAGAAATGGATATTTTCTCGCATATACGTAACGTAACGCAATGCCTTTCAAAATTACTTCATGTATAGAGACGTCTATTTATATTGCTCTCGGTTTGCGCTATTGTGTGACTATACGCGCTGGTTTAATTTGGGAAAATTAATCACCTAACGTGCAATTTCGAAAACGCAATTATCAGCAGCTGGATGTTACTCTTATTTTACTAAACTAAATAAAAAAATATAGAATTCGATTCTTAAGCTTCGGGATAGCACATGAACAAACAAATGAGATTTCAATAGTTTGTGCTCTCGCCCCGTGAACGTAGATAAACAAGAGCCGAGGAAGTCGTTTTCTTTCTCGAAATGAAATTCTGCGCGAAAGCGATATCTCTCTCTCGCATATAATTCCGAATCGAACGCTGCTACTGCTGCTACTGCTAGCGCGTATATATATATGAAAGAGAGCTTCGGGGCGAAGCATTTTTGACGATAAATCACAAGCTCTTTTCTCTCAAATAAAAGGCTGGGCCAAATTTATGGTTTGTCATGTCCACCACCACTACCACCACCACGGTGGCAACGCTTTCCTACCGAAAAAAAAAAGAGAATTTTTTTTTTTTCGTCAAAACGCGAGAGCTTTTTTTTTTACTCCTACATGTATATATGAATGCTCGCGTATCAATCACTGCTTTAATTTACGACGACGCTGCGATGCGCGAGCGAGAACTCGCGTGGTTTATTATTGACGTGTGGAGTGCGTAGGTGGAGGAGAGAGAGAGAGAAAGTCCTTTGCTTCATTTTGTGCGATGCACAGTGAGAGAGCGCGGGTATTGATATTCAAAAAGTCATCCAACACGAGGACTTTTGTTTTTTTTTTCGACTTTTCAAAACTCACTGCTCATGCTTGTTGATTTTTGAAATGGGAAACGCTGTTGTTTATTGCTTTGCTGTTGCTTTGTAAGTTTTTCCATTTGATTTTGTTCATATATGCGTTTTGATTCAATAAAAACATGTCGAAGAATTTGTTTTTACTCTCTTAACTTTCATTGTGAAATTTTATAACAAAAAAACAAGAAAAATCAAACTAAAAATCCAAACGCAATATCATCAATATTTATCATTTACAAATTGCCATTTGATATTCCGACAAATTTCCAATTCTCTCGCGCGCGTTGCACTATCGTCGCCTAGCCTTTTACGTGCATAAGCTTTTTTTTTGTGTGTCTCTTCCCTCCGCGCGCTCTCTCTCTCTCTCTCGTGTACGCGCCTCACCCATAAAACGCAAAGTGCACGCACGTACAAAGGGGTTAAATGGCTTCGGCGACGCGACGCCTATACGTATAGTACACACACACAGACGTACACGAGCCTCTCGTCCTCTAATCATCAAACGATTTTTACGGGCGTCGTCGACGTAAAACGCGTAGGGCAAATTCCATCTCTCTACGTTCCCGAAGATAAAAATAGAAGAGTAACTATGAGCGATCGAGTTGTTACATTAATCGAACGAATTTCCGCGATGCAAAAAAGCTCGCGTAAATTAGGCAAGTTTAACGAATGGAAAATTTGGAGTTTAGCTTCTAGCCCCGTTCTTTTGTATCATCATAATTCAGAAGCTCGCTTCTCAGTGGGGTCGGGGGGTTAAAGGAAACTTTGCGTGTTTACAAGATCGTCTAAACTTGGCTGTAATTATTCATAAAAGCGCTAATTACATTATCCTAATAGCTGGGAGCTTGTTCACTCGGTTTGATCGCGCGGCAGAGTAAAACTTGTGTGAGCTAAGGTATAATTTAATAGCAAGTTTCTCTCTGCGCTGACATGATTAGGTTATACGTGTATATGTATATACTCGCGGAAGAGTAAGCGAGCTTGCGAGAACTTGCGCGTATTGTTTTTTTTTTTTTATGTGTTGTTGCTTTCGCTTGCAGATTGAAAAATCACGGGAAATTATTCTACATCGGTTTTTCCTTTTTTTTTATTTTATTTTTTCGATCGGCGAAGAGAGCGAGCGAAAGAATGGAAAATCGTTATCCACGGAAATCGATGACGTTATTTCCTTTTTTTTTTGCGATACGATTTCCCTTGTCGTACCCTGTATGTATAGGTATATCGCTAAACGATACGGTTCTGATAATTGTGTGCTTTACAAGGGGAAGTCGTCGTCGTCGTCTTTTGCTTGATGGATTCTTTTTTTTTCTCTCTTCTTCATCGGATGGGTTCGCTCGGCTCCACTGGGGATTTTCTTTTGATCGATGTTTATTCAACTTCTCTGTGTGTATTTTGAAGGTTTTTATTTGAGGATTATTTTGTGAATGGTTTTTGATGTATTATTTTATATTTAATAAGTGTAGGCTGCATCGGAGAAGAGATCAAAACTATATTATAATTTATTATTCAAGGTAATAAATTGAACCATTTAGAAAAATATATTCACTATAAGTGATTATCTTTACGCGTTATCTAAAATAATGATGCCCTGTCGGTCAAAATTGAAAACTATTCATAAACTTGACCAAATCGGTAAAATATATTTAAACTTCGCGAAACTTAGCTAAATAGAAAAAAAAAACTTACAGTCGTGATATTTCACAATTTCTCTCAAGTATCACAGTCATGAATAAATCATCCAACTCCTCTAACTCATAATTCCCACAATTTTTTCATCGTCAATATCGCTCTTTGAAAAAAAAATACCTCTTCCTCTGTAACGCAAAGCCGATTTTTCACCAGACTCTCACCCGAAAAAAAGGAAGGAAAAAAAAATACTTTCATCAAAGAAAATATTTGTCTCGCGTGCATGAGCGACAGAGGCAATCAGCGACATATGCCGCAGCAGCAGCAGCCGTGCAAGTTCATGAGTGACGCCGATATATCGAGTTCATCGCGTAGCACACATACACATATATACAGTAGAGTAGAGAGCCACGTGGTTAATATGCAAAGTGAGAGCGAGATGCCGCCGCCGCGTGTGTGCGGGTAGTTTCGGTCGCGCAAGCACACACACATTATACTACTTTCTTCTCTTTTTTTTTGGAGAAGAGAGAAGGAGAAGGAGGATGATGAGAGTTTCGAGGATGCTCGTCGAATGAGTAAGGAGTTTGGCTTATCTCGAGGGGAGATTGATGAACTTTGCTCTTTTTGATGGCAGCTTCAAAGCCCCCCCTCTCGTCTTCTTCCTTTTGTTGTGATATAAGTTTTAAGTTTTGTTGATTTGGGTCAGTTGGCCTAGATCATAGAGAATTAATCATCGGATAAATGACGATCACTTCCGATCCATCCCTTATTATGCAAAAAAAAAAGCTTTTTTGCGATTTACGTTTTATTCGTTACCGGACGTGCTCGTAAAAATTTTATTTCAAATAGCACCCCGCGATTGTAATAAAATACCGCGAACCCCGTAAAAAAAAAAGAAAAGAAAGTCGATGCTGTTCTCGGCGTTCGAACACCTGCAAAATTGAATGCCTCGAGGGCTATTGAATAAATTAAAAATCGGAAAATTACACATTTCCTGCAATGCAGCAGCAGCAGTTGGATCGATAATACCCCTAACAAAGTGTGTTGTACATATATCCCCGTTTGAATAAAGCAACACTCACACTTAAATAAATAAAAGCGTACTTCCAAGAAAACCCATAAAGAAGGGTGGCAAGAGAGAAAGAGAGAGCACATTACACATCGATACGATCGCGAGGCACGCAATCATATTCATGACTCACGTACCGAAAACTACGCACCCATCCCCTCTTATATACACACGTGCGTATTATACATACAAGTACGAGAGTGCCACGCACACACACACATACATACACACACACACACACACACACACATATGCAACGATTCGAAGAAAAGCCAAAGCGTTACGGGAATACTAATACGCTGCCAAGGGGAGAGAAAAAGAATGGCGAAATTTCTTTTTTTTTCACTATGTGGTTTGTTGTCGTGGTAACGAAATTTGCTAGGGTACCACGTGTGTGTGTGTGTGTGTGTGTGTGTGTGTGTGTGTATATGTTTTAATTATAACCCACGCGTGTGTTGGGGGGAGAGGAGCATTAATCGATTTTCGATAGTTTAGACGCTTAAAGTGGCTCGACGAAATAACGATGAGACACGCGGAAATTTTGAGATTCTGCGCGAGGCTTATAGTTTTAGCTGTATAGATGCGTGCTGTGTTACTGCGATGAAGTTTACTGGGTCGAGTGGTTGTGTGATGTTTTGAATAAATTGTTGGGGGATCGTGATGATGTTTTTTTTGGACGTGGATTCAAGAGAGCACTGTTTTAGAAAAAATAGCTTCAGCAATAATAAAATCGTAACTTCTACTGTATGATGCGTAATTTATCAATAGAAAACGACTTTTCGCTAGCAAAAAATTATTTCTAATTTCCATCTAGCGGTGTAGATTCTCACTAAATACGTGCTTTTCTCAATTTGACAATGTACTTACCGATAAATTATTAAATATGTGTTTAGTTCGGTCTACGACCATTCAAATGGCATTGAAACTAGTATCGTCTATTCATTAACATTTTTTGTGAGATTCAGATAAGTTCAAAATAATTTCTCGAATATTATATAGGTTTAGATCTAAACTATCGATTTCATTTTTTTTTTAATTTCCCATATTGTTACAAAAGCACTACAAAAAATTTCTTGTAAGCCAAAAAATATATCAGTGAAGTAATCGCGAACAAGAAACTTGTAGATGCAAAATCAATTGTCTGCTATTCACAAAAATATTGGTATTTCCATCTGGTGGCTAAGAATTCCATTACAGTGAAAGCCTTATTAATAAAACAAAACGCATTTATGCCAAGTACATTCATATTTTCTTCAAAGAGCATATGTATATTCCGCGTAACTCATGGCAATCTCGAGTAAAAATTAACCTTTTAATTACCAGACATCATTCTCACTTGAAGTAGTAACGTGCAAGAAAAGCTCACCTGAAACAGAAAGAAGAAGAAAAAATAAATAAAATTTCAGTAAAATCAACGTCTCTTGGCAACATTTCCAAAGTTTTGAGCGACACATTTTGTGATATTTTCAATGAATAAAATACAAGAAAGCATCTTTCTCTCCCTCGAGACGCTCAAATAAACACGCAGAACTCAGGGAGGAAATTAATTCGGTACACAAGCTCTCTCTCGCGCGCTGAGAGAGAGAGAGACTGGCGAAGCGTTAAAAGGCGAGCAGTGAGAGAGAGAGAGAGAGAGAGAGAGAGAGAGAGAGAGAGAGAGAGACGATGCCGCGCTCGCGCACCTTGTGAATTTATTCAAGCTAAAACGAAGGCAAACAAGCCGTCGTCCTTTTCGGCGTGACAAGTTATATTTCCGTGTCTCTCGAAAAACTGTCTGGCACTCTCTCTCTCTCTCTCTCTCTCTCTCTCGCAGCTTCTTCGCGCGTCTTCACTTCAAGGAGGTAATTGAGCGTAGACGGAGCGTCAGAATTTTCATTTCCAAACACACGAACGAAGAGATAAAAAAAAAAGATTGACTGAGAGTGCTACTGCTGCTGTGGTTATGGAACGTGATTGAATTTGTCGGGTTATACACGACATGAATGCCGATAAAGAAGAAGACGAGCTGAACGACGAAGGAGGATGATAAGAAATTAACCCCGGCAGATTTCCCTAATGAGTCTCTCTCCCATTTTTTTTTCTTTTACGTCGTTCCACATGAGCGATGTCCTTCTTAGCGTATAACGAGCGGAAAAATTTTTGTTCTTCGCGTATTATATTCCTTGCCCCTTTCTCCCTCTCTCTTTTTTTTTTTTTGATGTTTTTAATGACGAACTTTTCCCCGCTGCACAAAAGATGTTGCCCTTTGTCCGTTCACTTGCGGGGGAGGATAAGTTTCATTTTTTTTTATTCTTCGTACGACTGCAGAAAAATAATTGGAGTTGCTGCTGCTGCTACAACGCAAACATAATTAACATCCGAGAGAAAAATCTCTTACGATAGTTTTCTCTCTGTGAAAATTTAATGATGATAAACACGAGGGAGGGAAGGTAAACCGCGAACGCTATTAAAAGATTTTCGCAAAGCTTCTTCACCCTCCAAAACAGATAAAAATAAAAGAACTTGTAGGTGTATAACCGATCCGCAGGGCTAATTTACAATCTCAGCTTTTCTCACGTCTTTGTACATAACAAAAAAGAGAGAGAGAGTGAGAGAGAGAGAGAGAGAGAGAGAGAGAGAGAGAGAGAGAGAGAGAGAGAGAGAGAGAGAGAAAGCCAAAGTACCCTGAAAGCTCTGAGTTTTACTGCCTGAGAAACTTGAAAAAAAGAAGAAGAAGAAGAAGAAGAAGAAGCGTGGGTAGTTTGGAAAGTTGGAAAACAGAGCAAAGAAAAGCAGATAGCACTCGTCGGTGGGAGGGCAACAAAGTCGCCATCCAAGCGGAAGAGAGGGAGAGAGAGAGAAGAAAATCTGGTGTGTGTATGTGTGTGAGCCTGGAACTGAGGGCTTTACGAGCTCGAGACAGCTCGCGCGCGGATCGTATAATGGGCATTAACGACTTCGAAATGGCTCCCACGACGACTCGAGGACGCCCATTTTGCAGCTAGGGAAGGCTTCTGCCGATGGCGGCGATTGAGATGTTGCCACACGATATCGCCTCTCTCTCTCTCTCTCTCTGATTTTGCCGTAGTAGTAGTAGTAGTTGGCTTGCAATGTATGCCAACGCTATATCCTCAGCTTTATATTGTTATGGAAAATCGACAATTGGAATGATTCAATTTGCTGCGAAGCTTTTTTTCCCTCTCTCGGGATTGCCAAGTTTTCGTATAAAATATTTGTTTTTTTTTTTGTTTGCTATTCGGAATTTTAAACACACTTTTTTTTAGAAAACAGTAAATAAAACACTCCACGACGAGCGACGAAGATATCACGTCGTCGGAGTAACACAGCACACGTAACTCTTACTACGGATTTAAAAACAATGGATAGAAAAGAAAGGGGTTGAAAAATAAAAGGGTTTTATTAAGTCTTCGTGCGTCCCTTATCTCTCACTCGACTTCTTCTTCTCTCTCACTCTCGCGCGCGAGCGTAAACGTATATATACACACTTCTGCCTCTCTCTCTCTCTCTACCTTTGCCGGCGCTTGTAGGGAGAGGATCGTAAATTCATATCTCGAATAATTTTCGCGCCGTCGCTTTGGCTCTGCGCTTTGGCCGTTGGCCAGCTTGCCGCGCTCTCACGTTCAATGTACATTTTATATTACCAAGCGAGAGAGAGAGACGAAACGTTCTTCTCCCACTCTTCTTCTCCTCTCTTACTCCTTTTTTTTTTGTGTGTTTTCTCCTTCCGGCTTTTCTTCCCCGCCAAATGGCGTCATGAAATTCAAATGCTCCGCGAATTTATCGTTGATGTCGAGCACCCAGAAGCTTTAAAAACCTTATAGGCCACTGCATCGCTCTTTCTTTCTCAGTCTCTTTTTCTTTTGTAATTACCTGGACGAACGAGAAGAAGAAAAAAAACGGTAAAGTTTTTGCAGAAACGTCAACGAGAAGATGAAAATGTAGGTCGACATCGATAATAAAAAGATGTAAAAAAAAATTTCTTGGGGAGGAAAAAAGCAAACCGAAAGTTTTTTTTTCTCTTTCTTTACCCGCGGGTTGTGAATTAATATCCTCGCGGAGAGAGCTCAGCAGCAGCAGGCAGCAGCGAAATTATTAAGAATCGAGAGCCTGGGCGGCAAGAAAAACACGGAATACCAACGCGCGCAAAACTGATCAAAGTTTTTCCGATAATTCATCCGAGCGTTATACACGCGAGATATAAAGATTCGATATTTATATATGCTCGTATGTCGATTATTAAATCCCGCGCCGACAAAACGATTGGATACACGTACGTGGGAGAATAAAGTCGTAAAACGCGGAGTTGCAATTAGTGTCGCTCTCGCGATAAGATTGTTGAACAAAACGTCTTTGCGACTGCGCCGATATCAAATCCATCGTGTTGCATTTTTTTTTTTTTGCAGAGGCAATATAAGCCATATGTATGCTAGGTACAATGACGCGAGACCGACACGCGGTGTTGGTTGTTAACCTTCTTTTTTTTTTCGCTCTCTTTGTTAGTTATTTTACGATGTCGAATGACTGTAATGGTGTTTTGCGAGATTGTGTTTTTTTCGTTCGTGGTTTTAATTGTATACGAATTTAAGTTGATTGGGATGGAAATTAAAAAAATGTGGTTTGATTGCTTATATCATTTATTGATTTGTTTTTATATTAATAAGCAATACCCAGAAAAGATATGAAAATTGGCATCAGAGTTCAAACTTATTAATCCAAGAACGATTCTACCAACATTTTATGAAGAAAAGACAACTATTTTGTTTTCATGAAATCGTTCCATCTAGTGCTACACAAAACTACCACTTGCTGAACCGAACGGTTCATCCAAAATTAAAGCAAATTATAATGTTGTAAATCCACCAACGATCAGCAGTTTTAAACGAGTTGCATTTAAAAAATAAATTCACACCTTAAAAAATCCCAACCGTCAAGTGGTCAACTAAACTCTAAAAAAAAACGACTAGCTTTTCGTGAATAGGTACATCCAGAAGAATCCTCGAATGGCAGATAAATTCAAAGAGCACTTTCCGCAGAGTGGGAGTTCTAAGCAGCTATCGGAATGATCTGTGGCAGTGAATAGCTCGCGAGACTTCTCGTCGCCGAAAAACAGTTCAAGCTGCAGCAAGCAGCATCTATCTCTATTCACCATTTCCCCCTCTTCTCTCACGAAAAATAGAGTAAAATCTCGTATGACAATTTCAATTCCAAATTGGCCGTTATACTTCAACACGAAACAAAAAATAAAACATCGATCGATGATAAAAAAAAACTATATATCCTAAGGCTAACAATGAAGGGAAGTAAGTTCGCCCCGAATTGTTTTTTTTTTTTCACAACTCGCTCTCTCTCTCTCTCTCTCCCGCAGGGTGCACTCCCGCTAACAAAGTTGTTCATCAAAAAGTTTTGCAGCTTCCAACTACCAAGCTCATCCTCCCCCTCTGCGCGCTCGCGCACACGTCGTCAAGTTAATCGAAAAGTAAGATTCTCTCCTCTCTCTCCCTTTTCGCTAGAGAGAGAGAAACTTCCGCTCGTAGACCATAAAGTCCGCGGGGGCTAGCGAGCAACAACAAAACAAAAAAACCACACAGAAGCGAAAAACGATTCGCGTCGTGTTTGTTGCTGAAAAAACAGACGTGGCCTCGTTACTTTTCTCTCGCCAACAATCTTTTCTCTCATGAAAATTTTGGATATCCGACAATCGAATTAATTGGTATTTCCAGAAGACAAACGACAGAAATAGAAGCACGCGCTAGTACATATATAGTTTGCTAAAGACAATAAACTCGCGAGAAGGGAGGGAGAAAGAGAAAACTCGTCGTGGAAATCTAATCACAGAAACTAAATATTCTCCCATGAAGTCATCGAACTAAGCAACACCGCTAGCTTCACGAGAGAGAAACTCGTCGTCGTCGTCGTCGTCCAACAAAGTTCGTCGCAGCAGCAGCAGCCACTCTTGAGAGGGTTATATACGAAAGCTAGAAACTTATCGTCGCTGACGTCAGAGACGGAAGAAGAAGAAGAAGCAGCAGCAGCAGCGGCGTCTCGTACTGAAAACGACATATTTGGGTCTCGCCCCGAAAAACAGACTGGCTGTTTGCGCGCCCATGAGATTTATGTTATATAATCCAACCAGCGCAAAACTTTTGCTCGCGTGCTAAATATCCATAATTTTTTTTCCCCTTGCATTCTCATACTCTCTTTCCCTCCGATAAAACTTTTCGTTTAATATGTGCAAAGACGAGAGAGATGGGTTAATGCAATAATCCCGAAGGCAAGCGATCAGCAGCCAGGCAAGGAGTTTCTTGAGAGAAATTACTTTATCATAGTTGCGAGCAATTATACGATACGTGAATTAAGTGACTATGAAGTGAGTGAGTGAGAGAGAGAGAGAGAGAGAGAGCAAACTCAAGAGAGAGAGAGAGAGCTCGTTAATTAGGACGCAAGGAGATGATTAAATGAGCCGCGTTTACTTTATCCTTTTGGCCTCCGCGCGTAGTATCTTGAGGATTTAATTACTTTGTATTAGGCGCTCACTTCATTTCGCCTTCTTAGCTATGTGCAAACCTTCTTCTTCTTCTTCGCGAGGAATATTACGCGAAAATACTTCCGAGGCATCAAAGTTTAGTGGGTAGTAATTTTGAATTCGCTGGGATGCTAATCAAAAAAAAAATTTATTATTACCAACACTCCGCGATGTATGTATATTATACTCGAGGATGAAATAAATAATTCAATCAAAAACTTTGCGTTGCACAATCACGCGGCACAAACAAAACGCATTGTCTCCCTCGCTAGCGTAGAATTGTCGCAATCACGTACAAAGAGAAAGAAAGAGAGGGAGAGACATCTTTAATGCAATTAAAAGCTGCGAGAGCGCATCAAAATCACGTCCAGAGAGAGAGAGAGAGAGTGCGGAATCGTTAACCCAATCAGTCATAAAAGTCAGTTTCCTAACGGAGGGGTGAGACTAAAGCAGTCTCTCTTGAAGAGTGGCGCGACGCCGCGTGGTGCGGTAGTAGTAGAAGAGGATTCTAGGCAAGGGGGTGCACAGTGTGCGACTATATACGACGACCAAGTGCTTCTGGGGAGCCGCCGTCGCCGCCTCCGCCGACAATTAAATTTCAACGCTCGATCGAGTGCGCCCGATTATGAATATACATGGCGAGCATGGCACATACACACCACGTATACGCACAACCCTTTGATGGAGGGGAAACGTTTCAACAAAGCACTCGACTCTCTCTGTCGCACGTATACATATGTATGTGTGTTTCTTCTGTGGCTTTTTTTTTCATTCTCTCCCTTTCTTTTTTTTTCTTTTCTAAAGCACGCTCGAGAAGTACATACTTGACTTTGACTTGTACTTTCCTCCGTATGCTGTTGTTATTGTTGCGCGTTGATTAATGTCGGGGATAAATATTTGATTTTTCGGATGGATTTGTTTCGTTTGGTATGTTGATGCGATTGCGAGTTACTTTTACAAATTTAATATTTATTTATTTTAGTATAAGTCTGAAAATGATTGACATGATACATGGAATTAATTATACTGTAAAAGTTAAATATA
>JAWWMK010000001.1:10816630-10868446 GCA_035047105.1 Galeopsomyia nigrocyanea | reverse complement strand
TATATATATATATTTCGTACGTGCGTGTGTGTGCGAACGAGAAGCATATTGAGTTAAATGCTTTGGAATGTAGTATGCGTAAGCTTTTTATCTCGAGAAGACCTTTACTCGAGGATTCAGAAAAGAGCACACACTAACACGCGTATGAGTATGACCTTTTCGCTGTGTTTGCATTTGAATTTATGAATTGACTCGTAGTTCTTTTTTTTTTTAGATTGTTTTTTGCAAGTAAAATTTCTTTTTTTGAAAGAAATCAATTTGACAGAAACATATTTATCGCGCTCTTAAAATAACTTTCTTGCTTGTGCGTAGGTTGAATGAATAAAACGTCAGTGTCGAAAAAAAAAAAAGAAAATCAAATAAAACGCGAATTCGATGAATGCCAAAAAGTGTAAATTCACTGTAAACGCGCGAAAGAAACAATTTTTCGTCCTTCGCGCGAAAGAAATCGCTCAGGATTTGTTATTGCACGCGTATACGGAAATGTGTGATCACTGCTATAAATATCGCTGGACGGATTACCGAATACACGAGTTTTTCTTCGCGCGCGCTCTCACAAAGCCATCGGCCTTCTTGTTTAATTGTCAGTAAATGTCGTTCGGTGGAAAAACTTTTTTTGTTGTTGTTGTAATCTTCACGTTCATTCAACTTTCCGTAACTGGAAGTTAATTGTTTTTCAACATATATAATGTTCGATTTAATTGGAAAAAAATGCATCGTAATGTGAATGAATTGTGTCATGTGCTAAGAAAACTTTGAAAAATGATGTTTTTTTTTCGCATCGTGATATATGAATAATTTGAATAATATGTTTACAAGCGAAGATGAACTTGAATTTGACAGAGCGCACGTGCAAAATTTAGAACTTTTCTAATGGAAAATCACTTAAACAATTTCCAAACGCTTCCGCGAAATCATCTACGATATCGATCAAATGTTAAACATAATCTACCTGCAAAATGACTAATGAACAAAATATTACTTCCAGTTAACCGATCGATAAATCTTCAACAAAGATGAGATAACGCACGAGCATTTTACATTTCAAAACTTCAACCTCCTTTATCACCAAGCAGTGAAAACAAAAAACAAAAAAAAATTTTCACGCAAAAACTTGAATAATCGATAACCCAAATGTGCAAAGTGTCTCCTTGAGCGATAAAAAAAACTTTTGAATTTTCAAAGCGAGCTGTTATAGACACGTTTCGAAATCACTAAAAAGAGACAATGAAACAAAAGTGAAACAACTCACGCATCGACGCGAGACACGCTGCATTATGATTGCCGAATGGGTAAGCCGTCTCTCGTGCACTTTATCTCTATATACTATATGTATACTCCGCATTCCCTCGGTTAGGTTGGCTAATAATACTGCGATGACGATTAATTTGCTTTGTGTTTAGAGTATTGACCTACTTTATTCTTTCTTTTTCTTTCATAGAAGATCAAACGTGACCTTGTTAAAAGAAAAATTAATTTTTTTTAAGAGTAAATAATTATACAATGTTTGATAGAGTTATTATCTCAAGCTACTGTTTTTAGTGACAAACTCGTCAATTTTCTCGGCGCGCCAATTGCGTAACCACTATTCTTGAAGTGATGCACTTGAAATATGTTGCAATGCGATTTTTTTTTTCAGAGAAAAAAAAATACTTTTACTTAATTAAACCGTGTTCCTCGCGGACGACCTTAATAAGCAAAAATAACGTGCGTGCGTGTATTATGTCGCCATTGGAATTTTTTTCGAACCATACACGCCCATAATGAGCTCGCAATCTTTCTCTCGTTTTTTTTATAATCGCACGTTGTTATACGCGCATTTCGCGGAAATTAAAAAACTGAATGGCATATACCTATTTCATCGTTAATTAGAAGTTTAAAAACATTCTGTATTATGAGTCACGTTTGAAACTCTTATCAAACTATATAACTTTTTTGAATATCAAATTGTTTTAATTTACTCACATGAAATACCAGAGCTATCGTTCGATGAAGGTCGCACACCGATTGTTATTTCTTTTTTTTTTTTTAGGCTACGACGTTCGAATTCCTATACGTATGACTATACTATAAGCGTGTATTGTGTGCAAAGTTAATTAACGCGTCGATAATGCAACTCTAGAAAACATCTCTCTCGCTACTACACTGTCAGTCGAGTACTCGAACGTGTGATAACCGCACATGATTTCTATGGAGAAAATAAAGGTGACTGAACTATCGTATTTTCGTCTAACGCTCACGTATTACGAGATACGAATTTGCCCGTGTTCGCGCGCGTGATACCAATAACCAATTTATTGTCGTAATAGGCAGTTCATACAAAAACAATAGCGCGATATTATAATACGAATCGTTTTTGGAGTACATAGTATTATAGACTTGTGTGTGTCTGTTCAGTTCGTCGTTGACTGTCGTCGACTTGACGTGGTTGAATAATGCGCTGCGTTCTTTGCACTTCTATTCCGTGGGATTTGTTCAAGGTAACAAAATTTTTTCTTTTTTTTTTTTTAGTGAAAAAGAGTGCAGTCGTGTGAGTCATCGATGTATCGTCTTTTTTTTGTTTCTTTTAATTTTTATTCTTCGACGATGCTAATTACTTTTTCGCGATGACAGACTTTATATAATCGTGTTTTTCATCGCTGAATTTATATGTGTGCGCTGCTGTGTTTTAACGATTCTATTTTATCAATTTTTGTTTAGCATAGTTATCGGTTAAGCTATTCGTATGCGGGTTAGTCAACGCGCGATTAGCCGCTTGGAAAATTAACTATTTTAGTGCTTTTGTGTGTTTTTAAAAGTGCAATGAGAATTGTAAGTTTCGTGACCCGGTTTTGATGAATACCGGTCATTGTTCGCTCGAAACCGTTTACGAGAAAATTAGTTGGAAAAATTTTTCCCGAGACCTTGACGATTGTGTCACCCGTCGAATATAATCAAATTGACATTGACGCGCTAAGCGAAACGAAAAAAAAAAAACATAATAATCAATCTGTATCATCGCTTATGGACTTTGTACTTAAGAATTCTCCCCACACCGAGGTACAACGCATGAATAAAAGATACAGTGATTATTAGAAACTTATACATTAACGATGCAACATACGTACATCGAAGCTTAAAAGACACATCGTAAAAATCGCAACGACACATCTTCGTATAAAACTCGTCATATTCATTTTATTGTTTTTTTACAGCTGGACACATGGTTCGGCCGGCCGAAAAAGTCGGGCCGAGGCGGTGGTGCCGGACCGAACACCATGCCAAGGCCCAATTCCGGCGACGATTTCAACGAGATTGAACAGCAGCGTTGTATGATCGAGAGGATGGACGAGGAGACGACGAACGACAAGTTCGAGGAACTTTTGGTAATTGATGATTTCTCACGCTTTTATAGTTGCACGTGTGCTTCCATTTTTTTTTAGTTGACAGTGATTGAAAATATTCGAATTTTACATCTTTGTGTTTACTGTTTGGAATAAAAGATTTTTATCGGAAAAAGCATGAAAAATTTTTATGCAAACCACGGTTTTTATCTTAATATTTATTATTAAAAATAAATGACTGGTTGAGGTAATTATTTAAGAAAAGAATATAATTTTTTAATTTTTTTTTTCGCATAATTATTCGAAAACAATTAAAAATTTCTTTAAGTTTTCCTCAAGAAAAAAATTCTCTTTCAAAAAACAATAAATCTACATAAACCATCTTCCAAATCCTTGCATAACTCCGTACACTTATTCACGCGCGCAAAAAAAAAAAAATAAGTCAGTCACCCATTATCGTGCTTTCACCTGTGAAAAAAAAAACCACCTGTCGGCTGGCGCACTGAAATCGTTTCGCAACAACGTGTCGTCGTCGTCGTCGTTCGCGATTGTAAATTCATCCGATAAGCATGTGCACTTTAGTCTTTCGTCACCCATATATAACTAATCGTCTTTGTTATTATTTTTTTCGATACAGGCAAACATGAACCTGACCGAGGAGAAGAAAGAGCCACTCAGACAACAAACCGATCGTCGAAAGAAAGACATGCTGATAATGCACTACAAGGGTAGCGTGCAGCAAGAGGGTCGAGCGAAATTCGACAAACCAGCCGATTATATACAATATCTCTCGCAATCGGATCTAAGCGTCAACAAGATACTCACGTGCGTCGAGTCGCTTAGGGTGGCGCTCACGAATAATCAATTGAGCTGGGTACAAGAATTCGGCACCAAAGGACTCAAGCAGGTTCTCGTCATTCTCAACGAGTGTTACAGGAAGTTAGTATATATTGAGCGGATTTTTCGGATTCTTTGAGTTATAAATATACGTCCTTGAGATTAAAATGAAGAATCAGGTCTAATTTTTTCCAAATGGCTGTTCTCTTATTGCAGTTCTTTCAATCGTTCTAATAGGTAAATTGCAGCGCATTTGAATCGATGTCGAGTGCAAGTGTCTTTTTTTTTTATCAGCACGATATGCGCTTTTGTGTCCCGTTGATTAAGGCAAATTACTTCTGGCGAAACACTAAAATTTGATTTCACGATAATCGTTTGGTGTATCTCGTAGATTGCTATTGTGACTGAAATAAATGCTCATGGGACATGTAGATTGATGCTGTATGTTTAGGAGAATAATTTTTTTCAATTAATGATGATATTGTTTGTTAGTGGATCTTTGCGTTTATTTCAATTCAAACGCTATTTTCTTTTTTATGAGAAGCAAATTTATTTTCACGCAGATACTTCTAAAATGTTTGATTTGGATGAAAATAATTATTCCCCTAATTATACAAATTAATGTTGAACTCGCTAAATTTTAAACATAGCCATCGTACTATCCAATTTCGCGAAGCGAACAAACTGTATTAACAAAAATATCACGCAAGCTAAAATCCCAATAGAGAACAAAAAGCTCACACGAAAAAAAAAGTAAAAGGAGCAACCATCAAAAGCTTTTGAAACGCTCTCGTCGTTCATTCACCACCACTCATATTCTCAAACTTTTATACGATCCCTCCATCCGCAGTGACAGCCGTTACGACAAGATCCAGTACGAGTGCATCCGTTGCCTAAAGGCGATCATGAACAACACAGTGGGCATCAAGGAAATCCTCGCGCATCACGAGGCATTGACGATAGTCGCTCGATCCCTCGAACCAAGCAAACCAGCAGTGATGTGCGAAGCCGTGAAACTTCTCGGCGCTGTATGTCTCATCTCGTCCGATAGCCACAAGAAAGTTTTGGACGCGATAACCATGAATGGAGAATTCAACGGTCGAGATCGTTTCATGCCGATTGTCCAGGGACTGATGAACAAACAGAATGAAAATCTTAGGGTGAGTAACGCGAATCTTTTTTTTTCTCTTTTTCAGACGGATTTATGACGTCGTTTATTTGCGAGATTGTGGCTGTGTGAGTTTTCTTATGAGTCGGTATATAGAGTTGTTGAGGGTTTTTCAGGGCGACAAGAGAGAGAAAAAAAAATTGTCGTTAACCCGAATTGAAAGTTACGATGTTTTCAATTCAGTTGTGTATTGCTCGCGACCAAAGACGAAGTTTTTTTTTATCATCGTAAATTTTAAAATAACCCGCGTTTGAGTACTAAAGATAAATTGTGAATCATTCGAGTTTGGAATGATTCTTTATTTTTATGAATCTGTTACGTCATTTACACAGTGCATTTTTTTCACAGTTGCCGATTTATTTTTTAGTTTTGTAAATTTTTAAATTTAGATAACTATGACTCGGTCAGTTTGAGTTTGAGTATATATTTTGGAGCAAAGTAGAGATGTTCGCAATCTAAACTAAAAGTATGATAACATTATTGTAAATTCAGGGAAATAACAGTGCCCAAAAGTAATTAAATCGAGACACGTGTCTAAGAGGACAATGCCATGGGGTGATTGGGAGGTGGAGCACCCCCATGGCGACTTAATCCGTGAAAACCAATTAAGCACGATCGTTTGTATAATTAGTGCTGCCGCTTTCACTCAACGGCTATATTGAGAGAATGCACGGTTTTAAAATTCATTCATATTTACACGTTTGGCATTTCGAGGAAATTTGAAAATCCAATGTATAACAGATTCGCAATATTTTCCAAACTACGATTTCTACATTAACAAAAACAAACTAATTTAAAATGACCTTTATGAACCACACATAAAGATTAAAAAAACAAGAGTAGTGTCGCCAAGTATAATATCACGCGCGTCGCGAGAGAGAAAAAAAAATCCCCGTCGCACACACTATCACATCAACAAAAACGCGTACATCTCGCGTTTCTGTTATCGAGGTCTATACACGCGTTGCGCTTTTAATGCAGAATCCGGCCGCGCAACGATAAGATATCGTCTACTGTCATTCGTCGTTGGCATCAACTTTAAGAAACTTACACACAGCTGGCTCTCACTGTGCGTCTATTTCTCGTTTCGAAAATAAAAAATAAAATGTAAAAATTCTCATTGTAACAAAAAAAATTGCTCGCAGGTAGTATGTCTTCAACTGATCAACTCGATAATCTCGTCGGCGGAGGAGCTGGATTTCCGATTGCACCTGCGCAACGAGATCATGCGCACGGGTTTGACGGATATCCTGGAGACACTGGAGGCAGACGACGAGTCCGAGGATCTGAGCCGGCATTTGAAAATCTTCAACGAATTCAAGGACGAGGATTACGAGGAGTTCATGAATAGATTCGATCACGTGAGACTCGAGCTCGACGACGTTAACGATTGCTTCGAGGTCGTTAAGAATATGGTGATGGAAACACCGGCTGAACCGTATTTTCTCTCGATACTCCAACATTTGTTGTTCGTTAGAGACGACGCGCTCATCAGGTAAAAAATTTTTTTTTGACAATAATAATTGCACGCCCTTTTATAGGCGTGTGAAAACTTCGAGAAAAGGAGAGAGAGAGGGAGAGGGATTTTACAGCGGCAGACGACGCTACCGGCGTAAAACCAAAAGACGCCTACCTGTGCACTAATCCCCTACTCCGCCTATTATCTCTCTCTGTCGCTCTCTCGCTCGCTCTATTCCTCCCTCGGCTGAGGCAGAAGACTCTCTCTCGCAGTCTCGCCGCGTGTACTTTTCGTTTAGTTGTCTTGTGTACGCTTTACTTGTGACACACGCTTTACCTATCTCTCTCTCTGTTGGACGCTATACTGCCCGCCCGAATTTTGTTTTGGAACAGTAGTCGAATCTACTTCCTCGAGTAAACACACCACATCGTTCTCTACTCTGTTGTTGACACAAAGTGCAAATGATACTTCGAACTTCTGTTGCTATCTCGTGTGATATTTATTAAACGTGCGATGTATATTTGTGTATTAGTATTCGATTTAATCGTGTAATAGTTCCAGCGGCAGTTACGTATCATATAGTATTCGTTTTTGCGTGCGTATGTTTTTGAATTATATTCCGCGATGTTTAAGAATATGTTCAAGAAGACCAGCAAGTTGCTGAAATTCGCTACGGTACTCGTGAAAGCCGTCAAATCCAATGCGTCTCCGAACAAATTTATGGTTAGATTGAAAATTGTGTTCCCGAAGAAGCCGAAAAAACGTACGAACAGTAAGAAAAATCATCAGCACTGCGGCATTGTGTCTACGAAGAAAAAATCAAAATGGTAACGGTGTGATTTTCTTTTATGTAAACTCCAAAAATTGCGACGAAACTTTCGAGTACTTGAGAGAGAGAGATAGTCCGTCGAACGTAAACAAAAACATATATACACTCGATATCAAGAATCCTAACCCAAAAATTTTTTTTTTCAATTTCACAGGCCAGCCTACTACAAACTGATCGAGGAGTGCGTGTCGCAAATTGTCCTTCATCGTTCGGGTTGCGATCCGGATTTCAGCGCGACGAAACGTTTTCAAATCGACGTGCAACCGTTGATCGAGACTCTGGTGGAGAAATCGAAAGCCGAGGAGGAACATCGCATCAACGAGATGTCGCAGAAACTCGAGGAGGCTATCGCAAGGAAACAGGAGGCCGAGGCGAAACTGCAACACGCCGAAAATGTGATTCGTGAGCTGGAGCACGGCACCGGCAAAAGTGCTAGCAGTTTAACCGTGAGTATTATTATATTATTATTTTTCTTTGAATTTTGAATTTCGAGAAAAATCCGTTGAGTGCCGGCGCGTGCGCGCGCGGGCGGGAGATTTGAATGTGACGTCAATCTTATTCTGTGTAGTTTAAAATTCTTTCGTAATTGTGATAGTAATATAATCGTGGCGCGTTTATGCTATCAGACGAGGTCTATATGTATATGCAACTGCGGATTAGCGAAGAGCTCAATTGTTCTGTTGAAGTTGTTAATTCTGACAAATCACTCTGAAAGATTTTATAGTTGTGTCGAGTTAAATGTTTTATCTTAGCTATGATTGTGTCATGATTAATTATAACAGACTTTTTATCGGTTTAAATTAAATTGTCGAAATAGAAAATTATTTATTAACATATTCAACACTTACTATTAGCATCGAAATTTCGGATAAAAAAGTCTTGAAGTTATTTCACGAAATACGTAATTCACCGTGAGATAATCGGTCGATTTAATATTAATTTCGCAAAATCGGATCATCAACTAAATACGATTTCAAACTTTAGAAACTCGGCAATGGACCTCCACCACCACCTCCACCTCCGATGCCAGGAATGGGAGGCCCACGCGGGCCACCACCTCCTCCAATGCCAGGTATGGGTGGCCCACCACCACCTCCGATGCCAGGTATGGGTGGCCCACCACCTCCACCGATGCCAGGTATGGGTGGCCCACCACCGCCACCATTGCCAGGTGGCATGGGTCCACCACCACCACCGATGATGATGGGTGGCATGGGTCCACCGAGAATGCCTATGCCAAACAATACTCTACCACACGGTTTGAAGCCGAAGAAAAAGTACGAGGTCGATGGACCCTTGAAGAGGGCGAATTGGAAGGCGGTAAGTTCGTCAAATTGATAGCATATATTTTTAGTGTAGATTGAAATTGTTTAACGGTTTTATTTTATTTTTTCACAGATCTTACCTCACAAGATGACCGAAAAATCGTTCTGGGTGAAAGTGCAAGAGGACAAACTAGCCAGTCCAGAGATATTGAACGGTCTGGCACAGAGGTTCTCATCGAAACCAGCAGCCAGAAAGATGGACGACGTTGTTGATAAGTATGTATTTGTAAGATATGCTTAGAGCATTGAAATGTCACACGCATGTTCAAGATCAATAAATTACAACGAAGATATTCGTCTTTCAGATCGGCGCCAGCGAAGAAAGTCAAAGATTTGAAAGTTTTGGACGGTAAAGCAGCTCAAAACATTCTCATCCTCATCAATGGCACACTCAAGCACATGGCGTACGAGGAAGTGAAAACTTGTTTGCTGAGGTGCGAGGGACCAGTTATCAACGACAACGTTCTTCAAGGTTTGATTCAATACTTGCCACCACCTGATCAGTTGACCAAACTGCAGAACTACAAGGATCAGTATGACGAATTAACCGAGGCTGAACAATTCTGCATCACAGTGAGTAAATTTTTTCATAATTTTCTTAATTAATTTTAGAATTCTATTATTAACTTGTTATTGTGTGATTATAGCTTTCACAAATCAAAAGGTTACTACCGAGATTGAAGTCATTGAGTTTCAAACTGAAGTTTGAGGAGCTCGTCCAAGATGTCAAACCCGATATTGTAGCTGGTACTGCAGCGTGCGAAGAAGTTAAGAACAGTTTAAAATTCAAGAAAATCTTGGAGCTCATCTTACTCCTCGGCAATTACATGAACTCGGGCTCGAAGAATGGACCGGCGTACGGATTTGAAATCAGCTTTCTTACCAAACTCACAAGTACAAAAGACATTGAAAACAAAGAGACCTTACTCCATTACCTCGTAGACACGATAGAAAGAAAGTTCCCAGATTGCCTTAGTTTTATCAAAGAATTAGAACACGTAGATAGAGCTAGTAGAGTTTCTATGGAAAATATTCAGAGGACATTGAGACAAATGGACTCTAATATTCGTAATTTGGAGCAGGACCTCGCTAACTCGAAAATTCCACAGAATGACCAGGATAACTTTGCTAAGATTATGACGGTAAATTAACATTTCAGATTTTTTTCTTTTTAACAATCTTATAAGAAATTGTTATTCAATAAGTGCATTTCTGTTTACAGCCATTTACCAAGAAAGCTCGAGAATCGTACGAAGTCATGCAAAATATGTTCAAAAAGATGGAAAGCCTGTACACGGAAATTTCGGAGTTCTATGCTTTTGACAAGCAGAAGTACACAATTGAAGAGTTCTTCGGTGACATCAAAAAGTTCAAGGACGACTTTCTGGTACGTTTTTTTTTCAATTTTATTTTAAATTAAAATAAATATTTTTGTACAAAAACTCATCGTATTTTTTCATACAGCAAGCTCAAAAGGAAATAATTAAATTGCGGGAGACGGAGGAAAAGCAGCGACGAGCGCGGGAAGCTCGTGAAAAGGCAGAAGCCGAGCGAGCAGCGAGAGCCGAACGCAAACGTGCCTTGGTCGACATGAACGCACACGAGACGCAGGAAGGCGTGATGGACAGTTTGATGGAGGCATTGCAGACGGGTGCTGCATTCAGTCGGCCAGATCAGCGGCGAAAACGGCAAACACGTGCGGCCGGCGGTAAGTTGTTGAAGAAGAAGAAGACGATGTCGTCGAGACTGAAGACCTGGAAGCTCAAGCGCAATCTCAAGCAAGCAAACAAGTCCTTCATGGATGAGAGTCTTAGGGCTGAATTCGATTCGGTTATTAGTGGTATCAAACACTTGGTCGTTGACGCGAATGCGTCTGATGAGAAACTCGTGGGAGGGAATAAAAAAGGGTATAAGAGATTGTTTGGCAAGCGTAAGAAATTGAAAAATATTGTAAAGTCAAAAAAGAGAGCAATTATGGGCAAGAAAGCCAAGCGAAGTGCTTTTGTCAGACACGTTGTAGTTAAACGACGCAAGCGTACCGTCAAAGTACGCAAGTTAGGAGAATATTTAGGTAGTCCACCGAAAGCGAACGTAACAATGCCGATTTTACAATCAACTCCAAACGCGCGACTATCCGCCAAGTTTCATATCTCGATGTCATGTAATAATCTACCAGCGAAGGTGAACGAGGCTACATTAGCTGAATTGCGATCGAAATTCGCAAACGAACAGCAAACACCTGACGTGAACGAGAATACACTTAATTCAACGAGCTTCGAGAAAAGCGACGATCTGTTGTTCAATGACACTCTGCCCGCGAGTAATGGCAGTACGTTTATAAAAAGGAATACGCGTAAGATAAAGAGATTATTTAGCTTTAAAAATCGTAAAGATGAGTCCGATTTAGATGAGGGTATTCATAAACCAGCTAAATGGAAACTTTGGAAGGCTACCGGTAAAATTACAATCAATGCGAACAAATAGGAATCTCACTTTTTTTTTCACTATGTTATTTTGCGACTGCGAGAGATTATTTCATTTTGTACGCGTGACAATTTGTTACAATTATTTTTTTTTATGACTGACCTATTTAATATATTATGTTTATTTTACAACGCTGTACTTTTTTTAAATTCCTATTTTTTTGTATCGTGATGTCTTGTATGTTTAGTTTAGCGCAGAACAAAATGTACCTCTGTGATAAGTTCGGTAAAGGTGCATGATAGGTACGAAACGGTGGTGAATTTGAAAGATTTATTGTGTAGTTGTGTTGTCTATTGTTTGCTTGCTTGTAGATTGTGGGTGATCCTATCATGGTCGATCGCTAACGTTGATTGTAGTAACATAAACATTTCTGTTTGGATGACGTATGAATACTAAATATCTTATTTATTTTTCAGCTGAAAGGCGAGCACAATTAAACAGAAGTCGTTCGCGCACAGGATTAGTCGGGACAGGACTACTTGGAAGAGAATTATCGACGTAAGAATTATTGAAATTTTTGCAGTTATCTTGCTGTGAAATTTAAACTGTTGTGTATAAAGCGCTGGAATTTTTGCGTTTTAGAGAGCTACTTAGTTCAGCCTAACGAGAATTCACTGTCAAATAGTGAGAGGGCTGTGATGAGCTAATGTAAAAAAATCTTCCATTGTTTTGATAATCAAAAGTCGTTTGATACGCGAAGGTTGACGCCTTGGAAAATACAAAATGAAGTAATTACGCCGTCCAGACAAATCTATATACTTTGATAGTATAAAGGCAAAACCAAGTATTTTTTTTACTACCACGTGAGTCTGTCGTAAGATGTTTGAACCCGAAGATGAAGTTGACACGAAAGAGACAACACTTGAATACAACGCGTATGTAACTAGTGTATAAAGGGAAACGCAGAATGGTTGCTCACAATTAGACGGTAATATTGTAATTAAATACACTGCCACGGCTAGTTGTGTGTTGCAATTTGGATAACTTCATTGTGCCAAACAAACAAACAAAATACTGACAAAATGAAAAAAAATTTTTTTGGCAAAATGGAACTTGAGATGTATTTTCTTATTTTATGAAGACATTTGTTGAACGAAAAGACATTTATTCGTATGCTGTTTAAAGCATTAGCTTTATGTTAGATTTCTTTTGGAGTGAGTAAAAATGGCACTGTCAAGAGGTCCCAAAGACTTTATTATGTATATTTTTGAGACATATTCCTCCTGAATATTCACAATTGTCTGAAATATTTTTTTTTTTCCAATGGGCCTTGGGAGTATTTTACATGGTTCTTATGTCCAAGTTTTGTATCATTATGGTTTGATCGCCTTCACAATTTGCCATTTAATGCATCCTCAACCTTGGACGTAGGAATAGTTTTGGAAGGAATATTATATATATGTTATGCTTTTTTTACAAATATAAATATTGAAAAGTTGCGAAGATATATTTTTTAATGTGTATGTACAGAAGAATAATTTATTAATAACTTGAGGGGAAATATGCCTTGATATATTTTATAAATGAGAGATTAGATTGTTTCTTGACTGCATGAACTGTCAGACAACAACTGTAATTATAATGTGAATACCGAATTTTAGAGTCATATCCTGTTATTATATGCCGCTGATGCAATGTGTAAAGACATTTATTTATTTTGCATAATTACCATAAGTAAAGCATAAATGATAAATGAGAGAATGATGGAACATTTATAGAGTTCAATATTGCTGCAAATTTGAATTAATATGTTTCTACGCTCATCGATGGAAACACAATTATATTAAAACAGAAAAAAAAAGCAATGTGTAAAAATACTGTAATAAAAACCAACTTTTATTTAGATTCTGTGTATTCAACTTTTTAAAAGTCCTAATCCTGAAAAATTTCCTAATAAAATTTGTATAAGTACACAGACGCCTGAGACAACAATATGCTATCTTAAAGTTTACCTTTTTTAGTGAAATTTTTCATTACTATTGATCAAAATTAGCTTTTTACATTAGACTTTGACTTATTTTCGTTCATTATCATACTTAAATTTAACATTTCGGCCATGGCGCGTCTGCTACTATCATATCTAACCTAGAGGTGCCGCATCCTATTTGTATAACCTACAAAAAGGTTTCAAAGCGTATCCGGATGTACACGCAGATGCATAATAATCATGGAGTTATTGTAAATTAAAGCGCTCATGCACAAAAAATAAATTCGAGTTATGTGATATATTTAGTGTCTGTTAGAAATGTCTCTGTACGACGATTTCGATAAGCCAACTCGCACAACGGACAAAGTCGCAGGATGGTCATCAGGAATAAAGTTGTTGCAGTCTCAACTGCAGTTGAAAAAAGCTGCAATTCCACAAGGAAAACGAGAGTTGACGAGAAAACAAGCGGTCGTGTTAGCACCTGTGATCGATTTGAAGTCAAAATCACGCGAAGTTGAGAAAGAAGACGATGGATTAAAGTTATTCTCCAACACACTAACTTCACTGGGTGCTAATGATGGCTTTGATTGGAATGTCGCCAACGAGTATGATCCCAATTGGCCCAACGAGTATGAGAAAGTAGTGAAAGAGTTGAGGGATATACGTGATCGCGAGCATGATCAAGAAAGTGAGCAGCGAAAACGTAGGAGAAATGAGACTCATTTCGATGAGCCTCAACTTTCAAACATTGCTGCGATGAACTCCATCGACAGGGATGAAGAACGTTCAGAGCGATCTACGTTCAGAGGCAATGCTGGAGCTGCTATTGCTCCACCACCATCGCTGCAAGAATCTCCAGAACCAGCTCCGCTTGCACCACCACCAACTCCAAAGCCAACTCTGAATCAAGGATACGCCACATCGTCAGTTGCAGCAAAGATTATGGCAAAGTATGGTTTCAAGGAAGGTCAAGGTTTAGGAAAGAAGGAACAAGGTATGTCAGTTGCACTGCAAGTTGAGAAGACTAGCAAGAGAGGAGGCAGAATTGTAAGCGAGAGAGAACAGCTGATGCCACCTCCACCACCTCTAAACACATCACCTCCTGATGGCACACAGGCACCAGTAGATGGACCAAGTATCACTGAAATCATGAAGTCTCCTAGCAAAGTAGTTCTGTTGAAAAATATGGTTGGACCTGGTGAAGTCGATGACGATCTTGAACCTGAAGTCAAGGATGAGTGTAATACTAAGTACGGTGATGTGACTCGTGTGGTAATCCATGAAGTGCTCAACGCTGTACCGGAGGAGGCTGTTAGGATTTTCGTTGAGTTCAAGCGAATTGAGAGTGCTATTAAAGCTGTTGTGGACTTGAATGGACGATTCTTTGGTGGACGACAAGTGAAAGCTGGTTTTTACTCGATTGAAAAACTGAACGAATACCAATTGTTAGATTAATTGACTGTACATTTATTTGCCTTATGTGTTAAGTACAAAAATCCTTTGTATGATTATTCCATTACAATTTATTTACTTTTCTCTGTGTGAATTTAATGTTTAACTTTTGATTGCTTTACTACAGATTAAGATCCTGTAAAATAATATTGTAATAAAACATTTTTTCAAGCTAAATTATTGGAATATTACTTTCACCTGCACTGTCATATTATTCTTTGCTATGAATATAATCATTCAGTTTTTTTTTATAAATATGACTCAATTTAAGTTAATTATATAAAATTTCTTATTTTTTGTTTATTTTATCTATCATATCTATATATTTTTTCTATGCTTACAAAAAAAAGTTGATTTCATTATAGAAATTTTATGAAATAAAAATATTGCAAAACCGATTTTTAAATTCAGTTTTTAAGATAAAAACTAAACTATTTTTAATTTGATTTTCATTACAAGTACCACTGTACAACTTTTTTTTCAATACGAAAGAGAGTTTCACTGAATCAATGGATAACAAGAGTAACTTGACCCTGCTAGACGGCCTACTTTTTATAATTATATATAACGTATAATTAGTTGAATCGATCAAACAACCCTTAAAAATCTGATTTTTAAATAAACTTCCGAAAAACTAAGTGAAAACTTAATATACTGTACAGATAATTATTCAAAATCACTCTAATTGAAAATTGTACACAAAGCTCTAAACACCCAATTGCGAAATTCGAAAATTACACCGTAAAAGCTGCACTTGCGCGCTTGCACGTCGACGAGACTTCGATTTTTACAGCATGCGCATTGCGTCTGTTAGTTGGTCACATGCACCGACGTGCAGTCGGAATGTCTGACCTCTCGTTGAAAAATCCAAAGTACCCAGACAATCAGGAATAAGTGAAAGGGTTGAATGGGGGTAAAGAAACAATTGCCGTCGCTGAAAATGAAAGTAAGCTTTTAAACAATGCATGACTGATGCGAGCAGTTGCCTGGCTTTTTCTTTCAAAACTTTGCTCGATATCTTTTTTTTTTTAGGAGAAAAGAGTGAATGAGCATCCTTAGCAGCATATTTGAAGACATTAATTATGCATACGATACAACTTCCATCATACATTTTTTACGTTTCAATTGAAATTAGATTTTGTATTTCACTTTGTATTTTTTCACAATATTGATAAAGATTCAATAAATTTTCTTGAAAAGTTTGAGATATACTTTTTCATTTGTCTGTTCACCTTGTCATGGCTCGGTAAATTTATCCATTTCAGCTCACGAATAGAAAGAAATATTTTGGATCGATAACTATGACGACATGGAAACTGCATTTAAATGGAACCATCAATTCATTGTTTTTTAAAAGCACTTACATTTTTTTATGACTTATTTTTAGACTGCAATGTTTAATGCCAATTTTAGATTTTTGACCTATCCTCTTTGTAGATTTATGCGTGTATAAGGGTATCTAATTAGAAAAACATTATTGGAGAAAATATGAAATATGATACTTGTACACACATTCTAGTAAATAGTTTTAGAATTTGTTCAGTCTATTTTCACAAGTTTATCCAAAAAAAATAAAATTCTTTAACTTAATAATTTTTCAATGAGGTAAGGTATTTCTTTACTATCACAAAAAAGTCTTCCAATGTTTTTATAATATAACGATAATAAATATTCTTACAGGTCAATTATTCATGAAAAAAATGGAACCCGACATAGAAATGAATCAACCCTTAATATTAACAGTATCAAAGAAAAAGAAAGTAAAGAGAAAATCAATCCTAAATCGTTTTAGTTTCTTCGCGTGTATGAATCTATGTATGATACTGGCCTTTTTTACCTCGAGTTTAGGCGGATCTAAGGGTTTGTCTTTAAAGAAAAACAAAAATTGATATAGATGATCATTTTCTTAAAAATCTACTTTTTTCAATCGCTCACATTATATATTTGACATTGCCATTTTTTTCTCTAGCTTGCACACAATTTTAGCAAAATAAAAATTATTTTAGCAAGATTACAGACGCAATTTTATTCATATTAAAAAGTTATTAGAATAAGGTAGGCTCGAAGTACTGTAACTGCAGGCAGTTGTAATTTGCTAAAATTTTTACAACCCCCTATACCTGGTAGAAGTAGTTCAAAAACAAAAAAAAAAGGCCTTGCGTAGTTAGGCATTCTATCAAACATCAATTTTTTTTTCTCAGTAGTGACAGTCCGCCATTTACCTTCCAAATTAGGCATATTCAATAGTAACAAAAAAAAAATTAACGAATACCAAGTAAAATTAATTAAATCGAGCATAGGAATCATCGACGGAAACTTTGTGATATGGTACATGACAGTGCCACTGCTGTATCTGGAGGCTGGATTGTGCTGCAGTCACAAGGCCTTATTTTCCGTCTTGCGCGACGGTTACTTGATCTCATTTTTGATGTTCTTCATCTACATTTTGATCCCGGCATTGGCTAAAATCGGGACTTACTGCCTTGGCAATGCGGGCGTTAATGCACGTTTGCTCAATGGAATCGAAGTAATGAAATAACAGATTTTTTATCAAAAGTATTTTTCTTATAAAAGTCACATTTTATTTTAGGTATTACACTGCCTTCCTCCACCATTTAGTACAAGTCTAGCATTAAGTAGAATATCCCAAGCGGACATTCCGACCAGTGTTATTACAATTCTCACGTGCCACATTGGAGGACTGATTATGACGCCAATTTTACTGTACATACTGGTAATGACAACAAAAATTATTATAATTTTTTCATTCGACATCTCAATGCAAAAAAAAAAATATTTCAATTCAGTTGGGAGCATCAGTACCACCACTAACCGAAATCAATCTACGCGAAATCGCCTACAGTACTCTGGTACCATTAGCGATCGGCGTATCCGTGCGTTCGATTTGCCCGAAAGCCGAGAATCTGGAAAAACGAACGAGATGGTTGTCGAAACCTCTACTTCTGATCACTGCCTACAATTTATTCTGCGACGCGTTCACCATCGATGCAGCATCGCTCTACGCGATTGACATTCTACTTTGCGTTTTTATCGGTGGGATACATACTTTTGTTTAATCATGAGTATATTTTCAATATCAATTTGCTTTTTTTTTCCTTCAGCTTTTCTCAGTCAAATCCTGATGACCTGTATCTGCTGGACACTGTGCAGCAGGTGGTTGACGCAGGACGTGTTACTGGCAACGATCTTCACTTGCACTTACAAGAGTATCGGTTTCGGGGGATGGCTGATGCGCACGGCATTTCGAAATACAATACACGCCACGGCGGTTCACTTACCCCTTGGTATCTTGACTGTGGCTCAATTATTGCTGGGGAGCTTGATGGCGAGTTGGCTGCGGCACATGTGATATATATTAATTAATACAAGCGTGGAATTTTTTTTTTTTGGATTGTTGTATTAATATAGAATGAAATTTTCGATCCTTCTTAATAAAAAATATATAGATTTTTTCTTTTGAAAATGGTGGGATGTGATTTTTCATTGCTTCTTCGTTAGGATTTTTGTTTTGGAGTAATTTTTCGTTATGGAATAATTTTCATCTTTCCTTGAAATACTTTTTTTTCTTCTTCAAACGTTCTAAAGAAGCAACATGACATGACAATAAAATTCTAATTTTTTTTTGCGCTCAAAGCGTGCGTCCATCGCTATTATTATTCCTAGTCTATGCACAGTAACGTCATATACTCGATATAGGTGTGGTGTACTTTTATAACCTCGATGGCAACTTTACGATAGGTAATTTTCATCAAAACAATTACAGTAAAACAGCAGGTGCTGTAATTTTTTTTTACAGCTAAAAATAATTTTGATTTTAACATTTGTGATGACGTCAGGGATAGCCTTGACCGCGATTTTGAGCAAATATTCAGAATAAAATCAAAACTGATTTCAAAGCTGATTCGACGTGCAGAATCAAAGTAAAAAATTTTGAAATAGTGCATTGAATCGATCAGTAATAAATAAAGTAACTTTAATACATTTACAATCATTTACAAATTAAAATAAAATGAATCTAATCTTGAAGGTTGAAGTAGATATTTTGATGTAAGCGTTTATACTTGATTGTTACTTTTCAAATTACCATTTTGATGAAAAACTGATCTGTGATCGATGATGCGCTTCCTTGACATATGTACATGCACACGTAATTTTCTGTGCGAGTAGAAAACATTAATTCATTTTTTTCAAATATGATTTAATTGAGGCAATTGACTGATTTTCTAAAATTTAATATTTGATAAATTTTATCTTTTAGTTTTCCTCGTTGTAAAAACGATAATTAAAAATGGAATAGAAGAGGAGAAAAAGGCTAGAGCAAAAATGATTTTCGACATTATTACAATTCTAAGCTATGTGCTTCTCATTTTATTCGGTGCTATCACATTATTCTACCTTTACGCAAAACACCAACAAACATATTGGAGCAAGCGAGGAATATATTCACCACCATGTCACTGGCTATTCGGACACTTTACCGATGCATTTCTCATGAAGAAATCATTCCCGCAAGCTTTCGCAGATTTACACAACTCGATTGAAGTCGATACACCAGTAGTCGGTGTTTACGTTTTACAAAAACCATTTCTACTACTCCGAGATGCAGAAGTCATCAAGCACGCGTTGATCAAGGATTTTCACATTTTTAGTAATCGTTATTTCGCAGCTAAGAGACAAACCGACGTGATTGGTTGCAAAAATTTGTTTTCCATTGAAAATCCACAATGGAAATACATTCGTTCGAAACTTTCACCAGCATTCACTACAGGCAAACTAAAGAAATACTTTCCATTCGTGCTTGCATCGGCAGAAAATATGAAAAATTACTTAAGTTCGCAAGTTACCGGCGAGGAAAAAGTTACGGTTGAATGTAGACAACTTTGCGATAAGTACACTACGGATGTTATCATAAACTTCGCGTTTGGTGTTCAAACTAACTCGTTCACCGAAGTTGCGCCAGAATTATATCTTCGAAGTGAGTATATTGAATTTACGTTGTTTATAAATTTATAATCAATCGTTCCTTTTTAGCACGTAAACTGTTCGAACTCGATTTAGTGCGAGCTATACAAATTTTCGCCACATTTTTTTATCCGACAATCAGCGATTATTTTGGAGGTTCTATGCTTGACAAATCTACGGATTACTTTCGACGAATTTTTTGGGAATCCATGAACGAAAGAGAAAAGACGGGAATAAAAGTCGGTGATATTATAGACTTGTTGATTGATTTGAAAAATGAAAAACAAAGTTCGGGGTTTGGTGAGTGCCTTGTTGATTTTCAAATTAAAAGTTGTACGAAATGTTTTATCTTTTCACGTTCTTACAGTTTTCGAAGGAGACTACCTAGTAGCTCAATCTGCAGTTCTTTTGCTAGCGGGAATCGAAACTAGTGCGGTGACAATATCATTCACTTTGTTGGAACTTGCCAAACACCCAGAAATTCAAGAAAAAGTGCGTCAAGAAATTCAAGAAAAATTATCTGAAAATGATTTGACCTATGAAACTGTGTTAGAAATGACTTATTTAAACCAAGTCGTATCGGAAACGTTAAGAATATACCCTCCGGCTCCATTGATAGACAGAGTTGCTTCTCAAGACTACAAAGTAAATATCAAAAAAAAAACAAAACTGTAAACAGCTCGTACAATTAACGGACAATAACTTTCAGATACCAGGAACGGAGATAACGATTGACAAAGGCACGGCAGTTTATGCAACGTTAATGGGTTTACATCAAGATCCACGTTACTATTCCAATCCATCAGACTACGATCCAGACAGATTTAGCGAAGAACAAAAAAGTAACATTACACCGTGCACTTACATGCCTTTCGGCGAGGGGCCTAGAATCTGCATTGGTATCATAATTAAAATAAAAATTCTAACATCACGAGATTCTGGAAAATCTGTATGAAATATACATATTTTTTCTCGTTAAAGGAATGCGCATTGGACAAATACAAACGCTGACGGGTCTTGCAACGATACTGAACGAGTATGAAGTTACTCTGAATCCTCAGTACAAAAATGAATTGAGCCTGCGTTCTATGCTTCTCGCTCCAGCGGACGGTATTCGATTATATTTCACGAAGCTGTAATCTTTGAATAAATTTTTTTTAATAATTATTTTTCGTTAGTTATGAAGTTTTTTTCCTTTAGATCTACTAATGCTCATGTTTAGAGATAGACAGCAATGTCGTTATGAATAACTTCGTTGTAAAATTTTTACAAATTACAATAAAATGAGTTTATAAAACTATATGTACAGAAGATTCAGATTGTTATCTTTTCTCTTCTATTTTCTGATCAATGAACAATTATGTCAGCAATGAAATTTATGAAAGAAAAAAAATGTTGAACGTTTTTTTTTTCTGATTTCAATTTATTACCATTATCATAAACAACATAAACAATTTATCCAAATTTATAATCTTTTTGTGTAACTATATGTATCATACGTGTAAGGTAGCTTTTTGGATCACTTTGATATTCTTACAATTCTTCTTTCTTTTTCTTTGGCCAACGATCCTGGAAATAAAAAAAAAATAAACAAATTGAATGATATGGAATTTACTGAAAAGTTATTGAGCAATAAATATTCCAAGTTGGATTACAATATCAAGAAAAGTTAAGGTAGATAGTGAACTTGATAACATATACAAAGTAAACAAGTTTAAAGCACTAACTGCTGCAGATACAATTCAAATTCTGAAGAGGCATTTCAATAGTAGTGAAAATTAAAAAAAAAGAAATTTCATCAGAGCAATAACATTTGTAATGTCAATGCAGAAACTGTTAATAAAACTTTATATGAACCTTGAATTAACAGATCTGATCAAAATAATTTGTGGTGTATGTGTGACCAATGCTCTATCTTAGACAATGTATAGTAAAATTCATGAGTTTTGTTTGGAACATTTTATGTTTATTTTTATGCTAGTCAAGTCTTGATAAGTATTTGAATAAAGAAGTTAATGAGTTTGTATACAATATACATACATACTATAGCTATGTATATCTTATGCAATATTTCGTGTCAAAACAAGTGTTTACTGTTACTGTTTATGCTTTCAAGTTTACAATTGTTGGATAATGAAAAGATCGTTAAATATTTATGTTATGAAAAAAGTGTATGGAAGTACAGAAAAAATGGATAAATTTTATCAAAAAAGTAAATTTATAACTAACCTCAAAACCCTCTGGTAAAGGCCTTCGTGGGTATGGACCGTAAATGTCAAAACGACCCCAATACATATCTGTTGAGAGAGCACCGATCATGAACGTCCAGATTATGGTGTGAACAATAACAGACGTTTCAACCATTGTTGATTATTTTCAACTAGTTTACAGATATATGAGAGCAGTCAGCAGTCGGTTGCTTCTGTTCTGCTTTGCACTGCTTTGCGCCCATCCACTTTTTGTTGTAGATATGTTGGCAATACTCAAGTTTGGTGTCGTTCAAGTGCCTATATTGTTGGCCTTGGCGGTATACATTTGAATTTGCGATACCTACATATGTAAGGTTTTTATTAATATTTTAAAGTGGTTACATCAAATTCAAGATTATGAAGGATCTAGGAGGATAATTACAAGTACTACAAAAATCTTTTAATGGAAGAAATTGTAGTTTAATGATTCAATATCCATTCAAATAAATTGATTATTTTACATAATCACATATTTTTTGCAGTAACTTCTACTGTTCGCTTGAATATCAAGCATACCAAATGGACGTTCATCACTACTCCTAGCTAGCCTTGATATGTTATATCTTGTACTGAGCTCGTCATTCTTGATTTAAATAAATCTGGATTGAATTATTGATAATCAATAATCTGAACTTTGAATTAAATTCTCAATGGGCAGTTTTTCACGAGCAAAAAAACTAATCTGAATGAGAAATGTCATATCTGAATTTTACTTTTTATGCAAACATTCAAATTAAAGTTATTTTAAAATTAAAAAAAAATGAAATAAAATCCATTATAAACTGCCAATCTAGTTAAAAGGAAAAAAAAGATATAGCTTATATTTTCTGTGAAATACGATAAAAAAAAGGGTAGGATAAATGAGTACACAAGTTTTTAGGTTCCCATACAAAACATAGCGATTTTATTCTACAAATAATGGGATAAACTTTGAATTATTCACCTCTCTTTCTTTCACTCTTTCATTTTTTTCTCATTAATCATTTCATCTTTTTTTTTATCTTTTGCTCAATTCATTGTCTATTTTCATTTTTCATGTCGTCTTTTCTTTTTCTATTTTTTTTCTTTGAAAATTCTTAATAGTTGGTGTCTTTCGTGACGCGCGCATTATTCGACAGTTTTACATATAATAGCATACTATTTAATGGTATGCATAATTATAACAAATATCATCTTTCTCAACACTCAAATTTACACCGAAGTGTTTATTCACACGAGTCATACATAATTATTATTATTTCATCTTCGAAAAAATTGTAATGCACAGCTAATCGAGCTTCCGAAAATGGAAGCGTCGATTAGCATGTGTGATTTGTAAATATTACTTAGTACCGTGCGCACGCAAATTTGATCGAAAGATATTATTTTTCTTACAATTTATGCAATAGAAAACATTAGTCAAAAAATTCACAGTTCTGCTATCGCCTCCAACTGCGTTCGTCCTCCTCCTCTTCTTCCTCGTCTAGTAGTAAAGCTTCCACGTCTGCAACATTCTTTTAACAGAAAAAAAAACGTACGTGCATCAATCATCATTATTATCAATTTTAAAAATAATTATTTCAGCAGTAAAACCACTAATTACCTCTAAATCTATTTCCTCGTCGGTCATACTCAACGACTGCAACTGCTCAGATCGCGGGGTGTTCGACGAGACTGATAAGGTTGTACCAACGGTGCTTGAACTATTGCCTCCACCACGATGTAAATGATGACCGGCGACCCATGTGATGGAGAGTGTGCGATCTTGGAAGTTTCGTCCTTTCGACATGGCCAACTCAGCCTCTTTCCTCGATTTATAATTGATTACAATCGAGGGTGTGGCGTCATCCACAATTTGATTCACGATCTCGCCGTATTGCTTTGAAAAAGTAAAAGTTAATTTTTTTTCGACCTTGCTATATTACAATACATATGTAAATAACAAATGACAGACCAATGGTTCCTTTGATGATCAATCGTAAAGACGATTTTTATGAAAATACTTTTTTTTTTCACGAAGAACCAAAGTATGCATCAAAATAAATATTTTTTAATGAAATAAAGTTTGAAAAACTTAGGAATATGCTTGAATAAAAAGCAATTGAAGAGAACAAAAAAAAAAAAAAATAATAATAAAGAAATTGAAAGTCGATATGAGGAGAATTTTTATAATTTGCTGAATAAAAAGGCAACAATTAAAGAACCATCTTTTATCTAAAACGACAACACAGAATTAAAAAAAAAGTAATAAAATAAATTCAAAATATTGAAGAAACAAGAT
The DNA here is from genome assembly GCA_035047105.1 of Galeopsomyia nigrocyanea. Classification (NCBI taxonomy): domain Eukaryota; kingdom Metazoa; phylum Arthropoda; class Insecta; order Hymenoptera; family Eulophidae; genus Galeopsomyia; species Galeopsomyia nigrocyanea. The sequence goes on along the minus strand of JAWWMK010000001.1, from coordinate 10,844,150 downwards.
TTAAACGTTTAAAACCTGCAAAATACGAATGATAAAAAAAATCGAGACTTCGAAAAAAATATGCACAACATACCTGAAAATGCGCTAAAACGTCGGCCTTCTCCTCAGTTTCATAGCCGGAGACTAGAAGATTCGTAGGTCTATGATCGATTGACGAGTGGGCAAAATTTGCAGCTCCACGACCTCTGCCACGAAAACTGAGAACAGCACCGCGCATTGGTCTTGTCGGTCGTAGACCTCGTCCAGCACCGATGCTTGTTAGTCCCATTTGTGCAGCCTGAGTTCGCAATTCCAGTAATCTGAAAGAAAGAAGAAAATTACGAATAAAAAAAGGATTCATTAACATACTATTTTATATGAATTCTCACCTCTTTTGCAATTCAGTCGAATCTTGTCCCTCCTGCTGGGCAGTCATGAGGTCAAGTTCGGCATCGAGAATCTCCTTTTGAGCTTGTTCCCTAGTTTTAGGCATGGATTTCGAGGCAATGCTATTCACCTGATTAGACGCCGGAGCAGCAAGATCTTTCCTCAATCCATCGATCGACTGTTGAACGGTCTTGATGGTAAGCATAATCGTTTCTTTCTGATCGGGATTCTTCTCGGCGCGCTCGATCAACGACCTAAGTTCCACCAGTTGTTTGTCCAGCAACTCTTGTTTTCTCTTCCTCAAGTCAGCAGTGAGTTTGATAGCCTCTTTCCGCTTCTCCTCTTGCTTCTTCTTGAGCGTCTCTTTGGCCGCGAGAATCTCCTGAGTCTTTTTGATAGCTAATACTTTATCTTCGCGAGTCGCCACCGGGATGGCTGGTTTGGCTGAGACTGGTGCCAGCGGTTGAGACTGCTGATGAGGTTGATTTTGCTGCTGATGAGTCGGCTGATGATGCTGATGATGCTCATCGCGACGACCTGGCACGTACTCGTCGTCCACCTTGTTGGGATTGTGCACAGGCTGGCCAAGTCTGTCTTTGACGGATTGCCGTTGTCCTTGCTTGCCAGGTGGCACGTTCTCGATGGCTCCGGCGGCCGAATTATTGTTCACGTTGTTGTGCCAGAACACCTTGATGAAACGATTGTTCAGCACAGCCTCGGTACTCCTGTACGCGCTCTTGGCTTCACTGGGCAGTTGAAAGGTCACGAGGGCAGCTTCGGGATCACCACCAAAGTTCACTTGAATGTTCACGATCTTGCCGAACTTGGAGAAATGATTGTTCAACTGCGTGATGTTGTTCAAACTCCTCGGCACTTTTTTCAGCTCCAACGAGCAGTTCGCTTGATTTTGCACGGCTCGCTGCTTGGGCCCGAGACGATTGAAGTCGAACGCTTGTTTGCGCTTCAACGGATTACCGCTCGGTGGATGTGGATGTGGATGCGATTGCTGCTGAGGCGGTGGATGATGCTGGGGCTGCTGTTGAATTGGAATTTCGGTTGGTTCGGTGTGCTGAGCCACCGGCACGCTGATCAGTTCGCGTTGTCCACGACCGTACATCACTGGTGGCTGCGGTGGCGGTGGATGACGTCCCCAAGGGACTTGCGGCTCCATGCTTGGCGCGTCTGGATTGTACTCTATGGGCATTTCTAAAATTTAGGGGGGAGAGGGGATCGACAGTTGAGTTAGTCACGGTTGATGAATGATTTTCGTGAAGATTAGTAAATGTGTAGGTGGAGCATGCTGGTGGCAAGCCAAAAGTTTTCAAAAATTTTGAGAAGCGGTAGTAAGATTTGTAATGTTTGAAAACTTTTGGTGATATAAGTGCACAACAATATTATCGCGATATACAAACCAGTAACAATAATGTGATTTACGAGATACTAACTACTACTTATGGTGAAATACATATAAATACAATGAGAGAATTAAAAATACTCAATAATAATACCAAGTCTGATTAAAACTTCAAATAAATTACTCAATAAGAAACCTATTTCTCAAACGAAAAATTGCAGAATACAAGAATTCAATACAATAGAAGTTGGAAAAATAAAATCAACTTTAAAATTCGACAAGAAAAGCGGTAGACGACAAACTACGACAAAGAAAGCTAAACCCAATATTTATATCATCAATTTTTTCAAGTCTACCTAAATCATAAGACTCGGACAAACCCATGTTAGCATGATGTTGATTGCGCAGATGAGGTGGCGGTATACTAGCGAGGGGCAGATGAGTCGGAGGTGCGTTACCGTTGGGTCCCCCTTGGGGGCCTGGTGGTACATCGGGTACCGCAGCAACCGGTACACCCGCGGGCGCTTGAGCACCGTGTGGTCCAAATGTTAACACTCGGCTCAATGCTACATCTTCGAGGACCACTGGATCGATGCCGTGATCGTAGGGGCATAAGTCACCTCGCATGCAGTAGCCCTTTTCTGTAAATATTTTCAGTTTTAATCTTTGTTCACGTTTACCGCGTGAAATATATATATTTCATCGATTCAGCAGATGTATGCGTGTTTGTTCAAGTGTTCTTCGTTACGCAGCTGATTCTAATTACTTTTATCCATTTCGATGTTATGATCAACAACATTAATATTTTTCAACGTTTGAAAAACACTCGATGTAGCCATAAAACTTACTTCGTAATTGACGTTCGTAACTTCTTACGAACATCGATCAACCCGTGGAAAACAAGCTTACGTAACGCAACACAACACACAACTTTAAAAAAAAATGCACGTCAATAGCAAACTCACCATCGAAATCTCGACACCGTCTTTTCGGGCCAAAATTGCCACCCTGTCCGGCAACCGATACGACGCTCTGAATTGATTGACTAGTGGTGGAGAGCCTCATGTCGACGTCACCGTGATTGCTGTCCTGAGTTGGCGTACCACCGGGACTCAGTACACCGTCTTGCATGCGCTTTTTCCGATCCAACGAGCGCGAACGCGATCTCACCGGCGATGGGGAACGATTGCGGAAGCGCGTCCTGTGCTCGTTCGGGCCATCCCTTATCCGCGAGCGGAGTGGCGATGTACTTCTGCTTCGCGTCCGCCTGTACAATGAAATACATAATTAGTGAAGGAGAGAAATTTGATTTTTTTTTTCAAATTGGAGTAGGGTATAAGAGAAATCGTATTTACCGCCTGTCATGACGGCGAATGTTGGGAGGCGACTTATTTCGCCAGGGTCGACTCCTATCTCGCTCCCTATCGCGTCTGATGTGCTCTCTACTCCTAGACCTGCGCCTGTCGCGCTCCCACGACCGCGAACGTGATCTCGTTCGTGACCTTGGTCTGCCACTGTTAACACACGAAAAAAAAAAGAAACGACGCGTTAATCAATCATCACGCTCTATTCTTAAATTTTCTTACAAATTGAAAGACGATTAATACATACCGACTACGCGGTCGTTTTTCTCTTTCTTTCTCCTCCTTTTCAGACTCGGATTTCCTCAGTTCGCGTTTAACAGAAACCGTCGAGGCTGATCCATTCAAATGTGGAGTTGTTACTGTGTTCAACACAATATTGCTTGGTTCACTGGCAGGTGGTGTCTGGGCAGCTGTCGTCGGAGGTGTTCTACTACCTTCCTCCTCCATTTTCGCAATGGGTAGTGTGAAATTTTGTGTTTCTAGCGTCTTAAATAACAAATCTACAAAACTCTGGGTCTCTGCGATGAAAAGACATGGTTTATTAAACATTAATAGAAACAGAAGTTGAGCCATTCGATTAAGCATTGGAAGCTTACCTTGTTGTAAAAATACATCAAGCTGTTCTACCATACCAATCCTTAGTTCATCTAAAGTCTTATCTTTCTTAACTAATGCATATACATATTTTGCTAAAGCAGCTGGATCCGCATCGCATCTGAAAGAGAAAAAATGAAAAATATGCTTGTTAGCTCAACAGTGACACGTTTTACAAATTCGACATATTTGACTTCAATATCTTCAATAGGCCACTCAAAGGCATTGGTACCATGCTAATGAAACTTGACTCCAAAGCAATCAATACATCTCTAATCATTCATAAGCACACTCATCAAGACTGATAAACCTCAAATTAACGGTCCCCGGAGCAGCGAAGGTCAGCGCACTAAATTTTCCAAAATCGATTGTCCACGTATAAGAAACACTCGGTAAATAAACAGACACACGAGCACATAGACTATCAACTAATTATCCATCGAAATGGTGCCGAACAGTTGGGTATCCGAGATTTGCTCCAAAATTTCGGAGCAGACGTCGAAGACGTATGGTATCCGGAAAAATTGCAAATTTTCGGAGTTACGAGAGAACGTCACGACACACACATACAGGCACGTTCGCGATAGTGAGCTCTCACCACCACACTCTCGCCGCGTAAACACAAAATCCCCCCTCGGCAACGCGACCATACATTGCTCTTCATCGTCGTAACCTACACACTTTTTGCACTTTTTTCATCTGAAACTTGAACCTCCGGTGGTACACTCGGCCTTGAGATGGGTAGAGAGACACGCAAGGGAGTGAGAGAAAAAAAAGGATCTGGTGGTTAAGGTAATAAAAAGGTGGATAGAGTTTGCAAGCGAGACATGGCGCGTTTTGATGGCCTACTTACAGCGGTTCCAACACGGCCGTAAGCCACGCCTTGAATTGCTCCGGGTTGTCGATGATCATCCTGTTGAGGCCACAAGGCCACACAATCAATCTGGTCAATGATCTTCGTCAGAGCACACGATACTCTCAACGTCTCGCGATTACTGCTGCTTCGCTACTGCCACCGCGAGAACGACGTCGCCATTGCTGATTTTTCGCGTCGATGTGTGTGTGTGTGCGCGGTTCTATTATGTAGGTGTAGGCGCTGCTGTCGATTTTTGTATACGGGTGTGCGGGAACCCTCACCACACGCGGCGCACATATGGTTCTTTTGCAGCCGAATGATGATATATATATGAGGGTTTTTCTCGCAGAGGATATAGAAGACGGGTGGTAGTTTTTTTTATCCCCTGCGGGAGTAATGTAACTACTAGACTATCGATTTTTTTTTTTACTTTCAAGATGATTTTAATTATGTATATGCTTTTTGAGGTAATTTGCATAATGTTTCATAGAAACTTATTTATTTGCATGGTTGTTTATTATTTAAAAGAGCGACATATGCAACGTTAGCGGGAAATGAGTTTGACCATTTTTTAATTCATAATTAAATATAAATTTTATTTTGTGTAACTTGGATTCCCGTCAGAGGAGAATAATAAGATATTCCTATTTTTTTTATTTTGAATAAATAAATCGAATTATATAAATCTTTACTTTCAATGTGTACCAAAACAGCTTGGGAACTGTAGTAACTCCAGTGAAAACTAAAATAATTAGTTATGAAAATAATAAAACTGTTTTATTGTTCTTAAAAATGCAATTTATTCTTCGTCCTGAACAACTGTCGTTTTTTCAGACACATACAATCCATCCAAGAACTTTCTGATATCCTTGTTTTTGACAGTGGTTGACTGTTGGATGAGTGCAGCTGAAATAAAAAAAAATTTTTATATTATTGATTGCATTGTAGATGTCGAGTGAAGAAAAGCAGGATCAAATTATGCATTCTATTTCAATTTCGTCAATTTTTAGCTAGTTTTAATGTTGGTATTAAGTATTTTGATGTAAATTTAAAAAAAAAAATTGGATTTGTAATTTTTATAGTAAAAATTACTTGCATAAGGTATGAATAAGTATGTAAATGTTCATTCTGAAAAAAGGATCTGATATTTGAAAGATCTAATCATACATTCTCAACAATTTCAAGTAGAAAGCAGTTTAATTATGATGTAGATAAAACTAAATTCACTTTTGTAAATAATATTTTATCTATCTTTACAACAAAAATCAGAAACTGTACTATAAAAGCTTTCAATTTCAAGAAACTGGCAAAATTAAGAAAAAACAAAAATATTTAAAGTACTACTTCAATTACAAAAGGAAAGCCTATCTGGAGAAAAATCGATCCAACTTTACAGCTAAATAAATAGTAAATTTTTTGAGAAATCTACCTGATCGTGAAACATCTTCCAGCGAGTTTCCTTCCAGGATGAGTTCGTCCTTCTGTTTTTGTGAATTTGTCACAGTGACACCAGGTGCCATCTTTACCCTACGAATGAACTTTTCTCCCAAGAAGTTACGGATTTCAATGACGGAGTTGTTTTCGGTGGTGACACAGTTGATGGGAAAATGAGCGTATACAGCTCTCATTTTGTATTGGTAACCTTTGGTTACTCCCTTGAGCATGTTCTCAATGTGTGAGCACACAGTACGTACAGCAGCCAATTCCTTCTTGGTACCGAACCATTTTTCAACTTTGAGTAATCTGGGGGTGATCATCTGAAATATAAAAAATACAAACAATATTAAAATCAAGTATTCGTAGTAATTAGAAAATTGATGTTTTGAATAAAAAATGTCAGCTAGGATTGATCATTTATAAGTAAATGAAGGGGAATCCACCAAATCATCATATAGTTTTAACAATTTGATTTAACTTAGATAAAAGTTGACTAAAAACTATTGAGAGATAACAATTAAGCTTACAAGTAGGTTGAATTTGAGCAATTTCTATTGAGAATAAAATTTTGGAGCAACTGGCAGTAATTAGAAGAACATTAGTATACTCACACGAATGTCAAGAGCCAAGTGCTTGAACGAACGCTTCAAGACTCCTCGTGGCCCCTTGACTGTGATAGTCCTGGATTTGACTGAGCAAGTCAATCCCTCAGGGATTTTTACCGTTTGGTTCGTGACAATCTGCTTCATCTTGCAGGTGCTAAAAAAACAAGACACAATTTTTAATGAAACTGCTCCATCTTGACACTACACAACAATGCAACTGATGTTGCAGGTAAACAAGTGGTACGCGATAACAACTTTCGATGAACACAGAAATTAAATGAATGGTTTTGGAAAAGTTATAAATCGCATCAAACATTTATATTTTTGATTAATTGTAATTCGATATAATTTCTACCGATATCTTCAAAAACAACACTGTTTGAGGTTAAGATCATACGATCGCGCAAGAGTCAACAATTGAAAAAAATATTAATTAAACAACATAGAATAGCAATAGAAGAATCTATTTCTATGATTCAACTGAAAAAATATAATTCTTCATAGCCGATTCTTACGGCTGAAATATTGCTCGAAATTCCATATTACCTCACGCACGTCCCTTAAAGACCGGAAAGAGTGGGAAAGAGAGGCGCGGAGCGAAAGGACAAATGATTTGGCTCTAAATCCACCAATCGGCAATCATGCGAGATAGGAAACTATGTGAACAATTATTGCTCACTGGAGGTCGCTACTTGTAGCAAAATTTGAAAAAATTATAAAATGCATTTTTTTTAGATACCATTTTTTTTATTGAAATATGAAACACATTTTTAGAAAATATAGATTCTTCTTAGCCAGAATTTAGAAGCTTGATTTAAGCGATTAGAAAGTATGAATCACCAGGGTTCAGCTTTTACCAGTTTTAATTTTTTATTTTCCAGTGCTAAAAATTGATTTAGAGTATCTGGATCTAAGTTGTAGGTTCCTATTTCCTTCATAATTCTTCTTTGAAAGCAATTCTTGAGAGTTTCAGCAGTTCGATGGGATATATACTGTAAATATGAATATAAATAAAGTAAAACAATTTAGGTAATTAAAAATTACAGAAAATTAATATAACTTACGCCATCTCTGATCATGTTTTCATAAACTTTTTTCCCTTTAGCATTTTCTATTACATCATTTCTGATGAGATATTTTACTAGGATTTTCTTTTCAACCAATGAAAGAAGTCGTCTGTAAAAAAAATATTCTGGTTAGTTGTGGAAAGCAGCATTCAATACCAAAAATCTATTGATTGTCGAAATTTTTTAGCGATTATTATTTAATTATTTCACCTTGGTAGATAATGAACAGGATGAGAATAAGGTTCATAAGAGCATGATAGGATTTTACACTGTTTATTCTCAGGAATATCATATGATAGCCACCATTCATGTCTGAAATAATATATATGAATCAAATTAGTGATAAAAATAAATAAAACATAACTCAATGTGATTCTATAAAAAATAACGTTTACTTTCTAAAGTAAGCTTCATCTTCAACATCAATTTCTATATTTGCTATCATAACATCAGATTTTTCTGTGAATAATTCAGCTACTTTTTCTTTCTTTGGAGGAGGTATTGCTGTTTTTAAAGCAGTAATCCATTCAGATTTTCTTCCATCAACTTTTTCTGATTGCTTCCTTCTCTCGTTGATGCTGGAATCACTTGAGTCATCATCTTCTATACTGCTCCCATAACGGTTTCTTGTGACTGCAATTTGCTTTGTTGACCTATCTGTTTCATTGGATTTCTTTTTTGTTGAATTTCCATTTTTTTCTTTACCGAAATTATTTAAAGAATCCACATGACTTTTGCTATGGTTGTTTTCAACATCAATTTCAAGAGACTTACATTTATGTAAAGTCTCATTTACATCACTTGAATTTCTTATTTTCTTTCTAGGAGGACTCTTGTTTTTATCAGTAACAGATTCACTTTGCTCTTCATCATTGGAATGATCTTCTGATTCCGATGAAATAAGCCTTTTTGAAGAATCACTTTTATTTTGTTCAACTTTCTTTTTAGGAGAGCTTGCTATTTCATTTTCACTTTCAGAGTTTGAATCCCTTGCACTTGAATGTGTAACATTAGCCTCAGTGCCTTGATTAGTATCTTTCTGAGATTTCTCATTACTTCTAACACACTCTTTGCAAAAAGTTTTGTCATAATAACATCTACAAAAATATAAGGAATTAGAACATACTAATAGAAGATATCAAAATTGCATATGTATTACAATTGCTTACTTCTGACATGAATCAGTCTTGGACTGTGCCGCATAACACATTGGTTCATCATTAGACACTTGATGATTCGGATCAGGAACAAACCTGTTGATTAATTTAACATTTTAATTGGGATTGTAAATAATATACAAACAAAAACTTTATTCAATTCTTCTCACTTGTGCTTGAGGAAATTGCTGGGATCTCTCTTCTCTACCGCTTCTACAATATAATCAATAGAATAAAAATTGTCCTTCATGTTATTTTCTTTCTTTTCAAAATAAGATCGCTTCACAAAAATATATGGAGCATCATCTGAAACCTCGGCTCCCATTTCCTGCCAACAGAAATTGATCGAATGAAGCAACAGTAACTAGAGTATCTTATTGAAAAAGATAATATTAATATTTTTTTATAAAATATAGTAGGAGGGAAATACCTTAACTAATTTAACGAAACCTTCTGTCAATCTCTGGTTCAATCCTTCAAAATTGAAGCAGTAACCTTTGAATAAAGACTTGTACTCTTCAGCAACTTCTCTGCCAGATTCACTCATTGTCAAGCTGTTAAATTACTTAAAACACAACCAAAAATGGTTTATCTCCTTGTTTATATCTTATCAATTGCGTCTAGAACTTTAGCATGCAAAATAACAGTGTATTTTCTTGATTTTAATTTGTGACAAAACGTTCAACACATAGAAACACGTAGAACTCAAACAATTTAGCACGAAAACACCATTTTTTGTTTTTTCCAAAATGCAAAACAACGCGAAAACTGAAACAGAAATATGTACTCAATACTGAGAAACACACCGACTTTTTGAGGCACGTTCAAACTTGCCGATTAGTCGTTAACAAAGAGCTCTCCACTCGTTGAAACGGCGCTGCGATCGCTCGAAAATTCAGGCGTCTCAACGGCGTTCGATATCCACCTTCCTCGTGCTATAATCGCTGGTCAAAAGCTACTGCTGCTGCGTGGAGAGCAAGAGAAAAAACTCGGCAATAAAGTGACTTGTGACCCTCGCCCTGAGGAGGAGTTAAATCAAAGGTGCTGATTGTCGTCGGGCTCCAGCGATGGCTTCTCTGTGCAGACGTGCGATTTTCCAAATCGCCAGGCGTCCCTTGCACATGACCGCTGTACGAGGTGGTACGTACGGATAAATCCTTTCTGCATCCGCACTGTTTTGCCTTGTCCGCTCTCTTACGTAATGGAGGGTCGAATAAACGCATTTTTGTCAAATAAATTTCCCGTGCCACTGTCATCGCGATGGAGATGAAGATCGATTGCAGATTCAATTATTCACCAGGTCGAATTTATTATTTTTCTAGTGGAAAAGATGGCTGACCCGCTCGATCATGCGACTGGTCTCGAGAAAGAAGAGCTGTTGGCTCATATTGCTGGTAACGATGTGAGTATATTCGTTAATTCAGTTATCAGTTGCTATCTAAGGTTGGCTTTTGTACAGTATTGTGGTTTTATTGTTAATTTCATTCTGTATTAGAGCCTGGTTTAGAACACAGGTGTCTCATTCAAAACTATAACGTAAAAAAATTATTTCAATTTTTTCACTGAAAAATAGTTTTTGTGTAGGTAAACTTGATCTAGTTTTCGTTTACAGCTGCCACAATGTGTTGAATTATTAAATATTCCAGTTAATGATTGTAAATGTATTTGTTAAATAGTTTCTCTCAAAATAATTTGTTGCACTGTACAGTGTTCATTCTGATTATTTACAATTAACTTTACTACAAAGATGAAAGACAATATTGATACATGAAGATAAAGCTCTTGGTTACTGCAAATTCAATGATTTCATGATAACTGTTACTTGTTGATAAAGGTTCTCTTCAACATTATATAAACACTGAAAGCTCACTCATACGTTGGAGCTTCCAAGAAGACATGGCTGTGAAGTTTAAATTTGTCATTCTTTGGAATTTTTGCATTTCCATTCGAGTAGTTCTCAGCTTTTTGATTTTTATATGTAATTTTACTTGTTTAAAAAAAAGAGGAACTATAAAACTAGATTATATTAAAATAATAATTTTGAAATGGAAAAAAAGTAATTCATAAGAATTGTATAATGTTATCAATATAATTTGAGAATATCATTATTGTGTTCAAAGTTGCCACCAATGGTGCAATAGTAACAGAATATACTGGGGGACTGTGACATAAGTTGTAAACTACTATATTCAACAGAATCTTGTCTACATATCTAATATTGCTTTATCTTAAACTTTCAATAATTTTGGAAATGTTTTCCTAATTACTATTGATCAAAGAAAATTTGTTCATCCAATGCCTAAATTAATCATGTATTGTTGCTTTACAGGATCCCTTTGACACTAAAGTCGTGAAGCGTGGACCAGGTACCAAAGAATGCCCAAACCTAGTAGGTAGCTTCTTCAAAAGTCGACTTGTTGGTTGTGTTTGCGAGGAAGATCAAACTCACATCAACTGGATGTGGCTCCATAAAGGCAAACCTAGACGCTGTGAGTGTGGTCATTGGTTCAAACTGGTCGAGAGATCTGCAACCCCATAATCACCTGTTGGAATAAGCTAGTCGATTGTTTGAACCATCTACCTTAGAGTTACTATGTTACATTAATTAACAATCAAGCTATAGGGTGGAACTTATTTGCATCGAACATCTATCTACACAATTACTTTTTTTTCGATGAAACGTAAGGAATTTAATAAAGAAAATGTAAATTACTTGTAATAAAAAGAATACATGTGTTGAAAGTAAATAAGTCGAGCTGTCCTCCCTAAGATTAATTTTTATTGCTCTGCTAATAAAAAATCGTTGAAAATAATTTATGTGATATTAATTTTAGCAGTTTTTTTTTTAAATCATTTCATTATCACTAAATATTGAACTGATGCTGTAATCTACATAGTATACACTAACTAAAGAAAACATGGACGTTTATATAACAGTTTTCAAAAGTTTATTTTCCCAAACATATAACAACCAAGAGAAATTATTATTACATTAAACATAGGACAGTCCATTCACAAAAGAAAACAGTAATATCGTGTATAAAAGAAGTGGAAAAAAAGGATAAAAAAATTAATATAATAATTTACTAAAGCTGTTTACTAGCTCGAGTATAGAAATACCATTAATAAGACTAAAATTAACCATATAAAGCTAATACCTATTACCTATCACCTATGGACAAAATTTTTAATTTTTTTTCTTTCTTTACACTTATTGAATCCATACAATTGTGTGACGTCGAATATGTACAAAAAACTTACTTTCACGTGATCTAATTTACTAAAGCAATGATAACAAAATTTTGGTGTATATTCAAAAACAAAGAATTGTGAACTTAATTATTCTCATTTTTCACTTCAAAAACATCTTCACTTTTCGATTTGGCAAAAGAGTCATCCTGTTCTTTGTTGAAATCACTAACTATTTGAGATTCCGAGCTTTCTTGCTCAGCTGGTGGATTTTCAATAACTGGAGCTGGCTGATAGGGACTTGGAGCTTGCGGTTGGTTGGAGTCTGATTTTTTCTTGAGTTGACCTACTACTGTTACATATGTTGAGGGAATCAAACCGACATTTATAGTATCTGTGGCTCTCCACCATCCAGGCAAGTTTTTGGGTTGCAGAGACTGGGGTGCAAGCCATACTTTTTGGCCTGTTTTCAGAGATAATTCTTCGGCTGATGCAGGAGTAAAGTCATAGAGTGCAGTTGCAGTGTAAACTGGTTCTTTGTTTTGTAACCATTCCTTAGGATTATTGACTGGAAGTAAAAAAAAAGATTGTAAAAAGTGTTTCTGAAAAATGATATTTCATATTTTGCGACTTGACATTCATAACTCACCATTAACGCTAACATTCTTTGCATTACTGACTAATCTGTGAATTAAATATGGGATGGCAAAGAGAATGCTCAAAAACACGAAAATCGGCCATGAAGACGTGCCGCTTTGTTCAGAGTTGCCATGTAAAACTTCTGATATTGTTTCTCTCCATAAAACTTCACTGGTTGAGTCTTGATTCCTCAGACCTGAAAGAAATTAATTGCATTGCACAAAACACTGATGAAGAAAAACTATTATTCAAAAATGTGTCTCTTTACCAAGCATGTGTTTGACTTTGTAGTACAACCATTTCATCAGTCTAACAAGAGCAAAACTGCTAAAAAGCTGCTTCAGCATTGTTCTGAGTTTACCCATATTATCAGCCACTCCCAAAATTGCTCTAAATGAACTTGTCATAGCGAAGAACGTTGATTCCAGCATCATAGTAAGGGAAGAGAAGGTGTGAACCATTGCTTCTATTGACTGAAAAGCTGGCCTTGTACTTTCTTCAGCATACTGCACAAATCTAAAAAATAATCAAGATCAGAATAGTTCATTTCAAAGTAAATGCATTGTAAGTATGTAGAATTACCTATTTTCCACATCTCCACTTGGACTTCCCCACTGATTCTGTCCGTACATTGAATATCCAGGATAAGACCCCATTCCCATTCCCATACCCATTCCCATTCCATATCGTCCAAGTCCATAACTGTTGTATCCTGATCCATACCCATAACTACCTACAGAAGATCCCAAGTACGAAGAACCAAAAGGACTATATGACTGGTATGTAGACACAGGTCTTCGTGGAGGAAGTGGTGGAGGAGCTATTGCTGAAACTCCAGGCTGAGGAACTCCCATTGGCTGAGGGATCCTGTGGAAAAATCGTATTTCTATAGACTTTTTATTATGCAAAACATCATCTCCTGAAAATTACATAATCAAAACATATTAAACTTTATGCTTTTCGAGTTACAGAAAAAATGATGCAACTTATTAAACATTCATAGTTCATACTAAATGTTTTGAATATTTTTTCTTGTAGCTGAGATTTTTTGTTTGACCAGTGACAAGCGAGCAAATATGCTAATAAACCAAACAAATATTTACCCATCCATGACGTTAGGAGCATTGCGAAAATGTGTGGAGCCAAGGGCACTTGCTCTCTGTTGATTCATCATGGTGTTTTTCCAATGTAAAAAAAACGTTGACGCGATTTGTTTGTATGGCACTAGTATCCAAACTTTTCAAGTTAGGGCACTCATCAACTTAAATAGGTCCAAAGTTATTCAATCATCAGCTATTGACTTGAAAAAACTGCCTTTGCGAGTCACTCAACGCCGAAAATTAGCTTCCTGAAAAACAAAGCGCGTCGCGACAATGACTAGTAAGTTATTTTATAGCCGATACATCTCCAATGCAGATATAGAAAAAAAATGAAGTGGTTTTGATAAGCTTCAAATTAGACTCGGACCAAAGATTCCCGTGTGGCATGCGCTTTCACTATCTCGATTTAATTATTATTTACCATTCTCGTTTATCTTCTTTCGACTTTCCACAGCATTTTCTTTAGAAGATTAATCGGTGTTTATTAACAAAATGTTAAAGAAGAGAACGTTGAGCTCTGACAGTGCTCTTACGACGCTACGACTTTCTCTCGAAACTCCGAAATCCAACTATGTACTTATCTTGTTTTGCGCTAGAGACGATTCGACGAAACGACTGACTGATACTGACATCTAACCTAACCTCAGCCAAATGTGTTCCGCGATCAAATGGCTACTACCACTACTACAACGTGCAGCTTGTTTTTGAGTGTGTGACGTGTATGTAATTATCGCGTCTGGCTGTAAAAATCCATAAACGACATCATTTTTTTTTTCGATGGAAATCATATGATTCATGGCCACTCGTAGTATACCTATACAGCTCCTGCGACTTTAATTCGTAGAATTTTTAAAAAGACTGGACGTCCCCTTTGTGCAACTGCGTATAAAGAACGACTGACATCTGCAATAATAATTGGTTGGTAACAAATTTTGTAGATTGAATTGAATGACGGTAAAATTGAATTAATCTAATCGTTTATGAATATTTTATAGCTTTATGACACTTTGAGACTAAATTGATAATCATGGGAGCTGGAAAGAGCCAGTTTACTGAAGAGGAACTTCAGGATTATCAGGTTAAGTATTGTTGACTACATAATTGTTCAATTACCATTGTTTTTGTAGATTACGAATTACTTGTCATTGTGCACAAACTACTGATATAGCTCTAATTTTTGTTTCATTTTTTTTGCAGGATTTGACATATTTTACAAAAAAAGAAGTATTATAGTGAGTATCCAAACAACTAACATACAGAATTAATTTTGTTAATGTTGATTCAAGATTACTATTTAACAAAATAACAAATATTTCAGCACACATCAAAAGTTCAAAGCACTAGCACCAGAAAAAGTTGGGCACAACAAAAATGCAAAACTGCCAATGACTAAAATTTTACAATATCCAGAATTAAGAGTAAATCCATTTGGAGATAGAATTTGTAAAGTATTTAGTTCAGGTCAAGATGGTGACTGCACTTTTGAAGACTTTTTAGACATGATGTCTGTGTTCAGTGATGCTGCTCCAAAAGCTGTCAAAGCTGAACATGCTTTTAGAATATTTGGTAAATATGATTAAAATTCGTACATTTACATTCAAAATGAATCCTAAATCAACTATTAATCAATAATATATATATATCGTACAAACAGATTTTGATGGAGATGACATGTTGGGAATCGGTGACTTGCGTCAAGTTGTAGATAGGTTGACAGGAAGTAAAAGATTGAGTGAAGGTGACATGCAACAATTGATCCAGTATTTACTGGAGGAAGCTGATCTAGATGATGATGGAGCCTTGAGTTTTGCTGAGTTTGAGCATATTATTGAAAAAAGCAGTGACTTTTCTAAGTAAGTGGAGTGTATTTTGATTGATTATATTGACTTTCAGTCATATAATAAATGATACATTTTTTTTGCAGGACTTTTAGAATAAATTTGTAAAATATTCAAAGCTTACGTTTTGTAGCACAAATGAACCATAGCTAATTTGAAAGACTGACTTTGTGTTGTAGTTAATATTGCAAGAGATAATAAGAAAAATATTGTCTCAAAAACACATTGAAAATTTTAGTTACTTAGACACAATAGTAAATATACTTCAAAGTATTAAATGAGCACATTTGAACATAAAAATTATTATCAATTTACATTGAAAGGAGCAATGTATCCTAATATATATTGTGAAGCTTTGTTATTGAAGCTATCAAGTATGTTTTTGTATATTTATATGATTGTTTATATTTGTTTTTTATGTATTTGTATCTTCATATATACTGTAAACTAATATGTATAAAAAACTGTAAAAAATATAAAAATATTTAAAAATATGTCTTTGTGACTACTTATTCATTTGAAAAGACGTGAAGTTGAGCCAAAATAGTGTAGAATACTTTTTTATTAAAATATATAAAAATTCAAGATTGTATAGACTGCAGATCTTATGAGATATTCCATCTTCTTGTTTGACTTATTTTTCAATGTACACAAGGTATTGATTGATTAGTTTTACATTTGTAGATATCCTCTGAAAATATAAATGCTCATGAAATTTAGTCAGCTCAACCAAAAATAATAATAAAGCTTTCTCAGATACTCACGGCAATTTCATGCGCATAAAGATCCAGCATGCTCCAAAAGATATCAAAATACTGATAAATCCAACACTAATCAATAATATCCTGGTAAGTTTTGACATGGTAGGGCTGTGCGTCTTGTCAAGAATTATAAATCCCAAGCCTCCTAATGTGAAAAGGAAACTTGATGCTAATCCTTCCATAATATATTGTCCATTAACTCTATAGGGCATGAAAGCCACCTGTAATCATAGATTATGGTGGATTAATGGATTTTTATTGCTATAATGTTAATGTCTGAGTTAAAGTTGATATACTCACTGGACGACTGTGTCCATGCTCATCAGTAGTCGAACCAACACTTGGAGGCTCCAAAATAACATCATATATGATACCTGCAAAGACAAAAATTACGGAGCATGTAGAAAAACACCATTAAAATAATTTAAAAAATTTATTTACTTACCACCAGTCATTAAAAAATAGGAAAGCAGCACCATTGAGAAAACAACCATTGCACTGGGCTGGACAAACCATGGTGGCCTTTTCAACTTGAGATTGGGAACTTCCAGCACGTAAAACGGAAGACGATAAATGAAATTCATTGTACTAACAATAGAAGTATCTCTAATATTTACAAATCGCAGAAAATATCACTTTTGTTTAAGTAGACAAACGGCTACGATAAGCCGGCTCTAGAAGTGCCACTGACACGTATTTACTGTGTTTGTGTATATCTATATGTATTATAAAAGATGGCCGCGAGTAATGTCTGCATGGCGCGAAAATATGAGAAACTAAAATAATTTTGGTCTTTTTGAATTTCGTTAGTTCTAACATTATTAAAAAACACGAAAAATTATTTTGAAAATTGCAACAAGCTGTAAATAATTATAAACTATTTCGTAGAAAAACAATTTAAATTAAGACTGACATGTACCGAAATTGCTTGAACACATTTTCCGAATTTTATATTAGCAGACTTAAATGTACTACACACATGTTCAAAACAATTACTTGACATGCATTTAGTAAAATAGAGTTTTAAATTATGTAACAATGATAAGTCACAAATAACGAAATGATGCTTATGTTAATGTATATATATCAAGTAAATTAAAAATGCAGTGTTTGTCTTTTTGAAAGTTTTATTTTTGAAAATTATAAACAATTACTTCTTTGCCTTTTGAGGTTTTGTAGGTTTACTCGTTTTTGCCGCCTTCTCTTTCTTTCCCTTCTTCTTTATTCTGAAGAAAGCACTAGTCCTTAAAGCATTACGTGTGCGCCTAGCCCTGCGGAGCTTGAACCTGTCGAAGTCACTGAGTTCAACACGCTGAAAAATAAATATTAACGTGTTAATACTATGTAAATTAAAACGCATTCAGGTTTTACTATGAAATAGTATGCATTGCATGAAACATTAACTCATAATAAGCAAATCAAAGTTAAGTTATATCAACATAATTTGTAATACAAATATTTTTATCTTTACCTTCTTCTTGGCTTCAACTTTCCTTGCCCACATTGTTTGCTGCCATTTTCCATCAATATCAGCATCATCCCAGGCCTTCTTTACAATAGTACTGTTTCCAGTGAATGGGAACTTGATGCGGAACTTTGTGAGGTGAAGATCACTCAACCTCATTTGTCCACGTGGGATGTTGGATGTGGGTCCATCGATCAAAACCTGTAATTTATAATCATGTTAAAATTTTACCTTGAATACCTAATATTTTCAATGACTGATGTATTTTATAATTTCAGATAAAAAATTGGCTTCAGTTATGTATCAGCCGGCAATTCCTATCAAGAATTAAGGTTCATCATTTCAAAACAAAGTTATATTTAAATCAGGAAGATTATTCTACATTAACTTTTTTTTAATGGAGCAGCTTGATTGTTAAAGTGTTTACACAAAATAGAATAGACAGAAGTGTATAGTGGAAATAACAAATTTATGATTAAAAAAATAACTCACCCTGTTTTGATCGATGATATCAACAATGGTGACCAGTTTACCCTGGTTTGGGCCATTGCTGACATAGGCAACTCGCCCTGTCTCAACAAACCGTTCAAAAGGCTAAAACAAAAACAAAATAATTAGAATTGATATTACTAAAATCATTTGTAACAACTACATGCACTCAATAGTTCAACTATTGCTAGTTTCAGATAAAATATTGGCTTCATTTATGTATCAGCCGGCAATTCCTATCAAGAATTAAGGTTCATCACTTAGATTGGGAGAAAAAATCGGATTCAAAATATTTTATTTTCTTTGATTCAAAATACACTAATTAAATATGCAATCCAATTCAAAGTCTTGTTATCATACTATTTATACATCTTTTTCAACAATAATAGAAACAAAATATTCATATGAACAGACCCATAATAGTGTCAAAAATAGTCACTCAAACGAACATAAATGAATTTTTACGAATTTCGGCATACCGTATGGATAAAACTGAATCTAATACTGGCAAAACAGATAAAATTACAGCAAAATTACAATTGAAAGTCAAATAACAAGCATTACCACGTGTCGCGGCTAATTCTAGAAAGGTTAGGATCAACAAACAAGTAATTTCGAAAAGTTAAACATACGCAGTCGGAATAAAAGTCATATAACGAAAGCACGAAGAATAGACTTTGTTGAACAAGTAGAATAAACGCATTCGATCGACATTTTAGTATAGAAAAATTAATAAAATCATCAAAAGCTGGAATAGAGAAACGTTCTTACCATGATGGCGGACAGGAAAAAGAACTTCGACTGACAACGAAGAAGAACAGTGGCGCCAGATCACGATTGGCAATTGCGGGAATTGTTTAGTATTCAAGCTGAGCT
This sequence comes from Galeopsomyia nigrocyanea, assembly GCA_035047105.1. Lineage (NCBI taxonomy): Eukaryota > Metazoa > Arthropoda > Insecta > Hymenoptera > Eulophidae > Galeopsomyia > Galeopsomyia nigrocyanea. The sequence continues at coordinate 10,824,993 of JAWWMK010000001.1, read as the reverse complement.
TTGCTGATCATCATATGGTACGGTATTTTTCAATATTTATTCAAACTAACTTAATAAATAATCATGCCTGCGTTTGCCGTAGAATATAAAATGTTAGATTACATGAAATTAACACTTATTTAACTTTATATTTCGAGTTTTTTAATATTTAATTGAATACCTACATCAAATTACAATTCGCATATGGTCTTGTTGTTTCTAATTGGTTTCTTATGTAGCTTTTTTTAATATTAAAAAAAAACTATACCTAAGTATTAAATTAATTCGATGTAATATTTGATAGAAAAAGTGTATTTATTATAACTTCCACGTTTCTTAAACATTATATAAAGTAATAAAAATATTAATTTTCCTCGGACACTAATGTTTTTCTGACTTTTTATTAATGATATTATTATCGAGAAGCTGCTGAATAATTACAGTTGAATAAACGTGCTTTTTGTCACATAATCTCACATTAATACTGACGGCTTATTAAGATAAGACGTATAGTGTCAGAGTACTCTAGCATAAAATAATTGAAACGTTCGTTTTTCCATTGAATCAGAATGACTAAACATCAACATAACTTTTACGTCACTATACATTTTATAAAAAAGGATAACTATATAATCTTATCGTGAATTCCATTATTTCATACTATATTTTTTGCGAAAGTGCGGGGGCAAGATACAGATAGTAGTTAAAACGGAAACAATAATAAATTCCAATCAATCGTCCCCCCACATCACACACTATCATCTCAACATCAGCTGATCACTTGATCAAACAACTATATCAAACGTCAGCGAATAGTGAGGGGGATATCGTGTCTCAACGGCATTGCTCCACATCGCTCGACTCCAAAACTCCGAAATCGGCTCGCAATGTGCGACTCGCGACTCGTCGCGGCCCCCTCCCTTTCGCGCGCATTCCAATGAATTTATTGGCGAAAAATAAACGATCGAGCGCCACCTAGTGCGCGCGCACGTGTGTTGGCGGTTATTATAGAACGGTTGGGCCGCTACGGATCTTCTTGGTGTAGCTTGTGAGCTGTGGACTGTGCAGTTGTTGAGTGTCGCGCGCGCGCGTCCACGTCAGTAGTGCATGTGTTGGCTTGACGGCGAGCAGGAGGTTGCAGCTCGCGGCGGTAGTTGCGGCGCGCGATCGATTCACATCGAGGATGATGCTGATAGATTGGCAAGCAACAACATGAGACTCTGCCTGTCTTACGTCTACTGGATGCTGCTCCTCATCTCCGTTGTGTCGAGGTAATTTTTCCCTCTTCTACAAATCGTTCGAGTCCCTTTTACGATCCTACACGTTGCGTCAGAAATGTCTACTCACTTTTTTTCTTGGCTATATTAGTGCTTGCATACCATAGCTCTATCTCATAGATCACACACAAAGGTGTCGACAAGCTTTAATTCATTTGATTTTGTTACAAGTGTTAAGCTTGCATACATAGTACAGCGTTTCGTGCTCGTATGTTGACTCAGTCGCGAGCGAATTTTATTTTGATAAGTAGCTTGATATATTGTTCTAAGCTGTGCAATACAATACCCAACAAACACCTTGCAGAGAGCCTGCTTTTTCAAGACTACCTTGTTAATGTGTCTTCATAAGTGTCAGTTGCAACTGAATAAATATGCATACAATCATTCTCTCTCTCTCTCTCTCTCTCTCTCTCTCTCTCTCTCTCTCTCTCTCTCTTTCTGCAATTCTTGGTGTACTTGCGAATTGATTTACTTGGAAGTATAATTTTTCTTAATATTATTCAGTTGCTTTTCCTCCAATCACTTTATCAATCACTACCTGGAATACGATACATTTATTCTACCTACAGGGAAACACAGAGTATTAAATATCAACCATTGTTTCGCTTGTTTCAGTACACTTCTATTTCTGTTGGTTGCCTCTGAAAACACACAGAACAACAAGTTCATTGGCCCGGGTATACATCAGTCTGTCCCGCAAGATGGAAATTCAAGTGTCAATGATGATCCTTTGGAGCAATTTGAGCTGGGCTCGACGCTTAGACCTAAAATTCCATCAGCTCTGAAGCCTAAATTGAAAGATGAAGTACGTACAATCTTTCCACACATCTTTAATTCAAAAATGGAGCAAACCAGTTATTAAAATCTGTCGTTCATGGTGTATTACAGGACTTTGAATCACCGCTCTCAGCAAGCTTTGACGGTACAAGCAAGAACGATGAATCCAAAGTACCCGAAGAGATAGAGATCCTGAAGGAGAGTTTGATCCAGCAACCAAATCTCTCCCAGGGGTAAGTGAAGAAAAAAAAAGTTCAGAGTAATAGACATGAGAGTATGGCTCACGTGAGATGTGGATTGTTGACGCTTTGATTATCACTTTGGCACGCTACACTTGACGTCACGTATAGTCTGCGGTCAACTGATTAGCCTCGTTGACGCGGAAACCCTTTGGCTCCCTCGTGTCTAGGTCGTGAACGAAGCCTTACGTTACACGTGATCGATTTTCGAGTCGTCTGCGATACTTATGCTTATCGAGACCTTGGAAAAACTGCAACAGTCTGTCTTCCTGTTGCCGTGGAATTGTAATTCTCTTTTCTTTTTTTTTTTTTATCGCCGGATAACCCATACTCGAAAGAGTGCGTCAGTGTAATGATATGCGGGACTTGTGAAATTTTTCTTTCTTTTTTTTTGTGTAGTAGCTGGTGCTCTGAATTTAAATGTATTTTAATGGCGCTTTTGCTTCAAAAAATATTGACGTCAGGGTTGTATCTCTTTTCTTTTTTTTATCGTAACAAGTTTAAAATATACTTGACGATCTTTCGAGCTTTTTTTTTCTGTTGTACACTAAACTTTTGAATTGAATTTAAAACTCGTTTGTAGAAATTAATTTTTCAAGCAAGTTTAAAACAGAGGTTTTACGAGTACAACTGCAAAATTACGAAATTTATTGGCGCAACGTTTTCATCAATCTTTTATCCCAGTCAAACGAGATAAGATTTCGCTACCAACCATTTCCGCGTTCAAACGTAAATCCCCCTCAACTCTTGCAAATCTGAATTGTTTTTTGTCAAAGTATTTATAAATAGCGAATCGATTATCGTGCTTCGCAATTTTTTTTTGTAAAAGCAAGCTTTCCACATAGAAAATAAACGAAGAATGCGGTTCGAACGTCAAGTTTTCTTTTATATACAAGACACACGCGGACACACCGGTCTTACCTTACCCGGTCGTTTCTACTGCCATGTTCGATCAAGAGAGAGAGACTTTCCCCTTGAATGAAATCAGGTCAAGTTTTTTTTATTTTCTTCGAAATCAAGTTCCCACCCGCGTCTATCTAAATCAACTATTTAAACAATCGTCTTTTTTTCAATGTTATCTCGAAAACTCTAGCGTGAATCATTAAAAGAAATTCGCGAAATTAGCTTCGCTAAAAAATTATTACCGTGTGACAGACCTTTTTTCCATTCGAGAGAAGAGTCGTTAAAATAAAACAAAAAACATGACATTTTCCGCTTGAGCAAGCTTCGTTGGTTTTCTTTCACTGCGCTCGACGCACCGGTAAAATTATTGCGCAACCTTTGTGTATCCAGCCTCGATATTGGATAACCAGAAAAGGTAACAATAACGACAAATCAGACACTCGTAGGGGGGAGCAAGACAATAAAAATATCTCCGCCACGTATGTATTACGACAATTATTATATCTACAGGTGACAATAGTACAAAATATAGTAGTATGATGTTTTTCTTTTTTTTTTAGTTGCTTACAAAATGTTTCTCTTGTTTACGCAAAAACGTAATGATAACAGTAATTTTCGAAATTTCGACACTCGATGAAAAAAGCACGATGAACAAATTATTCCGCGTCGCATTCGTGACTTAAAAAAAATATGATAATATAATTAGTACGTCGAAAGGATTATACAATTATTGAGAATAGATGTAAGTGATGATACACTCCAAGGCGAAAATGAGCGCGGCGATGACGGAGAAAACACCACAGACGACCATCTCCACAGGATCGTTTCGATTGGCCACATGATTGCTGTCGCCGGTATCCTCGATGAGTATTATACCAGCGGCAAGGGAGAATATCGCGGCGAGAAATGAAAAAATGCACAACTGAAAGCAAAAGAAGAGCAGAAGAAACAGTCAGAGGATATAATAGAACGAGTTAACGGAATGCCGATTGCTCACGAAAATAGAGTTGCGGATGGGGTCATGCACCTGACGAGAAGATTCCGCGCGGCGAGCTTCTCCTTTACTTTTAGTTTTTTTTTATGCGTTCCCTTTTTTCGTTTATTTTTATACGTGGTGAAAAAATAAACAGTTTCTATAGATAACTTTTGATAGAGATTTATATTTGATGAATTCGTATGGTATCGTAATTTTGAAGAAAATACCGATACTTTCATTACGGAAGTTACATTTTTTTTTACGCGGACACGGGTCGCTGACCAAATACGCGAAGGCCAGAATCAAGATCGAAAGTGATGGTAAAATCATTACCGGTTCGAGTGACCTTTAACATGAAAAATGGCGTTTCACATTTTTATACATGATTCGGCGAATAAAAAAAAAAATTCGCGATGGCGATATAAAATAAATCTTACCAATTTTTTCGGGAGTTGTTCACCCATAAGGTACGCTACGAATAGAATCAAGTTGAAGATGAAGAATCCGTTGAATGTAACGCACACGATACGGAAGTAAATATCACTGTTCTGATCCAAATTTTTGTATTCGGGACGTTCGCTGGATCGTAGTAGACGTCCAAATACTGTTTTGTAACCTTCCACTGTCGCTGCTACGAAGATGAGAAACTGCAAAAATATAGCTGAGCTTTAAAATTCCATTGATTACTCGTGCATATTTTTGTTTTTTTTTAATAAAGTTGAGATTCGTAAAAATTATGCACTTTGCACGGATGTATAATAATCGAAATGTCAAAATCACTGGAATTGCGAAAGGCAGACTTTGTAAAAGATGACGAAACACTGAGATTAAGGTGAAATTATTGACTCATTATATCATTGTTGAATCTCGCGAAGTCAAGCGGGTTAAGGATACTATCATTTTATGTCTGATAAAATATAGTTTCCAGGGCTGCAAATAGTCGGCTTGATGTCATGCAAATTGCTTTTTGTCATACGAAGTGATGTGCGTGATAGATATGACTTTTAAGCATTTTTTTTTTAAACAAGTTTCACGATTATTTAATTTACAAAGTTAGATAAGAATTCCTAGCGTAATAAATTATTTGTTACTTTTAAAATGAATTCATTTTTATTATTGATACTGCGAAGTATAAATTCAAAGTACTGTAAAAATCAGTACGTTTAAAGAATAGAAATATAAAATTTGTTAATCCTTATAAAAATGTTACTGATGCAGATATGCACTTTGAAATTAAATCGTTACAAAGTTCTTTAACAAAGCATCAAAGCACGAACTCACAGTTCGAAAACGAAAACGTGGAATAAAAAAAAAGCAAACAGATCGCAGTTGATTGTCGCCATAATAAACGGAAAAACTAGAACACCTCGTCTTTACGCACACACGCCACGAAAGCTTGCAAGCTACACCCGTAAAATGTTCTTATACCTACTAACCAATTCAAGGCCTTTCGAGACGACGAATATAGTTCTCTTGTGATCCTTCGTGATCTTCACAAAGTTATCCTTAAATTTGATAATGCTACTGGACGCAGCAGAAGCACCACCTTCTTCAGCCATCTTGTCGGGCATGAAACGTTCTTCGACAAACACACAAAAAAAAATAGTAGCTCGTCCAGCAGCACGAGATGCAGCACAAGACAGAACTGAGTTAAAGATCTTCTTGATGTGTACCTAAAACGTCGTCGCTAGTAAATGAGGCTTCGCCTGCGTGCTCTATCCCTTCCATCTACCATAGTCCGACCTGTAAGAGCTTAAGTGCTTCATTTGATTCGCAATTGTCATAATTCATAATACACCCAGGGGACACCTAATTCATAGTTGGACGCGATGACCCAAACGCCTTGTTTTATTTTACTTTTCTAGCTTTTCTTCTTCTTCTTCTTCCTCGTTGATATTCATTTCCTGTTTTTGAATAACTTGAGCTTTGTGTATACGGGGAAATGCCGAAAAGTGGGGAAATTTTTTTTTTAATAGTGTTTCTAGGTGGGTTGATGTCATTGTTCATTGAAGAAATTTGTTACAAGGTACTTGACATGCAGAGGCGTGGCAATGATCCCAAAAGATGACTGCTAAATAAGCTCATTTTTTAACATTTTGAATGATTGCACTGTCAATTTATGGAAGCAATAATTTAAAAATGCTTATTGTGGCTGATTTGTCACGAAGTGCATTTGAGCTTTTAACTTTTCTTTGGAATTCTTATTGATATAGATTTGTTAATATGTTTAGTGCCTTATAATAAATGTCATAAACTTGTTTCAATTTTATTGAAAATTCGATGTTAATCGTAAGGAAACTATTTCTGTATTTATGCCATTTTGAAGGTGAATATTTAGATAATTTTAACTTGAGCTTTTTTGTGCGTTAAATATTCAGCAAGTAGATCGTAAAAATTTGAACAATTTTCATAGTATATAAAAAAATACACAGCCACACTCAACCTGTAATTGAATCGAAAAACTTTTCTCAGAGAAAAATCTTCGAAAGGATATAGCGGGCACGTAAACACTACTGTGTATTCATCATCCTTTATCGATGAACATAGATCTCTAATTCCTTATTGCCGCCAATAAAAAAAAAAAAAAATACATTTGCGCTATCGAAGGCCGATTCTGCCTTAGTGACTTTATTGTACTGCGGATTTCTCGAATCCTCACCAGATGGATGATGTAAGACATTTTATTTTTCTGCAAATGAAAATATGGTGGATCGTTTATTTATTCGCTTGTTTTGTAGCGACTACTTCGATTATTTATTGCATTTGGAAATAATCTTTCTTTCTGTTTCTTTGATTCTTTTCATATAGTAATTAGGTGAAGAGAAATAGAAACACTTTCATATGACAAACTTCAATGCTTTACATTCGACTTTATCAATTATTAAAAAAATTGTCAAATATTTAAAATCTACTAAATCATTTTCACTTCCTCCCGAAAGAAAAATAAAGTAAGTCATCCTCACGATTGAGCGCCATAAGCATTACACAGCAGCTAGGCAGTGTATATTAGCTACGCATGAAACGACTAAATTGTTTGTCAAGACTTTCTTAATGCCCCGCGATTGCGGCGCATAGTTCAGAGCTCTCCGACGTACTAACAAGATTATTGACGTCTTTAGTTTAGTCAAACAACTCTCTCTTCGTCGATTCTTTAAGTACAAAAATATATATATAGGTAAAAAATATTCGATTCAAAAATAGGAAGTCAGCGAGAAACGATGACCCAGTCTTTTACCAAAGAGACAGAAACTCGAACTAGAGCGAAAGGAATATTACGACATACACCACCCACATTTATCTAATTGAAACTCTTAGGTCTTGTGCCGCCGTTGGTCGCGCGTTTAATTGCGCTTGTCTTTCTCGAATCTACGTATATTTTTTTTTTTTCGTCGGTGTATCTTCGTGACTAATCGGGATATGGTATTAATTGAAGTATGTAAATACACGTTTTTCTTTTTTCGTTTCGACCTACGTTTGTTCACTATCTCTTATCGTCCTTCGATCTAGCTTCGTATAATTTTCCGTAAAAAAAAAATAATTCACAGCATTCTATATTTAAACTTTAACGACCGATTTTTTTTTTCTCTCGAAAGATTTACGTCAACTATGCACATCACTCTCTCTTAAGTTTATTTCCTCCTTCGTGGCTTAATCACGGCCTTGACATTATTACGCAGTTCTCGTTAATAAACGGCCGCGGTGTATTGACCCGACACTTTGTCAGCGATCAATTAGAAGTTTATTAATAAAACGCCTCCGTTAGGGGAGGGAAATTGAAGTATCGACCATGATGCGCGATTACGAAACTTTCTTCGGAAATTATTTGTCATCGTCGTCGTCGCTTTGCATTACTTCTATATTTGTAAACATGTTTTTTGGCGTCATCCAACTGAGAAATTGACTAGCGCCGAGCGAGAGTATGTATGCAGTGGTAATTTAACATACGATTATAAATAAATTCTCTCGCGGACTTCGTTGCGAAACTTTAAATTTTCTGCGGGACATTACTTAATCCTATGCGAGCTCGACAATGTTATTTTTTTTGTAAATAAAGTTTGAGACACGTGCGGGATAGTAAAAATAGTTCTTCTATTATTTTAGGATTTTCATTAAAATTTCTTTCTCAATTTCTCACGTACACTACAAAAAAAAGTTCTTATTTTAAGTATGCAGCAAATTTAAGAACTTTTTTATTTTTCGTTTTTATCTTGC
>JAWWMK010000001.1:10777945-10816530 GCA_035047105.1 Galeopsomyia nigrocyanea | reverse complement strand
AGCAAAAAGAGCGCGTGGACACGTTGTGTTATAAGCATGCGAGGGAAAAAAGCAGGTGCACACTCGGAGAGCGAGCGAGTCTTTTCAGACGGCGGCGGTGGCGGCGGCCGTTTAATCGTCACCCGATCGACTTAACGGCAAATCCGCCACCAGCGCTGGACAAAAGAGAGTATAAAGCGGTTAGCTTTCTTTCCTCCCTTATGTATATACAGATGTGATATGTGTGTCAAGCTGGTATTAAAAAAGTTGAATCTTCAGTAGATTTAGTGGATTGCGAGGGTTATAGCGGAGAAGAGAGAGAGAGAGAGAGAGTTGCGCCTGATGAGAGTCGTATGAATATATTTTTTATGTTTTTTATAGTAAAAGTGAATGAACATAAAAAATTTTGTGGTGGTTTTTATTATTAGTTCAGTATGATTGTAATGGAAGGGGTGAGCGGAATAACTATAATTTGAAGAAATTAAACATCGATTTTCGTATGTACTTTAGTACGATTACAAAATCGAACTATTTATGTAGGCCGTAAATTAATTTAAACTAATAGGTTTGTATAGTTTTCTTAATTTTTTTTAAGACAATGATTTTCGAGTTACAACATGATTATTCTACATAAGTATGAGAACCCATAAAAAATCAGAATCCTATATGAAAACGAAATAAAATGTATCCTAGACTAGTTAAAAAACCATTGATTTATTTTCATCATTAATTTTTCAACTCGTGTAATCCAATACGCCATCTATTTATCAAAGCAGCACAAACTATTCAAATAATCCACGCAAACTCACGTTCAACCTTCGCGTAAAAAAAAAAAAATAAAAACATCTATTAAAAAAATAAAATACGCAAAGTATCCATCGCCGTCCACGCTGCAATAAATAACGAGATACTTGGAGAGAAAAAAAAAACTCGGGCAATTTCTCAGCAATTGCAGTCAAAGCGATTCAACAATCATTCATCACTCGCAGCAGAAGAACAAAAAAAAAGGAGTTGTAGCAAGAAGAGCGCATATACAAAGACTTTTGCGCTGCGTGCGTGTGTCACTCGGTTGTATGTATGCACAAGTGCTCTGGCACGGCGACACGTTAATTGCGAGCAGCAGCAGCAGCCGAGGAGAGAGAGAGAGAGAGAGAGAGAAATCGGTTGCGCGCAGCTTGCCAGCACGCGTAGCTTCTTTTTCTGACGTCGTCTTTACCGCTGAACGAGCGTGTGCCGCGCTAATTAATTTTTCGAAATTACGTATATGGAAGTCGCACGTTTATAAGGATGTAGCTTTTTGAAGGCGATCCATACCGAAAGAGATTTCATCGCGGCGAAGTACAGTTTTTTTGATTTCGGGGTGGTCGCGGTATAAACGAATAAATTTATTATATGGGTGTGCGTGGTTTGCTGAAAGATTGAGAATTTGTTGAGTTGAGAAACAAATTTCTATTGCGATGAATTGATAATTATGTGCGTGTTTTTTATAATAACATAATTACAGTATAGTAATGAATTGGAAGTGTTATTTCGACACTGCAATGCTATAAATCAAATTGGGACTTATCTTTCACTTTCAATTCGTAAATAGTCACTTTGGAATTCTAGCCTCAATGTATCATACTATTAAAAAAAAAATTATCGTTGATACAGAATAAAAAAACTCCTAAAAAAAGAACTTTGCTCCAAAAAAAACTTCCAAATCATGATTATTTTTTTCTTATACAATCAAATTCGTTCAAAGACATTGAAACCCTCCTTCGCAAACACACAAGCAAAGGCAAAAGATCGTTAAAAGAAAAGAGAGTAAAACCGCCACACAGCTCAACGTTTCACCAATAAATTTCAACTCGCAACCACCAGCACCAGCACTATATAAGAATTGTCGTGTTGCCAGGTGAATGCACGTGCGCGCATTGACAAACGGTCTCCAAAGCCATCATGAAGAAAACCGAAACATCCTAGAAACGATATACACCAGCGTAACGCAATTAAAGTCTTCCCCGTGCGCGCACGTGCTCGACATTTTATTATAGATATATGTACGCGTAAACAGGTGGGATGCTATACGTTATAAGGGCATTTGCATGAGAGAGTTGAACGCGAAAACGAATTCGAGAAATCGTGAGAAGAGGACACTTCCGCCTTTATACTCTTTCATCTCGGTTTCCTCCACGAAATAAAAAAAGACTCTTACTTGCTTGCTTCTTTTATTTTCGTGAGTACTTTGGGTGAAGTTATTCTTTGTTGCCGAGTGTGAACAGTTTTGCGGATTTTTTTGGTACACTTTCGATTATATGAAGCTTGTTGAAGAAAAGAGAGAAAAACGTTGATTAAAATTAAATTCAATTTTTTCTATCTAATCCATCTATCGCGTACAAGTGACAACTAATCTTACAACACTAATTGGTCGATCAACCAATCGCACTATAAAAAACACTCTTCGAAACAAAAGCACAACCCTTGTCATAAAACTAAAAAAAAAACACCCACGTATACTCGAACAGTAAACAATATCTATACTACCGATAAAAGAATCCTCACACATTACATACGCCACGATATCGCGTCATAATAATTCAAACAGTCTCGCGAAGTGACAAATATAAAAAAAAAAGAAATGGGGTGCTCTAAAACAATCACACGTCAAAATGATATTTACATAGCCGAGAAATTTATCCGTGGCGATCGGCGTGCACACGCGAATTACATACAAAACTCCGCGGGATTCGGTTACGATCGCGATACCAATCGCGCAGCGACACGTGTGTTTGTTCTCTTCCTCGGACATGTGTGCTACTATGTGTGATATATTAAATCGATCGGTGTGTATTATATATGTTGTCGTGTGGTTTTCTTTTTTTTTTTTTCGTAGGGCTTTATTGTGAGTTGAGATGGGTAATTGATTTGGTCATTAGTTGAGTAAGGAAAATTGATTTATTTTATGTTGAAGTAAGATTATTATATGTAAGTATGAAACTTTCAAATCATTACGAACAACATCCGACAGCATTCGATAAGGAAAAGAACTATTTTGGTTATCTCTTAAGTTTCAATTAAAAATCAATCTCAAATTCATCTCTAAACCTCGTGAGTTTGCATGCCGAATAAAAAATTTAAATCCAATACCACCTAGCGGTGAATGCTGAACTGACTAAATTACAAATTAAGATCTCAAAGATTCGAAAAAAAGGCCCAGAAGCTATAGATCTAAAAATCTGGTCCACACCCGAAAAATCTCTCGAAGATTCAGAAAGCATCCTCGGCGTCGGACACACGAGATCTTTTTTTAAAAAAAAGAGCGGATATACGAAGGCAGCTGCCTCGTGTATCTCTCTCTCTCTTTCTTGGGCGATTTCGCCGGATTCTTTAAAAGGACAAAACTCGCACGTAAGAGAGCGTCCGGCTTCTCGCCTTTCACGCTCGTGTCCGTGCAAAAATGATTACGCGGCTACTTGAACAATCAGCTGCGAAAAAAAAATAAAGAAAATCATATTCGCACGCAGCTGTGTGACGTATAGCTATGCACATACATCGAAAATCGTAGTTAGCGTTTCTAAAGTGATACTCATCTGAGAGAGAGAGAGAGAGAGAGTATCTTAGGCTAAATAGCAAGCACCTGTGGCAGGTGACTATCACCCCTCAAAAAAACGTCCAATTCCTACACTCATTGTGCTCGCTGCTCTTTCTCTCCTTTTTTTCGGAAATTTTTATCGTTTTTTCAGATCGATGCTGCGTCTTTCTTCCTTCTTCTTCTTCTTCTTTTTTTCCTCAAACCAGATGTAGCGAGAGAGATGGTGCAGTATGTACCTGCACACGCTTGTTCGTACGGATTTTTATCGAATTTCGATTGTTTTTTTTGGCAGACTTTGGCGCGCGGCTGCGTTTTACTTGAAAACGATTGTATGGTAATCGACGAGGGGGTGATGTCAGAAATTTAAACAGTAAATGGTCGTTGAACTTACTTACTGTGCACTTTTGGGGAATACGAAGTTTATCGGATTAAACTTTCACTCTTCTTTTGTTCAAAATTTTTTTTTTCCTTTTTGTGAAACATATTTAAAGTTAATGTGGGTTCTTCTAGTTTTTTTAATCAATTTTTTGTTTAATTTTCGAAACACAATTGAAGTCGAAAAAAGATTCTTCAAATCTTTCTATAGTGCAAAAAAAAATCTGACATTTTCGAAAAATTGCTCATCACATTCATGTTGCCGACTTCCAACTCGTTTCTCAAAGACCTGTCGCTACACAACTCTTTGAACGCGTCAATCGACCGCAATTTCGTCTCTCTGCTTCACATTCTCTCGACAGACCTATTACTTCCTAAATACCATTTAATTTAACGCACAAACCACAAATTTTTCTCTATACTCCTCAAAAAACTTCAGCTAGCAACTTGACAGCACAGATGCACGAAAAAAGACAAAAAAATCCATACATTTTTTTTTTCATTTTCAAAAGCCCACATGACGTCTCTCGCGCGCGCGCTTCTTTCATCCCATATATATTCCGCCAATAATAATTCATCCTCCTCGCTTCCTCCTTCTCCGCAAAATTCCTTTTTTTTTCCTTCGCGAAATCGTATATCCTCTCGCAAATTAGCGATATCCCGCAACAAAAAAAAAACGCCACCCTCGCAGCACAACACACGCGCGTATGTGCATCTCGCGAAGTGCAGCGAGCGAGCGCGTGCCAAACCAAGTGGCAAATTGCTGGCGGCGGCGGTGCGGCCGCCAACCACTGTATATATACTGCACATTGCACCTGATCGCCTCGTTCTATGGCTGCTGCTGGCACGCGCCCGTTTTGTCTCGCTCTCTCTCCTCTCGATTGAATTACAACGTTTCAACGCTGCGACACTTGCACCATATATACTTTCTTTCTTTTTTTTTTTTTTTGGCAAGTCGAGACGAAGTCAATTACATTTTTTTTTGGGTAAGTAAAGAGGTAAGATGAAGAATCGTCTGAGTGACAGACATTTTCTTTGATTATATAAAAGCGTGCAAAATTTGGATTGAAAAATATTTAGTGTTCAAACGAGTAACAGTAAAAAAATAATAAGAAAGTCGAAAGTCTAGATATCTAACAATCGAACCAACGTCACTCTGATTGTTATGTAGACGCCGCGCGACATTTGCATGTGAAAAGAAGTCAAACCGTGTTGCGCAGCGTCGCATTGAATAGAACAGATAAAACCTTGTTTTACCTCGCCTATCTCGATAACGAGAATTATAAAGATACGAATATATCGAATAATAATGGAATTAGATATTTTCGTTTTTTCAATCCAGCAGCTTCTCAGACGACAATAACATATTTCGCAATTATTGTCGGTATACGCGCACTGAATTTGAATTAATCGGCGAGATAATCCTATATTTGTGCTTAATATGCTAATTATTTTCGATTTTTTTTTGGTCTTGTTTTTTATGAATATTTATTAACGCTGATTCGAAGTTCGGAAATGTTATTCTACTTCATATTTCTATGACAATTGAAATGAAATTTTCGTGGGGTGGAATTTAATCGATAAAGAAGAAGAAAATTATAAGTACCTCTTCGTTTCGACTCGTCAAGCTTGAAAAATATTCACGCTAATTACCAGAATAAACACATTAGAAGTTCAGTCAGACACAAAAAAAAACAACTAATAGCCTTACCTTCGCAACAACCTTGAAATTAAGCTTTCAAAAAAAAATTAATACCTCCCTCCTATATTCGCAAACAATAAACAACCAAATTAGCAATCTATTTTTAACCAATCGCTATAAACACAGCAAAAAAAAAGCCCATCGCGACGAAACGAAACAAACAAGTGAACGATGAAAAGAAAAAAAACCTTGCGCGCGGCAAAAGCAGCTGCAGAATTAATTGCAGCGATCTGCGCGAAAAGCTCAGGTCGCGATATTATACACACACTCATACATTTTTTTTTCCTTGATACTCGTGTGATATAGCGATACTGCCGTGTATATATAGTGTATAAAAGCGACGTGCGCAGCGCGAATCATCGATCACGAGAGAGAGAGAGAAGCGACATTTGCACGCGATTATCTTGCAAATGCGAGCGCGCAAATATTGACACGGTGTATGTGCTGCAGCGGCAACGCGATGTAATTTACGGGGATGACTAGCGAAGAGAAAATGGAGGTTGGGTTTTCTAAAGTGGAGAGACTATTATCGTGTGTTTTCTAATAGTATTTCATTTTTAATTGTTGGCTTGAATAACGATTTTTTCATGTACCGAAGAGTTTTTTTTTTATTATCTATATTTTTCTATAAAATAATTATAAATCGTTCGAAATTCAATTCAAATCTCAATGCATATTTTGACAATCAATACTCATCGACTGCGGTGTGCAATTATTTTGGCAATTGGCACTTAGCTGAGCAATTAAAATCACCGAAATAATCAGTCATCGGTTGCTTCAATGACAAATAACACAATCCAAGAAAAGCTCGGTTATTTAAAAAATAAATAAATGAAAGCGCATTGATCAGCTCAAACAACGGATAACTTCGTATTATATCCACCTTGTTATCGCAGATGCAGTCGCATCGAAACGAAAATAACCAGTAATTTTATATTGGTTAATATACATTCTAAAAAGACATAATTAACATTCGATGGCCTATAACACTAATTTGCTCAGCTGCGCGACATCCGCGCTCGCGCGCGCAGACATCGATTAGTATTTAGAATAAAAAAAAAGGAGGCGAATCGTGAGAAATGATGCAAGCGACTGATTAGAAACCTTCCGTTAGACAAAAATATCCGGTCATAAAAAAGAAAATAAATAAATTTTGCCTATTATATCGAGTATACGAATGAAAGCGCGTTGCGTTCATCCGTAAAAATTTGTATTATTTTTCAGCGGGAAATTAGCATAAGAATCGTTTCTGACGTATATTATACGCGACGACGTCGACGATGATCAAAAACATCAAATTACGCACATAGACTATCTCTGTTCGATAATCAAATAATTGCATTTTAAAATTCATCGAGCAAAAGAGAGCCCCGCCAAGCAACAGAGCAGTAAGCCTAATGATATACGTTTCATTCTTTCTTTCTTTCTTCTTTTTTTATTTCGCGCGAAAACGGCTTTTCAAGGCTGTAGCGACGCGAGTGCTCGCATCTGCTGTTTCTCTCTCTCTCTCGAGCAATTGACCACTTTTCTGCTTACAGCGATATTACCGATGCTCATGTACTCTCTCTCTCTCTCTCTCTCTCTCTCTCTCTCTCTCTCTCTCTCTCTCTCTCTCTCTCTCTTCGTTTCCAAAGTGCGAGCGCGCAAGGTGCATTATCGCAATTTCAAAAGCGAGCTACCGATGCTTATTATATATCCTATTGTCTCGCGGGGAGAGAGAGAGAGAGGTGGAGACTTCTTCGCACGCTCTGTTTTTCACGGTTATTTTCGTTGGGAATGTAATATTGTGCTTGAGCTTCGGTTGTTGCGATTCAGATTATCCTCAAAATTTATGGCTATTTTTTTATGCAAAAAAAAAAATTTTTTTTTACGTTATTGGGTCGAATGATGATTGAAATTTATTGTCTCGAGACCATTACATTGGATATACATTTTCATAAAAACAGTAGACGAAGTTAACAAGTCAGCAGTAGTTTTGTGTATTTTAGCGATCACTCTTTTAAAAATGAAAATTATTGGATTACTCGCTGGATCGAAAGATGAAAAAGTTGAAAAAAGCGCGCGATGAAAACAAAAATGAGAAAATTAAAAAATTGTTTTGAAAAATTTCAGCATTATTATGCGATCGCTAATATTTTTATCCGAAAATGTTGTCAAGAAATATAATATATCTCGATATATCGATACCAGGTGGCCACTGTATTCCAAACGGCCCGGTAGAGCTTTCAACATGGGAGTTTGTATAAATATCTCGAAAACACGTTCAGTTTCTAATTTAAATAATGTAAAAAAAAATATGATCCAAAAGCTTGTTCGAGCATTGAAACTTCTATAGAAGTCATATTTTTTCACGTGGAAAACCACCGTATTTTTTTCAAACCTATTGAAAACCTTCAATTTCAACTTCAAACTCGCTCGCGTCTCGTCTCTATACGTCCTCGAAACACAATACGTAAGAATGACTTTCATAACTGAACAATTCTTGTTTTCACGCTGTCTGTGTAGATCATGCGTAAGTAACACACTCGTAAATGAATGAAATCGTACAATGAGATCACACACACCTTTTTTTTCTTCTCTTCCATACAGTTATTCGAGTGAATCCATTGTCGAGAGATAAAACTTAAATTTATCACGATCCAGCCAAGAATTTGACTATGGAAGTGCGTTCAATAGCGCACGTATTGAGAAATTAGCGACTATTGTCGTTTATTGTCATTTTTCAATCAATATCCGTGACGAAGAACCGTATTCACCAAAAAATATTCATTCTTCATCTAATTATGACAATTATCGACGTAAGAATTTCAATTGTGTCAACAACGTTTCAATCAATCGAATCGACAAGTTGTTGGAAGGATATGTTGAAAACTTTTCATACGACAGACGTATCACTGACAATTAAATCCAAACAATCTCCATTCTTAAAATCGATTACGTATTCTCAACCGTATACCAACAGAAAAAAAACAACCATCCCGCATCGAAACGCGAAACTTCATACAATTAGCATACAAACGACACTCATCACCAAAAATTTATAAACTCGCAAGACCCGTCGACATCGAATCAGAGCAATTGTAAAATATCAATCTGCCTTGCCAAGCCGCACACACGGGACTCATTGAAAAACTTTCATCTCCTTATAAACTGTCGCTTTGCGCGTGGCTCGCGCGTGCAAAACAACGCGCAAACAAGCGCATATATACAAAAGCCTCTGTCGTCGTTAACGAGGCCGAAAAGTTTTTTTTTTGTCACTCTGGGTCCAGGTGCAATGGCCATTTACGGAGCTCTAGGACGATCGCTCTCTCGATTAATTTGAGGTACCGTTGACACGAATACGTCGTCGTCGTCGTATGTACAATCAAAGAAATAAAAAAAAAAAAGGAAACGTCGATCGAATGTGTAACGGATCGATCGGGAATCGTTGGTTTTTACGAGCGCGCGTGCGGAGATATTGATATCTTTCGGCGGCGTGTGCCGAAAATCGCTTGTTAACATTGCTTGCTTATTAATTAATATCCTCGGGAGAGAGGACCGACTCGAGCTCTCGCGAGAGCTGTGGTATATAAAAAGAGATATCATTTCGATGTTTTATTGCTTTTATGCCGTGTGTTACGGCAAGAAGTTCTTACCGATCGTGATACGTGTCGTTACAGTTATGAGTTGTGACAGTGATGAGATTCCGTTGGAGCGAGATTTTTTTTTTTTTTTTTGGCGTGAATTCTTGTAGGGACCTTGTGGATTCTAAAAAACCAAGGTTTGAATGTGATACTTGGAGCTTTGTTATCGAAGATTGGGGCTATGTCAACTTCTTACGTCTAATGCTTTTCGGTTGAACTTATCAATTTTTTTTGACGTTTGTTCAAATATTTTACTAATATCACGCGTTCTACGAAAAAAAAAGTCTCTTGGATTAATCAAAGACTCCGAATATTATTAAGGTTAATATGCAAAAGATTAAATTCGAGAAGACTTTGTATGTGTGCGTGTGTGTGTTTGTTAGAGACGAAGAGAAAAAAAAAATCCACGTGTCAAAATAGAAACAAGTGTTCTGAAAATAAAGAGCACGGAAGTTGCCTGACAAAACTAGTTGATCAGCAGGTGGCTTCGAGCTCTCTGCTTTCATTTGTAAGCGCAGGAAAAAAAAATTCTTCTTATTTTTTTTTTTTTTTTGGGTTACGAAATGTAACGAACTTTTACAAGCAGTTATATTATGTGCTTCGATGTTTTATTCTTTTGTTTGGTTAATTTGGAAATGACAATCTGTCAAACCGTGAAATTGGTTGCTATAAATTATGTTTGCCCATTTTTTGGATTTTCAATCACGTAAAAATTCAGATTTGTGAATAAATCAACTTTGCTTTATCGATATAGAGATATTTTATGAATAATTTATGCATAATTCGATATCGTTCATTAGAAGATAAGAGTTTTTGAATGTTAAATTTTATTCAGCTGTAAAATAATGTAGTACTTTGAGACATTAATTTGTATAATTTGGTAGATTCATAAATCGAACGCATTAAAATTTATTAAGCGTAAATCCAAATGAATCGCACGTGTAAAATTGAAAAACGATATAAAAGTGATAAAGTACATCTTATCACTCGTAAGCTCAAAAGAACACGTGTTTTCCCACCAACAAATGTTACCCAACGATCCAACACCTCATCTAATACAGATAAGAAAATTTCGATAAGCAGCAAAAGGCATCTAAATCTTCAACAAAATTCAACGCACACACATACACGCAAATAAATCCGCTCTAAAGCAGCTATATAAGATTCTACTCTCAAGATTTTAACCCTCATCGGAAAAGCCGCCAATAAATCTCGTAATTACACAAGGCCCGATACGTCGAAGTTTATTTCGTCGTCGAAATAAATTTCGCCAAGTTACACACACATACACACACGATAACAGCATTGACACTCGGCTTTTTCTCATAGAATCGAGTCGAATTTATTAGCCTCACTTTGCGGGAACGTGGAATTCTAAGATTCTCACCGTCGACACACACAATGCGGGTTCTCGTACGTATGTATATACATATGTGTGTATAGAGAAGCTATTCGATATTAAAAAAAAAGAGAGAGAGAGAAGAGAAGTGAGGAAGGCACCTGCATGACGATCGACGATATATGCATATTCATGGGCGATCGACGTGCGTGTACCGGAAGATTATTCTCTCTGTATATATGCTATACGATGGACGAGTGCTGAATTGACGACAATTGTTGCCGAGAAAGTTATAGACGCGCGGACTATTGTTGCCATTATTGCGATTTTCTGTCGGACGGCAGAGGCATACGTACACTTGTAATTATCGTTGAATTCTTAATTTTCTTGGAATACATTACTTTTTATGAAAGTAATAATTCTCTTCTTCAATCTTCTTCTTTTTTTTATATTTTCGTCGATCGATACGATATCGTATTATTGGGTTTATTTTAATCCGAAATTGCCTCGCATTGAATCAGTTTATCAACATCGTTATATACATATATTACTACAAAAAACATTCCATTCATCATACGATTTACATATACATTCATAATTAGCCGAGTTACTCATACTCGTATATGAAAAATTCTGAAATGCTTTTGCATGCAAAAATTTCGAGATTCCGAATGTCACACCGGTGGATAGGTGTGAATAAATTTCGTATCAATGCCACGCCACATAGTAACACATCTGTCGCGCAAGATGAAAATTTCGCATTTTTTATTTTTTTATTTTCATCGTTGTTCACGAAAATGAGCTGCTTGCGGTCGATACGTGTCATTGTTTCAAAAAAAAAAAAAGGAAGAAATGGAAGAAGCAGGATCTCGATTGTTATAGACTCTCGTTAATTGCGCGACGGATGCACGGGTTAGCAACCTCTTCTCTCTCTCTCTTCCGAAAAAAAAACGAGCGAGAGCACACATGTGCATACTGCATATGCATTGTGATCTTTCGCCACGCGAGTATATAAAAGAAGAAGAAAGAGAGAGAGAGAGGGAAGAAGAAGAAGAAGAAGAGAGTCAATGTGCGGATAACTGCTGTCGGTGATTTTTTGGACACGAGCGACTAGAGAGAGAGAGAGAGAGAGAAGAACTGTTCGAAAACCTGTCATTATGGTTTTTCGGTATAGCTGTATAGGCGTAACACACACAGCCAGCGCGACAGTTGTTTTTTGCCTGGCGCGCGGCAGGCAGAGCTCCTCTCTGCGGGCAAAACTGCAACAGGGGCACTGACCTGGTTATAGGCTGTTCCTTTGCGGCTGCTCCTTTGCTACTTTTCACTTTTGAAAAGAATACGACAGCTCTACTACTATTATTTCACTATTATTTCACTTCTTTTTTTTTTTTTATTATTGTTGCGTGTGATTTTGGGATTTAGTATGTGCTTACATACGCTAGGTGGATAAATTGACAATTTTGTATGATCAGATCAGTAATGTCACGTAATGAAATTGAACGATTGAATTTCGTAAGAATGTCTATTTTATTTATGCTACAATAGATGTACTTAAAATTTATTTCTGTGATTTGTTTTACTCAGTGTCTGAAGAGATTTTGAAATTGTAATTTTGTATACTTTACTTAAATGCACTACTTTTTTGAATATTGATCTATCTTATGCAACTAAATTAAAGTGAGAAAAAGAATGACTTAGAAAGTTTAATTATTAATGACCAAAAAAAAATTCCAAACGATATCTAGCATCAAAAATCAAAATATATCAATCGTCAACATGACACATTAACCATCCCGTATAATGAATTTAGGTATCGAAACCAGGTCGACAGTTTTGCGCGGCGGTGCAGCTACTGTTATAATAAATATGCGGAGAGAGAGAGAGAGAACGGAGCCAACACCGCCGCGGTATACACACCCTTACGACAGGTAGGCGCATACACACACATACATATACGCACCTACACAATGAGAAAAAGAAACCAGCGTTTGACTCGTGTGGGCAGCTCGCGGAGAGCCCCAACCATCTGTTACCTTTTTAGAGGTTCATATAAGACGTTGGCTTTGCGCGCGCGCATGGGACACCATATGCGCCGCCCGTACCTGTATATATATACTCGCTTGTGTCGATCTTAACTCGACGTTGCTTCTTCTTCTTCATGCGGTATATGTTACACGCACCTTTAATTTATACTAGGCGAGATTAGATTTTTTTTTTTGACGTGGTGGTTGTATCTGTGCTTTTTAACAGATTTGTTTCTCGTTGGGGGAAAAGATGCTGGTGGAAATTAATGATACTTTTTTTTTTGGAGGGAGTTTTCATTTATTTAGATTGATGAGGAATTTTTTTTTTAATTTAGTTGTCGCTAAATTTCAATTGCAAAGTGTGATTTTTCTAAGTCGATAAGAAAAATAACTTACGCATGCGAAAAAAAAAACGTAAAAGAGCGCGAGATCCTACAAATCGAATTCAATTAAGAGCCAAGTCGAAAGTTATCATCCGCAAGAATCGCTCAATCGTAACAGTACATCAGTGCCGAAAATTTTGGAAAGAAATTCAAATCAAGAACAAAAAAACGAAAAAAAAAGGGAAGAAGCGCCACCACCCACACAATGCAATGCGATCGATCTCCCCCTCAGTTCGCTTTCTACATATCGTGCGGGAGGATCGCTTTTGTTCAGGACAATGACAGATGAAAATTATCTGCATCGGGGCCTCTATATACCTCCTCCTTTTCTGGTTCTTCGCTTCTTGTTCTCCCTTTTTGGCCGCGGCGGCCACGCGACCAAGCGCGTGCCGCCAGTTGGTTTGGCACTTCGAAAAACCGGCCCCCATCTGTTTGACGGGGCCCCCTTCTTTTTCTGCTCTTCTCCTTTTTTTTTTGGAAAAGCAATTTTCTCTTTTTCCCTTCTGAAAGTGTGTGTCTGCGCCCCCGACGAAAAAAAAAAATCTAAAGGCAGGAAACACTCGATTTAGGTAAACTAGACCGGAGCTGTCTAGTTTTCAGAGGTGACTAGGTGCGAATTGTGTTGAGCTTGTGGTTTTTGCGGAATAGATGATATTTTTCTTTCTTTTTTTTTTTGAAGGGTCTTCCGCAACTTCTGTGTCTATTTAGCTAGGTTTCTTTTGGAAATATAGTGCTTTATAGGATTTTTTGAGGCTTTCGAAGGTGATGTGATTGTGGTAGGCGAATGTACAGGTGTGAACAAATTTTGAAATTAATGAATAAAACATGAACTGATGCTATTTTCATTTAAAATAACATTTTCTTGTATTTTGTTTAGAAAATTTATTGTATGTACACGTGAACTTGAAAGTTTCCTCGAAACTATATTTCTCAATTTTTCCCATTGATAATTATTTTTCTTTACATAAGAGCAATTTTTAAAGAAAAAACTACTTCAAACATATATTCGTTATCAATTACCACATTTTTCCTTGAAAAATTTATCCTGTTCAGCCTCGTGTTTCATAAAAAAAAGTAGATGCATCAAACCTTATAGAAAAGTATCAAATAATAGGTATTCTCCAAAATTTTTATCAAAAAGCCTTTCTATCTCATGAAAAGAAAATTCTGATTATTCAACCACTATCTCGTGCTATACACCATTTCTTGTATCGTTTACCATAAAAATTGAAACGCTCGAACTCGAATAAACTCAGACGATCGCATATTTAACTTTAATGCACTTGGTAAAAGCGATTAACATAAGAATAGCCTCGTAGTAATTACGGATTCTAATTTTTTTTTTGATTTTTCAAAAGAGAGCGAGAACACGTTTGCCAGGCTGATTTATGGGATGCACTATTTTCAGATATCGGGGATCGCCACCATCTGACGCACGCCGGTAGTAGTAGGTAGTAGCCCCGCTTTTTGAATGGTCAACGGGCAACTTCAAACTAACATAAGTGGCGCGCGCGAGGGTGGAAAAATAATAGGTTTGTACATCCCGTGCCTTCCTTTCTTTAGGGGCCGATTAATTAATAATTTTGAGTTGTGTGACAGGCGCGAGGCCTGACATAACGTAGATTTTTCGAGGCAAAAGGACTGTTATTTTCGAAATCGTATGCGATGGCTAACGATGGTATTATGTAAAGTAGTTTTAGATTGCTGATTCTGAAAACAATTGTATTTTGAATATTGATTGAATAACGATGTGAATTTATTATTTCTCTTAATTAAAATGTATATATTTATTGAGAAATTAAGTGATCTTTTAAGTAAGATATATAAAGCGCTCGATGAAAGGAAATCGAATGCTAAAAAAGCCCATCTTTTCCTTGTAAAATGTTAAGATTTTTTAAAATCTTTATCAATGTTCACAGAATTTAATCATTTTAACAATCGTAAAATAAAATGAAATTAATTTTTATAAGTTTTCGCTGCTAAAATAAAAACTCACAATTATTTATGCAAAATATTTCTCGCTAACACATTACAAATTCTATTTCGTCCACCATCCAACCGATTTCGCCCGAAAAGCAAAAATCAATTTCACCCACGCACGCACACACCGCATCATTCAAACAACCCACCTCAGCATCTGCGCATCACCACCGAAAATTCCAATCAATATCTACTCTCTATCACTCACCTCGCCTACATAGGCAATCACATAGACAAAAGCAATTGATACAAACAGACACACAAGGGGGTTTTTAGAATCGGATGCTGCTGCTGCTGCCACTGCTGTTGCACGTGGTCTCGCTGCATCTATCATCCTATTCCTTCCTTCGTTCTTTCTTTTTTTTTTTCTCTCTCTCTCTCTCTCGTTCACGTGTGCACACCCCCTGGTTTCCGGGGCATCGACGTCATGTGGTACGCATTAATTGAACGGCGCCGATCTATCGAGATTCTACACGCTTCTCCTGTTCTCTCTCTTCGCGCGAGCGCGTTCGATGAGGGTGTATAACTGTATTAAAAGGTGCCTGGTTAGTCAGCGGTTTTTTTTATTATTTTCGGTTATAATGAGTATATACGGTACTTACGCGGTAGACTGCATGATTTTTAAAGAAAAAGAGATTCTGCATGTGTTGAAAGTTCACTAACACTTTTTTCGAGTTATTACGTAGAGATGAAAGCTCGACGTATTTAAGATTAAAAAAAAAGTATAATGTTTGCGAGATGACGTGTATAATGCTCAGATTTTCATTACCGATTGTTTGATCATGTAAAAAGGCTTATAATATATAACGCGTTTTTGCTTTTTCTTCGTTATCAGCATCGAAGAATTAGCATATTAGAGCATTTATCTCTTCGTTAAGTTATCAGCTGACGCAAGCAACTTTGCAATAACGCCCGATTAAGCTCATATTCAGCGGGAATTATTATTATGCAATCTATGACGAGAATTACGTTTACATGTAGTTTTCAAAATGACTTTCCGTCTTAGATTGTATTCGTCGCGGTATCGTTCATTCATTGTATTTTACGTTGAACATGCTGTAGTTTATCGAAACTACGTTGTTTATTTTTTTTTTAAAGCGCATATATAATAAATGAAAAAAGAAGAAGAAGAAGAAGAAGTAAGGCGAGGACGCTTTAATTGTCGATGCGAGGAGTGAGAGAGAGAGTGAACGCGTACGGCGCGCGACACACATTTTTCCAGCCCTCGTCCGACAGGTGTTTGCTTTGAGTGTATACATATAAAGGCTCCTTGCGCGCTTTAATCATCCTAGATTGTTCGGCAGGATTAGCGCGCCGCCGCCGCAACGTACGGCCATTTTTTCGCTTCTCAATTATTCATGGAAAAACGGCTATATATGCCCCTGTCGCCGTCGCGCGCGCCACTAATGGCACTCGCGTTGATTGTTATTGCGCTTCGCGTTATATACATACATACGTAATTGTGATGAGGGTTTTTGAATGTCGTTATATGATGTTGCTCGCTATTACTGCGACATGTATGTGTGAAAGATAAGAGGAATAGGGGGATGAGAATTTTTAGTTTGGATTTGATAGCATTTGGATTTTCTATTTTGGACGAGCGATTGATGTAAATTTGTTGTTCGATATAATAGAGTCTTCAATCGAATTTATTCATTATCGAAAGTTTATTTAAATCATGTTTTATAACTTTTTCGTTTTGATTAAATAGTTTTTTTGTCATAATTGAAGTAAATTGATTTTTTTACATGGTAGGATCTTCAATTAAACTTATTTATTACTGAAAATTCATTCAAATGACGTTTTATAAATGAAATCAATATGATAATAACATTTTTACGCACTACAATTTTTAATTCTTTATCTTATATTGTTATATATAAAAATAGCATAGGGCACATTTTGAAATATGTAACGGTTATAGTTCGAATCTTTCCTCAAAACTGAATTTCAGCGACACTCATAGAGTCAAATAAGAAACACCTGAACAGGTGTGCTTGATTACCGAACACAGGTATCATACGAATCTCGCGCGCATTTCCAGTCGGTAAAGTAGATTTTTTTTTTTCACATCGATCATTCATTAATTGATATCTTCACCACTAGAAGTCGCATACCCTATTTTCTTCGGTTTTCAACGTTGAATTTTGCTACGCCACGTTTCTCGCAAGCGGTTGAAATATTCACTGTTTGCTATATAAAGCGCTCTGCCCACTAACGTTAGTTGTGTTGTATGAAAGGAGAGAAGTTTAGCACTCCCCTAGACAAGGATGGAAACACAAATACCGTAAGGCACCGTCGCTATATGCGGCACTTACGACAATTTTTTTTGTTCATTAACGATTCAAAATTATTAATTATAATCTGCAACCTCAATTTAGTTGTAAATCTATATTTGTGTATATAAAATTGTTACATTGCTAATTTTCAATGTTGAGTATGCATTAATACAATTTCTTTTTCATTTGATTCTTCTTGAAACTACAAAAAAAAATAAACTTCCAATTTAGTCGTTACAAAAAATGATAAATTGTAAATTAATTTCAGCAAAAATTCCAAATTTTCATCCCCATGGCGTCATCTATCGGCTTTGCTTCAAACTCATCGTCGAGCAAGATGGCGCCTTACATGCCGAAAAATCCCACACGAGTCGCGTGTCTATTGCAAGTTAGTGCCTGTTTCACGCTTGGCACGTCCTGCAGTGCTCTCGGTGGCTCTCGGAGTTGCTGCGATCTCCTTATATCCGAATACTCGTGTTCGGCTTTGGGCATTGCGATTCATCATGCTGGAGCCGTGTCGTTGACAACGATCATCACGTTATCAAGACGCATCATTTGTACTTTTCTCCAGGTGGCTCTAAAATCGTCTCGTTCGAGGAATGAAGCTTAGACGTGAGTGTCACTTTTCTCTTTTGGGGGAGAGGGAGAGCGTGGATATGTGTGTTTGTATATGGGGTAACGCTTCGGAAATTTTTCTCGGTTTTCTCGCCTTATTCGGTCTAATATCGCGAACACGTGAATATTTTGGATTACACGAGATTGGGTAATCCACTTTTGTTTTCGGTTACGTTATGTCAGTTGTCCAGAAACGAGCTCTCGAACGTTTCGTTTTTTTTTTTAACAAGCGAGTCGCCATTGTTGATGGTTCTTGGGGAAATATTACAGCTGATATTGTATTTCTGATGTCATGAGCCTGTCGAGCGGCTTGTTGTGAAATGAAATTTGTATCGCGATATGATTACATGGCATTTTATGGATATCTTGGAATTTGTCGCGTACGCTAATGGACGATCACTACTGTGGACGATCGGATTTCTGCTTTTGTTTTCGTACTGAACGCACTTGACGAATGAAAATTATTTGATTTGGAAAAGCGCGTGTGGTTTAGAAATTGATAATTTTCACGAAATTTAAAAAACTCATGTTAATCGTAAAAAAGTAACGTTAAAGTACGTTTGACATACAGTTTTTAATTGCGTCACTTTAAAGTAGCCACTGGAAAGTGTGCTTACTGAAAAAATATTAATACAAACTGTATTCGATCGAATAGTACTAAAGCAATCTTCTTTCATTTTGCAGATAACAGCTGAACAACTACAAGAGTTTTAAAACAAGTGCAAAGATGGAATCGTTAGAAAGGAAAGACACAAATCCAGTGCCTGAGGAGCCCATCAAGTCAGAAGGGATGGTGCCAAGTCCTAGCACCAGCGATAGAAGCAACAGTGCTGGATCTCCTCCTCCACACTGTAGTATATGTTTAGGAAAGTTGATTAACACTTCATTCACGGACAGTTGTTTGCATCAATTTTGTTTCACCTGTTTGTTACAATGGTCCAAGATAAAGACGGAGTGTCCACTATGCAAGCAAACTTTCAAGTCCATAATACACAACGTTAGGTCAGAAGGCGATTACGACCAGTATGATGTTAATTTACAAGCAGTTGCTGCAACGCTGGACGTTGCCGTTGGCTTTCCTGTCCAGCATTGGAACATGGTTAATAGGAATCCTCTTTCCTCCCCACCAAGGAGTTTTATGTACAGGTATATATTTAAGTAAAAAAAAACAATGCTTTTTCAATGACTCCACGCAATTAGCAGAAAATACAGAATGTCCGTGATTAAAAATGTTTTTTTTTTTCAGAACAACTATGGTTCCACATCACCGACGATTTAATCCTCTGCTGAACGCCGATGCCGTAGCCCGTCGAGAACAAATTCCAAGCCATACTCCCCAAGTTACACGAGACGAAATCAGACGTAGAAATCTTGATCCCCTTGACTTTCGCCGTCAAATCTACAGACAAGGAATTTGGGCCGCAGATCTACCGGATGCCTTTGGTCGATTCCGCGAGTCCAATGCTGACTATTACACGTAAGTTTAAAAACACTTACTAAAAAATTTATTGTCAATATTACGTGTTTTGAAATATTGAATGTAAATTTATACATTTCAGGCGGCATCCTGGAGAAACGCACAGGCTCGTTCCATGGCTCAACAGAGAGTTGCAAGTACTGTTGAACAATAACCGCAGTCACATCGCCTATGTGATGAGTATAATAATGGAAACGATAACCCGCCTCGACATTCATACCATTGCATTCCGAAATGCCATTCGGCCCTACTTTGGCATTCATACGGACCAGTTTGTTCATGAATTTTCAAACTTTGCTCGTAGCAACTTCGACATGGTCGGCTATGATCAGTCTGTGGTCTATCATCCATATAGAGGTAGGTATCTCTCTTCGTTTTTGATTATCAACTATATTTATTCGACTAGTGGTAACGTTATTTCGAATTTGGTAGGACTTTCAAACGATTACGTGCAAGGGACAGTATCGCCTCCAAGTAGCTCAACCACTGATTCTGATTCTGACTCGGATGTTCGCTTAGTAGAAGACGATCGTGACAATAGGTTGGGTATGAACACCTTGTCCGTTGGTCCACACATGATTGATATGCCAGGTAAGAATTGGAAATCATTTACGTTACAATGCATCATTTTTACAACGTAATGAACGCGCATCTTTTGTTGCAGGGCCAAGTACGGTAGGGCATGCGTTGCGTTTGACTATGCCTAGGGTGATACCAATTCCTCAAATGCCTCCAGTTATTTACACGATATCATCGACATCTTCTGAATCTGAAAACGAATGCGAAGTGGTTGGCTACGTTAAACCTCGCCATGAAAGGACACCCGAAATTATTGATCTAGATTCGTCTGAAAATGAGGCTATCATTCCTGGTCCATCTACGTCAGGCGCGACCAACCAGTAAGTGATATTTAGTAAATTGCTTGTATAAGTAATGCAGAAACTTTGGTTCACATTCGGTAATTGTAATTGATTTTGAAAAACATGTCAAAGGTCAAATCAATTACAATGTTGATGAAAGAATGATGTACATTATTATTGATACTAGACTCTTGTTTGTAAATAAAACATTTCACATTTATAATTAGAGTGATTAATTACCTATTTAATTTTCAGACCCGCGGTGCCACTGCCAGTTATAGAAGAGGTCGTGCCCGGTCCGTCCATCTCAGACGGCCTGATGAACTTTAGCAGGCGAACCCGCCAGGTTGACGACGACGCCTCAAGATGTTGCATGTACGATTACTTTAGCAGCAGTTCAGAGCATAACACGGACGAATCGGATAGTGATTATAACCCTCAAAGTAAATCTCGTCGGCGCAAGAAGAAATCTTCGAAAAGCTCGCCCCGCAAAGTCCGTACGCGCAAACATAAGAAGTCCACTGGGGCAGTTCGCAAGCGTGAAAAGTCGCGACGAGAACGTTTGTACAGTGAAGCTGAGAGTGAAGCAACGGACATGCCATCAACATCGAGGGGCACCAAAAGATACATTTCAGATCATTCAGAGACGGAGAAACCAACGAAAAAGAGCAAGAAGAGCAAGAAAACAAAATCATCAAAGAAGTGTAAAAAGACCAAATGCAAAACTCCGAGGTATATCAAGTATAGCAGCTGCTCGAGTAGTACATCGAGTGAGAGTGAAGCCGAGAGTAGAGTCAAGAAGAAGGAAAAAGATACTTATGATTATTCCGAGGAAGAGCCAAGGTTTTCCGAAGAAGAGCCAAGGCTTCCCGAAGAAGAGCCAAGGCTTCCCGAAGAAGAGCCCAGGCTTCCCGAAGAGCCCAGGCTTCCGGAAGAAGAGCCAAGGTTTCCCGAAGAAGAGCCAAGGTATGCCGAGTCTGAATGTTCCAGTCGATTAGGAATTGACGAGAACAGTAATTCATCCGACGAAAATGACGATGGCGATGATGATGATGAATATTCGAATAGGAAAGTCAAATCTGTGGTGGCAGCAGCTCCAGCTCGTGATAGCCACAGCTCCGAGTCCGAACATTCCGCGTCTACCAAAACTAGCCGAGGCAGGTATCGATCTCACAAGAAGCGCAAGGAAAGCAAGAAACGCAGAAGATCTCGCAGTTAATTTTGCCCCCTTTGGAGTGCCACAGGAGTGTGATTTTAAAATGTGTATAGTATCTTATTTCCGTTTTATAGCTAATAGGCTATTTTTTTTAACATGTCAACGTTTCGAGCAGCAGTCGTGACTAAGCTATAGTTTATACATTGCGAGGGTAAATTGATTATCCTAATTTCGGATTAATACTTTTTTGTTTGTTTACTTAGATTTTGAAATGCAACTGTTGATTTAAGAAGTTACAAGGAGCGAAGTCACGTTTTTTTTATTGCTGTACGTCAATAATCTCTCCACATGAGATCCGATTTGAAAGGTCTGAATTTCAAATCATTCTATCTAGTTTTTTCTAATCAAAAAATTGATAACACGAGATTAAGTGTACATTTCTTGGATGAGCTTACATGTTATATTTTTACGAGGGAACATGTATATATATATCTCAGTATTTTAAAATCCAATCCTGTACTCCGTTTAATTAATGATCTAAGGCGATGATGATGATTCTTGTTCTCATTTATGAAAGAATTTTTTTTTCGATATATTTTACAATAATTGCAATGGCATTGTACAAGTGATATTCGCTACAGTGGCGATTGCGAACTTTTCACTAGATAAAAGCAACAATTTTTTTTTCTTATTTTTTATTGTTTCGACTCTATGGTAATTATTAAGTTAAAGACTTTTTTCCAAAGAGATGTATAAATGTGGGCAAATTTATGATTGGTATCATACTTTACTATGTTGATTTATGAGAATCTTTAGACTAAATCAATTGTAACATAACATATTTACCATTTCTTTGGGACTTACATTGTATGTATTACATTATTTATATGCTTTCTAAATAGGATTACGTTATTATTTTGTGAATGTATTATTGCTCCTTGCATTTTGTACAAATTTCAATAAATAAATGAATAAGCATTTACAGCCTTGATTGGGCAGTGCAAAAAAATAAATATCGAGGTAAATACTTTATCGCGTCCTGTCCCGCAAGATAGTAAAAAATGAGTAATATATATTTTTGATAAATATTTTATTAAAATCTAAATATAATACAAAACTTTTTATTCAAAATATGAATAATTATCAATAATGTTCGCGAGGATAGTAGATTTATCAGCTATACAAAATGAATGCCTTCTTTATTGAAGGCATGCAGTACTCTGAAAGAAAAATTGTTCATTTTCACTGCCCTATCTATTTTTAAATATAGATGTAAAAGTTACCTTATAAAGTCATCAATATCCATTGTTCGTGCACGCATATCTGCAATGTTGGAATTTGTCAAAATTTCGATTACTTTTTCCTTTATGTCAAAGTTTTCTGGCAAGGGCTGAAAAACATTTACAATTAGTAGTCATTAACAAATCGAGATGCACTTTAACTATCAAATAAAATAAAAACTCACAATATTGTTGAGACTACAGTGTAGTTTGTAATTCTTTTCCAGCATAGCCATAACGGTTGACTGTTTGAAGGCTGCAGAGAGCGTTTTGTTTTTCCTAACAAATGCTATTCTTGTCAAACCATCCCACTCTTGATAGTTGATTGGCGGTGGAGGATTTTTCGGCTCTATCCTGACTACATTCGATTCAACTTTTGGAGGTGGCTTAAAATTATTCTTTCCTACTTTCATCAACATATCTACTCTTGCTAACAGCTGTGTATTTACACTAAGTCTACAGTAGTCTTTGTCTCCTGCTTTTGCTACTAAACGTTCTGCAAATTCTCTTTGAAACATGAGTACAGCACACCTGCAGTTTCATAAAAGACAGCAAATGAGATTCACATTCATTTTAATTGCATAAATGAAAAAAATATACCTGAAAAGGGGCCTGTGTAACAGTAACTTGAATACCAAAGGTGAAGAAATTTGGTAAGGTACATTAGCTATACACAGGTCAAAGAACGGAAGCTCCTTTTTTAAAACATCACCAACCATAATTTGTAGTTTTGACTGAACTGGAGTTCCCATAACACGCTTCTGTAATTCAGCCACCAGCCGAGTATCAATTTCACATGCTATCACCTTTTTTGATTTCTCCAACAGTTTCACTGTCATGTTTCCAGTACCAGGACCAACCTCAAGAATCACATCAGTTGGGCGTACAGCTGCTTTTTCTACCATGCTTTGGATAATCAAAGGATTTTTCAGAATGTGTTGACCAAAATCCTTATTAAACCTTATTCCTGTAAGTATAAAAGTAATAATTGATGAAAAATATTTAGAAATACTTAGCAAGTAAAATATTTGATATTATTTGTTTTCACAATAATTTACTTAACTGAAAAAATTTTATAAATATCAACTACGCTGAAAAAATGTTCTAAGTCATTCAAATCAATCAAATAATAGTTAAATTTAACAAAATAACTCATTTCCGGCAACTCAAAAAGGTTAGGATCAACAGAAATTCAAACTCTTATTATTTATAAAAAATATTTAATGAATAGAATACCTTGCTGGAATACTTGTTCATGGATTCGGGAAGATTTGGCTTTCGGAGCTTTCGGCATCTTGATTGCGTTTGTTTTATCAATAGGATCACATGTGCGATTTTGTTTAAAATGCACTGTCAAAACACACGTGCGCCGTGAATGAATTTCCCACGCGCGGTGTTTACAACTATATGTAGATGTGTTTACAACAATCGATGCTCCATTCCGCGAACAATGGAATTACACTCAATTTTACGATTCTCCCAGTAAAAGTAGGTGAATTAAACAAATTAAAAGTAATCAATCAATTTATTTTCGCACGGTAAAACTCAAGGAATTAAAAATAAAATGCAGGAAATTGCATTATATCGAGTGCAGTCCCACCTCTGTGTACGTTGTAGCGTTTATGGCTTAAAAGGAGAATCATCTGGACGAAACGCGTTGACGTCATCTTGGGTGCGCTTTTATCATAGACGTTAGATAGAGAGAGGAGAGGGCATCTGATAAAAAATTGTTGGCTCGATTGATAAATAGATAATGTACTATTCGAGGTTGTTGCAGCTTGCAGGTTAAGACTCTCTCTCTCCTCTTTCGCAGTTGGCGTGTGATCGTTGGTGATGCAAGTGCATTTGTTGTGAAACGTTTCGCACGAAATCCTCGATATATAAAGCGACCGCGGGGAAACAAAACTACGCCCCAAATGGCGTTGCGAGATCCTGGCCGTTTACTAAGCTCGTCGATTGATTTTAGCCAATTGATCGAGAATGTAAAGGGATCAATGTGATTTCAATAAATAACAAGCGAAAAATGGAGCTCAAGGTGTGGGTCGAAGGTATACAACGCATCGTTTGCGGTGTTACTGAAACCACAACTTGCCAGGTATGTTTCAAGTGTTTTTCTTAATTGCAAACATTGTTATTGTTTACTTGTTCTGATGTTTCTATTGTTTACTCATGAGTGTCATTTCTTTTACAGGATGTGGTTTATGCACTTGCACATGCAACTGCCCAAACAGGCAGGTTCACTTTGATAGAGCGTTGGAGGAACAACGATCGACTGCTGGCACCATATGAAAATCCGCTGAAGGTGAGATCAATAGTCATTATAGTGTGGAGTATTTTTATGTATGATTTATTTTTGGACTCCAGTTAGCTATAGATGAACTATAGAAAGTTATAATTAGACTCTGTTACTGGGTAGGAGTGTCGACTAATGAAAGCCTTTCCTCACTCCATTTTGTTCAGTCAGTGTTTCAAGTTTTTAAGCATAAAACTTTGTCTTTTCATTTCTAGATATTGATGAAGTGGGGTGAATATGCATCAGAAGTTCAGTTAATACTTAAAAAATCAAATCCCGAAGGTAATAAAAGTGCAGGTCCATCAAACTCTCGCTCTATATATAGTAATCGTGCGAATGGAATGCAAAATCCTCTTGCTGAGCATTCGCTTAATAGTAGTAGTTTGTCTGAGAGCATAAAAGGAAGTCCAACTATTGGATCAGATTTTGATTCAGATGTTCATAGTGGTCTAGAAAGAAACCGTGATATTAGGAAATCCTTAACTTTTAGTGGGCTTCATGGAAATATGAGTGATCTCAGTCCAGAGGTAAGATTCAATAATAATTATTCAAAAGTATAGATTTGTCCAAACTATTTATGCTATTTTATTCTGCAGGTTCAAATGGAAAATGTTGCCATAGTTCAGCCAACGCCACAGTTGAAATCAAAAGAATTTAGCGCAAGAAAAACTTCTCAAAGGCTTGCTCAATCTCCTACTAGATCTGCTAATATTGATGGTAATTTTATTATTTTTTAATCTTTCACTTTATGAGTCTGTTGATGCTAATGAATACATCGATATTTAGCAGGAAATATTTATGCATCACAAAAGAAAATTCGTGAAGTGCCTCCTTATAGAGACCCGCCGGGACCAATTTCACCGCCACAGAGGACTCTTCCTCCATATCGAGATCCTCCACCACCTAATTTGAATAGCCCAGGAAGATCGCAGTACTTACCAAATACTAGCGGAAGTCCTCATCTTTATAAAGAACAAACGTCGCCTAATAACGCTGCTAAATCAAAAAGAAATCTCATACA
Organism: Galeopsomyia nigrocyanea; assembly: GCA_035047105.1. Classification (NCBI taxonomy): domain Eukaryota; kingdom Metazoa; phylum Arthropoda; class Insecta; order Hymenoptera; family Eulophidae; genus Galeopsomyia; species Galeopsomyia nigrocyanea. The sequence continues at coordinate 10,790,570 of JAWWMK010000001.1, read as the reverse complement.
GGTAATTTGGAATTTCGTCTTTGGGGAAGAAATTCATCCTCAAAAAGTTGCGAGTTTAAAGTATTCATGCTGATCCTTTACTTTTAGGATTTTCAAGAATCAAAAGGACAGAATCAGACTGTAAGTCCTATTGCAGGACAGGGACAAAACATGGTAACAGTGGCATATACACAGAGATATGTTGAGCTGATAAGACTAGTCAATAAGCAAAGGGATACTATTAACGCTCAACAATCAGATCTGACTAAAGTGAGTAACATATCATTTAATCACTTTAGTTTTATTGAAAATAATTTCAAACTCATTTATTAATCATTCCATTACAGTATGACGCTGAAATTTTATATTGGGAAACTAAAAATAGAGAACAGATGCATCAAATGGATTTTATATCTCAAGAAGTTGGCAGACTTGAATCAACTAATAAAGCTATTGAAGATCAGGTAAAAAACTCGATTACTACTTGAGCACTTTAAATTCTTGATTTAACTTCAAATATATTTAAATTTACAGTTGAAAGACTTGACTCACGTAGAAGAAGAAAGCGAAATCGTTAGACAGCAAGAAAAAACGTTAAAGTCTGAAATAACACTTTTAAGATCAAAGCTTGCCAATTGCGAAACGGAATTACTTCAGTGTAAGAATAAAATTAGGTAAGAAAGATCAACGTCACTATTAACAAATATTTTTTGAATTTCTTGTAATAACTGTTGCTTCGTTTTCAGGCTTGTGATGGAGGAGCTGGCAATGGAACAGCATAATATCAATCGCGAAACTGATGAACATCAGATGATGGAAAGGAAAATCGTAAATGAAATGGAACATCTTCAAAATGAATTGGAGCAAGTTAAGCGTACATCGGAATTAGCCAATCAGTGTGCGGAATCACTAAAACTAGAAGTTGTAAATATAGAATCTGCCATTGTCGAGAAAAAATTACAAGTTGAAAAGCTTGTAGCTGATATGAAGGAAGCAAACTTACAAAGTCTGACCGCTCCTTGTCAAGACGAACAAGACAAACATTTGCTTGAAGGTAACAATACAATTTTCGTTGAACATTGTCGTTAATTTATACTTATAAAAAATCGTAAAAATTGGTGTTACAGGAGCTCATAAGCCTGGAAGTACAAGAAAAATGATCGGTTCTCCCAGACAACTAGAAAATGCGGTGCCTACAAGTAAAAACCCCCACGGCGTGTGGGTTTAAATCAATTTTAAATGATCTCTATGAATTTATAAATAATCGCATAGTATTTGAATTAGTTGACTAGTTACTTAAATGTTGAATCTTAAAACATTCAATCAACAATGTACGTTAAAGATCGAGTCAAATTAGGATATGTCTTTCTTTTTTTTAAAGTGAACTATTTTTTATTTTGTGTAACGATTTGAAAACCTATACACGTAGTATTATTTGTTTTCTTAGATAAATTATAAGCACACACTGCCATAAAGTGTTACTAAATTTACATTAAAAAAATCTTATTTATAGTTTTTACTAAAACTATATCATATATGTATTGCCCAAGCCATAAATGGCAATTGACCACGATTTGTTATCAATGAAGCATTTATCTTTATAACTTTTTTTATTATTAATGCTCGTTTGCCAAAGTATAATGAATTTTGTGTAAAATAATTCACGCGTAAATTGCACATATCTTCACGATTATCTATTGTTCGAAAATATTAAAAAATAAATGTGTACCATTTCATGCTTTATCTTTCATTTATCCATAATGTTAACGACAACTTTTAGAAACAGAAACGAGCAGGTGTATGAAGAATAGTCTTTAATTAGATAAAATATTTACAGGGTGTTTTTGACAGTCTTTTACAAGAGATAAACTAATTTAGTGAAGCTTAAATTACTGGTATATTTACAGGTGTTTTTGCCGATTAACTCATTGTCATACATTTTAGTTGAGAAGGCCTAACTCTTCTTCAACTTCATTGAGACGAGATAAGAATTCTAATTCAAGTTTAGATCTTTCTCGATATGGTAGCCTTTTCAAACCTTCCCCTAATCTTGCTAAAAATCCATCAATAGGTGAAGGCTTTTCTGTAGATTTTTGCAAATAATTCAAAAATAACTGGTCATAGCTAAAACTGCTTCCATCTTTACCTGTGAATAATACAAATGTGCTATATTGATAGTAATTTTATTACTATAATTAACAAATAATATTTACTTTTCATAGTTGAGTCCAAACTTGAACCACTTTGATTATTAACTTCAATAGTTGATGAATTGAAAGATAAGTCAGGTTCATTATTTGGAATTTCAACGGCTATAGTTTCATATTGGTGATCAAAGAGTGCATCAGCTTCCATCATTGATTCTTCACCGTAATTACTCAAACTTGATTCCATTTTATTTTGCAAAACAGCTTGTTCTGTCTCAAATGTCTCTGAGTGTTTTTTTGAGCGTCTGCTTTGCTTAGCAGTATTCTTCAGAGTAACCATTTTTCTAAGATGAAAAAACTGATGAAAATTCACTAGAATAATAATTGATATTGAAATTGGTAAATACTCACTGATGATCCAAAGCATCATTCAAAAATAACATCTGTTCATAGTATCTGTAAGCATATTTCCTATTATATTTATTAGTTTTCAGAGGGATCCCAGTTTTCTTGGCCAATTCTTCTTTTAATTTCTGCTTCTTGCGAGCTTTAATGTAATTTTCTCTTAGATATTTCCATCGCATTTCCGCTGCAAGTGGTTTTAATTTCCCTACCAAATAAATTACATGAGAAATTGAGTTTTCATTTTATCAACTAAAAGTAAGCAACCTTTTAACTACTTACTTTGCAAACAAATGCAGACTTCATTCCACAGTGCATTTTTTGCTGTTTTTGTTCTCTCTTTTTGTGGAACCCTTAAGTCATACAAAGCTTTTCTTTCTTTAACAAGATTTATCAGCTGTAGATCTACAGAATTGCATTGTGTATCAAACAATTCTCCCATATTCACATTTTCATCATCATCAGCTACAGAGAATATTTATTAGAAACTCACAAACATAATTTAAAGAATAAATTATAAATAAATACTGACCCATTTTTGTACTTTTTATTGATAACTTATCGCAAATGATAAAACTATTTTTCTTAATTATAAATACGAACAATTGAACAAAATCTTTACATTTTTATCGCCGAAAACCACTTGACATTTTCAAATAAAAATTCTGCAAGTAAAAAAGAAAACACGATCGAGATCGAGATAACCTACTGCGGAATCATTCGCGAAAACAAACTGCAATTACGGCCCGGCAAGTGGTGTCATCTTTAGCTAGAAAGCTAGAATTAAATAATTGAAAACCGCGCGCGGGCTGCGAAACGTGCGACTAATTGTTGTGATTGTGATAGCTTTTTATTTTTATTAAGTTTACTTTCAAAAATGTCTCTGTGGGTCGATAAATACCGTCCAAATAATTTTGCTAAATTGGATTATCACAAAGAACAAGCTCAGCGACTGAAAAACATGGTAAGATAATTGATAACCGGTGTTTTTATTCAGCAGAGGTTAAAGAATTTGGCGCGAGAAATCAGCACGAATAACTTTTTGATTTTTGTAATATTATTATTGTTAATTAATTTATCGCATAGTCAACTGCCGTTTATGTATGATAATGCTTTGATAAAGGTTGAGGATCATTTCTATCAAAATATTGTTTCAATGTAAGAAAAAAAAGCTTTTTGTTTAAAAAAGTGCTTATAAGATGTTTAATTGTTTACGAAGGTTCAACAAGGTGATTTTCCTCATTTGTTGATTTATGGACCACCAGGAGCAGGAAAAAAAACTAGAATAATGTGTATTCTGAAGGAGCTTTATGGAAATGGAGCTGAAAAACTTAGAATGGAGCCGATGCACTTTGAGGTACGTAGTTTTCTATTTTTCTACTAATTTGTTGTTTCATCATTGTCAATCAATTACTGTAAACATTTATGTTCAATATTTTAGACTGCTTCAAAGAGAAAATTTGAAATAATGACGATCAGTAGTAATTATCATATAGAAGTGAACCCAAGTGATGCTGGAATTCATGATAGAGTAGTTGTAATGGATTTAGTAAAAACTACAGCACAAACACATCAGATTGATCCTACTGGTCAAAAAGAATTCAAAGGTTTGCGAAGAATTTTTCTTTATACCAACAAATTTTTTGCTTTTCTTGATTTTATAGTTATATATTTTTTTGTTAATTACAGTGGTATTATTAACAAATGTTGATCATTTGACAAAAGATGCCCAGCATGCACTTCGTCGTACTATGGAAAAGTATGTTGCTACTTGCAGACTGATTCTGTGCACAAACTCCACTTCAAGAGTATTACCAGCGATAAGGTCTAGGTGTTTGGGTATTAGAGTACCAGCCCCAACAATTGATGAAATAAAGTCTATCTTACATTCTGTAGCTAAAAAGGAAACTCTGAGTCTTCCTGATGAGCTTGCTAAAAGAGTTGCAGAAATGAGTGGCAGAAATTTGAGAAGAGCAATTTTGATGTTGGAAGCGTGTAAAGTTGAACAGTAAGTTTGAAAATAGATTATTAAATGATTTGACTTTTGATAGGGCGAGAATAAATTTTTGTAACTAAATTTCACATAATTTTTATTGACTTGCATCACATGTCTCCAAGTAACAATGTATTCTTAATTAATCTACTTGATTTGTCATTAAAAAATCGAATTTACAGGTATCCATTTACGGCAGATCAAAAAATTACGGAACCAGACTGGCAAGTTTATATCAGGAATATTGCTAACATGATGGTTACTGAGCAAAGTCCAAGAAAATTATTGGAAATCCGAAATCGATTTTACGAACTTTTGACGCACGCAATTCCCACAGACTTGATATTCAAGGGACTCTTACAAGAAGTCACGAAAAATTGCGATTTACAACTGAAAATTGAAATTGCCAACATTGCAGCAGATTATGAGCACAGAATGCATCACGGATCGAAAGTTATCTTTCACTTGGAAGCGTTTGCTGCTCGCTTTATGGCAGTCTACAAGAAGTTTATGGACTCCACAATGGGCGACTTTATGTAAAAATTCTATTGCTAATTGGATCTATATTTTTATTAAATTATTTAATGTAAGATACCAAGTTGTTTTCAGACTTTTTCTAATAAATAGTTTTATTTTCCATGATACAGTGCCTGAAGTTATTTTTTGTCAATTTTATGAAGTATGTAGGTTTACATAGCTGCTAAAATCAATGCTGCAACTGCTGATAGAGCAACAACAGTCCAACCAGTCCTGTAAACCTCTTTGATGGTCAAAAATTTGCCCATATCCCAACCCTGAAATGGAAAAATCTCAATGTTTTAAGTGATGTTCAAATTATAAAGATAATTTTTGTGTTTAATTAGATAATTACCAAATGTCTTATTCCATTGAGATAGTGGTATGTCAAAGGGTAAACAAATGCAGCCTTTCCTACTAATAGTACTGCTGATGGTAAACCCCAAGCGGCAATTGCTTCAATCATACAAGGGATGCCTCCAGGGACAAATAAAGTACCTGACAAAGCGACTTTCATTAATTTTTCTACTATTTTTACATAATATAAATCAAAAGTAATTATACTCACCAAGTCCTAGGATCATGGCGTATGAACTTAAAATAATACCAGTAGCACGATGTGACACAGACAACATTGATGTCAATTGCACTTGGTATATTGTCAAATGAGGGGACATTGGTCTTTTCAGACGCATGTTCTTTTCGTCGTGTGTTTCACATACTGCTGGTGCAGGTTGCAGTGCTGGTGCTGTCACACAAATCTTTGAAGGGCTGGAATACGTTAATGCTATTGTGAATTACCTTATCAATTATTCACATTTCAAAAAAAAAACAATAGGTTATCGTTACATAACTTACTTGGAGGTATATAAACAACGGAAATTACGGAGATCTACGGTTCGTCTGCACAACAGTCTGCAATTTTAATACATTAATTAGCTAATTTAATTGCCTATGATACAGTAAATAAATCTACTATCTCATTACCGCCCGACTTTTTCATGTCAGAATTTTGTCAACAAACACTTACCTGGTGTAACAAAGTGCCATTTTTCACGCTATTTCACTGAAAACGTACAAAAAAAGTATATTTCACTATCCTAATTTAGAACTTCTTTATCTGTATAAATATAGATTTATTTATTTTTGATCAATCAAACACTTACGATTACGAATCCACTTTTTTACAGACTTGCCGACCAACACCGACCAATAACGCACTGTCGACAGCAGTCGACAACCATGAACTACCTAACTGATAGATTGTTTTCAAGTAATTTGTCATGCGATGATTATGCGCGAGATTAGAATTAATTATTATTTAGAAATCTTTAATTACGTGACTACATTAATATGCTGCAAAATTTCTATTAATTTATTGAAATTATTTTAAAAAATGCAAGTATATAGGTGAATATATGTGCATTAAGATTACCCTATTCGAAATAAAAAGCAGGCTTTTAAAATAATGATTCATTTTATCTTATATAATAATAATTACGATGATGTTTTTGCACAAGTATTGGTAAAAAAGAGGGTGAAAGAAATAAAAAGTCATTTTTATCTTACTTACTTGTATTTGATATTGATATATGTATTGACAGTTTCATTACATACGTACACAATGAACTCTCAAAGTCCATGGGATTCGGATTAAATACGATAATTACAATAATAACGCGTGTGTGTGTGTGTGTTGTGACGATACTTCATACGTGTTGATATGATTAACTAATGCATACAAATGTGATCATTCTCGCGGATAAATCGTATAGAGTATAATTATTACTATGGGATTCAATTTCTTTTCTTTTTCACAAAAAAAATCAACGTTTCATACTCATGACAGAGCTCAATTGAATTTTCCCTTTTTAAAAACTTGAACAATGAAGAACATTTGTTCAACTTTGATATTGCACAGAATAATATCTTTCGACTCCTTAAGGAGAAGTTCTGTAAATTTTGTACCGAGAGTTTATTGCACGGTGAAATTATCGAATAATTCTATTTTTTTACAAAATAGGTACATATAATCATGATGTCCAATTGACTTTTATTTTATTTAAAAACCATTTTCTCTCTCAAATATCGAATAGGAACATGGACAAATAGAACTTTCAGAATAACTTTACCGTACTTTTCCACTTGTTTTGTCACATAAATCAATGATAGTATGTCTCTAAATTTAGAAATGGAATAAACACGGAATAATGAATATTTTTTTTTTACAGTTGGTATTGGCCTCGACGTAATCAGCGCGACAGAGTCACTATTTTTATTTTTTGTTGTATACTTTACACATTACACTATTATAACCGCGAGAAAACGTAGTTTTTACAATTAGGCGACGATCGGTCTTCTACGAAATATCAGCTTAACAATCATTCTCTAATCGACACCTCCGCTACATATCCTTGCGGTGACGTTTTTTAATGAACACGAATTTAAACATTACCTAGCCGTGCTATAACGACAGACTTTGACCTCATCTATTATTATGTGATTATGTCTATAATGATGTACTATATAATTCAACAGATTCATTACACGTTACAGTTTCATGATTTCTAATCGTACACAATTTCAAAACTTCAAAACCGTTCAATACGGCCGACTATATTTGAACATTATTAGTCTAAAAACGTTGACACGAAAAATTCAACAATTTTATTACTAAGGAGCAATTTTTACTGATCTGACAGACGAAACAATGAGATAACAGATTAGGAAACATTACATAGAAAGAAACTGTACAGAATAACATGTAAGTTTCTATATAGCTGATATAACAGAGATCATGATTTGGTATATGACTGCTAAAACTCGCATTGAAGTGAATCAACTGTATATATACTTAGATTAAAATTAAATATACAGCTTTTCGACTAACAGCACTCATACATACACTTGTCTCTTTACTTCTCCAGCAACCAGGAGATATATTTTTCTAATATTGTTTTTCTCATTAACTGTAAGCTTACATCTAGAATGTAGCGTAGGAGGCTATTTCCAAGCTGACCTATGGAATAAAATCAATTGATTGCTAAATAATTGTGAATCTTGGCTCAATGTGTGAAATGTTTTCCCCCCAACGGGATATTTCTGTGACTTACATCAAAAGAGTTTCTCTCATTTAATTACTAAAAGTCTAACAAGTGAAATGGATCGTTTGTTTATGAAACAACTTCAATCATCTGCTTACTTCCCTCACGTTTAAATTATGAAAATGATATCAGAGCATTGAATTTTCGACAATTAGTGTAATAGACTTCAATGAAATTACAAAAACAAACTTGAAAAATTTACGGCTTTTTTGTAATGATGATAATTTTACGGTAGATTATTTACATATTTGTACATATTTCAACTGTTTTTTATGTATACAAAACGTAGAAACAATCTAAACGTTTTTAGAGTGAATAAACACTGTGCATGGAAGCATAACGAATTTTTTCATTTATTATTGCGAGACAATTTAAGATCTTTCAAAAACAGACGACTATGTTGCTTTTTCTCTGAGGAAAATCTCTGAAGTAGATGGCTCAATTATCTAGAAAGGGTTGAATTACCAATAAGTCTAATTTTTTGTTTGTCAATGTAACCAGGGCATCGCAATTACATTCTCCATCAGTTGCAAGTCTTTCATTCTTCATCAGTATAAATTAGAAATAGAAAACAATAGGAATGTCAAGGAAGAAATCAATAAATGATTTTTAAATTAAGCGCTGCTTGGATAGTCTTTGATAATGGCAATCATTCACAAAAGAGCGTAAAATTAATTAATTTTATTAATCTACCGTGGCTTTATCAAAATAAACTACAACATGCAAATTTTCGTGGGATTAAAGCCAGAAAAAAACAACGTCCAAATTGCTTTTCAATGATTTAGTTTACAGGAACTCAATAGGCAAAATCTGAATAAGTACAAAAATCATATCGGAAAGAGCAACGGTATTAAACGTATAAAAAAGTTCTATAAAATGAAGAGAAGCAATTGGACCCCTTACAGATCATCCATTGTACTATGCAATAGAAACTTTTTGTATCTCTCTATAGCATTCGCTGAGGAAAGAGTATTGCAATTAACTTTGATATCAATATATCCAAGAAGACAAGTTGGAAGAATAATTTATGTTAGACAGATAAACTTACACTGTTATGAGAAAAGTCAGTAATAACTATACTATCAAACATAAATAACATTCGTTCTTCAGTTTCATTACAAGCTACAATTCAATAACCAATTAAATTAATATTCAGACATTCTTTTTAGCTACAGACAATCAACTAAAAAAAATGTTTCCTGACGTTTCTCACGAACAAAGACGTTTCAACCAATAACCAAGATTATATAGTCATAAATAAATCATGCGTACTTCGGTAGACATCTAAATACTTTTAAAAATAAAAAAAGAAAAGTCTATAAAACTCATCTGTTCGGCTTTTACAATCGACATATCACGCACAAACATTTAACGGAACACTTCCGAAGGTCAGACGTTGCTGTCAGGTCTGTTACTCAAACCAATTGGTTGAGCATTTTCGACTAAATTCGATTTCGTGTTTGATGTTATGCCCGGTCCGTCGACTGTCGAGGCTGCTCTACTCATTTCGTCTCTTGATGCCCTAAAACATTAAATTGCAATTAGAATAAGTTGTTGACATTGTTTGATAACGATTGTGCGCATGACGCATCTGTCTTAATCAATAATAGTAGGTGAAGACTATAGAACTAATGCAAACATTCATCTAATTAGTAAAATATGGCTATGAAATATTAAAAATAGATATATTTGACATCATTGCAGTATCTGTAAAAAAAAAAATTATAATTACATTTTTCTATTCTACAGGTTACAAAAAAAAAGTTAAAAATTCCTAAAAGGCAAAAAAATGTCGTAAAATAAAAAATTTTGAGGAAGAAAGGCGAACTACACAAACAGTAATCACAACACATTTTTGTTTTGCTTCAATAAAAAAAAACTACCCATAGAAGCTACACCGCAACGAAAAAAAAAAGAAAGCACAATCAAGTACATGAGATTACGAAATGCGTCATTATTATTGCCTGGTTAGCGTTGGTAGTGCGATTAGTTAATATTTGCGGCTTATGTCGGCCTCCAAACGTCGGGATCCTCCATGAGTGTGGTATGGTGATCACCTTGCTGAGGCATTTGCTCTCCCGTAGGAGAGCCAACATATGATGTCGGTAGACCACCTCCATCGGCAAGATCGCCGCCTCTGTTATTGTTTTACACACATTTTTTTGGTGTTATTTACACTCGGAAGGATAATCAAAAACACATCAAAATGGAAATAAAAACATGTTTGATCGAGTAATTGGCAGTTTTTTTTTAAAAAGAATGATGAATTATGAAAAAGTTCACTTTTTTCTTTACTTGAAGTACATATGTAAGTTATACAACAAAACTTTCAAGGCTCAATGAATAGAGAGCATCAAGTATTCACATTTTCTCTAAAGTGAAATCTAAGTGAGGCCTTTATGTAATTCAACGTCTACAAATGCAATCCCTGCACATGTGTGTTAGTGCACAATTACTCAAGTCATGTATGTAAATGATCATATTACTAAAGGCTAATTATGATACTTTTTCAGAGAGCCATAGACTGTGGATTGATACTCAAGTAATACCTTGATAAGATAGCAATGAATTTTAAAATATTTTGTCAAACACCCACACAGAAGCCAATTGTTGTTTGTACCATGTACAAACAGTTTGATTAATAATAAAACATAATTTTATTTTTCAGCAATATTTGCACAAAAGCTATTTTTTGGTTGTTGTTATGGACACACAAGATGTAGTGAGCAGTTAACCCATCAAAAGCATGTTTTTTGTATGATTATAATTTTTAATCATTAATTTGATATATTAATTAATCCAATTGATGAATTTATAATAAAATCAAAGTTACTTACTTTTTGCCAATAGCCATCATTCCATAAATCAGTCCAGTACAAAATATGAGCCCACATGCAAAAAATGTGCTAAAACTAAAATCCATGATGAGGGGAATAATTGATAACCTGTAATTTCAATAAGAACATGTTACATAACTGATAAGTGAGTGATTAGCTGAAAATTTTCAATTCTCAGCTCCTAACTTACCCGCAGTAAAGGGCAGCCCTGTTCCAGTAAGGACGGCTATCTGCCAAATCACTGATTTTTTGTACAAACTCAATAAACATACAACAACAAGGAGCTTCAACAACAATAACCAGGAATCCAGTAAGCATCAGACAAATTCCAGATAAAAAGCCCCATACACTGAACAATATAATTCCAAGACAACCAATTGCTCCTACAAGTATTGAAACTGAAAAAAAAGAAAGGGTTTACATTGGTTCATCAGGTAATGAAGAACACTAAAAGACTATGATTAGTAATGAATGATTGAAAAGTCTGTACGTAAAAGTATAAATTTAATTAGATAGAATGATATCAATTGTAAATAAGAAATTCACACTTGTATGCTGCCTGATGTGAATCAAGATATATTGCTTTATGTTTCATTCTAAAAATAACATTCTTTGTTTAAACAAAAGGTGCACACTTGTTTCATGTCCTTTTTTTTGCAACTAACTCACTTGCAATATACCATACTGAATGTAAATTAAAAAAAACAACTTTTAGTTATCTCCATGCACAAACTTTTAGATATTTGCTTTGAATCACTGCACATGTTCAGAAAAGTATTGATTGATAAGGCATGAATTAGGAAGAGAAAATCAATCAATACACTCAGAACTTCCTGCCTCTGAACAAAAAAAAAAACTGAACTTGAAAGCTGCAAAAGGCAACTCTCGCAAGGTGACGTTTGACAGCACAAAAAAAAAAAAACGCGCACGGAAGACAAAAAAAATCTCAAGAGTAAAAAAATATAATATGCGCGCAACACCATCCGAAATATATATCACACACACAGATAGGGTATAAGACATATAAGTATATAAGGAAGATTCATTACTAAAGCCGCCGAAGGTCCCAACTATCCGGCCACCATACTTGAGGTACCAGGGTGCGTCATCCTTGGCATTTGGATCCTGCCCTGGCTTTTGCATGATCGCCGTGAGTTTGTCCTGAAACGACTATTACAACCGAGAAGCAATTTAGTTTCGACTATCGGGATGGAATTTCTTATCATATCTGTGGCACACAGGAAATTTACCATTTTGGGAGACTATTTTAGACACCACACAGCCAGCCACGCAGCAAACACACACGCACAAAACCGCCTCCTCGGCGTCAGCTGGTGGAAAAACGACTACTTTTTTTTTTTCGTCGCACGTAAAATTTTGCACGCACCAGACGTTTGACTCTCTCGTCGGAACTGAGCAGAACTCAGTGGGGGTTCACGCCGTGTAAAAAACTGACTGAAAAATTCGATGAGCGCGCCGCCTGGTTTTCCCCCACGGAACTAATACGAGTGGAGGGGGTATAGGGGTGAGAGAGAGACGGCACGATACGGCTCGCAGGTTTGATTCGAAATTTTTTTTTTACTTTTTTCTCATTTTTGTTCATTATATTGCTGAAAGCTGTAGGTCTTATCATTTTATTTTATAAGT
>JAWWMK010000001.1:10752958-10777845 GCA_035047105.1 Galeopsomyia nigrocyanea | reverse complement strand
GAAACGTTCCCCCCGTGAACTACAATTTACCCCCTCCACTTGACAGTAACTCCGTCCATCCTCGTGAACCCCCACTGGCAGAACTGAAAGATCTGTCTGTCTGTCTCTCTCTCTCTCTCTCTCCCAAGTGTGTGACGTGCAGGCGAGAGCGAGGAACGAACAATCGACCCGATCACTTGCGAGTCTCGCCGCAACGTGACGCCACAAGGCTTGCACGTCGAGGATTTTGGAGGTGGGTGGAGGTGGAGGAGGTTTAGATTCGATATCCGCGATCCGCGATCCGCCTGATTACGGATGGTTTTTATTTTTTTATAAAAAAAACGTGATATCTGACAAATTTTGGAGTTTGTTTTGCAGACCCTCCGTACTCTTCCATAAATTTGGACATTTTTTTAATAGCGAATTATCAAAGTCGTTCGCGGAGTTCACTAAGCTGCGAAAGCTCGCTCAACGATTTTGATTTTATTTGGGAGAGAGAAAGTGCCGCTAGTGGGTTTCGCTGGCTGCGGCGCCATCTAGTGCGTAGATGTGGCGAAACCACGGGCCGCCACATATATACGTGATGGGTGGGAGGTTTGATGGTATAACATAAGGTGTAGCGTAAAAGGCCGAGTGAGCTCACCGTTTTAGAAAATCAGATTGAATATTTGATTGATAGGATTTTCGATCTGCCTTTGTGAAATATGACGGCAACGCTGCGGATGAGCTTGTCAGACAAACGTGTTTTATTAGTTGATAATTAATTCTTTTTCACGATATTGACATTTGTAACAATTTCAATTTTTAAACATTGCGGTAATCATTGCAAAATGTAATTTTTTTTTCAACCGTTGAAAATTACGAAAAAATAAACTGTTGATCTGATATTTCTTCAATATTTGCATTAAAACTAGAAACAATTTTTAATGAAGAATAAGAATAAACAAAAAAAATATCGTCTTGCAAAATATTCTCAGTTAGTGACGTATGACCTAATTCGCGTATTTCTAACTTTCATTTTTCGGAGCGAGAACAGCTGGCAGAGAGAATAATTGAACAGTTGCGGATACAGTAAAAGTGGAAAATAGACAGGTAGATCCGAATTGGCTATAAAAGAATATGAAAGAAAAGAGAGGCGACAAAAAAAAGGGAAAATAGAGTGGTAAGAGGGGCATCTTTTTAGGAGGATACAGGTATAATGCAAACAGTGAGGAAAGCAATAAAGACAAGACATATTTCGCATCAGTTTTAACAATATATTTCAGATATATTTTTCAATATATACAAAATTAATCAATTGCTCTTGTACAATCATACAGATGTTTTGAATTATACAAACTTAAGAAAAGTGTGCCTTGCGCGCTTTTTTTTTTTTATTTTCAAAAATTCAATCCTCAGTATTTTTTTTTTCTTTATCTAGTGACAATATTTTTCCGGTGTATTTTCTCGTTATAATTGTTTCAATAATCATACGACTGAGTGCATCGTCCAAAAAATTTCCTCTCGCAGCGAAGTTTTGCAATCATGCGCGTAAATAAAAAAAGGGCTATGCTTCGTTTGCATCGATGTATTTTGATACATCAACGTTTGACTTTTACAAATACAATATCTGTTGTTTTTTTTTGTCACAAGAAGACTGACTTGTCTGAACACAGAGTTATAGCGTTGTTTTTTTTGTTAAGATTATACACGTACTTTGTCAAGCAAGAGTTTGGCGTTAATTACCTATTACTTAAGTATAATAATTTAATTAATGCTTGTTTTGTTTCTTTAATGACAAGATTATAATCTCGCACAGAACTATACAATGTATATATTTCGTTTATGTTCAAAAAATTTCATTTTTTTTCTTTAGAAGTAATGCAATTTTTAGTGCTAAAACACATTTTATTCAAGTAATATTGAAGCTGCTTCTCGAATTTTTTCCAATTCAAAATGCACACGATCAAACGCAATGATGTGTACAACACGGTAAAAAAAGAGGAATTACAAAATCACAATAAACTTAACTACAATAAATAAAATGCGCAGTTTTGGCTCTCAAAGTCTATGAAAGTTGCCGTTTTATACTAATTATTTAAAAAATCTTCGTACATTGCACGTACTTTCAAGAATTATCCGTGATTCGTTTATTTTGAAGTCTTACAAAAATATAAATAAAAATAAACGGTAAAGTAAGTGACTCGATAAGAAAATAAACGGTTTTTTTTTCTGTTGCTAGGATATATTAATGATATAATTATAGCTTCTTCATTGAAAGAACCTATATTTATAATAACACAGTCCTTGGCTTCGGGCGTTTGACTAGCCCTCACTTAAATTATATTGCATTCAGTGATGAATGTTAGCTGCTTCGTTATTTAATACCTCGTAAGTCTTTCGAATTATGTTCAATAAAAGTGCGATGCCTCTGATTTGTTACAGTGATGCGCTCAGATTCTCAGTAACACCTTGTTGAACTTTGAAGCTCTGGGATCGAATTTGCTACTTCGTCGATTTGTTAGAGCTCCTTGATTGAATTCACGGGGGGGAAAAATGTATATGGATTTCAAATGATAATTGGCAAGTATCGATTCAGCTGCACTTGGATAACTCTCGGAAACGTAGAAATCGGCATTTGAAAGACGAATGGGTAGACGCGCGAATAAAAATCTTTTGAAAAATACGAATTCATTGGAGTAAAATTTACGATCAAATAAAATCAACTTCCCAATCTCAAGTAAAACCTCGACAGTGTCAAAAATTGTTCCTACAAAACTCACCTAACGTCGTCCCAGAGTGAACCAATCGGAGCTTGCAGTGCATACGCGAAACGAAATTGTAGTAAACATTAAATGATGCTCATGGAGCGTCGATAGCGCTTCCTAGTGTTGGTGGAGTTATTGTTGTTGTTGGCCTGCTGTGGGGCGGATATAGGTGCAGGTGGGGTTACGGGTGTCACTGGAGTCACGGGCGTCGTCAGAGGCGTCGTGCATTCAGCCGTCGAGGTGCTGGCTGAAGTGGGGGGCCTGAGCTACCAAATGTAGTTCTCCGTTTGCGGTGCGCGCATCACGCCTACGCCACCACCTAGTCGACGGTAGTTCATACAGCCGCATAGTCGCCATTGGTTTTGCTCGGGATCGTACACCTCGATCGTCTTCAAATAGGCCGTGCCGTCGAAACCACCTACTGCGTACAGTTGGCCGTTCACTACTGCTAAACCCACCTGTAACGACCGAAATTGAAAAATTTTACTTGTGAATTTTTTCAATTTCAATTTCTCATAATATAGCAAGATCAACTCACCCCACTCCTTCTCGAAGTCATAGCTACGATAGGACTCCAAGAATTCGTGTGTGGATTGTATCGCTCAGCGCTCGAAAGCTCCATACAATCGTCTCTTCCGCCAACCGCATAAATGAGATTATTGAACACTGCACAACCTAAATGCTTGCGTCTCGTTGACATAGGTGACACTTGCGTCCACTTGTTTTGCCGCGGATCGTAACGCTCGACTGTGTTCAACGGCGACTGACCATCGGACCCGCCGATGGCGTATAAGTAACCGCCTAATACTGCCACGGCTACACCGAGTCGCCGTGTCGTCATTGGCGAGACTTTCGACCACTTGTTTTCCTTTGGATCGTACCTAAAAGCAAAAGATTTATTCGAATATGTTTTCCAATGCGACTAACGAATTTTTCGGTAAAATATATTTACCTCTCGACATGGTTGAGACACTGCACGCCATCCTGTCCTCCAACAGCGTACAAAAATCCATCGAGCACAGCCACTCCAACACTAGTTCTACACGACGTCGTGGGCGCGACATCGCACGACCACTGATTCGTTTGTGGATCGTACCTCTCGATGCTATTCAGGTAACTTTGCCCGTCGTGACCACCAACGGCGTATAATAGGTCGTTCAGTACTGCAACACCGACACCGCATCTTCTTTTGCTCATCGGTGCGACCATTTTCCAATCGACGGTGTTGGGGTCGAATCTTTCTACGCTTGCTATCGCGTCACCTGAACACCATCCACCGACCGCGAATAATACCTGAAGAAACAAAATTTAATTATTATTTGTGAGCTTTCGATTGAAAAATTAATTAACTTTACCTCTCCGCGTCGCGTAGGTTTCCTCGGTCTCGTTCTTGGTCCCTGCATCAATGGTCTCTCTTGCGGTAGTAGCAGATAATTTTTAGCCTCGTCGACGAGATCGCGACACGCGTCGTCGGATCTGACAAGCAAATCCGAGCCGACGGTACCGACGAGGAACTTGGGACTGAGCAACGGCAAACGCACGTGCTGGAGCACTTGGGCGAGATGCTGGCGACGCTCGGTCACGTTGTACTTGACCCAATTCATTACTGCGCTGAACACTTGCTCCTCCGTGCGCACGTTCAGCTCGTCCGATGAGATTATGTCGACTAACTGGCCAACTGGCAGTAGCAGAAATTCCTCGCTTTCCATTACCTAAAATGCGGATAATTGAATTTTAAAGTTGCAAAACTATTTTGACAACGATTCGAGATATCTGAAGAAAGTTGTTAAAAGCTTTCAAATTGTTTAAAGATCATGTTTTTCAATCTCTGTTCGTTTGCAAACCGAGTACATGTATATTCATCTCTAGATGTCGTTATATTTAAAGATACAAATGAATGGTTACCAAGTCGATTTACAATAAAATATTCAGTATTCACAGTCTGCGAGCCGCCATCTCCAAGTAGAACATGGAGTAAATATAAAACGTGATCGACCACTATTCGAATTCACTTCGTGCATTTGCAATGCTTTTACCTCGGAATATCGTATTTCAAACTATCTATACAAGAAAGTAATTTCATTTCAGATAGTACTTTCATCCCGTAAAGATCGTTCCTAAGAGACCCGAAATTTCATTCAGCGAATAAGAGAGAACAAAATTTAGTCACTTTCGTCGAACTACGAATCGAATCCAAAGCGCGCGTGACGACAATCGTATTAATACGACGCAGCCTAGTTCTCAAGATAAATTTTAGCAACTCAAACTTGCGTTTTCCCCCCTCGCGAAGTGTAATCCAGGTCACGGATAACAAAACATACGCACGATGACGACGTCGATGATGATGATGATGATTTTTTCGCAAGTCATTAAAGTTTATACAAAAAGGAAAACTCGCTGAATCGACAAAGAAAACACGGATGAGAATAATACCTCCTGAAAGTTGTGTTGCGTGAATTTATCGGCGATCCGTAGAAGTTCTCGACAGGAATGAGTGTCGGCGAAAGCTCGTATACCGAGACAATTGGACGGATCGAGCTGTCGCTTGAGGAACTCGCAACAGATATCCTGAATTTCGGCGAGTTGCAGGAGACAAGCGGCTGGCAGTAATGTTTGCACGTTCGCCTCCTCGACAATTATGTGCGACGTGTAGCAGAAGTCGATTAGCAGCTCCATTGCCATTTCGTCTATGTCGCGGATCGTCACCTCCGTTTGCCGCGATTCCGCCAGCTCGCCCGTGAACATCGCTCTGGAGAAAGAAAATGACATGTTAATACGTTTTTAATGAGCTTTTTTAATTTGTGAAAAATAAAACGTTTTAAAGCTTTTTCGTTATCTCGACATCTACGTGTTTCAAAAATAATAGCTCGCAAAGCCATTCAGTTCCTTTTTTTTTCGTATAATTAGAAAACCTACAAAAGTCTCTCCCTTTTTTCAGCTATTCCATTACATCACATAACTTTCAAGTGTATACAAAAGAAAACTCTCGCTCGTCGATTACAGAACCCAGGTAAACCACTTAGCCTCTTCAACATTAACCAAGCACGACACAAAAATCGATTCTCGCACTCGGAAAAATCCATTAAAGCATCAATTATTATATCGAACGAAAGAGAAAAAAAAAATCTCACCTAAAGTACGGACTACACGCCGACAGTATGACCCGATGAGCGAAAATCTTTCTCGAGCCGACGTTGAGGACAACGTCGCAGAGTTCACGGTGCCGTCGGAGCACGGTGAGCTCGGTGAGCGTGGCTCGAGGATGTTTCTCCGATGTGTGACTCAGACGTGCGGGCGACGGTGCACGATCGACCACCATTTCACCCATTCTCGATGAGGCTCCACCGCGTGGCGATGGCGCTTGCGGTTGCGGTGGTTGTTGACTTGGTGCTGGTGGTGGAGGTTGTTGTTGTTGTTGTTGTTGTTGTTGCTGCTGTTGTGTCGGGGCCCCGGCTGCTACCTGAAGGCGCAGCGGAGGCGACGCCCAACCCCACACAGTCTCTATCTGGAAATGATAGTAACAAATGATTCGATGTTGATGATGGGATTCGTGTGATTTTTTTATTTTGTAGGTCAATGGCTTTTAGGTGATATGGCAAGGACGTTTGGGATTTTATGACGGCGTGTTTTGATTAGGGAGAGAGACCGCGTGACGCGATAGCCACGAGGTGTCTTTCCCGCGTGTTGACGTTTCTTTTTTTTTAGGAGATCGATGTAAGACGTTTTTTGTTAAGGAAATGTTGGTTATGTTGCGATGAAACTCGCGAATAAATACGTGAGAAAGAATGGAGCGCTGAATTTATTTTATAGAGGCCATTGTTCGCCAGTGATTTGATAAGTAGCACAATTAAAACACTGAATCAACGTTGCTTCTCACGGTTCTCTTGTAAAGTGACACGACATGCAAGATTTGTAAAAACATTGATTCAACGAAAAGATAGTATAGTATAAAATTCGAGACCAGTGCAAATACTTACGTTATTAAAAAAACGAATTATCAGTGAGGACAAAATAATGACAAGATCAAAGCGAGCATACGGGATGACAAGAAAATGAACTCAACCGTTGGCGATTACGCAAAGAGGAAAAAAACATAACGAGAATCCTAACGCGACACTCCGAATAAACTGCAATGTAGCAAAATTCATTAAAATCTACATTACATGGCCACTGCAGTGGAAACTGAAGAGAGATAATATGGACACAACCCGTCGCGCACTGATGTTTACACACTGTCGAACTGTCGTTGGCGAACAAAAACACATATCACACACAGACAGACGCACACGCTACTCCTCGCGCTACTCCGATTTCGCAGCTCGAAGTGAAAGTGTATTCGTGCTGCATAATTGATAAGTTCTCTCTCCCACTTTGTATGCAACGCTGATTCATCATCACGCGGAAAGAAAAAAAACGAGCGAAACGATAAAAGCGAAAGAAGACTGACCTTTGAGACTTTTGGGTAGCAGAGCGAGCGAAAAACTTAACAACGAAGGCTGGTTTGGAGCCTCCGTTGCCCGCGAGAGAGATGCTTCTCTCTCTCGTCCGTCGCAACTCTGCACAAGTCGGACGACGATGCGCGGATGGCGATCTTTTAATTTCGACGACGTTGCATTTTGGAGTTGCACTGCTGCAGCACGAGTAGGCGAACAATATTGAGGACAGTGCACACACCACCACCACCTCCAGAAAAGAGACGATGTGCGTGGGTGTCCGCCTGACTGACTCTCCTCGCCAGAAAGCAAGCCCAGATGATCGTAAACAGTTGCTTTGATTTCTCGACGATGGTGGCGCGCGTTTAGCGCTCCATAAAACGGGCGCGCGCGGATTTGACGGATCGATAACGGAAAATGATTGTCGGTGAACGACTTGCGCCAAAATTTGAACGATGCTTTTTGAAAAAAATAATTTGGATTTTTTTATATTGAAAGTTAGCATGCGTATGTAATGATGATTGAGAGTTTATATTTTTTTTAGAAATCCAATTAATTTGACTTCATCCTTTAATATATGTAAATTGGGAAAATATGTGTTAACTACTTTTGAAGATTCACTTCTTTGCCATTCGATCCAACAATTTGCTTCCGAAAAGCAAGCATACACATTCGAACAATGCAAATAATAAATCAATCAACGGCAATTAAATTGGCGTGACTGTCGCGAAACCTCCACTCAATAAAAAAAGAGAAAAAAAAACGACAGAATAACTGACCGGCGGCTGCAATGCGCGTATAGCAATGGCGGCCAGTCGCCCAAAAGAAGGAGCTCGGTCGGGCGCTACACTGCACCACCAGCACCGCAACAACAATTGTTACCGGAGCTAAGTGAGAACAAAAAAAAACGAGAGACAATTCGTCGTGCTGAGTATCGTGTGCTAGAATATCTAGAAATATAGATAAATCTTAAAGTCGCGACACAGCGCGTATGTATAGCATCCACAAGAAAAAGAGGCAGGCGTAGTCAAGATGGACCAGGCGCCGGCAGGTAAGATTGAGCGCGCGCGCTCAATTTTTCCACGACCACCAATTTTTCTTCGCAGTCGATTTGCTTATTTCTTCGGTTACTTATCGAGCATGCATCTTGTTATTTGGTTTTTATATACTTTCGTGGGGTGAGACGAAGACAGAGCTTGTATGAGGGAGGTTTGATACGTGGTGTCGTTGCACGCGGCTTTTAGGTTAGTGTCGTTCGTGCTTCCTAAGTACGCTCTTCGAAGGCGACTCGAGAGTTTTGGTATTTGTATTCTGGAAGATTTTGACGGGGATATTGTATCGTTGTTGTATACACTTCGCTCATATTCACTCCAGTTCCGGAATAGTGTGATTTACGTTAGCCTTTTTTTTCAAAATTCAAAGATGACGTCGTTTTTTAATGTATGCATCGCGACTAGCTTTTTTGTTGTTAACGCAAGCTTGTGTGTTTACATCTGTTTGAAAAATGAATTAAATGCAAGCTCGGTTTTCAAGTTACAGCCAAAACTTTTTGATAATGCTGAGTAACTTGAACTAATTGGTAATAGTTTTACAACTACCTGCTATCTTAAAAAAATAAGTCTAGTTTATTTATAGGAATCTGAATTCAGGTAGACAAACAAACCCCTTAAAAATATATTGAGCTTCAGTTAGAGAATACTCTCAAACAAGCATATTTTTTATTCCCAATACAGATACAGAACTGCGCAACATCATTGATAAGTTGGCGCAGTTTGTTGCCAGAAATGGGCCTGAGTTCGAGCAAATGACAAAGAACAAACAGAAGGACAACCCAAAGTTCAGTTTCCTGTTTGGTGGAGAGTACTTTAACTACTACCAGTACAAAGTCACAACTGAACAAGCCAGTAAGTGGGACAAAACACCTATACAACCTCGTCCTTTGACACTCTTTGGGAAGGGATAATTTTGAAAGTTCATGCATACGTGTAATACTGAAAAAAAAATGAGATGACAGCTATTGTTGGAGAGCATATGTAACGGAGGAAAGAAAGCACAATTGGAGTTGCATTGAAAACATAAAAACCAAAAAAAAAATGAAAATATTTTATTGACTGAGCTTCTTCTAAGCGCCATACAATAATTCACCATCATTCGTTTGCAGTTTTAAAACAAAAAGGAATAAATCCAATGCAAAATGCAGATCCACGTTTAAACGTTTCGCAGCAGCAGCAGCAGCAATCAGCAGTAGCAGCAGTTAACAATGTGGGCATGCACCAGAACAATGGCTTAAACTCAGTTCAAACAAACATGGGACCAGTCGGCAACCCATCCAACATGCATGGCTCAGGCCCACCACCTCCTCATTCAGGACCTGGGCATCATGCTGGACCTCCAAACGCTGGGCCTGGACATATACCTCCAGTACACAATGCTGGACATATACCCGTTCAACAGAATTCGGTTGGCAGATCGACCTCTTGGCTGCAGAGTGAATTGTCCAATCTCCAAACGCAGCAGACAACGCTTCAGGATCAAGTGCGTCAATCGGAGCAGAATCTGGCTGCTCAGCATGCTGCTCTGATGGCGCAACAACAGGGAAGGGTCGAGGATGCTGTTAGACTGGCGCAAGAGAATACTTTGCAATCAAATGCACAAAATACAAACACTGACTTGGCCACCTTTGATTCCGTTCTTCAGCCTATAATCGATAGTTGTACCAAGGACAGTATAAGCGCGGGAAAAGCTTGGATATTACAGCATTCTATCACCTTGGAAAGTAATGAAGTTATAGCTGAACATTTGCTGAAGAGGTATGTACCTCTGATATTGGCATGCATATTAATATGTTGAATTACAAAATGTATGGAGCATCTGATAAAATATATCTGACTTGAATTTTAGAGTAATTCAGGAAACCACTTTTACTCATAAACTTCATATTATTTATCTGGTAAATGATGTGTTGCATCATTGGTAAGTTAGAGGGTCAAAGTTGTCAATTAATTATTGAATGAATTTATTTTACCTGTAAAACTGTGAATGATCAGATTTATCATGAAATTTATATAATTTTGCTAGTGCTCGAAAAAAATCAGTGGACTTGCGAAAAGCAATGGAAAGTGTTGTGGTACCTATGTTTTGTAATACATCATTAGTTGCCACGGAAGAACAACTAAACAAATTAAATAAGCTTTTAAGTTTGTGGGAATCAAAGAGTAATTATTTTGAAGAGGGCATTATAGAGAAGCTGAAGAATCCAAGCGGCTCCTGGTCAGATTATCAGACGAGTCTAATGACACAGCATGCAGGTGCCATCACTTCCATCACCGCCACCACCAAGCAGACTTTCGATAATTATCAAGCGCAGCATCAGGCTTTCGTCAATCATGCGATGAGGCAGATTCAGAATATAGAACAGCAAAAAGTTACAATCGATCGACAGCTCAAAGCGCCGCCATCTGCGCCAATGGTAAGAGAACAATGTTATGATACGCGTAGTGAATGCTTACGTATTGGAGATGTCAAAACCGCGCAAACTAGGCGTGTGTCAATACTTATGCATTGATTATCTCGTTATATAGATGCAGTACACAAACACTGCATTAGAACGATAAAACGATATAAAATTTATCCCTGTTTTTGACCTACTTACGAACGTTTTTATGCATAATAGCCAAATCAACAAAACGTGCCACCGCATTCCGGACCACCCATATCTGGGCCACCGCCACCGCATTCAGGACCACCTCCGCACGCGAATCATCCGCGCGATGTGTCTCCAAGAGAAGTAGGACCACCTTACGGAGCACCACCGCCGCACGTAGGACCACCGTCGCACGGAGGACCACCGCCTCATGGAGGACCACCGTCTCATGGAGGACCACCGTCTCATGGAGGACCACCGCCGCTCGGAGGACCACCGCCGCTCGGAGGACCACCGCCGCTCGGAGGGCCACCGCCGCACGGTGCACCACCGCCGCAGCACGAAGGAGGACCGCCATTTGGACGTCCGACGCTCGAAGATCCGGGGCCACCTTACGGAGGACCATTTCCTCGCGAAGAAGGGCTTTACGGTAGTCACATGCAGGACGAGGGTCCGTATGGAAGCCGACCTCACGACGAAAGACCACCCTACGTTCGAGATGATCGCGACGAGCCGTACAGAGGACATGCACGTGACGACGAGGGGCCACCCTACGGTAGCCGATCTAACCGCGACGAAAATCTACCTTACGGAGGTCGATCTCACGACGATAGACCACCCTACGGTCGATCTGAACGCGCAGACGGACCTTACGGAGGGCACCATGAAGTTGGACCACCCTACGGCTCACATTCGCTTGACGATGATCTTTACGGAAATCTAGACGATGAACCGTACGTGGGTCAGTCGCGCGACGAGCCACCTTACGGAAATCGATCTCGCGAGCCCGGTCCTCCCTACGGAAGTCAACCGCGTGAAGATCGCCCACCTTATGGAAGTCAGCCGCGCGAAGTACCACCTTATGGAAATCAATCTCGCGACGGGCCTTACGCACCTAACGATGGACCTCCTTACGGTGGTCCACATCACGAACCTCCGTATGGTGGACCTCACCATCCAGGGCCTCCGCACGCTAGTCCTCCACACGGTGGCATGCATCCGGACTATCCACCGCACAGAGGCCCGCCGCACTCTAATTCACCTCACGGACCGTATGGCCCACCTCACGGTGGTTCACACGGTGGTCCACCGCACGGAATCCCGCATGGCCCTCATTCAAGAGGTATTCTCAGTTTTCTAATAAAAATTATTGTGGATGTGTATGTATCGTTATTAACAAAAATTTTCATTGTAGAACATTCAAGCATAGGACCGCACGTTGGTCCACCACATGGAGGTATGCCACCTCACGGAGGTCCACCCCATGGAGGAATGCCACCTCATCATCACGGTCCACCACCGCAGGACCTTAACTTTAGTCAGCCACCACCGAACTGGAATCATCCGGGTGCCCCACCGCCCAATCTTCCTTTGCCAGATTTCTCCAAACCACCTCCGGGTTTTGGACCGCCATCGGCAGGACCACCGCCACTCATGTCTCAAGAGATACATATCCAGCCAGAGGACCTCATGCCTAGCATGCCGTACTTCGAACTTCCAGCTGGTCTCATGGTGCCGTTGATCAAACTCGAGGATTACAATTACAAACCGCTCGACGCCGATGCCATCAGATTGCCACCGCCGGCACCCCCGAGCGAGAGGCTGATTGCTGCCGTGGAGGCCTTCTATGCACCGCCGAATCACGACTCGCCTAGAGATAGGTAAGTTTATTTACATTTGTTTATTTTTATTTATTTCATGAAGAATCTCTGCATCGTTCATTCAATGTGCTTTTCTTGTAAATTTTTTAGCGACGGTTGGGAGAAATTAGGACTATACGAGTACTATAGAGCGAAGAACACAGCGAAGAAACGAAAGGAAGACGATATAAAGACCGGTATGAGGCAGAAATCGAAATCTCCGTCGCCGATACTCAGGCCACGATCGAAGAGTCCTAGTCCACCAAAGAAACGCTACAGGAGCAAGTCGAAAAGTAAATCGAGGTCAAGGTCGCCGAAGGAAAAAGCAAGGAGTAGATCTAGATCGCCCGCGTCTACAACGCCCAACCACAACAGTCGACGAACCAGTAGAAATAGTCACAGCAATAATCGCAATCGAAGGAGGCGAAATAGTGGCAAGACGAACGATGGACAAGCAGCGGGCACGCCACATCGCTCGCCTGACAGAAGAGTCGATCGCTCGGAAAGAAGTCCTACGCCGCCTAGTTTTCTGTAAGTGAAAGTTTGCCTTTTGTTCGTAAATTTTGCAAGTAACTGTGGTGTGTGGTTTCATATTGTAAGACTTTCGATAATAAATAAAAATTGTTGTTTTTTTTTTTTCAGAGGCTCGACGTACAGCAAACAAGCCCCAGACTCGAGCATCGACGAGAGCAACAAGGGTCACCAGCTGCTACGCAAGATGGGATGGGGTGGCGCGGGTCTTGGTGCCAACGAGCAGGGCATTGAGGCACCGATCTCGGGTGGCGAAATACGTGACCGAGTCGATCAATACAAGGGTGTAGGTATAAATCTTAACGATCCTTACGAAACCTTCCGTAAAAGTAAAGGTCAAGCTTTCATTACGAGGATGAAGGCGAGAGCCGAGGAAAGAGCCGAGGAAAGGGGCGACAGACCCGCTGAATGAGCATGAGACTAGTTGTGCATTTAAAAGAGAATAAAATGTTTTTTTTTTATGTTGGCATACGTGACGCAGTTGAGATTGATAATAGGCTAATTCCGTGGACTACTTACGATTTTTACTGGATATACATATTGTAGCCGGACGATTTTTATGTCTCGACAACCGCGTGATGAATTGTGCGCTAATTGTACAAATTAAATTAGGGGATGATAAGATATATACTTTTGAAAAAAAAAACATTTATCATAATGTTTATGGAAACGCTATCGGTGACAAAAAAAAAATATGAGGAAAAAAAGTAACTTCCAATACATTTTTTTTCTGTGTTATTTGCATACCTTTGTTACCTCGTATTTCTTCATGAAGAGCTAGGCCGTTGAATGATTAGTTGATTAATCATTGTTACTAATGCCAGGACATAATTCTCGTATAAGTGAAGATCAATGTGAACGATTGCGTGCTTGAGAAATCATCATGATGATACTTGTATTTATAGATTTAACATTAAGTTCATTGAATACAGTGTAACTAGACTCAAAAATAAAAAAAATCTGTACATTTCTTACACGACGCATTTAATTGATACTCCTTATTAATCGATTATCTTTTTTTAGCACATTTCTTCGTTGAGTAATTGGAGAAATAGATGATTTAAAATCTTGCAATTTCTACTTTTTTATATTTAAATATTTTTCTTGTGTTTTTAGTTTTATACTTGAAAAAAATGACTTTTCAGTTGAGAACATTACATATTTCGGAAAGTAAAAAAATTTATTTGATTAGCGCTACTTTTAAAATTCATTCAACATTATTTCTTCTCAAATTATACCTACAATCGTCTAATTAATCGTTCAAGAATAAGCAGCATCAGCAGAAATCCGTAACAGACGACAATATATCTCAGAGACCCAGAAAAAATTCGCCAGCTCAACTTTAATATTTCTTCCCACGCATCATCATGACAATGTTTGCAGAACACATTATTCTCCCCGTGACTTACAGTGTTGTTTCGTGTATTAAATATCCGTCCAACGTGACGTTTCGTATATTGGTGGGTCACGTTTGTTAGAAACGTGCTACCTCATGGTCCACTGCCTGTAATTTGAGTTTTCGTCGTCGGTCTTCGCGATGAATTTCCTCGCGAGGATAATCGTATCAACTTTGCCAAGTGATCTACTTTCTTTTGCAAGTTCATCGCTTGTGGAGATTTTGTAACCCGATAGACCTGCGCATCGCGTATATGTCGTGTGAATGCATGACGAATCGTGCATTTCTAATCAAGTTTTAAACGTATCTCCTACGTTTTGTCGTTGAATGTTTATTTGTATGTTAAGTAAAAAAACAATTATGAATGTATCGTGGCTGAAACAGTATTTCTATTGTGTGAAATGTAATTCTGCACTTGTGAAATCTGAAATTTTCAACGATTTTTACTAATTAAATTTTTTAATCTAATTGAGTGCTTTATCAGTTATATGTTAATTATGATCAAACTTACTTTATCTATTTTGATCGTGATTTTAGTTGCAACGTAGTATACAAATGTTACCGCTAGATGGGTGGCAAAGTATAATTTCTGAATATGGAAAAGTTACTTTCTATTCAATAAAATAATAACTTGGTATTTTTCAATGCATTAAGTGTAATGATTGTTTGAAATGATTACAATTGTTGATTTTACATTGGCTTAACACAAAATAACATTTTTTTCTAATCAAAAAGCAATCGATATGCAATAATCACTTAATATCAATGAAAGCACGCTTTATTATTCTTTATCTACTTTCAAGTTTATTGCATCATCAATATTAAATCACCATCGTAGAATCATCCCGACGCTTTCACACCTTATTTTCCCTCAAAAATAAATTATCTCTCGCGTACACACGATTCACCGACAGAAAAAAAAAATTCAATAATTTCTATCGATCCGACACTTGTTTGCCGGCAAACAAACACACGTATACGCGCAATATCTACAATAAAGTGTGATAAACACAATCCAACGCTATATAGTAGTGTGAAAAAGTGATCGGCTTTATCACCGCTCGCTCGCGCGTTCTGTTAATAAAACGCGGCTGGAGGCAGAGAAAAAAAAAATGTTAAGTTATGAGCAAGCGGTTCGGTTTTATCAATGCCTTGACTCGTCGAGAGAGAGGAAGGGATGAACTCGTAGCAGCCGGTCAAAAGAGGAGAGTGAGAGATAGAATTGTGTTATTTGTTCTCTTCTTATTTAAACGCACGTGACGAGAAATACTGCTTCTGATAAGTATAACGTCGTCGTGCAGCGTCGCTTGTCTGCCGTCCGCGCGCGCGCTCTCGCGGTTTATCACTGTCGCGCGTGATAAAAAGCTCCCCGGTCATGTGCTGTCTTATTTTGACTGTGGGAATGCTGCGATTTTTGATTGTGTAAATGCGATTTTGACTGTCGGAAATTTGTCTTTTTTTTATATACTTTTAGGGCTGGTGAGTATGTGTTTGGATTTGAAGTTTGTTGAAGAGAATAGTTCTAAAGGATTACAAGTTAATATATTTGTTTTTCGCTAGGTGGACAAGATTCTATCGTTTATGTAAATGAAGTCGAAACCTTTATTGATATAACATTGATTCGATGGTTTTTAAATTGTCTTAGTTCGTAATGTTTTGATTGAAAAATAACTGGAGTGATTCAACATTGAAGATGCAACAACAATATAGTATAACAATTGAAGAAACATGAAAAATATACTAACGAGAAGCTTTTGAAAATGTAATATCTCAATAACAATGATAATAGTTATAACGCAATCGTCGACAATAATTTTCTCACGAATCCGATATAATACGCAAAGCTAAATAGAATGCCAATTCGCCATCAGTCAGCGAACCTCGATAAATCCAGCGCAACTCTCATCCATCGCAGCAACAAATTGCTCCCAGTCTCGACAATGCCACGCGAACATTCCAGCCCTTTTAAGGGGATGCTATGCCGTCGAAGAAACCTGTATTCATTTCCGTTATGCAATGCCACAACTTTGAACCAAAGGCACGGTCACGCACAATAAATTA
Organism: Galeopsomyia nigrocyanea; assembly: GCA_035047105.1. NCBI lineage: Eukaryota > Metazoa > Arthropoda > Insecta > Hymenoptera > Eulophidae > Galeopsomyia > Galeopsomyia nigrocyanea. The sequence goes on along the minus strand of JAWWMK010000001.1, from coordinate 10,761,415 downwards.
ACGTGCGATAACTTTTTTTTCTTTCATTTGGTTTTATCGTCGGATTAAAAAATCGCGTTAATGACGTCAATGTTTTTTTACTTCTGCTCAATTTTTAGTCGAGATTGTAATAAGTATATATGATCACGTGTCGATTTTTTTGCATGAAATTGAATTCATCAAAATTTAACATTGTCGTGGTAGAAGATATTATGTAATCTGGCAGATGTTGCGCACTTTAGGTGCAGTTTGAGCGAAGAGATGCATCACTTAACTTGCATGAAAATTAGTCGCGTAACTGGAAGATGTTTTTTTGCTTTGCGAGATCGCAAGAATTTTAAAATTGAAACGCAAATGAAACATTTTTTTATCCTGATAATCATTTTTTTATTTGCCTGAATGTACATTTTGAAATTGATGAAAAAAATGCATTTTTTTCCAAAGAAAAATTACTCTTTCGCAAACAAATAGGACACAAATAATTTTTTTTAGCAAGCTATTTTTACTTGCAAAACATGTTTTTCCAAAGAAAAGTCTGCCAACTTGCTACATTGCCGGAAAACTAGCTCTCTTTTTGACACTTCATTCATAATTCTTCTGCGCAACTAAAAATATTATTCTCCCGATTGTGTGTGCTTGTAACTATCAAAGTTAGCTAGAAAGTTGACTTGTATTTTGACGTTTTCTTGTTTTCTATCCAACTAAAAATATTATTTCCTTGAGTTTTTTTCGTTGTAACTTTATCAAGACATACTTTTTTTTTGAAAAATAAATATCTCATCAAATCATGAAAAACAGTAATATATCAAGTCTATTTTATTTACTTGGCCACGCTCGTTAATTAAAGAAATAATCCAATACAACTCAAATCCCACCTCGCAGCACAATTGATTCATCAATCACCCTATCCTTGATGAAATAATCGCGCGCGTCGAGTAGCCGTAATAACATTCGCAATTCCATTCTACTTTTTCCATGTAAAATATTCATATTAACAACATGCCTCGCGCGTGGACAATGTAAGAATGAAAAAAAAATCCGTTCACCGACATCGCATGGGAAAACCGTCGTCATTTCTCACACGCGCGCTCGGCGAAAGCGTTTGCCAACCTGCGTCTCGGGCGCTTAGGTAAAGGAAAAAAAAAAAACAGTCGAGTCCAAGAAAAATATTATGCACGCGTTACGGAAGGAGGTACGACCGCGTTACTTTACACGTGACTACACGTGCAGACACACGGTGAGAGGAGTTGCAATGAGTGGTTAATGGGTCTATTTTGCCTGGCTGCGACCGGCACGAGTTTTTCTTTTTCGTTGTTACGTGTTATAATAAGTGAATTGTAGTGGAGATTGTGGAAGGGATAGATTCATGATTTTTTTTTACTGCTTTGTTTTTATTAGAAAGGTTCTTAGTGCATTATATTGAAACAACATTTGCAAATAACTTTGTTTTCGTTTATTTTTTATTTTGACTATTCAATACGTTCATTGCCACGACCAAGACACAAAAATGTTTATTATTTTATCGATATCTAAGGAGGTAAAATTGTTTATATCACATGAGATAGTTTTATTTTCGAATACTGTAAAAATATGTGAGAAAAAACGAAAGTCCATAATACCAAAGAAAAAAATCATGGAAAATCATGATTTATATTGGGTCATGCGGCAGTCGAATACATCAAAAAAACATGTTTTTGGAAAAACCCCACTAGTCTATTTATGTAACAACCCGACAAAGCTAATAAAATTATCTACTACTTAATCGAATTTCGATGCTTATAATACGTGACTTTCATATGCAAATTAATCAAAGAACTTAAATGATCTTACATAATGTAATCCGCTTGATTACCTGGGAATTCTAGTTTTCACTATTTTAATCTTTCGACAGAAAACGAAAAAAAAATACGATCACCAAAGCTGTTTCAAAGCGATCCTGAAATAATCGATAAGTGTTGGTAATTCGTTGGATAACGCACAAAAATTGGAATTGATTATCAGTTCTGATGCCCACTTGAAATTTTTTTTACGAAAAATACTCTATCGAACTATCGATCACGTCTTAGATTATTTAATTGTGATGCAATCGCATTATTTGTAGTTTTGCACTTCTGATAAGCCTTATGTAATTAAATGGAAAATATCATAACAGCAAACATTCGAGTGATGATTAGAAATTGAAAATTACATGTCTGTATTATGTTGTATAAAAATTGCAGTACAGAATCAATTCGAAAGATGGCTATATATAAAATTGAATATATACTATGGTATGCCCTAGCTTATATAAATAGGCATTGATCATATTAATAGGAATCTTTCAAAATTATATTACCACGCATTCAATCACAAGTCCTTTTCAGCTCAATCAAGTCAAATTATTTTTCTTTTTTAATCAACATCAAATTTTATCCTCGCACGCTTAATTAATCCATAATCCGAAATTGCGTTCTCGATCTCGCTAAAAAAAAAAGAAATTTTTCTCCGTCTCGTGTCTTTTTGGTGTCTCGTTGCATGTACGAAGTAAAAATGTGCTTTGATAGGTAATAGCCGGCGGCGGCATCGTGTACAGAGCGGCGGCGGGGGGACATGCAAAATGCACGCGCCGCGTTACGATCCACGTGATTTTCCGAGGCATATAGTCACGCGGCAGCGCACGCTCCTAAGCCTCCAAGTGCACGGGTGGCCAATGTGCTCGCGTGCGACTTCACTGCTATTACTGCGAGCGAGAAAAAGAGAGAGAGAGAGAGCAAGAAACTTTGCGTTTGTAATGTTGTTGCTGCTTGGATCTCGACTTGTATACGCTGATCTGTTCGTGTGGGTCTCTTTTATGGATAAATAAAAGGTTAGTTGGATTTGTTTTTTCTTTTATTTGTTTGCGTGATTTATGGGATTGTTTGATTAGTAAATTCATTAATTTGGCTTTAAGTTTGATGACACGTGTGGTATACTTTTTGGAGTATGAGTGTGAAGCAGTTTTTCCTTTCGATGCGTTTTGGTTATAAAATCGTGAGGCTGTGTAAGATTGCAGAAATCGAAAATAGTTAGTGTTTTTTTTTGTCATTTTGGTTTCCTCAACGAGTATGTTTTTTTAAAGGTGATTCATTGAATTTGATTTTTTTTTTCAAAGTTAAATTGTTGTTTACTCGTAACGACCCATGAATATAAGTGAACTTACATCATTGTTACTATTAGAACGCAATAGCACTGCCTATTTGTTTGTGTTTCCTTATCACAGTAATGAATTGTAAAATTTGAAAAGGTCTTACATTATCTTAAGACATAAAAATAATATACTGTGGACAATTAGAATAACAGATTGTAAATTTTCATTCCGCAAATTTATGATTCTACGAAACTTTGAACTTGAACAAAATAATGAGCTCTCAAAGTTTATAAATTTTGAGTTTATTTACAAAAATAACTCATCAATTATAGTCGAGAGAATTCAAAATTATCATCCTCTTAAATTTCAAAATCAACTTCCGCCACGTCGAAAAAACATGATGACAAATTTCAAACTAGGTATACGCAATATCAATAACGCTAAAACCCATATAACTCTCTCGATCTAAAAATATTCCACCGAAGCGTTATGCGCGGTCCACGCCGGGACACGTGTATGTCGCCGTCGTCACCGGAAAAAGATATATAACGTGTGTTCGTCAATCGAGAGAGAGAGTGCGAGTGACTGCACGTGTGCGCTCGTGCCAAAATTAGATGACCCACTGTCGCATCAGCGGCGCGACGCGCGCGCGCCAGCAAAGGGCAAAAATAAATGCACCTGCACGCGTGTTGCGTTCCAGTTTAACGGACGAATCACTTGTTGATTTTCTCGGGATTTTTGGATTTGTATTTTAATGATGTTCGTTGGAAAACTTTTATTAGTGATATCGATTGTAGTTGTTGATAGGGTGGTGTTTATTGGATTATTAGTGACATTGATATTACAATATTTTAATTACCAATTAAAGATGCAACACGATGCTACTGAAATTATATCACTTTGAATATTTAAAATTTTTAACTGCTCGTACAACATACTCCTTTTTATCTCTCAAATCGTTCAATTTTAAATTCAAACATTCATCGCAAGTACACTCCTAGCGGTAAAAATTGAAATTTCAAAAATTCAACTCAACCGCAACGTAATCAATTGCAATCATCAGTAAATCTACAAAATAATTTTACCTACACACAAAATTATTGCGCATACGTACGAAAAAAAAAAAAATAGGCAAGCGCGTCCACAGACGCGATGACTCGTCGTTGAAAAACGCGCGGTCAGGTCGGAAGCCGGAATTGGGTTGGCGCCTTGCTGAAGTCGACACGCGCCGCGCCTCTTCATTATATTCGTCGCGGGTTGCGCAACACGATATTGTCATCGCCCAAGCTTTTGCTCAATGATGCTCATCTTATTCGATCGGGCTCGACCACGTTATTACGCGATAATGTCGTAATTATACTTTGCAAGACAAGCCCTACGAGAGATGATTATTATTTCATTATAATACGAGCGAGTTGATTTTTTTTATTCATAATCGGATACGATGAGATTGGTTCTCACACGTGTGCAGACTGAAAATAGATTCTATTCTGTTCTTGAAATAATTCGTCTTGTATATATATAATGCATTTACATGTGATTTGATGCTTGCGTTTGTGATCGAAGTTTCGTAAGACAAACACAATGTGCCATTTCTATTTATTCGCGCCAACGCATTTGAGCCATTCACTGATGAGAATTTGAATCATCAAACATTTTTTTTTATCGCTTTGAGATGATTTTTGTACGCAATAGCTTTATATAATTATATATTAATTTATCAAACTTAACAGTAGCAGAATGTACCGCTAATTATATTAACAGTTTTGAGATACACTAAATTAATTTTCCGAGTAATTTTCATTTTCACATCATATAAATTGAAATCATTTATACGATCAACTTATAGTAATAACTTTATGGTAATATCTTCAATTTCGCCATCTATGATCCGCAGAATAATTACCTTTTTGTGTCACCAGGATAAATGATTTTATAATTCAAATTCGAAAGACCGTTATCGATGTGTATGGTCAAAAATACGTAATGATAGTTTCATGTTTATCAATGAAATATAATTTTATAAAAAACAAACATAAAAGTGATATCATTTGTAATTAATTTAATTTAGAAAAAAAATTATCCCAAAACTATTAAGTTAACTTGAAATATTTATCAAATATTGTATTGATTCATTAAAAAATATATTAATATATTTGAAGTTAACTTTATATTTGAAGTTTAACTATATCAACAGGCTGAATTTTAAAACTTTTAAAAAATCAATCAATTCATGTCGTATCATCGCTATTGACGTCAAAAATAATGTACGATAAACGATTCAACTTCCAAAAAGTACTTCAATCAATTCATACTCGACAGCTGAAAGCAATTTATTATTACTCGTCAAATCGCAAGCATCGTGTACGTCACGAAAATTATAGATGTAACTCAAATACTAATACACCCACGAACGCAAGCGTTATCTCTTCGGAAAAAATAAAAATTGATTTATTGAATGTATCAGAATCACATGGTTTTCCTTAATCAACAAGCGTGTGACTATTATTAATACATTTAATTGATTGATTTACGAGCGTGCAAAGTTTAATCTTTATCTCTCTCTCTTTCTCTTTCCTGCACGTGACAAAATCATCGTATTTTCCAGATTATATAAACTTTTGTTTTGTCAGTTGCGAAAACACTAATAATTCATATTCTTCAAAGTGCCGCATGTGAACAAACATCAGAACGCGTCGAACACTTTTTTATGCATAATGTGAAAATCAGCGTGACGACAACACGATACGCGTGTCTAAACATGGACTAATTTAAGGAAGCGTATATATCTTGATTCTTTTTTTTTTTAATTGAATGCAACAAGAAACTTCTCTTACGTCTTATATTGATTTTACGAAAAAGATGATGATAAACGAAACGTCGAGTTTGGCTTTTTTTCTTAAGATTGACACGAATCGCGCTTTTATTGAGAACTTTCCGCAATAAAAAGAAACTTGCGAATAAAAAATAACAAGAGAAGCACACTCGACCGTGATTACGAAATGCAGGTGTATCGATTGTATAATTTCAAAATTGTTTCGTTCTTTTTCAAATTTAATTTTCTCCTATGCAAATTAAAAACTTGTTTGTCATCCATCGATTTATCCAATCTTAAATTTTCATTATCACTATCCAAACTTGATAATCTACCACTCATCCCTTATCAACATATATACCAAAAATCATCTCTCACAAATCCAAAATATACAAAGTCTGCGCTCTCGCTCTCTTATAAAATCCGCAACTTTAACGCGGGGAATATCCCCTATATGCAGTAGCCTGCAGCAGCAGCAGCAGCGGGTTGAAAAAGTGAAATGCAATTTTCTGTGAGAAAGAGCTGGGAGCGAGAGCGCGTGACCGGACACGTGACTCGGTTGAGCACACGGTGCTCGCGTGACCGCCACTGCCGCTGACGTCAGACGCACGTGTCGCGCAGCGTGGCCGTAGCAGCAGCAGCAGCAAGTAGCAAGCAGCAGGGCATATATGTATATATACACGCAAGATATTTATAGGAGAGGAGGTTTTGTAAAAGGGGGGCCGGATATGCAGCAGGTACGGACTATGCAGTTTCTGGTGCCTTTAGTTTGGTGCAATTTGTTGTTTATCGAGATTCAATTGTTTGACGTTGTGGGAGATAACTGTTGGTTTATACGGGAGTATAAATAAATAATTTATATTTAAATCCAAATAAGTGCTTTTATTTAAAGCGCACAAGGAAGGCACGTCTTGACGGTAGAACCGTCTTTCTTAGACTAAAAACCAATGAGCTCATAATGAGCTATGCGGGGACACACGTACACATGTACACCCTCACACACACCATAGTTTTACGACTTTACATCATCGCTCACGTTTTACATTTCTTTCTTAGAGTGCAGCAGACTCTCTCTCTACCGAGCTCTCTACAAGTCGATTGATTTTTGTTTCACGAGAAACTAAGTTATTTCATATATATATATTCCAACAATAACTTTCACATTTTTTTTCTAATTCTAATACGGATGGATTTGATGGATATGCGTAAACATCATTGTTGATTTATTTGTAAACTATTGCGAACGAGGGTAATTCGCCTTGTTATTTTAATGTCACGGATGCGCTGGCGATAATTACTCCACTAACATTGACCTCTACTACTAGCTCGTCTGTCCGAACTCGCTCTTACTACTGAAATTGGATGCAACTCGTTTTTACGTCGTCTCTATTGCCCGTATCATATTTTTTTTTATTCAGCGCGCGAATCAAGTTCCGTCGTCGCGAGTTTCCTTGCAAAAAAGATTTGTTTTCATTCAAAAACAACATTAAATTAACATTGTTTCTATATACGTTACATATTAATTTAAGTTGTTTACCGCAGATGCTTAACAAGTTAATCCACTCAAAAAAAAAAAAAAAAAATGAATTGCCAATCTTGCTTGCTTGTAATGTACATTGGGCTTCCCCCTGTTATATACATTAAAGCCTCTCTCGGTTCGCCACGTTTTCTCGATGCGAGTTTATCGCACCTCGGCCTCGTGCAACTGTTCGCCAGTTTTCTGTGAATAACTTACAAATATTTACGTGTGAAAACAGGCGATCCTTTGCTCCGTGATTATTTTTTGATGCAATAAAATTGGGATTCGACAGATTTATGACAAATACCTTTTGCTATATCTAGTTTGTGCTAAAGCAGTTCTGAATGATTTTGGTGCAGCCGTTTTATTAGAAAAACATCCAAAAAGTCACGATCGGAATTCAGGTTATAAAATCAATAATAAACAAAGAGCACGCTCACATTTGTTTGGTTTATATTACATCGATGACAGCTGGATTTACTATTCAATTTATAATTTTTTTTCTGACTAAATAGCTGCACAGAATTATCCGGAATTGTTTTAGCGCAAACTACATTACCAATAAATCTGTCGTATCTCAATTTTGTTTCATCCAAAAATAATCGTGGAGCAACGGGTCGCCTGTTTTCACATGTATTTGTATATCTATATACATACATGTCTGGGGCGGCCTTAATTAAACAATTAATAAATAGCACTATTTACATAGATATATACATACTACATACGTGCGACGGAATAAATTAAACGAGTCGATAAACGTTTTATCGTTTTCTCTCTCCTTCGTTATATATTTCTCCTTAAAAAAGAGAAAGAGATATTTCAAAATGAAGTAGTAGTAGTAGTCTCGTTGCTTTCGCGTGTGTTATCTCACGCGTATAGACAAGACAGATAAGGAAGACGCCATTATTATTTGTAAAACAAAAAAAAAGGAAAAACGTCTGTCGTCGCGTGACTTAACAATGAGGGAGAGAGAGAGAGAGAGAGAGAGAGAGAGAGAGAGAGAGAGAGAGAGAGAGAGAGAGAGAGAGAGAGAGA
>JAWWMK010000001.1:10699365-10752753 GCA_035047105.1 Galeopsomyia nigrocyanea | reverse complement strand
CCTCGTAGAACAGCGTGCACCTAAAATTGAGAGAGTGCACCCAGTTTGAATATTTGAAAATACTTTCTCGAATTACGACAGTTTTTTTGTGGATTTGCTCATATATACATACGGGTACCGCTTCTATACAATCCGTACCTGGTCGTCCGGCGCTGGTTGGTAATAATATTGGAGAGGGGGATCCGCATGCCATACCCGAGAGTTAAAGCGAGAGAGAGAAACGACGGGACGAACGTAGCGGCGGAGGCTCGAAGTCGTCTATCTACAACCTGCCCGGCTAATGTGACGTGCGCGTGTCTCTCTCTCTCTCACACACACAATATATATAGTAAGCTTCATTCATTCAAATTTACATGTTTATGTGTTGTTGTTTATTTATTGTTTGTTTCAAGGGGTGTGTATGAGATTTTGTTGTCCAGTGTTCAAGTGCGCGCTTCGTGTTTATTTATATATACTGACCTACATAAAATATCCAGACGCTGTACATATACAATACAAAAAAAATATCGTAAATTTGGATATGGGTCAGGGACGCTTAATGTGCTTTTGTTTCTTGTGAAATTTCGGAGCGAGATTTTTACGTTGTCTGTCAGCTCCTCATCCGGAAAGCGCGTTTTTTTTTTATTTCGCCGTGAATCGTTGCATAATGTGTTTTGGGACGAGTGTCGTCTTCTCTTTTCTTTTTAAATAATCAAGCGAAAGTGATTATCTTTTTTTTTTTTAAGTTTGAGATTAACGAGTAGGAAAAACAATATAGTTTTATTTTTAGACACGCGACTAACAAACACGCTAATTGTTATTCCGCGTTTATACTTTCAATTTACTTTGCAAAATAAAGTTTCTATTTTCGAGCGCGTTTTCCTATTTTCGTAAGTGCAACAATTATACATTCAGCACGAAAAATATCTTCATTCGTAAACATTTATTTACTTTAAAAAAGCAAATCAATCAATTGGAAACGATAATAATCCAATACGAAAATTTCATCTAATCGTAAAACAGCGGCAGTACCACCCACCGCGCGTACACTTTTTTTTTTTCTATACCCGCGTGTGTGTATGTGTGTGCGTATGTGTCGCAACGTTTGCGCGTGGAGAGAAGAAGTAAAAGAGAAAAAAAAGGAGAGCGACTACGTGTCACGGGGCGCCGCCGCAGTCGCTATATGCCTCCTACTCCTCTTCTGTCTTCGTTGTCAGTACGGAGTCGGCGACCGACGTGCTCTACCCACGCCTCTCTCTTTCTCTCTCTATACTACTGACAGTTTGCTCTCTTTTTTTTTCTTTCTTTTCTTTTGGGGTGAGCCAAGTTCAAGTGTACTCTGCGACAGAGCTGCTGATGTAATTGGTAATTGGGCGAATTGTGTGTGTTTGTGGCTGTGGAATTTTTCTGTCTATACTGTTTCTCTCTCTCACTCCTTTTTGATTTGTGCACGTGATTAATCGTCTATCCGTTTGTGTTTCAGGTTTACACCGTTTCAGAGCGAAACGCAGGAGTGTGCGATATCGCAACAATAGTGACATTTGTGTAATAATAAAGCAAAAAAAAAAAAAGAAAAAAAAACAGAACAAGTGCGTTCTTGATATAAGTGATAAAGTGGTGTATATTATAGTGCGTGAGAATTCGTTAAGCAAACAAAAATAAAAAAAGTATAATAAATACAATAATAATAACGGTATAGAAAAAGGGACAAGTTCTATGCGGCAAAATGATGGAGACGCAGAACTACTGGGAGGACAACTCCGCTCACTCGATGCAGGTGAAATACGAGAGGTGAGTTTAAACACATATGTACACACAGACACGTGATTTGCAATCCATTCATGGCAGTTCTTGTATGTACATATATATGATTTATCGTACGCTGCTTATGGATATTTCATCGAGCGTACATGATGGCTAAATATAGATTGTTCAAAAGAAAGAAAATTTTTATTTTTCGCCTCGATTATATTCGTATCATTAAACGTCTAACAATTAGACGTCTGTTGAGATAAGAGAAAGAGAGACCAACAAAAAAAAAATGAAGTTTATGCTAATTTTCCGTAATTTTCCAGGGTAATATAGTACAATGAAAAATTTTCAGATAATACGTCTAATTTACATCACACTGAGCACATCTAATCGTGCGATACTATAATTAAATACACACACGAAAAAAAAATACAATAGTCCATCGCAAAGTAAACATGACTCAGCGAGAAAAAAAAATCATTTGAAATGAAAGAAGAAAGAAAAAGAGCGAGACGTAGTATAATATAGTTGCCTCGTGACTTGCATCGCGTGATTGGGTATGTCCCTCATGGGATAGTATAGTGTCACTGCTTTCACACGCGGAAACGTTTCTTCCGTCGTCGTTACAGCCGCGTTGTTGCGCAAGGGAAAAAATGGAAAGATCAGCGAAAAAAAAAATTTTTTTTCTTTCATTTTACTGCCAACTTTCACTCGAGTATTTAGGTATATATTTGCGTCATCGTTAGTAGGTCAATACTTAAAAAAAAAAAGAGGGGAAGAACCTCATTGAAGCGACGACGTATTAGTCATCACAGTTGGCTTATATGGTTATCGATTTTTTATTTTCGCGGGTATTTGCGTTTCGATAGGCAGACCGAGGAAGTAATTAGCAACGAAAGTTTTTGTTCGAATTTCGCGAATATGTTTGCTCTTTACTCAATACAAATTTGACGTTTAATCGAACATTTACGCGAAAGATTATATACGCGCGCTCGCGAGTTTTGGGGAAAAACTTCAAACTTCGTTCGATCGGCGGAAAACTACTAAACATCGTTATCGTAAGTATTCAGGTGGCTTTGCCTCGAATTCGGCTGTAAGGATATTTATGCATCTCGGTTTCTCTCTTTTTTTTTAACACTCATGTTTGTTTTACTTTTTTTTTATTATCGGCAGCCTCTTCTTTTCTTCGACAATCACGGCTGTCACTAATCAAAAACATTCCAGTGTGTGCCATATAATTGCTGCTTATCTTTTTTTTCTTTTTCATTAGCTTGGGAGTTTACGAGTATAAATCTTCGATTGTCAATTACATCGCTCGATACACGTATATTAAATGAAAATCCCATAATTGTAATTCATCGAACGATCTCTAATAAAGAGAAAAGAAAAACTTTTGACTCGACGAAACCAATAACATCGGATATTCGAGTCATAACGAATTCAGTACGCCAAGCCGAAATAAACGCCAAAAAAAAAAAGAGTGAAGAAGATACAAGCCATGGCCGAAAAAGAAACGATAAGATACACACGTTTGACGTGTAGGTTCGAGGACGTTCGGTGCAATCTGCCGTGGATTTGTTGTTTATCCATTTTGAGCGAACGTTCGAAATTTTGCACCTTGAAGAATTATGTATATATACATATACACTTCGCCCGCGGCTTGACACTTCGTTTCGTTACGCGAATTATTGATAACGTTCTCGAGTCGATTTGAAAGAAATGTCAATACATTCAAGGCTTTGAACGGCACTTAAGAATTCAAACATGATATCAGCGTAGGAAAAATTTATGCAAAAAAAAAAGAAGAAACTGATTTGATGATTTAGAATACTTCAAATGGATTTTAAAAGTGAAATTTTGCACGTTCATACAAAAACTATTAATAATTAATTTAAAGATTTTTGTAATCAAATAAGTAAACGATTCTTCTTTGGCAATGCATTTATAAATAACATTAATGAGTTTTCAGATGCCATTAACATCTAAAAATAAAAAATACCATCATTAAAGCTTTTCTGCTCGCAAATGAAAAAAAAAGAATTAACACCCGCGCAGATTAAAATCGCGACGACCATTAGCCCGTCGAAATTACCTGCGTGAAAGTAAAAAAAAGGGTCGTCGTCGTCGCACGAATTTTTAATCAAGCATGAAAAATCAACCCTCGTCACGATAACGCGGGAGTTCGTCGGCATCTCGAAGGTCGACGACGACGACGACGACGAAAAAAGAATCGACTGACTGACTATACATTATGTGTGCTATATCGCGTGAGCTCTGCGAGTTTGGCCTAAATAAAAAAATTTTTCCACTGTTAGACTTCTCTCTCTCTTTTTTTTTTTGTGTATGCGCAACTGAAAGGAGCAAAGAACGAATAATTCTGTTTGTGCGATTGGTACCAGATTTCTTTCGTTGCTATTTGCGTCAAAAAAAAAAAAGTATTGTGTAAATTACTACATTGGTTTTTGAAACAAATATTTTGTCTGGAGTCGCGCAGATATAACTTATCGTATTTATTGTTTGCCTCGCAGATGAGATATTTGACTGATCATCATGATTCGGGAATTATATATATCAGCTTACGCGCGATTGATAACTCATCCATCATAATTAGCAGAAATTTATCTCGTAAACTACTAAAACTTTTAGATCTCTTCTTTTCGATATTCATTTTGTATTTCTGAAAATAAAAAAGTCTAATTCACATAAAGATTCACACGTGCGTCATGAAATGCACGTAACGATAATCATCATCGACTTCAGAACCAAAAAATAATAGCAATTAAAAATCAATTATCTCTCCTAAATCCAAAAATAGAAACTCAATATAAAGCTATTCCTTCACCTATGGTATTTTTCTCGTCTGCATACATATGTACATGCATACATGCATGCATGCCAAAGAAGAATTTGAAGTCAGTGACCCTCTCGCATCGAGCCAGATTTACTCTCTCTCTCTCTCTTCTTGTGTGCACGCATTGGTATGCACATATGTATTTATGCGTGCGAAAGATGAAAGGATTCTCTCCAGACGACGTATGCATAATTGACAGTATATTGACGCCGTTTCTAAAAAAAAAACAAAAATTCGATTTTTTTGGTTCTTTTTTTAGAGGAATGATTATTAACCTTTTTTGAATGACGAATGCACGTGATCGGTTTTCGTGAGCGTGTGACAGATAAGATAAGGTAATGTTAAAAAGTACACACGTGATTTCCTTCTTCTTCTTTTTCTTTTTTTTTTTTCGTGTGTGTCTGATGCCTTTTATATATAGCGATGAAATGCTTTCGAGCGATACGTCATCTTCTTGTAAATATTTGCTCGAGATGATCGTCAATCTATGACGATACACTTTTTTTACTTCAGAATGTACATGTAGAATGTGACATATTTAATCGAAAATAAGTCTTATAAGTTTACGATTTTTCAACGAGTAAACACATACAAAAAAATTTTTTATCACGTAGCCTCTTAATAAGGACATTCATAATTAAATTTCAACTGTTAAGGAAGCGGCGTATTTTTTCATCGCGTACAGTTAGAAATTATCCACTTTACTCGCGACACAAAGATAACATGTGACTTTTCAGTGTATATACGAGGAATATAGTCACGAGTCTTAGACACGAGTTAAAAGTCAGGTGACTTTCTTGAGGGAATTGAATATACAGCACGTGATTTTTTAAGGATACAATTCGTTGACGTCTGTCGAAGAGAAAAAAAAATTGTTCTGCGTTTAATCTCTTTTATCCGTGAAACCAGTTCACGCTAATGAATGCGTTCATCGTGAACTTGAACTTGCGGTTTTGTGCTTTTTTTTTTCAAAAGTTTCCATTCATCAGCCGCAAACGTTACTTTTTTTAATTGCTATCGGCGAATGCGTAAAAAGTGTGTTTACTCATAACGTTTTGCATTAATTAATTGGATGATTAGATTATTATTGAGAATTACTTCTTCATATCGTAATTGTATTGAATATAATACGACGATTATGGCCGATAATCGTGAGTCTGATTGCAAACTTGAAAATCTCAATTTAATTTAAAAATCCTAATCAATAATTAAACACACCAAACAATTGTCAACTCTAAATGCAATACATATATTCATACTTCTATTCAATAAATACTTTCTTCAACCTTCAGTCTAACCAATCGATTCTATCTCACACACCAAGGAAAAAAAAATCAAATATTTTTTGTTCTCTAATACAACAACTTCATCTCGCGTATAATACAAGTGCAATGCATCGCATCGAGAATGCATACATAGCGTTCGGTGCGAAAGATTTTCCGCTCGGCGAGTCCGTGATGAGCTGACGCAAGCCCACCGCGTCACGTGCGTCATGGAAACGAACGAACTGCTCCCTTTTTTTCTCTTTTTTCCTTTTTTTTCTTTTATTTATTTTTTTTTGTTCTTTCTCTCATCCTCGCGCGCACGCAAAACATACATACGTATGTATACGAGTTTATAAATAGATTCTTCGTGCGTGCGCGTCTACCTGCGTTCACCTGTTCGCGGCCTGTTTATATTTTAGCGCGTTAATTGCCCACGGATATTTATAGCTGCTTTCGTAGGGATGAACGTGCGTGCAGTTTTTTTTTCGATGCTATACTTTTCTCACGTGACTTACTCTTCTTCGGCTTGGAATTCATCGATACGTATATAATAGTTGGATCGAGACTCAGTAATCAGTTGCCGATGATTTATTACTGCCACTGTTATATTTTGCATTTATTTTGTTTTCAGTTTTTGCGCCGCGCAATAAATTAGACGACACTTCTTTGTCGTTATCGCTATCACTATATATATTTTTGCCGATAAATAGTTGCACTTTGTATAGCACGCGCGAAATGTTTTGCACTTTGAATTATATATTATATATATATTACGTCGCGTTGCTAAGTGATACGCAATATTATTACGGAAATTATTAGTGCCCACGTGACGACACTTCAAAAGTTGAAAGTTACTTTCATAATCGTACGTGACTTCATTTGGATTTGAAATGAATTGCAATTGAAAAATTCGTTTCGTCGGCTTGATAATGTTCGTCAAAAATACATTTTATTGAGCACATAATCGTCACCCATCGACGAAATATCGCGTGATAACGACATTGAGAGTCACAACAACTTCATACATCACACACATATAAACTCCGCAAGTTTTATGGAGGCGAGTGTCCTCGCGTATCGTCGGTCGTCACGCGATCGACATTCGCAAGGTCGTCTCGCAGGCGCGACCTTTATTTTTTTTTTTTTTTTTTTTTTTTTGCGCTGGGATTTTCGTCTGCGTAAGTAGATTAGAGGTATATAAAGTACGTCGTAGAATATACCGTATATTTTAGTTCGTTTATCGATGATTCACTGATAGGAAAGCTTCATTTTGAAAAATTAGCTATTTCGCGAACGTTGCATCACGCATTTTCCACATCGTGCGTTGTAAAACGATAAAATTCTTATAAAAGATCAACATCTAAGGTGTACACACGAGTCGCGTAAAGTCATACAAGTTCAATTAACGGTGCGTGTGATTATTCAAACAATCCTCTTATAGCATATGCTATAGTTGTGCGCAGTGTTTTGCCTCGATCTCGACGCTAAACATTCCATTACACTCTCTTGATCAATATATAATATATATATATCTGGATAGCGATCGATCGAACCGATGGTAATCATCGTTCTCGATTATATCGAGTTCAAAGTATGAAAAACTTTCACTTGCTCGAGGATTCGTAATTGTGTTTTTTTTTTTCGCACGTGCGTGTAATCTAAAAATAAATCCCACATCAATGACACAAGCAATGTAATGTCGATTATAAGGTCTTTTATATATACTAAAGGCTTCATCCTTGAGAGAGTAAGTTTCCTTTTGATCGACCCGAGAATAAGAGAGAGAGAGAGAGAGAGAGAGAGAGAGAGAGAGAGAGAGAGACAGAGATTTCGACGACGACGAAGACGACGCAATTTTCGCGAGTTTCAAAGAAGAAACTTTCCGCTGTTGTCGCACGATTCTCTTGAGATAACCAATCTGTCCCTTATAACGCCACTCTCTTGTGTATTTGTCGAGTGCGTTTGTTGTCTTCTTCTTCTTCTTTCGGGGGCGATCGTAATATAGACGTTTATACGATCCCTACTTTTATTGACGCGGAAAAGGGAATATTTGGGGACAAATAAAGTCCTTTTGAATGTATTATGAAAGTATTGCTGACTGATCGCAAATCTAATTATATAGGAGGATACTTTTGTTTTTTTTTCTTCGTCAAAGCAAATATTAAGCCGTCAATCGCTAATAGTATTTTTGAATTTCAATTGGAAACAGGCAATTTTATTCCGTACGTTGAACCTTCGGCTGACGTTTTTCTTATTTTTGGGCACTCGATTGATTCTATTTGAAATATAATCCCGCGTCTCTTTATACGCGTCGATGCTGTTTTTCCTCTCTCGCTCGTATGAATTTTTCATCGAGAAGCAATCAATTCGATTCTTTTGTTTGACAAATGATGAAAGAGAGAAAAACGGAACGATTACATCATAAGCACGTATTACAGTGAAAAATTATTAATGATACTGGATTTCCCAACGAAAGTCATCGTCGTCGTCGCGTGGGTGTCTTATAAAGGAAAAAAAAACAAGCGATGGCGTCTCACGCACCTGCAATAACAATGATCGCGCAATGCAAACTCGATTATGCGCGCGAATTGTGTGAATTTTCACGAGTGTTATTTTTTTTTCTTCGGTCAGATTTGTTGGCTTAGAATTTCAGGTATTCGCGGGGCTATCGATTGTTTTATCACTTTCTTATAGAGATACGCGATGTATGTGATCGTTGTTGTTGCTCGATAAAATGCAATTGATTTTTAAATTAAAAATAAATTGTGGAATGCAATTGCGTGAAGTACAAACGAGGATATACAATTGCATCCTGAAATAACTCGACAAATTTGTGTGAATGATGGTTAAAGAACCCGCTAAAACGACAACAAGGAAAAAAAAGTATAATAAATTCGCTCCAAAGTTATTACCTAATCTCGTTCCAAAAATAAGAAAAAGAAGGCCAAAAAAAGAGAAGTCGACTTTTTAAAAACTCGAAAGAACATATATCAGTTTGATTACGATAAGTTATGCAGCTTAGTCACGTCTTATCTACGGCTGTTTCCACGAATTGTTGACCGCGGATTCGTTCATTCTCTCTCTCACGGGCGCGTTCTCTTTTTTTTTCGGGTCTACACTCGCGCTTCATTGCTACAGTCGTCGCGGGAGGACGAATGGAAAGTTTTTCATTATCATCATCATCTTCATCTTCTTTCTATTTCGTTTGGGAATTCTCTTTCTCTCGATTGATCGAAACGACTTGCAATGTGGGTTAGATTTATTAATGCAGTGCGCGCGTCTCGAGGTTTCGGAAGATTTCACGAAGGACGAGTTTTTTTTTCGTGAGGGGAGGTGCCGCGACGATGACGGGAACCTGTATATCTTTTTTTTCTCGTTTCTGAATTTTTTTGGAAGAATTCCGCTACAACTGTGTTTACGGTTTTTTTTTCATGTGTTATGATAGGCGTGCGCGTGATTTCAAAAATTTTCCATGCATATATATCGATCGATCTTCCGACGTCTAGTTGCGACATAAATTATGTAAAGTGAAAATTTTATCGCCCGATTGATAAATTGGTTTTCACTTTGATGATCGGAAAGAAAAGAAAAAAATTTCAATTTTTCTTGACATACATTTTTCAATGAGTCGTCAAAAGTCACGCATCATCAGAGATATAGCAAACACACCCACCTTCTTTTGCCGTCTCTCCCTTCCACTTCTTTTAAAGCCTTCTTTTTTTTTATTCCTAAAGAAAAATGCGAATTCGGGTCGATTCTATTCTCGGTGCCTGAGAGGCCTATTCTTGGCACGAGATTCCGTGGCGATGGCTATTCATATAAACTCGCGTGAGGCAGTTTCTGAGGCATGAGTCGACCGCGCCCCATCATCGTCATGCGAATACTATAAAGACCGCGATATACGGCTATATATACTTGCGTGATTCGTATGGAAAGGATTTGGTTGGTGAAGATTTATTGAATTTTTTTTTTCAACGGGTGGGATTATTTATTGAAATTTTTGGAAATGTTGAAGATAGATTGTATTTGTATTAAAATATCATGATAATTTCGTTTTTATTATCTAAAATCGAATGTAAAAATACTTGATAAAAAAAACTAATTCAACAACTTATCCAAGAAAATAAATGTCACCCAATAACTAATAAAAATTAGCATAACGATAAGCAAAGATATTAGAAACTTTGAGAATATGCAGGCATTCATTCCAAAACTTCGTTTGAACCGTTAATCAACGCCAACATATTCGTTCTAAAAAGTCCCATGATGTGAAGCAATAAGTCGCTCCAATTTTTTCGCCGTTACAAACACATAATTAGCCCCCCCGACCAAAAATAAATCACGCGAGATAGACGGAATGTTGTTTCTGCGACCGACTACCTAACCGCGAAAGAAGAAGTAAGAAAGAGAAAGAGAAAAAAAGGACATTTTGCGAAATCGCAATTCGCGTTTGTATATAAGGCTACCCGCTCATCGCACGTGCACGCGCCTCAGGGTCGCAAAAGCAGCAGCAGCAGCAGCAGCGTATTGTATAAACAATAAATTCACGGAGAACCAGATCTGGCTGGTTGCAACAACTCAGTCGCACGCGTGTGTGCGAAAATTCTTGATAATTCGCTTGGCTCGAATAATATACGTATTGCTCTGATGCGATGCACTTTATAGTCACGAGATGTTATTGCGATTTTAGATTTGAAATTAAACATGATATCAGGATTTTTGCGGATTCGTTTAGTTTTTTTTGAACGAAAGAAGTTTTTTGCACTTGGTTGAACTTGAGTATCAAAACGTCTATTTCTGTCCGATTGTGAATTTTGTTATTCGATGACTATCTTTCGATATACGCTCGTAAAAATAACTTGCTGTCTTTGTAATATATTGTGTTTTTAATTTATTAACTCCAAGGCTAACATTGTTTTGCATCCGTAGCTTCCTTATTTTTTCATTAAGGCTATAGGGATATAATTAATTCCCGAGTTTCTCGATTTCGACATAGGAATTTTTTGGCTTTCTTTCGGTTTTTTTTTTTTCAACCGAAAAAAAAACTAGTTTGTGAGAATATTCAGTTTACGTGATCACGTATGTCAGTATTTACACAATAACGTTTGAAAAAAAAATATACAAACCACCTGAGTTCTCTTTAGAAAATATGAAAAGTTCCTTGCGAGTTGATGCAACAACAAGTCGCTGAAATGCAGCGATCTGCATAAATAATCCATTAAAACCGAGAGAAACAGAAATATTAACATACGTCTATTAACCTACTATATAATCTCTCGTTGGAGAGTGAGAGAACGAGAAGAAAAAAAAACCCAACGGTAAGCGGTCAACAACACCTGTTTTTCCGGGGGGGAGAATCGATTCGCATCCGCGCGCACGCACCGATGAAAATTATTATCGCTCCTGCGCGAGCTAAAAGTCACGTTGCAAGCCACGCGTTTGTGTATATGTTATGTAGGTTAGCATTTTTACGCCACACGCCGGCAGTCAGTGGAGAGAGACTTTGGAGCACAAATACGGCGAACAATCGGACAATTTGAGCGCACGCGTGGCGATATGTAATGTAGGATATATAACGAGAATTTTTTTTTTCGCAATTTTGCTGACATCTTGTTTGGAGAATTTTTTTATTGAGGTGTCGATTTTTTTTTTCGAATGATTGCATATTTTGATTTTTAATGGTATCTATTTAAGGTTTGGTCGATTTAAAGAGCGAATTTCTAATTCAAAGATGATTTTAGCTAGAGACTCTTTTGTATTACTGGAAGGTTAGATAGTTTTATTTTAGTTGAATTGATGAAGAGATTTGTAATGTAGATGACATTAGGTAGGAGATATTTAAGTAATTAATCATTTCGGTAGAGTTAATATTATAAAGTGGCCAACTATTGAAGCTTATTTAAATTATTTACAAGTTCGGTTTAATTTTCGTCTGTTGAATTGTTATCAATTTTTCCTTCAAGATAAAATTGTTATTATTAATATATTCTACAGTTTAAAGAATTAGAAATAGCAAAGCTTTTAAGCTCAAATAATTTTGTAAAATATTGTTCCCTAAAATATCATTCATATAAATTTACACCCCAATCAAATTTATACTTCAAACACATTGTTTTTGAGTATAAATAAAATTTTTTTTTTATAGTTGTTCAATAAATTTTTATCGGCTATCAACTTCATTCATATCCACACTAACTCGTGATTTACACATTTGAAAAAGCAAATCGCTCGAACTTCACTCAACCTTACAGAGCTTTCGTAAAACTTCTAATTTCCATTGCAATCAATCGTAATGACTTATTCATTAAATCCATTCTCCGAAAAAAAAGAATATCTCAACAACTACTATACGACGCAAAAAAAAAAGGATAAGAATAAAAGAGAATCGTTTGCGCAACAGCAACATGTCCAGAAAAGCACACGGCCGTTTTGTAATGCATCTCTCTCTCCTCGGAAGCGTTTTTTTTTCTTTCTCTCTCCACAACATATAAGTACGTCGCGAGATCTCGTGATCTTTAACGTCGCAATCACGAGTGCAGTCACGCGGGTGTCGCCTATATGTACATGCGGGAGAAAGGTGCAGCGGCGACTCGTGTCCTTGCCACGCGCGAATCGAAGGCTCTTATACGCGAATCCGCGTGACTCTCGTGCGCGCAAGAAAGTTTTTGATCTATTTTTCTTTTTTTTTTCCTTTTCTTTTTATTCTTCCGTACGACATCGATCTGTTTGTCGGGTAATTTCGTCATCGTGCAAGTGTTGATTACCGTCACGGGCGAAGTTTTGCTTCTTTTATCTTTTCAGATGTTAATTTCTAACGCTGACGTACGCGTGTGGGATGTACGCAGTGTCTGATTAATCCATTTCGAGGCCCGGGGCTAAATGCCGTCAAAAGAGCATATACCTAGACTGCCATCGAGAAAGTTTTATATAAATAAATTCAGGTTAACAGCATATAGAACAAAGATTTATTTAAATCCAATGAGTAGAAAATAAAACGTTTAATCAATTTAAAAAGTTTTATCCTACTTTGCGCTTTAGTAAAATCGTCTACATCAAATCATAAAAACATTGATCAATAACTCTTTTCCGATGGTAAAAAGCGCTAGCGAAGATAATCTGCCATGACCCATAGTAGATTTATTATGATAATCTTTTAACTCTTTTCAAGACAGAGAATAATCGCTCGCTTTCATAATTCGCTGTAGGGATAGTTACAAGTAGCCTGTACATATTTCGGAAAATCAGGACCGTCTTTTGGAGCGGATCTACCGGGCCTAGGCCCAGGGCCCCCACACTCTTGAGGGTCTCCACAAGTATAATATAATTCATTAAAAAATTCATTTATTTTGTCATTTCTCGAGACTTTTTCTTGATTCTGATAACAAGATAATGACTTGAACATGAAACTTTATTGTCAAAACTCGGGCCCCCCTGGGCTAGGGGCCCGGTACTTTAGCACCATCAAGCCCCCCCCCCCCCCTCTAAATCCGGCACCGGATGTAAGTTGTTTTTCAATGCTAGGTATAATAAAACTGACGTTTTCGTGTTTGATCGAGAATTGTTTTTCTCTCGCGTGTTATTTGTACTATTCCGCGAAACGGTGAAAACATAAAAATAAAACGATTGGCAACGTATTGAAAATTCGTATGATTGACGTTTGATGCACTTGTTTTGTATTCGAAACGATGCACGATGTATTATGTTCCTTCATGCAAATTTCTTTCGACACCTTGATGAGAATTCTAATGCGGAAAAAAGTAGTTGCTTTCTATCGTATAAACGACTTTTTGTGAATTCCTTTTTTTTTTTTGATAGTGAAAGGCCCCACACGAGCATCAACCTAAATAGAATATCAAATATGCGGAAATGAATCACCCTGTAAACGTTATCCTAATTTTTTTTTCATTACAATGAATCAATATCAATCGTTCATTAAAATGCTCGAACGAACGAAAAAAGACTTTTCTCCGAATCAGAGAAAGTTTAAAATCCAAAACTGTCAATCATGGAAAAATCTCGACGGAAAAGAATCCGAAGCTTTCACGAAGCTGTGTTATCATGGGTTTTTCCAACCAATTGTTATTCTACGTACATATAACTCGTATTTTTTTTTTCAAACCCGACGACGGATCGATCCAGTTCGGTGCTTCGCGCACTGCCGCTGCTATACTGCATGTTTACGTATAAAGCGACACGACGTGCCTGCACGTGCGCCTTTTCGCATTTTCAAGGCGAACGCTCGGCTTTACGCTATTGGAAAATCTTGCGGCGCGCTAATTGATAGCAAAGACTGCTTCGTTGTTGTTGCTTCTTTTCCGATTGGGTATTAGACGAGGTATGTTGGGTTATTTTGATGATCGACGGATGATTTCTTTTTCTACAATGATTGACGTATGAGTATAAGGAAATGCATGTTACTACTTATTAATGTTTTTTTTTTCGTCGAATTTGATAAGTGCAATAATGTTTTTTACGTGACGAAAAAATATTATTTATGACGATTGAGAAGTGCTTTTCACGATTTTTAATCTTCGATGTCATCTGTATAAAAAAGGTTATGAATCAAATACTATAAAACTTTTAAAACTAATTTTTTTTTAACCAATAAAAGTATTCAATAATAATTCAAAAATTTTTACAAATATAAATATTAGAAAAATCTTCAAAAATTATTTCATTTCTTAAAAAAAAAAACTCGTTTGAATAGCATTCACCCAATCGAATATCTCGCTGCAATCGATCGATCAATCCAGCATGAATGAACCAATAAATACAGAACTCCCCTTTTGAAAAGTCCACTTTGCGTTCTATATGTCAGAAGTTGCGTCTAGCTTGCGCGCCGGAATTCGCCTTTTTGTCCGCGGCCATTGTTCATTTGCAATTTAGCCGTGGCGTGTGTAATTAGGAGCGGAACGCGCGCGAAAGGGGGATTTGCAATGCACCTGATCTTGCTTTGCGAGTTAAAACGGTCACGTTGCTGTGCACACAGTTTTCGAATTTGGAAGGAAACTGCTTTTTTTTAATTACTTTTTGCGAAATACCGAATTGCAAATATAATTGATTCATCGTCGCAACGATAATACTCGGAAAAGACATTCAACAGATTGAAAATGAGTCAAAGGTCAGTATAAAACAGTGTGTGAAGTCCAATAAAGTATCAGTTCACTCTTCGGACTTCGCAAAGTTGTAAATAATTAATAACACTTCACATCCGATAAAACTATATATACAAAGTCCGCGATCGTACAACTGTAACAATCATCGCACGCTCGAAAACAAAGCTATAAATAATATCAACGCAAGTGTATAATAATTCGCAATCGTTCGTTAGAAAAAAAATAAAGAATTTGTTTTTCTCATTTCTTTTTTTTTTTTTGCAAACCGACACTATAAACCATTCACGCGGCCTTGCATCCTTTCATTAGTTGCACTTGCTCGCGTTTCGCAAAGGAGGGGGGGAGGGGGGGGGTATATATATATATCGCTTTCTGGAAAAGGGAAGGCACGCCGCGTCGTCGTCGTCGTCGTCGTAGTCGTCGGTTGCACGTGTGCAACTATCTCTCTTATACGCGCGAGCCTTGAAAGGTGACTCGATTATATTGCACGCGAGAATATTATTTAAATCACTTGGATTATGTTGTAATTTGAGGCACTTGACTATTGCTACTGCCGTGTTGATATATTACGCTTAATGACTGTGTGTTTATGCACATTTTCTGTATACGTTGTATAGGGTGATTGAGGTGAATAAAAGAAAATTTACTGGCGAGATAGTACTTAAATTCATTGATAAGTGGATGCAGACGACTCTTATTGATAGAAAATTTTCTAATGCAATAACATAAAACATTGACCATTTTTTTAATTAAATTATCAACAAAAAATGAAATTATCAAAAAAGTATGGCACCGTCTTGATTCATCATATTCAAACTGTACACGATTAAAATTCATGGCCAAAGTGATCATGGAGAAAATGGTCATGATGTACAGAAACTGCTCATGTAAAAATTCAAAGAATAAATTGTAAAAAGTAATTTTTTTTAATGTTGAAATTGAAAATATTCTCCATCAGTTTTTTGAATAATTGAAAAAACCTTTCACTGAAAAATTGACCATTGAATGATTCTACACCATTGTTAATTGCTTATCTGGGCGTAGACTATTTATTACACAGATCAGATTCTACTCATGGGACAAATTGAGCGCAATAAAATTTATCGCAAGCCAAAAATTACAGAATCCAATTGGATACCGCGTATGAGTATCAATACTTCATCAGTTTATGATCGAAAATGTAAATCCATAAGCCTTCAATTGTTGTGAACAATCATTTTACACCTTGGAGTATTTTTAAACGCCTGTTTCTACTTTCTATCGCAATATAATACTATCTAGACCCAGCAATTTTCGTGGGAATTTTTTATTCCTTTGGAAATTATGAACTGGTAAAGTCGCAATGGTCAAAATTTTGGCTTGTGGTTCGTTTCGACAACCACTGACCATGCTGCCCTCTCGAGCTTCGTCCAACTCTGATTCATCTTTCTATTGTATTCTAATGCTATACATGATGTGCACAAGAAGTTTTGTCGGGATTCTATTTTGTGTTTGGAAACTATGAACCGGTTAAGTCGCAATGCTGAAAATTTACATGAGCAGTTTCTGTACATGACCATTTTCTCCGTGGTCAATTTGGCCATGTAGAGAATTTTAATCGTGTACAGTTTGAATATGATGAATCAAGACGGTGCTAAAAGTATTCTTTGGTTGTCAATGTCTAGATGACAACAAATATGTACATATCCCTCTCAATTTTAAAAGAATCTTGCTTATACAGGTGTATACAAAACCTATATTCTAACAAGTAAACGCACCACGCATTCCCCGATATAGAACGAAGCCTCACCGACAGAAGGGGGAGGGGGGGTTGATAATGATCGAAAGTGAACGTTCCGCGTTGTAAAACCTCCGTGGGCTGTATAAAGGTCGACGAAGGACGTTTTTCTCCGACACTCCCTTATTAGAGATTAATAGCGTGTTGTATCTGGTCTGCGTGATATGATTCTGATTTTTCTTTTCGTTTATAATCGTGACTATAAAAAGAAACATGTAGAATACTATGTCTGCAACGGGCCTGACTCACCTATAGTTATTTATAGTTACAAGATGTTAAATGGGATATGAGGAAAGTATATATATTTTTCTCGTCTCATAGTTCTCTAATTAGAATATCGAATGCAGTTAGATTTATTAATTCATTGCCAAAAAAAACACGAACGTCATGGAACTTTATAGAAGATTCAAGTTCAAAACACCTCGTGATAACAATATAATTCCGATTGCATTCTTTTGCTGATTTGACGTATATATTCGACAATAATCGTCTTCGTAATATCTAAAATTATCAACTGTCTAAATCCGTCGAGAAATTCCTTATATGTACCGTTACATGATCGCGAGTCTGAAAAAAATAATCGCTCGTGATAATTTGCACTCCGACGACACGTGCAGTGTATATATGCAACTCGCGAAGTCACACCATTTTTGCGTCTAGTCATCTTCTTGGTATTTTTCTTCGCCTTCCGCTTTATTTTTTTTCTCTCTCTTTCTCTCGACGCGTCATCCCTCATTACTTTTCTCCTCTCAACGCGAAGGATACGGACACACGATTAATTGCCAGTTTACGATCGAGGGATGATTGCGGATTAAGGTCGACATATGAGTTGCGGTGTGATAATGGTTTCAAGGTTTTTTTTTCTTTGCGGTTCGATATGAAAAATCTAACGTTCTTGGATACACTTGAAATAAATATGTCTTTTTTTTTAATATAGTTCACTTTCGAAAAAAGAAACATTTTATATGTCGTTCTTTCTTGCGAAAGAGAAAATTTATTTTCGTAAGCGCCGCGGTGACTTATGAGCTTGTTTTTCAACATTAACGTCTCATTTTTCAAACCCAACTTAACATATTCCGTCTCAACGCCCGCAAAAAAAAAAAATAAAAGTCATTCATCAAAAAAAAAAAAAAAAAAAAAAGAAACGCAGTGACAAAATACAGAATCTAACGGTTACCAAGTCGATAAACAGGTAGTTTTTTTTATAAGTATAGTAACAGCAGCGTGTGCAGCTAAACGCCAACGTTTTCCGCGAGAAAAACGCACACGTGCGTGTGCTGTGCCCCCCCCCCCCTTACGTGGCAGCGTCCTCAATTGCAATTACGCGCTTTGCTGCTCGGAGTTCTATTATTGTTTTGTTTCTTCTCTTCTCTTCTTTTTTTTGCACTCTGTTGACGTTACGTAATAAGGGTGCGAAGATTATATATTTACGTCGAGAAAGTTTTTTTTTCGTAAGGAATAGGATAGATGTTTTCTTTTGGTTTTTTGACGGATTATGTACTCCTGCGTCGTTGGTGATTGAATACGTTTGTTTTTTTGAAACGCAATTGAACGTTGTCTGGGAATTTCTTCTATTTTTTCCTATCCATTTCATTATAGAATCGCAATGTAAATATTATGAATGTTCGATTCATGAGAACGAGTTTTGTATGAGCAACAACTGTTTGAAAATTTTATTTTACGAAAATTATTCGATGTACATAATTACAATTGCGTATTGCATTATGTACATAATTAATTATTTCTAAGACTTATTTTTTTTTCACTTAACTTTAAAATAAGATTTGCATCCAATATGAAATATTATTGCAATCGATCAAAAAAAAAAGCCATCAATTTATCCCTCGTCATTTAAACTTTCAAAACACTCTCGATTTCCGAACAGGATGCGCGCACATTAGCTAAAAAGTTGCACATGTCACGAACGATGATTTTTTTTTACGTAATCCTTTTAATACATTATATAAATTGAAATATGCGTCGTTGCACCACACGACGAAACAAACTTTCGCTTGCGTGCAAATCTGCATTCTAATAACGCATCGTCTGTGTATTCCAGTTTGGATGGCAGATCGTGTAAGGACGAGATATACAGAATGGGCCTTGGCGCCGGATACTGCGAGGGCAATCTCAATTTCGCAACAGCCTCCGAGGATGACGAAGTCTATACCAAGAAGAAAGTCTCGAGGGTGAGTTTCAACGTCGTTGTATGTTTCATCATCGATTCCATTATTTACTTTTTTTTTTACTTTTCGTCGGCCGTGAGATTTTTTAGCAAGTGGGTTTCGTTTGTTTCCTCTTTTGCGAGGTGAGGTGGCGCGCTGAAATTTACAAGTTCATTAGCATGTTATTGAAGCGATGATGTATGAGACTTTGTTTCTTGCTATTAATCGGTGGGAGAGTTTTACGTTTTAAAACGTTTGAGTTTTTATATGGTTAGCGTGTTCAATTTGAGTGTTTTTTTAACGAAATTAATGCACTATTAACAACATTAAAAAGTAAATTATTAAAATGAAAAAAAAATTATTTGCGTCACTAAGTAATTGACATTGTAAAAAAAAGGTCAATCTACACACTTTGATACGAGATGGACCGATCAATTGAGATAGTATTCTATACTCGCCGGTTGATCATCGCACGACAAGATTAATCCAGAAAAAATGTATGCCAACTGCACTTGAATACTGCGTATAACCGTTCAACAACAAACCTAATGTCCAACCTATACGTAAAATCTACACCAAGGCCACAACATTATTTTGCTTTCACATGGGTGGGAAAAAACCCCCCGCGCGTCGGCTAACAGATACAAGAAAAAAAAAATTCGAAACACCTATCATCGCCGTTGTCGTAACGTAATATTTGTGCAGTGAGCAACGAAAAAAGAATGTCGGCACGTGCTCCTCGCGCGCATCGTCTTTCCTGCTTCGAAACACGCGTTGAGAATTTAGGCCATTCGACTCACACATACACGGTATTAGTGAGAGGCTTTTCCGCGTTGACATCGCGAGCTCTGATGCAATGGAGTTTCACCTGCGTGAATATGCAGTTCGTGCGATGATGATGATCGTTGCCGCATATACGCTCTTTGCGTGAGCAGGTGTAACAAACGTTATGGGTTTTTTTTTTGACATGCGGAGTTTGTCTTTCTAACGTGTTTTTCTTGGAATTGAAGTTTCGAACACGTGTCTTTTTCTTTTTGAAATTAAAAGTCATATTGCAGTTTCGGTATAGTTTTACCAGTTTTAGATATGGATAACGATAGCAATTATTGTTTCCTTCAATATTTTTCGTATTTTATATAACAAGTAGTTCTTCGAAAACTCTTTGAATTATTTTCGCATCGTGTACGAGGAAAATATTTTGCATAAATTATAAGCGATGAACGGTGTAGTTTTTTTATTTCCTCGTCTTTATTTTTTTGGAGCAAATTCCACGTATTAAATTTTTTGTTCTTGTTATTGTGTTTATTATTTTCGGTGCAGAAATGCCAGAAAAAATCTACTCATCAACATGCAAAGTACGAAGATCATTAAAAAAATGTTATCGTTCCCGATAATTCACAAAATTAACATAATCATATGTATGCTCAAAAAAAAAAAAATTTATTGCACTCGCTAAAATACCAAGTGCCAAAAATACCAAATTCGAGACGAAAATATACGCGCAAAGCTTAAAAGCCGATCGTCATATAGCTATAAGTACGCGTCGCGTGTGCTGCACGTGTGCAAAAATCGGCGGCCGGAAACTCGCGCGACCGAGATTTATATCGGTCGCTCGTGCGCTGAAAATAGCATAAGCCAACATTGTCGTCGTGATTGTTATTAACGAGGAAAATTGTTGCGAATTGCCGACGATTCTCGTTCTTGGCTTCACTGCGTTATACGAGTCCGCTGAATGTAACTGTTTTTTTGCTGGTGAAATATTATAATACGTGAGTTGGTTTATATCAATTGTTTATTTTTTAAGAACTCGAATAAAAATTGTTGTTTTCAATTTTTCTCGTGAAAATGATATTCAAACAAAGCTTGCGTTTCATTTCTACTCTTTCGAAATAGAAAAAAAAATTGTATATGAAAATCACAGCTTTTGTAGTCACTACAAGGCTTGAAAATCTCGGGCATTGTCAGTCAGTGAATTAACCCGATAATAATCTAAACTCGCGAGTCGCATATTCGATCTCGCAGAAAAATCTAGACTCTCCGATATGCATCTGCTCGCATATTTATAGCCACACAAAGCTCCGCTACCTGTTGAACTCTCGTTTGCAGGTTTGTTCAACTCGTCGGCAGTCCGGTTTAAGAGAGGTCAGGTTCGTTCTTTCCTAACAATTTTTACGCTTTTATAGACTCGAGAATCTTCAATATATCCTCATTTCTATTTTGAATCGATGCCAATTTTTTCTTCTTCGGCGCTTCCTGTTTGCCATTTCGTCGCGTGTTTTTTAACCAAGTGCTAAGCGTTAGAATCACTTGTTGCTCTTTTTTTTTTTGCGTCGCCACACACGCTTTGTTTTCGCGTTGTGTGCATTCGCTTTTTTTCGTAAAAAGAAACTCGAGGTTAGACACGTGCACACGGAATTGAAAGTATGATTATGATTGTTGTTTTTGATAAACACCTTGTTGAGCAATTAATAAAACATCGGTAGTTTATTTATTTATTTATTTATATAATACCGGGTATTTATTTTAATCGATGTTGATAAAAAATTCAAATGGTAATTTTCTTGCCATTATCAATTCTTTAAAATGGAATATTCTTTGTTTTAAAATTGTCGTGTTACAAGTATAATTTTTGACAAAGTTGTTGTTATCATCTCGCGGTTGACTTACGTGGATATCATTGTTTTTTTAAATAATTTTTATTTTTTATTTCATTTTCGACTCACTGATAGTCATAAACATATTAATTCAGTATATAACAAGCTGCAGATTTACAAATGATGATTCAGTTTGATAGATATCTAGCACTTAATTTTCTTCCAAGACAATAATCTTTTTTATCGAATTTCCAAGAAATAATTTGAATAAATAAGAGTCGATGTTCACTGGAAATCCAATCAAAAAAAAAATATTTTCTTTCGCACCTTTCCTAAAAACAATCATTACCCTGTAAAAATATCGTCGTAATAACGCTTTGTCACACGCAGTACGTCTCGGAGCCCAAAAATAGGCGTAATATCACGCATCAATGTCAATTATATACAATCGCGAACGAAAAAGCTAAAGAGCGCAAAGACGCACATCGACGGCAGAAGCAACACGATCGTTATAGGGATAAACCGTTACATGTATATGCGCGGCTAGACGGCGTGAATTGTTATCTAAAAGATGGCACGTTTTGTCAAATGTGATCGCTGCGAGGTGTGTGTACCTATATACATCCAACGCGTCGCTTCTCTTCATATATTTTTTTCCATATACACGTGTGTTTAGTGACTCCTCTCTCATATACTCTCCTTGTGACTTGCGAAAAACTCGTTTTTTTTTTACGAAATGACGAATTAACCGGACAAATAGAACACTAAAATAGTCGGACGTATGGCCTTGAACTACATAGATCACTCGACGCTGCTTTTTTTTTTCTTTTCTTTTCGACGAATTGTGTTCGACAAACGGATATAACAACGTACTGAGTTGGCAACTTCTTTTTTTTTCTTTTCGTCGATTGGATGACCCGATTTCGAAAGTATACGAGCGATGAGTCGTCGGAATTACTTGCGTTGTCACGCGCGCCCGCGAAATTCTCTTAAAATAACTTTTTTTTTCGGGTGGACTTTGATTTTGCAAGCTTTGAGGGTTATTTATTATTTTTTTTTTTCAAATCGAAGAAATATTGAGTTGACATCGTATCGCATATTCGATAAATAACGAATTTATATATGCATTTCCAATTAATTAAACTCGCGTTTCCCGTTGATTGAACAATAAAAAATTAATACCCCACGCATACACACGCATTTTTTTTATTTATTCGGGCGTCACGCGAGAGTCATTTAATGATATCTCGTAATCCGTCGTGTCGCGCGCAATTTAGAAAGCACTTTCGCGAACGTAAAGTATAGATGTATATACGAGCGGGCGCGTCGTCACGTGAGTCGAGTGGGAAAACTGTGAGCGCATAATCGTTCAGTGAAACTTTCCTCTATTTGTCATGAATGCCACAGCGTTTCACCGTACAGTGATTGCTAAGTCAGGTGCGCTTGTGTGTATGTGGATGGACATTTTGTATATGTATATTTCGAAAAAAAAAATGTTTTTTTTATTGGATGCCTTGCGAAATGGTTGTTGCGTTTGATGAAGAAAGTATTCCGCGTTCTTGGGATATGAGTGTGAAAATTTATTGGGTGCACGCACTTTTTTTTTGCGATATGTGAATTCCTAAACTGGATTTGCATAAAAATTTGTTTATAGACAGGAAACATTTATCTACATTAGCGTTTCGATATGCTAATAAAAAAAAAGTCACTTTCTTTCAAGAAATACTTACTTCAGTAAACTTCACGCGTGCAATTAAAATGAAAAGTGGTTTGAAAAAAAAATTTTCCAGAGAGAAAGTGCACATTCGCCTTGCATGCGACGCAGATAACGTAATTGTCAATCAATTGGAATTAAAATTTTTAATTTACGACCAATCGATCGAAATGATTTTCCAACCGATCGAATGCAATAATTTGATAAACTTGATTTTTTTTGCAAGTAAAAAAATTCATCGAGCAAACTAAAATTTAACCGAGAAAACTCAAACCGCAAACGTCGGCAGTATTCGGAATCCAGCACGTGATGTCGAAAGCAAATTCGCGCAAAAGCCCGCTGGCGTCATCTTCTCATCGCGATACGAACTTTACGAGGTCGATAAGTCAAATACGCACACAACGCACCGATTACTTATTTTTTTCACTTCTTTGTTTCCTTTTTTTTTGGTCATGGCTGTCGTTTACCCGAAGGTTACGGCCTACTAATTTCGCGAGGTATATATGTATATATACATGTATATTCGATTGTTTGAACAAGGATTCGTTGTTTCCCGTCGTGTTTTTTCAAGGCGCCAACTTTTATCGCTTCTCAGCGCTAATTTATCCTGTTTGGGTGGGCCTATCCACGAACTTTCGAGAAGCTTGTATTTTTCTGTCGATTAGATTTTTTTTTTGTCACGGTTGACGTAACTTTTCGCGTAATTATTATGCGAACTCGTTTGATATAATAAATTTGTGTGCGTGCAACGAATCGATAATTATTTTTTTTTCCTTTCGTCGCAATTTGGTCGTATCGATAAGAGGTCAATTCGAAAAGCCATTTCAAACACGTTTTCGTTTCCGATCGATCGCTCATTGTTTCGTTAATTGTCATGCGAGCCACGAGTAATTTTTTAATTTAGGGAGGAACGATAAGAAACATTGTACAAGTTATTGACGATAATTTAATTTTAATTCCATTTGACATGCTCGACGTATCGTGTATATTTAGAAAATATGCAATCTAGTCTATTATTTTGAAACCTTTTAAAAATTATTTATTACACATTTCAATTTGCACTCAATAAATCAAACTAACAACCTCGTTATTCAAGCGAAAAAAAATATACAAAAAATTCAAGATCCACAGGGCAGATCTTTCAACCCATTTGAATTACAAAATCCACTCGAGAATATTTTCGTTCCTCGTTCTTTTTTTTGCGCAAGCATCACTGCGCGATGCTTCTTCCCGAAAAAGGACATTAGCGTGCAAAAGCGAGACTACGTGTTGTACGACACGCGCACTCAGGAATACCTGCGATGGTTTTTTTTTGTCGGTCACGGCCCGTGACTCAAGTTCCTTCAAATGCATGCACTGTACACGCGCATATACATACTATACGTAAAAGAGTGTTTCGACAAATAAAAGGTAAAAAAGAAAAGAAGAGTGGTTCCCGGAATTTTTTACGGTGTGTTGTAATTGTCAAAGTGAGTTTCGGCTGCGATGGCGTAATGTCAGGGTTTACAATAGCATTGGTTCTCGATGAATTTGAATGTAAATTTCGCTATCGAAAGAATTTTTTTTATTGCTTTGATGTTTCATTCAATGCAAGGTATTAATTGAGTACAACTCGTTTAAAACAATGGCGAAAGATCCTTTTAGCCTCGCGTAAATAATCGAGCACATACATATATATTTCAAAAGTGATACACAATCTTTTAAAAAATTCGGCCTTTTCGAGTTTAACGCTGATTTGACAGAGGCCTTAATTGCCAGTTAAAAGGTGAGGCGCATGGCTGTAAACGAATAAAAAAACACAATGAGACGTGCGTCAAAAGCAAATTTCTCGCGACATTCGTTTTATTATAATTCGCGCTGAACCGACCAACAAACAAAAATCCGGTCGATTCAATAAAAAATATCGCCTGTTTTCAACCTCAAAGATCCATTAGCAACGACATCATTTATTCGCAAAAATAAAATACACACAAAGTTTTCAAGAGCGTAGAAAAAAAATAATTCATCAAAAAAGTATCAACAACACAGACGCTTTTATTTCTAGCCAGCGCGAGTTATATATTCGCCGTCCAACATCGAAAACACACACCTCGGAAAATAGCGAAACAAGTGTATTTTTCTCCGTGAAAAACTATACATTTCCGAATGAATCACACACAACTCCCTCGTGTGATTCACACACACGTTGTCGTCGTCGCGTTACATCGCACGTGAGTAAACGCGATCCGCAGGGTGTCGTATTTTTATATAAAAAGAAGATTTTTCTCCGACGAGCGAAAAACGAATGAAAAAAAAAAAAAAAGAAAACACGTGAGCGCGCGAGAATAAAATGCCTACGTGACTGTAGAGATGCGCGCGGAGGGACGACGAGAATGTGGGTCGACGATGATGATGATGTGGGAGCCTATGGTATTTCCTGACGTAGTAGATGATCGTTATGTATCCAAGTCGAATTTATATCTTCTACGAAGTCGTTGTTTGCTCAACCACACACG
This sequence comes from Galeopsomyia nigrocyanea, assembly GCA_035047105.1. NCBI lineage: Eukaryota > Metazoa > Arthropoda > Insecta > Hymenoptera > Eulophidae > Galeopsomyia > Galeopsomyia nigrocyanea. Next base: position 10,727,045 of record JAWWMK010000001.1, on the reverse strand, counting down.
TGTCTATGTATATCGTCGCACCTATTGCGATATAATATCTCATCGCGCTTTGATAATAAAAAAAAACAAAACTCTCTAAGTTTTTGTTTTGATAACGCGTGTATAAAGTTATATCTCTTCAATTTCTTGTTTTTTTTTTTGTAAATTTTTCGCTGAAACTCCTGAACGCGCCGGAATTATACTTTTCCAAACCCTTTATCAAGTGAAAACACACATCCGGTCGGCGCGTGCTTGCGGCTTTTAGTTCGCGATAATTTATCGTGTGCTCCGGTTCTATGCTCATTCAAGTGCTTGCACGTGTGCGACATGCACTTGCGGTCACATGTTTGTGTGCACTTCGAAGCTCTCCTGTTTCTTCGTTCTTGTTTTTATACCAGAATACGTCAAGATTGGAAAATATTTCGTTTTGAATTATTAATTATTCATGGCTTGATCGATGATTTCTGATTCATAATTTAAAAAAAAATAAATTTCTATCTTTTAATCAAAACAAATAAAAACGATCAAGGTTATAACGCTTCTTCAGTATTTTTCTCATGTACGTTTTTCAATAGTTAATAATTACTATTTTTCACGTGCAAAAGTCCTTCGACTAATCACTCAAAAAAATAAACCGTGCACAGAAGAAAAATAAAATACAAAGCGTCTCTCTTGAACAAACGCAGACTTTCCTCAATCAACCAACAAAATAACACACAAGAGTGTACTCACGTCGGTTCATATCATTTAGCAAAAAAAAGGTCGTTCGTTTCGTTTTGAATGCGCGCTACGACGGCGACGGCAGCTTCGGTCGACCTACACCTCTATATTGCGCGCTGACGGAGAGGTCTACGATCTCTTACTCGATGCATGCGTCGACGTTGACCTAGAAAGTATGTATATACGCTATATACTAACACAGCCATCGAGTGAGCATGTGACTGACGGGTGTGTTAACCCTCTTTGATTATATACATACCTACTCGCTGTATGTGTGTGTGTGTGTGTGTGTGTGTGTGTGTGTGTGTGTGTGTGTGTGTGTCTGTGGAAAAAAGCTGCCAAACACGTGCTCGCCAATGTTTAATCGATTCTTCTTTTTTGTTTTTTTTTTTACTTTATGCGTTGATCGATATTTTCATTCAAGTACGTTCGTCTCGTAAATCACAGCGTGTAAAAACAATATTGGATCAACCTACTTTCCCCATTGCCCAATCGGACGATTCGAGAAGAAGAAGAAAAAATAACACGCGTTCGGCGATTGAACGGTGAATATAAGGAATTAGTGATACGAAAAAAAACTCTAAAAATAAAAGCAGAAGAAAAATCAGGTTTAATCAATGAGATGAAATTTTTACTCATCGATGAGCGTATGGGAGGTTCCCCAAACGAAAAAAAAAACGCTTGTATAATACTTGTAAAAGAGGCGTGTGAACGGCTAACTAATCGGAGATCCCGAGGGATATAAATGTATATTTTAATGGCGTTTATGTCACGCAAGGAAAAAAAAAGTGTTATCTACAAGAACTTTGTAGAACGATTTTTAGATGGGCATATCCAAATTTTTTTTCGTTCTGTACGGTTTTTTTCAAACTCGACGGTGTTTATTTTCCGGATAAAAATTTAATGATTTGAATTTCATGTACGTGTTTCGGTCACGAGTTTCGGTAGCGAGAAATATTTTTTTAATTAGTATGTGTGCTGTTTAATGGAGTTGACGCGAACAAAACGTGTGTGTATATGAACATCATATATTTTTCATGAAAAAAAGACTTTAATTTATTCGAGTTGCAACAACAACAAAAAAATCACTGCAACGTATCGTAAAAATTCACAGCGGCAGACAAAACATAATGCAAGTTAAATATATGCATCGCGTATATTCCGCGATGCGATCGCGTCACGTGAAAACCAACAAGCGAATGTGCAAATGTCACGCGTACATACATATATATGTATATACAAGTAACTTCTGGCTGAACTCTTCGCGGAGCAAGTGTCCTCGTCGAGATAAAGCCGAAGAAGAAAAGAAGACGAAAAAACAGAAATCTCGACGATTCAACGAGGCCGAGTTATCATCTCGAGAAGCCGGATCCAACTGGAGCCGCATGATCTGTCATAATTTATCGTGTTTTATAATGGTGATAAACTGTGATCGAAAATTTGCGCTCAAAGGCGAAGGCTATTTCCAGATTCTTCGACCGAACAAAAAAAAGAAGAGAATTCTTGACGTGATCGACAGTTTATAAACATTGATCAGTCGAGTGGTCGAAAATCGGGGTCATTAGGCGCGCATGTGAATGAACTGATTAGATTTGATCTATCGTAAAAGTTCAAATTTGTTTACAACCGATTTAGAACAGCTCGTGTCTATTTTGTAAAATTTGTTAAAAAAAAATTAATTATTTTTTGTCATAAAATTATCAATATTTTACTTTTCTATTAACAGAAAAAAGCTTAATCATCCAATCGATAAATCATAAATCGCGTCTAGCTTTCACTTAGAAAGCTCTCTCTCTCTCGCTCTCGCCCCCCCTTGATACTTAACAAAATTACGCAAGGCGCACGTTTGTCGCCAGTAGTCAAGATTCACGTGTCGTTACATCTCGCACACGTTTCCAAACACTAGCTTTGTCGCGAGGAGCGAAGAGAGCGCGGAAAGTTTCTTTTTTTGCTTTTTCGCAAGTTCAGCACGCGGGCACGTTTTGTTATCGGCCTCGTGTGTGTATATTTTTTTCTTCTGTTGGTTTGTATCCTCGGTAAAAGGAATGCAAGATGGATGCGCGTGTTTCGAGTTTACAAAAAACTTTTGAAGATCAAAGCAAAAATTGTTGTCGAGATCGAGACACATTGGAATGCGGCCTTTTTTTTCTGATTTCGATAACGAATTTCCCGCTTAAGGTGGCTCCACCAAATATTGATCAATGATAAAATTGAAAAATTATTTTTTTATGTATAGTATTTTACACCAGCTTTCAAATGCCATTAAAAAAATTAGGGGTTGCCGATCTAATTTGGGAGAAATAAATAATCAAAGTTGAGCTCTTATACATTGGTAAAATAGAAGGTTAGGCTCACTCGCGTCAAATATTTTTTAATAACTTTAACAATAGATGACATATTCTTTCAAAAAACTATTATGTTACACAATAATACTTATTGAAGATATATCTGGAAAGAAAAATACTGGTTGCCGAAGTAATAATAGCAATGAGACAGAAAAATATGCCAAATCGTCGCATTTCAGGGACGAAAACGATAGAAGGGACGACTTAAAAAAATTCTATTTTCACTATTTTTTCACTAATGGATATAGAATTATATATTTCTGAACGATTAGTTTAATATTTAATCGTTATATGTATTTATTTCTATTAATAAGACAACGATTCGATGAAACCCCCAATGGGGCCCCGACGTAATACGGCGCGTCCTGATGGAGCCACCTTAAATTTAGCACTCGAGAGTTAATTATAAATACCGGTAGTAATGACTGATTTCACGATTATATTTTGATTTGGCGCTGTAATTCAAATTCTTTATTGATTGGTTGGATACTGTTTGCTAGGTGGCGTTGTATAATTATAATCTTATATAAAATATAGCCGTTTGGAAAAAATTAATAGGTTGCCCCATTTCCAGCAGATACCGTTTCATAAAAAATGACTTATTTTGTTTTCTACAAATCATGTTAATAAATTGTAAAATCTTACTTCTTAAAAACAAAAAAAAACTTACTCAACTACTCGTGTCTGAAAATACATGATTTATTTGCGTACTCGAAGCGCAAAGCCAATAAATATCCGCTCGGCGTAGTAGATTTTATTTTTTACATCGTCGCGCAGCTATCAGTCTCATTATTTTCTACTCCATTAATTGAGCTCGGAACGCACGCACGCACCAAAGGGGGGAACTCTGCTTGTGTCGCTTATTATCTCCTTTCCAGAAAAATCCTGACCCCGGCGACCCATTGACGTGCATACATATCGTGCTCGAATAATAAAAAAAAACTAACCAGTGATATTCGGTTATTTTCGCTTCTATAACTGCCGAATTTAGTCATCGTCACTGTCGCTGCTGTTGTTGTTGTTGTAACGGAACTTCCTGTTTGCGTCGCTCACCGCTCTGTTATAATTGTCCGCGCTATTAATAAGCAACGAGGTGCGAATCGAGAAAGAGAGTTGCAACGAGCTGATTTTCACGTGACAAATACTATAAATATATATATATGTATGTACATGAGTGACCTTTGTATATTATTAATTTCACACAAACGTTATCCATCGTGTTTTTTTTTTCTTTTTGTATCGACAAGCGATTTGTTTTGTACGGAGATCTCGTGACGTCAATTGGATTATCTTTGAATTATTTTCGTGATTATTTTTCTTTTCTGCGTATATAAGATGATCGAAAAACTATATAATATATAACGATATATAACGACGATGAGATGTGCAGACGTGACAAATGTCACGTAACTTCGGACCGTGCAATCCTCTTATAAATCCGGCGATCGACGAATTTTTTATTCAGGCCGCTTTCTATCTTTACTTCTTCCGTCCATATATTTCGTGGATTATACAAGAACTTTCTTTCTCGAATTTCGGATTCTTACTCAATCTTACGCGTTTGCTACAAATTATCGACAAAATTTAACATACAAATCCAAAAATCTCTATAATTAAAAATTCTTCCTCGTGAATCATCTCGAGATAAAGAAAAAGAAAAAAAAATTATAACACAAATAAAACAAACTTTATATACTCGACAGAGGCGTACGTGATATTTTTAAAGTAAATTCCAAATCGTACGACGGACGAAAAAGAAATCACATGATCAGAAATTCCAAAAAATTCCGTCAGCCGTCCTTGCCCCTCTATCACGGCATCCCATCTCTCCTTTAAACTTGTCGCTCGCTCTCTCTCTCTCTCTCTTCTCTGTCTCGTAAAAAAAAAAAGGCTCGTGTGAGAAAAACGTGCGTGCGTCACGTGCGAGGTAACGTTCCGCGGCGTCAAACACGTGATTCCCCTTCGACGCGAAGAGTGGGGAGGTCTGGTCGTAAAAAAAATGAGGCGAGCGAGGAGTAGGAGAAGAAGCGGCTCGAGGCTTCGACACTCACCACAACTCGACCGACCGGCTATTACGTTCGCGGACTTCGCGAGTATCGCACGCGCACGCATCGACTTTTACAAAACAGTGTTACATTTTGTTGTTGTTTTCTGCGTATAGTGTCGTTTTATCAACGAAGTGATTTTTTCATAACAAGTTTTCGTGATCGATCATGGTTACGCATAGTATGGAGAACATTTTGAGTATGCAGTATTACGCGCCGGTGAGCGACGAGACACTGCACTCGCCACCTGCACGCAAGAAGCGATGTGTCGCCAAAGAGGTGATTATGTCGATTTAGTTGCGTTCCGGGGGATTTAATCGCGTGAATTCTCATATTGTGAAGTGCGAATATAATAACATTTACTTTGTGCTATATGGTTTTGCCAAATATTTGGACGAGTGATTAATGTTTGACGAGTGATGATGATTGATTTGTGATGACTATGTCATCGATTCGTAAGCATCGATTTCTTCTTGGAAATGTTATCAGCTTGTTTTTTTTCTGTTGAAGTGCTGTTTTGAAGTTCAGTTGCACTCTGTTTATGTGTTCGATTGCAAACAGCTTCTGTCGATAAACGTAATTTTTTTTTTTCGTTGATCCAGCTTCATTGCAATCAGTTTTTTGTTTTTATCGAATTGCTGGTTAATTTTTGTTTTATTGTGGATATTCCGTAAAGCTTGCAAAAAAGTTGATGAAAAATATTTTGCTCGGGATTTCCAATAATATTTGGAATTTCTTAAAAATCAACTGTTGTAATTCTACTTCCAGCACGGAAACAAAGCTGACGTATTCAAGGATTCGATGGCACTAATTGTGTGATGCTTGCAAGCTTTTGGGAGGCGGCTGTTCCATTTAACGGAACAACTCTTTCCAGAGGTGTGTTTGCGTTTAGCGCATTAACATTGCAGTCGCTTTCGTCGATCTTTTAAGTTAATTTTAAATACCATGTCTGACCATATCAACCTCGTACTACTTAAAACGTTTACGTGATCCCACAAACTCGTTTCATCCTGCCTGACCATATCGCCCTCGAACTACTTGAAAAGTTCAATATTGTTTTACGGGTTCCCATAAATACTCGAAATAAAAAAAAAATCCAACGATCACATAAAAATTTAATTCGTCTCTTCTCTTCGCAACAAAACGTGCGCCGGTGATAAAAATAACCCATAACACGAGCTATATCACGTTCGACACGTGACATCTCGTATTAAAGTGCTTGCGTTCGACCTACAAAATCCGAGCGAAACGCAATACTATAATTTGTCCCCCTAAAAATGTGAGTCAATGTGTAACGTATCTTCTTTTATTCGTCTGTTTCAGCAAGATCCAATGTCTCACAGGATCATCGAGAAACGCAGGCGAGACCGCATGAACAATTGTTTGGCCGATCTCAGCAGACTCATTCCAGCTGAATACTTGAAGAAGGGAAGGGGTCGCGTTGAGAAAACCGAAATCATCGAGATGGCCATTCGTCATATGAAGTACCTGCAAGGTGTCAGACAAGGTATGTGTCATCAACATAAGTTCTGTTTCAAACAAATAGAAAAAAGAAATTTAGCAAATCTAACAATAATTTTTTTTTTATTTATTCAGACACGAAACATCACACACCAGTATCGTCGGTGCACAACGTGCACGGCGAGGACAGCGTCGACAGCGTGACGCACCCATCAGTCTCGGCAGCGAGCGCAGCCGAACACTACAGGCTTGGCTACCAGGAGTGTCTCAGCGAAACAATGCACTTCCTCGTCGAAGTCGAAGGTTTCTACGCGAGAGATGCTCTCTGCCTTCAGCTTATCAGCCATCTTCAGCAACATTGCGAGAAAATTGTCGCTACGAGTAAGTTGTTTTCTTTTTCATTCGGTTGAAGTTGAAAAAAATTACAAAGGAATTGCTGTAACTAACGATTGCTTTTATTTATTTTAGGTGACAGATTAGGATTTCCACATCCAGTAGATCTACCGACAACCAACGGCACAGCTTGCAACGGCGTCTCGCCATTCGCCCACGTAAACGGTGGTATACCAGCGTCCACATGCCCAACAAGCCATTCCATCAGCAATGGACTTGGTCTTCTCAACAACAACAATTCTTCGATTCTCAACAACAACTCATCGTCTCATCCACTATTGCACAATGGAAACAGTAGCTCCGATAGATGTTCAAGTTCCGGTGTCTCCTCGTTTGACTCGACCGAATCGCGACCACCACGTCCATTGCTGATACCACCACCAAGCCTCGTCAGCGACGATAGTAATCACAGTACTCACTCTCACGTGTCGTGTCATCAACCTATGCAGCTGGACACGAAACCACCGACAAATTACAAATTCAAAAATTCCATCAAACAGAGGTTTTCCGCCGATCAGAGGATAAAGACATCGTCATCTCCGCCACCCTCAGCGAGTAGCTCCGAAGCGTCACCGAAACATCAAGCAACGGCTACACACCAAGGTGTTCCTATTTTCGCGTTACACGACAATGGTGGTTTCTACATACCGTTGACGGTCGAGGCATCGATGTTGAGGCCGCATATGGGTTACACAGCGGATCTTGGACCTGAAACTGTTTTACATCCGGTTACGATATCTGTGAATTTCAATCACTCGATGCCACCTGCGTGGTCGCATCAAAGTCCAACTCATCAGATTGAGTGAGCAACGAAATGTTGGTGTTCGTTGATTATTGGATTTATAGACTGTCTTGGCTCTGATGATGATGATGATGGTCGTGTGTTTTTCTAGGAGGCCTTTTTATTTGTTCGTCTGGTATTCGTCAATAGTATTTTTTTTTTTAAACTCTAGCATTTTTTTTTTGTAAAGGATGGATCGTATTATATTTTTTCGTATATACTGCGAGGAGAACGAAATTTTTCAATCGCACATTATATAATGAATGAAAAGAAGATCCAATCAAAAGTGAAAAAAAAAATGAAATGATAAAAAAAGTGATGAAGTCTGCCGCAGCATTTACCTATTGTCGACTATCGTGGATTTATGGTTTCTTTATATTCCAGAATTGCGCGGAATCTTGTTTCTTCGATGCAAGTCGTTTCTGTAAATTAAGTTGATAGTTTTTTTTCTTTGTGTTAAGCCGGAATTTCGAAGGTGGAAAACTTGCGGACTTTTGAAAAAAAAAAAAAAATTACTACACGGTTGGAATCAAATGAAAAAAAAAAAGAAACGGCGGCTGTTAATTTTTTAATTTCTCAATTCGACGCTTTGACTTTTTTTTTTTGTAACGTACTGTATAGCAGTTATAAGGCGAGTATTGTTAACTTTTCGCAAGTTCAACTGGATGATAATCAGTTTTTGCTCGAAATTGTTACGTTTAATAGCTTTATAAATGTTGAAGACTTTTTTGAATTTACGAATATAAGAGATGTATATGTATATTTTTAGCTTGTAAATTTTTTTGAATTGATCGTGAAAAAAATAATGAAATGCTCCGTTTTTTTGAAAATTCTCTAATCGTTTCCAACATATTTTGTGTAAAAAAATGTTTGACAACGACGGTGCATTTCAGAGCTCTTGTTGAACGTACTTTCAATTGTGTATTATTTTCCAACTGTGTAAATTTGTGATATTATATTCGACATACGAATGATGTAACAAAAAAAAAACAAAGAAATCGTAATTTGCGAGACAGCAATCAATTGTTTATCTCAAGAAAGCAAAAAAAAAGTACTAACAAATCAAGTTACGGTTTCGCGTTTAGGTCGTAAGTGAGAAAGAAATATATCTGCCGGAATTTCGGATGCGCAATAATTAAGTTATAGCATTACCTATAAAATCACAACAAACAAACAAACAAAAAAATTCAACAAAAAGAAAAGAGATGCGTTTATCGTTAAGATTGTATAATTGTTAAGTATGTAAAATATAATGATGAAGAAGATGAAGATGAAAAAAAAATAAGCTGCAAAGCTATCGACTCGCGTGTGGCGAGTCGAAGGCTGACGGGCAGCGGGCCTCAGCGACACAAGACTGACCGAGACCTGCATTACACTGAAGAGAAAACATTAAACATTTTCCTTCTGTAAAATCACCCATACACTGCATTAACTATTATTTGTACATACATACCATGCTTAGCTGTATAATACGATGTTGAGATATGAGTTTGTGAGAGGAATAAATTATATATATTTACCGTATTTAGGATCAATGTTTTTTCATTTATAAGTTCCTTCACAATCAATAGCTAGTTAAGCTTTTAGTATTTACTTATTTACTTTTTTATGAAACTTAAAAAGAATATTTGACAAAAAAAAATTTAGTTGATTGAACTGGATATATCATCCATGTAATGAATATCTAGATAATTTAATTGAATTCGGACGTAAAATTAATGTGTTCTCTTTTCTGATGACGCCATCTATTAGAATGTAATATATACAGATCTTAAAAAATCAGATAAAAATCTCAATACAAAATATTTCGAGAAAGTAGGAAAATTATAAACTTACAATAATATAGAGTATCAAAACGTTCTTGTAGTTACTACTAAATGAAATGAAAATTTTGTAGCCCCGTGATGCATACTACTTTGCCCACATTGTAGTACGAAAGGCAACTGAACTCAGCAAGTTGTCTGAAGATACAGTAATTATTTTCCACTGACTGGTAGAATTCTTGCATAATCAATATTAAAAATAAATAATATCGAATTCTATAAATTAAGGAGAATAAATAGGACAACAAAATTGAAAAACAAAACAATTCAGTAAACGCTAATTTTATTCAACTAAAAATTAAAAAAAAAACATACATAAGATAAATAACACAGACAACCTGCGGTAGAATAGAAAAAAAAAGCATTCAAAAAAAATAGAGTGATAAAGTCAAGAGGATGCATTTTCAACTACGATGAATGCGGGATAAAAATATATGTCAACGAGAGTGGCGATTAAAAGTTGTTATTTTATTACATCAACATAATACTGGCTATGAGGGGAATGCGGGGGGTAAACGCAATTCGCAGAACGCGCCTACAATGTTTTCATTTTCGTGTATATATCATACATCATATACGTGATACTTGAGGGGTGGAGGAGGAGGATTCGATTAAAGGATTTCATAGAAGGGGGAGAGAAGGTTAAATGGCGACTCAGAGAGTTACATGGTTTTCAATGGTCAATCCCCGTATTTTCTACCGTTTTACATATTATTATTTTTTTCTTTTTTCTTCGTTATAATTGCCGATCGTTTTCGCGTACAATATAATAATTCTTCGCTTGCGAACTCATCATCCAAATACATCCAAGGTCAGCCACGTCAGAACTTACGATGCTCGCGCGCCTTATTCATCTCGATTTTCATGTTTCTTTTTACTGGTTCATTTGTTGATTGGTGATATATAATAATCGCTACAAAATTAAACAATCACATTTTTTCTGTAACATGCCCTTATTCGTTATAACCGAACGACGATGACGACGTGCGTTCGCGTTTGTTTCATTTCTTCATCAAATTTTTTTTTTTCGTATTTTTTTTATAATAAATAAATATTAATAATAGCAATAATCGTAACAATAACACTAATAGTATAAATTATGATTGATAGTACAATAATTAGCAATAATATTAGTAATAATAGTATTAAATGGTGATTCGCAATCAATACAAGTGACTTTGGATAAACACATTTTTTCAGCCTTGAGAATTTTCATTTTTTGTTGTTGTTATTTTGACAACGCATTTTCGACGAGCGGTTGTGACGACGAAAAAAATTGTCTCGATTTTCGTGGAGGAATTTCTCGAGATTTGAATGAGCTATTAGCAATTTTTTTTTCATGTCCTTGACAAGTCTCAGCGTATTGTAAAAAAAAATAAAGCATTCGAAAATTTGTCGACATAACTTATCACGATATTTAGTTTTTCGAAAGTGACATTTTGTTTATTACATCTAAAAAAAATTATTTAAAAAATAGTACATTAGGATAACAATTTTTTTGTTGGTAAATTTATATTTTTTTAGATCAATCGATTGTACTTTTTTGATGTAAAAAAAAGAGTAGATAGAAAATGTGCGTTACTTTATATAAAATTACAAAAAAGCCAAGTATTTCATTAAATACTCTATCATGTTGAAAAAAAAAGCAGAAAAATTGAATTTCCGTGCATTCGATAATCGCGTAAACGCACGAACGATTGTTATAGTCTCGTTCAAATCTCAAAAATCCCTGTGTAAATCTTTGTCTTGTCGAGTATGATCGTCTTTTATCTCTCATTTTTTATGTTTTTTTTTATTTCTCGCGTTTGTTTTCGTCTTTTATTACTTACTCAAGGTCTCTCGTTATCAATTGAAAAACCTAACTACGCCGGAGTTTTTCAGGGGACAGTTGCGAGTGTTTCTTCTCCACACACACATAAACACTGCAATACCACCCGTTCGCATTTTTTTCTCCCTTATTTTTATTTTTAATTAATTAATTATTATCCACACGTATCAAAAAATAAAAATTATAAACTTCAATTCCATATTCAATCTTTCAAACAATTGATTATTCGTTCGTTTGCAATGTAACAATTATCAAACGTATACGCTTATTAATATCGCAAAAATTCAACTCGATACTTATTCATTTGATTTTTCCTCGTAGTTTTATAAACAAAGTTTCGTTTTGTCTCAATTTGCACGATACAAACGACGAAAAGTATATAGACGACAACACTGTCATCTGTCGCAAACGAGAGAATCTGTAATAATACGGAAGATAAGCCAACGGATGGCATTGCTATGCTAGCCGTGGCAATAATCGACGATGTTATGGAATTGCCACGACTGATTGAGCCGTCCCTAGCAGATACACGGTGTACGCGGGGCGTGAGTGAACTGAATATGGAGATTCGGATAGATGCGCGGATTGAGGACCACGGGATAGCGTGAAATCACGGGCTCGTGAAGATGATAAGGTTTGGCTGACTGAGCGAGATTCGGCTCGTATGAACGACCTGCTGGTAACTCGATGGCCGCTGGCCAACAGCAACGAGCTAAACAATTCTGATGATGATGATGATGATGATGTTGATGATGGTAATGATGATGATGATGATGATGTTGCGGATGCTTGACGATAACGACGGATGATGTGGTTTCGCCAGCGGCGACCTTGACCGCGAAGGTTCTTGCCGTTTCCATTGAGGGATGATAATGATGATCATGATGGTCGTCGCCGAGGCGGGTTTTTTGGCTTCCGAGGAAGCTTGATGGTTACTTTTTCTTCTGGGCCTTCTCCGCGGCTTTTGTTACTTTGCCCTGAATTTCTTTGAAATTCACGCTCTGCGGAAAAAGAAATTATTTTTCAACAATTATTCGATGCAAATATTTATGGTTATACAACGAGCAAAAATATCTTGATTTCATTTCTGGCAATAAGACAAATTTTCAACAAATGCATATTAATCTTCACGTATAGATTTTTTTTTCAGCAATACTGAAACATACCTTAATAACCCCCACAGCGACTGTCTGCCGCATATCACGTACAGCAAATCTCCCAAGAGGCGGAAACTCTTGGAACGACTCGACGCACATTGGCTTAGTCGGTTGTAACAATACTATAGCCGCATCGCCGCTCTTCACACTCTTCGGATTCTCTTCGGTAGTCTTACCTGATAAAAAAAAACAAAAGAATAAAAATCATTTGTTACATAAAAATTATTGAAATTAATCCAATAAAAAAACCCACCAGTACGACGATCGCACTTCTCCTTGATCTCAGCGAACTTGCAGGCGATATGAGCGGTGTGACAGTCGAGCACAGGAGTGTATCCATTGGCAATCTGTCCAGGATGATTGAGCACGATAACCTGAGCGGTGAAGTCTTGAGCACCCTTGGGTGGTTGATTCTTGGAGTCACCGGCGACGTAACCGCGACGAAGATCTTTCACGGAGACGTTCTTGACGTTGAAGCCGACATTGTCGCCGGGTACAGCCTCGGTGAGAGCCTCGTGATGCATCTCCACCGATTTGACCTCGGTGGTGAGGTTAGCGGGAGCGAAAGTCACCACCATGCCTGGTTTTAGAATACCAGTCTCCACGCGACCGACTGGTACGGTACCGATGCCACCAATCTTGTACACATCCTAAACACAAAAATATTTTCGAATATTATTAATTTGTATTTTTCGCAGTCGTCCTATTGAATCTCACCTGAAGCGGTAAACGCAACGGCTTGTCGGTGGGTCTCGACGGCGGCAATATAGCGTCGAGTGCCTCGATCAATGTTTTACCCTCGGCGTTGCCGTCTTTGCGCTCGACTTTCCAACCCTTGAACCAGGGCATGTTGGACGACGGCTCGAGCATGTTGTCGCCGTGCCAACCGGATATGGGCACGAATGCCACGGAGGCGGTATTGTAGCCGATTTTCTTGATGTACGACGACACTTCCTTCTTGATCTCCTCGAAACGGGTCTCCGAGTACGGTGGCTCGGTCATGTCCATCTTGTTCACGCCGACGATCAGTTGCTTGACCCCAAGGGTGAAGGCGAGCAAAGCGTGCTCGCGGGTTTGGCCGTTCTTGGAGATGCCGGCTTCGAATTCACCTATTATGTCGAAGGTTTGTTGAAGTTTTAGTTTTACGATTTTTTATCTTTTTGATTGTTTTTTTTTTCTTTATCGCCGGGGGAATGTGTGCTTTACGATACTTTTTATGCAGGCAATTTGAAATTTCTTTTGTGCAACTTCGCGCAATATCGGTGGGTATCTCGGCAATCTCGCAGTTTTTAAAGTGAGAGATGTAACCGTTAAACTTTGATGGCCTAGTCGTAAATAAGTACAAAACGTATAAAGTAGTGCGAGCGCGTTTTCGGGCATTGTTGACGTTCGAAAAGTTGCGAGTTTGAAATGGGGTACGAAAGTTTTCGTTCCAGTTTGAAAACTGTCATTTATCAGAGTACAAGTATTATACGAAAATAAAAAAAATAATAAAAGATGATAAAAGCTCACCAATTCCAGCAGCGACGATAAGCACAGCGCAATCAGCCTGACTCGTGCCGGTGATCATGTTCTTGATGAAATCACGATGTCCCGGAGCATCGATGATGGTCACGTAGTACTTGGCTGTCTCGAATTTCCAGAGCGCGATGTCGATGGTAATGCCGCGCTCGCGTTCGGCTTTCAGCTTGTCGAGCACCCAGGCGTACTTGAACGAACCTTTGCCCATCTCCTGGGCTTCCTTTTCGAATTTCTCGATGGTACGCTTGTCGATGCCGCCGCATTTATAGATCAGGTGACCGGTCGTCGTCGACTTGCCCGAGTCGACGTGGCCGATCACCACGATGTTTATGTGGATCTTCTCCTTGCCCATTCTTCTAGTTGGGGGTCGTCAGACTTGTCTGCATGGATGATTCGAGAATTTAATTTATTTATAGCGGATGTTGTTTTTTCTTTTGACGAGAATTTTGAAATTTAATTATTTTGTGAAGCAATTTTTCAAATCGATTTCCTCTCGGTTGTCAAAAACAATTTTTCATACTGTTAGAGCCTCTATTGTAAATTGAATTAAGGTAGCCGACGTACAAATTGCTAACTGCCACTAACTCGCTAACACACAACATCGCTTTTTTTAGTATCAGTCAAACTATACATAGCGAACAAACTATATAGCTATTACTCGTCGTTATTTAATATGATGAAACATTGTTAGCGATGTTCGCTCGCACGTTTCGTCATACACCACGTATATTTATCAAGATGGCATAAAAAAAATTGAATATAGTCTTTACTTCGATGCCTCGGATAGAAAGAAAGAAAGAAAAAAAAATTAATCTCCCAACGCACACATCCACGCCGTTCGTCGGTGTATAAAATATAATCCGATCGATACTGTACATATTGCATTTTTCATTTCAATTCCGGCTGGCCTGCTATATCGATGTGTGTACTTTTATTTAAAAAAGTCTATGTATATATCTCGCGAATGACAATACGTAACGAAACAAAGTGAAAACCAACATGATGCAAAAGCAAAAAAAAAAAAGATAAAGAAAGCGAGGAGGCAAGAGGGCGTTAAACTTCGACCTATGACCCGTGCACTATATATGCTATCATCCCTTAGTACTCGTACTCTCGTAAGTTTCTCGACAATGGCGTATTCCGAGAGAAAAGCCAAAGTATTTTACATAAGCATTCGAAAACGTATCAAGAAAAGATTTGCAAAAATGTCAAGGCCGTTTGTGTGCAAGAATAAAAGCAATGACGAGAGTCGTTAACGGCAGCGGCGGCGTCGTCGCGCCCCTCTTCCGCAATGGCCGGCAGTCTCTCTCTCGAGATCGATCCACCTAACCCCTTTCGTCCGTCTCCCCACCTTCCGCAGGTATCTTTCTCTCTCTCCCGCTCGAGACTGTACGTAGAGACAGAGCCAAATATGCAAAAATATCCACGAGCTAATTCCCGGCACCGCGACTATTCGCTTTCCAACATTTAACTTCAAACTTTTGTCTCCTCTGTCGCGATGGAAAATTTTATTCGCACGCTAAATAAAAGGAGAACGTGCAAGTAGAGCTTGCGCCGGTGGATGGCCGGGGATCGATAGCGCACTAGCCGCCGGTATATAGAATCTTACTCGCTCGAGTTTTGCGTTTGTTTTTTTAAATCGCGTCGATTGCGTTGGATTTGTCAATGCGTTGTTGGCGTGAATATTGAAACGACTTACCGTGCTCTATGAGTGAACGACGCAGTCGAACGGATGATACAAGTGAAGCTTTCGGGGGTTGCAAGTAGAAGAGGCAGACGTGGCGCGAGTCACCACCACCACCCGTACTCGAACTCTCTTTCTCTCTCTCTTCGGGTTGCACACTCTCGCAAAACGTATAGCTTTCCCTCTCTCTCTTTCGCGTGCGAAAAGCTCCGACGGCAAGTGTCTCTTTCTAGCTGCGAAAGCCAATTCTGCGCAAGCGTCGAGCCTTATAGGTAGTTTACATGGCTGCCTGCGCTCTGCCTGCTCGTTTCGCGATACACTATATACACTTTTCCCGAGGGTTGACGTTCGTATGTATGTTTGTATGTACTTGCATATACAGGGTAGATGTTTGAAGCGCTTGCGCCGCGAGATTTCCCGCGCTGTTTTGTTCGATTTGAAAATGTTAAGGCTTTTTGTTTTTAAACGAGCTCGCTTCTAATTTTTAAAATTACTAATGTTTTTTTTCAATATAGGTTTGTTACTCGATAGGTGGGTAGGTAGTTGTATTTTTAATTGAGTTAGTGTATTTATGTAGCTTGTAAATAGTAGAAAGTTTGCCAATTACTGTTAGTTATAATATTATATAATAGCATAATTACGCGTCATTTCTGTGTAGATGCTAGATGACAATGTATTCATAAGGAACTAGAAGCTATTCGACTATGCAGTTTGACAGTTATGATATGATTTTGACAAAAGAATCTATTAATGTAATTTCTTTTTGCATTACAAATTATCCTAAAAATGAATTTCATTTTTAATATGAAAAAGAATTCCGCTGTCTATATATCAAGTGCTCAAGAGTAGGTTGGTAATGCAGCATTCATTTCAATAATCTCATAATTAGCTTAATATCATGGGCGTAAGATAGAGCTGCAATAAGCGACGACGACTGAGCCAAGTTTTGATGCCAGCACTATATATCCATGTATTTTTCTTAACAATACAAATAATCATCAACGCTACGCTGGCGATTTCGATTGATAAATGCTGCAGCTAATTTTAGAATTTTATTATCAAGTGCAATCGATGTTGATATTGTGAATGAATCAGTAAATACTGATGAAAGTATTCCTCAGCGTTTTTGATACCAGATATCAATGCGATTTTATCTCTGTGGAGAAAATCTTTGATAGCATACTTGTTGACCCATCGGTTTGTGCAAATATGCAAGCTTTTTATTACTTTTTTTTGGAATTCCAATAAAAATTTTCTTTCTTTTTTTTTCTATATTTAGTAGAAAACATGAATTAACAGTGATAGTATCAGCCAATTACTAATAATCATAATTTAACTCATTATGTGTGAAATGTGTTTTGTAATATTTCAGGTTTACGCAGAAAACGAATATATTTATCAGGGTAAAAATATTGGCAACAAAAATAATGCACTATCGGTTTATTTTTGACACATGTTTCACAGCAAGTTTGTCGAAATAGTTTAGTGATTCACGCTGTGTCATAAATGCCAGATAAAGATGTATTTAAAAATATGATCGAATAATATTAAAAGATCTTTTCATTTGAATTATGGTTTATTCTTAAAATCTACGACAAATCATTATTTTTGAAATTAAACTAAAAATCTACAAGAGCCGAAATCCTTTAAAGACTTCTATTCTTAGGTGACATCGAGTTGCTAGTTGATTTTCTTTGATAGTTAATTAAGAAAGGTCACATTTCTTGAACAAAGTAAATCATCTTTCTTGACATTCAAGTAACGAGAAGTTTGTATCGCAACATTTTACTCTTCGCGTGTAGCTTCATTTCTGTCCTTGTTAAAAATGTTGCATAAATGAAGTTAAAGTGAATTAGTGGAGTGATTTACGATTACAAAAGTTTCTTAGTTTTCGTGACTTCAAAGAAAAGGTATTCAACTATTTTGAGACCTGCTAGAGTTTCGCCTATTCCTTTCATCAACCTTATTCTGAACAAACTCCGGATCGTTCCAATACTGCACTTCACCACTACCAAACACCAAGAAGACTATATTGCTCAAAATCGCAACTCCAAACATAATCCAAAATCCCAATCTCCACTCACTCAGCGTCTGATGCGGCGTTATAACTCCAATGACGTAAAGACCGACAATTCCCGTCAACGCTCCCGTTCCATTTGCCAAAGCCATGATCGTTCCTGCATAATTTGGACTCAGATCTAAAGGATTTGTCACCACACTGGGATAAGCACAACCGAGAAGTGCCATCGACACTAAAAACATCCCAACAACCAATATTCGATCACATCCGGCGTACGAAGCTGCAACGTTGAATGCTGCGGAAACGGGCAATGCTAGGAAGGAGCAAATTTTCCGCACCAACGTAGTAGATACATTCTTTTTAGAGATTGAGTAGTCTGCCAACCATGGTGTGGTATTGGCACCGATCCACATGCACAAGTAGACGAGGGAAGTGTAATAACCATTGTTCTCAACGGAGAATTTCAAGACTCCACTCATGTATTTGGGCAAATAGGTAATCATGCTGAGGTTCGACCAGCCAAAACCAATTGTTCCAATGGCTACTGCCCACACTGGCTTCGATAAGAAAATGTGACGCCATGGTACTGCTGGCCGATTCACGTGAGTATGCTCCTTCATACGCTCTTCTAGATAGCCAGCCTAATCGTGATTGGATAGACATGGAAAATAGATGTTAAATCATGTTTGATAATATAAAATTTATTGCTTTCAAAAGTAAAACCAACCTCTTTCTCAGTGATGAAAGGATGCACTCGAGGGCTATTGTAGCACAAAAACAGCCAAAAAAAGTACCATATAATACCAAGAATACCCATCACATAGAACACCAAAGGCCAACCGAGGCTAGAATACTGCAGAATCCAGCCTGACACCGTCGTCGCGAAAATCGTGCCAATCATAAGCGAACCATAGACAAACGAAGCTGTTCGGGATCTTTCCCCTGGTGGAACCCAATTTGCTAATAGAACGTTGGTTGCCGGTATAGTGACACCTTCGCCAAGACCCATGAGCATCCTGAGAATAATCAATGCCGTCGAGTTACCAACGTAAACTGCTGCTGGTGTTAGGATCGTGAGAATTGCTGTGATTAAAATGCCGAAACCTAAAGTGTGTTTGCCACCGTATCTTTGGGCGATGGAAGCTCCTGGTAGATGTGTGAGAACATAGCCCCAATAAAAGGACGACAGAATCAAACTCTATAAATATCAATGTAAAAGGTGGTGATATTAATCAGGCTTCTTTAAAAAAAGTTCGAATACCTTATACCTGAGTTTGCTCGTTCCAATCGTACGTATCTTTGGTTGTATTCGTAGTATTGTTATTTCCTCCACTGATACTGCCATTATTACTAGATGATCCAATGTCATCGTAAAAGCAATAATCGTCGTCGACGTTATTTTTAGCTGATTTACCGACCATCTCTGTGATCGCGATCGACAGGCAACTTCGCATTGCGTATGCATTGAACAGTCCCAAAAAGCACATCAAAGCGAACACATATCTTTGTGGAATGTGGGAGCCTGTTTTTGTTTAATATTATACAAACATAAATTAGGGATCGAAAACATAAATTAAACAAAATTAGTGAATAATTCACTTACACCATATTTTCACGTCCGTGAAAATTTCGTTCACTGTCATTGTTAATGTAAATAGAAACGAGCGAACTGTAACACTTGGATAACGTGGTATACTGTTAGACGTCTTTGACGATACTGATTTAATCGCTTTCCGCGTGAATTGATAAGATTGCATGTAAGGGAATCACATTGATTAGATTTGATTAAGTTCACTATAGTATTGACAAATAAGCGTAATAAAATAATTCATTACCCCCTTTTTTAATCTAATTTCTTAGCTTTTTTTCGTATGCAAGATAAGAAATTAGATAGTTAAAAAGAACTTCGCGTTCTGCTGGTACCTGTCACTGACTCTAAATAAATATATATCAAATATTTTTTTTATATTTGTTAGTTACTCGTGAAATAACAGCAATAGAAATGATGAAAAAATGTAGATTTAAAAAAAATCTGGATTATAGTCACGTGTACCGTGATAAGACGTTTTCCGTATACATTTGCACCGAAACGTGCGAAGGTAGTTGTATTGTGTTATTGTGAACAGAATTTTTTCGATCAATAAGTCACGAGCTATTCTAAAAGTTCTCGAGCCGAAGATCAAACTGAAGAGAAGTTACTGAAAATAATGTGAAAAATTTCACCGTACATTAAGTGTATGCTATGTCTAACTAATGAAGGTGACGATAAGCTACACACTTGTTTGTGAAAAGTTTAGCTTATCTTCAGAATTCATTACGTTTGATAGCATAAACGATTCGTAAAATTATTGCGTATTAGAGATCATTAATTACAATCCTTTAATAATATTTAAGACCAATGTTGTCACTTCTTCTAAGATTGCCGCTTTCTCGAATGACTGCCCGACCCAGTTTAAATCTCTAACGAATTTCAATACTATAGAAAATTGGTGTACCAAGTTTAATAAAAAAATTTCTTTGCGTTCCGAAATTGTGCATCGATAAAGTCAGTGATCACGGTCTTGGCTTAAATGTCTTTCAGCCCAAGAACGATTTTAATTATCTAAGGTCGTAAGGTTTACCCACTTATATTTTGTATAAATTTTTTGCATTTGAGGCATATCATATTTATAAACATATTTGATTACGTAGACGTTAGTTATATTGGAATATCTATAAAGATATCATCAGCGCTTGTGTAATCAGATAATGTAAATCTTGAACAAAATGTGTCTATCAGAACCTCGCGATTAGCTTGTTAATAGTTTCATAAATTGCAACCTTAACCTGTAGTCAGCTGATGTCCTTCTAATTCCTGAGACATAAAGTGTTATTGAAGATTTATCTATGGAGTTTCTAAAAATAGTTTAGTATATTTTATTGTTGATGTATAAAAGCAAACTTAATATCTATTTACACATCACAAAGTACGATCGAATAATGAATAATTTTCTCACATTACAAAATACGATAAAATAATTTTCCTTCTTATCAATTATTATTACTCGCTACCTTTATTATCGTAATTGGCGATCGATTATTATCTAGAAAAATACATGGCGTATTAAGCAATCGTTCTGTCACGTTTTAAAGAGTTTATTTTGCTAAATTCATTACTCAGTTTAAACTTTATTCGTATCGTTTTTTTAAGCATCGTGTACAATCATTGTCAAAAACGACCGAGTTATGAGAATTGCCATCACAAAATTTATTAATCAGTTTTCAGAGTCCAGACAAAAGAATCATCAAATACTTGGATGCTGACTAATTTTTCGTTCATTTCTCTTCTTATTTTCAATTTGCACCAACTTCGGATCGTTCCAATATTGCACTTCACCGCTACCATAGACCAAGAAAATGACATTGCAAAAACTCGCCACCGAAAACATAATCCAAAATACCACTCTCCATTCGGCCAATGTCTCATCAGGCGTCAGAACACCAATAATGTAAGGTCCGGCAATTCCCGTCAGCGATCCCATTCCGTTCACCAAAGCTGTGATCGTGCCAGCATAGTTTGGACTGAGATCTAATAAATTGGTCATGACGCTAGGATACGCACAA
Source organism: Galeopsomyia nigrocyanea (assembly GCA_035047105.1). Taxonomy (NCBI): domain Eukaryota; kingdom Metazoa; phylum Arthropoda; class Insecta; order Hymenoptera; family Eulophidae; genus Galeopsomyia; species Galeopsomyia nigrocyanea. Next base: position 10,705,685 of record JAWWMK010000001.1, on the reverse strand, counting down.
CCCATAAGCGTCATTGACACTGTAAACATTACGATAGCCAATAATCGATCGCATTCCGCATACGAAGCTCCAATGATGAACACAGCGGCGATGGGCAACGCGATGACCGAACCAACTTTTCGCACCAATGTAATGGACACATTCCTCTTCGAGATTAAATAATCAGCCAACCAAGGCGTTGCGATTCCACCGATCCACATGCACAAGTAAATAATTGAAGTATAGTACCCGTTGATCTCCACGGAAAATTTCAAAACGCCACTCATATATTTTGGCAAGTCGGTGATGATGCTGAGATTCGACCAAGCAAAACCAATCATTCCGGCGCTCGCTGCCCACAGTGGTTTCGACGTGAGAATGTGACGCCACGGTATTGCTGATTTCTCGTGCGTGTTTGCACTTATACGCTCTTTCAGATATAACACCTGTCGAAAATTTCCGTCATTATGTATACGATCATAAAAATTTTATTGTACATTTCCATGAAATTCATTTGATTGTTTAGTACATCGCAATTTTTTCGGTTTTTTTTTGAGATACGGCTTTTTTGATAGCGAAATATGTGACTGTTATCATTGCGAATGTTTGAAATAAAGTAAGCATGGAAAATTTTATCTCAAATCGTATTTATCGCTTAGGCGCGGAAAGCTTGATTGAAAAGGAACAACTCACCTCCTCTTGAGTGATAAAAGGATGATCCTGCGGACTACTGTAGCACAAAATCAGCCAGAGCAAGTACCACACACCACCGATGGCACCCATCACATAGAACACCAAGGGCCAGCCCATACTAGAATACTCAAGAATCCATCCGGACGTCATTGTCGTGAAAATCGTGCCAATCATCGCAGAAGCGTAAATAAATGAAGCTGTTCTCGATCTTTCTTCTGGTGGAGTCCATTTGGCTACTAGAACATTGGTCGCTGGATAAGTGACGCCTTCACCGAGGCCCATAAGTAACCTAAAAGTAATCAGTGCTGTCGAGTCACCAACGTAGACCGCAGTTGGTGTCAAGATCGTGAGAATCACAGTGATCAAGATGCCGAAACCAAAAGTGTGCTTGCCACCGTATTTTTCGGCAATGAATGCACCTGGAAAATGCGTTATAACGTAGCCCCAGTAGAACGAGGAAAGTATGAGACCCTGCAATCAGACAACGATGTTGACACAACGTCTGAGCGAAAAAAAATGTTTGCTCATTTTCGAAACAATGAACCTGAGTGTACTCGTTCCAATTGTAAGTTTCCATTGTCGTATTTGAGTGCTCGAAACCACTACTGCTATTACCAGGTAATGGAGTGTCGTCGTATGTGCAAGCATTTTCATCGACAATTGATTCCGAAGACGAATTGACCATTTGCGTTAGAGCGATAGATAGGCAACTTCGCATTGCGTATGCGTTGAATAGTCCGAAGAAGCACATCAGAGCGAACACATACCTTTGCGGTGTGCAGGAGCCTGTCTTTGTTTTTTAATAACAATGAATTAGGAAGTTACTGTCAAAGTTGCCGTTGAAAGAGAAGCAGTGATAAGACTTACACCATTTTTTCGCGCCAGTGGGAACTTGGGTAATTGTCATTATGAACGATATCGCGTGCTTCACTGTCCTATGGCTGGGGCAACACTGATTAAAGATCCGCATGTAAATCGATAAGATGGCACATAAGTGATAGAGTTGCGATTCAAATCTGTTAAGTTTACATAAGTGTTAGTCGATAAAAGTACTTGAAATGAAAACACATTAATAAACAATGCATTATTTCATTTGAAAAAGTATCAAACATTTCGTTATTTTTAATAAATTCACTCACAACGAGGTGATGTTGCTTTGAAAACAAAAACAAAAGTTGCGATTGAGATCAAGATCAATTAATCAAGTTTTTCGTTAAGGAAAATTGGAGATTATAATCCATCCAACAGACTTCGATAGTACAATCAAAATATCGGTTGTTTCGGAAGTGGCGATATCAATCCATTAAATAAAACTAATGTTGTATTTTTGATGAAGATGTTCAGAAGATTTAATTTGTGGCCCTCTAAGATTCAACGAATAACTAATTCGTCAATTTTTTTTCCGCATCGGTAATTGAAATACACATGCTTTTCTCATATTTCGTATAACTAATAGTAGAAGCACTTACATAATATCAATAGGAATGTCAGAAATCAATCAGATGTGCACAAAAGCATCATGTATGAAACAGAAGTGGCGTGCGTCTTTTAATACCAAAAATGCACGCCACTTCTGCTTGATGCACTCACGAAGAAATTCGAGATAAAACACAAAGAAAAACAGTCACAAAATTTGGAAAGAGCCTCGAAGGCATAAAAACGAAATTTATTCAAATATGCTACAAAACTACGACCGCACACGAACCGCGCAAAAAGCTGACTGACTCGTAAGTACGCTTTTATTTCGCTAATGACATTCATCCGTTTTTTTATATAACTATTAACTTAAACAACGACATATTTACACTGTAACGATTCTTTCCGTAACAATTTCGACGTTGCGCCGGAGTTTCGTTGTTAGTTTATTGATTGACATATAAAACTGAGAAAATCTTGATTTATAAACCTTTTGTCTTTTCTTTAATTTACCGTTAATTTTTGTTTTTTATATTTGTTGGAACAAAAAACGAATCGGATACGTCTTACCTGCGATAACACCGACACAAAAAAAAAATAACAAAAAATCCCTGGTCTAGACACGTGGCATGTGTATTACTATGTATTTTTTGCTCGCTGAACATAAATTCGGCGCCAGAATTTCTCCAGCACCCTCCAGTTTTTTTCATTTAACACCATGTGTTACAAACTGATCTTTCAATTTTTCATTGTATTAAATAAGAGGATTTTGGGAATTAAAAAAAAAAACTGGAGGATGATGAAGTAATTCCAGCGCTGGAATCGTATTCAGCAAGCTACATTGGAATACGTGTATCACGTGCCCAGACTAGAGACTTTTGTTTTTTGTGTGTGCCGGTGTAATTAGTAATTTCCGCAGAAATGAATCATACATTGTGATGTCGTAGATTTACTCGGAAGCTGAATATATTCAGCTTAAGCAAAAATATTGACAACAAAAATAGTATACTATTAGATTACTTTTGCCACGTGCTTCATAATAAGCTTATCTCAATAGTTTAATGATTCGTACCGTGACAAGAAATACAATTAAGCTCTATTTATATTGTTAAAATATAATCAAATTATGTCTAAATATTTTTGTTCATTTGAATTATTGTATTTAAAAAAAATAATTTCGAAAATTGACACGAGTCGACAACCTTAGCTATAGCCTCATATCAGGTCTCGGGGCTTTTATTCTTAGGCGATGCTAAGCTGAAAATAGTTCACCTACAAGTCAGTACAAACGCGAGGTTGGTGCGTTCACACGTGAAAATCCGGAAGATCGGTAGAAAATGGTTATTAAACTAAATGGAGCGATAAAATTGTGCTTTTGAATAAATTTTTTTTATATCTTTGCAAGGTGTTGCAATTTTTTTATTTTCTGTTGCTTTCAAGCTGCTTAACTTAGTGTACGAAAAATTTTCAACACGTGCTTCTCATGAGATCTCTATTTATATTCAGTAGAATAATGTGCTTGCTTATACACCCAAGGTAAATTACAATATGGTTTTAAAGCCCTCAAGATTTAGAATATAAGTGATTGCGAGAATTTGGATTCTTTGAAAGAGATAGGAAGTAGTTATTTTCAAATCTACCTAGTGACCGTTTCGTTTGCAAACTTACAATTTTTCAGTTTTAACTTTGTACATGTCTCGTTAGGTTTAATGAATTAGGGAAAAAGCTATTAAAGTTACTTACCTTTGTAAAATATTTTGAACTTTGTTTTAGTTACCCAAAGAAAACAGCAGAAAGCCAAAGTAAGATTGCAGTAAAATTGAATTTTTTTAATTTTTATTTGATGTTGATATAATAACTTGTTTGACTATCTATTTATCATCGAAGATTTATGTGAGTATCGAACACCTTACGTGAGTTGGAAGCTTATGTAAACTTTATCCACCTATCGGCGAGTTCTAATCTAGTTCTTTTTTTATATATAAAACAACAAAAGAAATAGACTTTGAGAATGTTTGCTTTAGAAAACCTCAAATTACTGTAGATAAAATAGCCTATTTCGTTAAAATAGAATAGCCTAAATTTTTGCAAATAGAAATTATTATCTCTGCTTTGAATTTACATTTAATTCATTGTAGAAAATTCAATACATTTATGTACTTCCCAAATACTTCCTAATCTTCAGATAAGTAACGAATTTTATCATAATCTATATCGCCTAATACATTATAATAATCTACATTGCCTAATACATATACTTTGTATAAATGATACTGTCCAGGTGTATTAAAGAATCCAAAATGTTACATATATTTTATTATTTGTAGTCTTCTTATTCAATTTTTGTACATGTGTGCTTGAAAGTATAAAATTTATACCATTTACAATCGATCCAGTATTATTTAATTCAATTGATGTGTGCATAGATGGCGTAGACAATTATTAAAATATATTTTATTGTATTATTCTTTATATACATGCGTAGAGATTTCGTCTAATTATTCTGAAAAATATTTAAAATGAGATGTTCATGTGGCAGGAGATATTGAATTGATGAAAAGCCTCATAATTATTCGTTGCATTAAATTAATCGCAATCGTAAAAGTATTTACAAGTTTTGAAAATAAAAATTAAAAAAAATTAAAAATAAAAAGTAACAAAAGCCGAGTAACGCTCACTCCAATCATAATTAAACTAAATCTTAGCCTGGCCAGTTTTCCGCCTGTCTTTCTTATCAATTTCAGCCTGAACGAATTCCGGGTCGTTCCAGTACTCCACTTCACCACTGCCATACGCCAAAAAGACTAAATTACAAAAAGCAGCGACCGCGAATAAAATCCAAAACACCAATCTCCATTCGGCCAGCGTTTGATTGGGCGTGAGAACTCCAATGATGTAAGGTCCGGCAATTCCCGTCAACGCCGACAGTCCATTCGTCAAAGCCATAATAGTCCCCGCATAGTTAGGACTCAAATCCAATGGATTCGTCATGACACTTGGATACGCACTGCCCATTAGTGTCATCGACACAACAAACAACGTAATAACCAATGTTCTATCGCATCCTGCGTAAGAAGCTCCAATGATGAATCCAGCGGAGATTGGCAGCGCGACGACGGAACCGATTTTCCGCACCAAAGTCGTGGATACGTTCCTCTTGGAGATTAAATAGTCAGCCAACCAAGGTGTTGTGTTTCCACCGATCCACATGCACAAATAGACGAGGGAAGTGAAGTAACCGTTGTTCTCCACGGAAAATTTCAAGACGCCACTCATGTATTTAGGCAAGTCGGTGATTATGCTGAGGATCGACCAGTTGAAACCGATCAGCGCGACGATCACTGCCCACAGCGGTTTCGATGCCAGAATGTGACGCCACGGCACTGCTGGCGGCTTCTCGTGCGTGTGCTCGTTCATACGCTCTTTCAGATAGTCCACCTGTTGGCAATTCAATCGGATTACGTAACGGATCGTTATTTCGAGTATCGATTGTCTATATTTCAATGAAATTCAAGAGAGACTTGATGAATAAACATGGCGTAATTGGATCGTAATTCAATTGGAAATTGTTTTTAAACGGCATGTGTTGACAATGATTTCATGTTTTATGTAAAAGGCTTTTTTGTATGAAACTATTCGATCGATGTGTGATTTTCATTATTGAAATTCAAAGAAGGCACTCTGAACGACAATTCAGTTGGCGCAATTTTCATGTTGTTTCTTTTGATAGCAACGACTGTTAATTTGATGCTTCTTTAAGTCTTTTATCTCTCGTTATCATGCAGATTACAATTCTACAACGCGAACAAAATCTACGAGTTAATTTTCATTTGATCATTCTTGAAATTACGTTACTTTCAATGAAAAAAAGGTGAAAGTCATTGGTGATGTTAATCACGAATGAAAATATTCAAAAAGATATCTTAATTCAATTTGTTAACAGAAGATGTCAAAATCAATTGGCCTTCTATTTATAAAGTAGCTAATGACAGTATAGCTATCCTTTAGTTATGACACAATGTACTACCATGTCATGTCAAATTATTATCGTTAAATTTCCATTTTTCCACTTTCTACTCAATATTGTTTCACTTTTCTCACGGTATTGCATCATCAAAAATTACTACCACGAAAAAAAAAATTATCCATTTAAGGCCCCCCGGACATGTATATAGATATACAAATACATGTTAAAACAGGCGACCCTTTGCTCCACGATTATTTTTTGATGA
>JAWWMK010000001.1:10653061-10699265 GCA_035047105.1 Galeopsomyia nigrocyanea | reverse complement strand
TTGTATATCTATATACATGTCGGGGGGGGGGGGCCTTAAAAAAAAATCACAACGCACCTCCTCTTGCGTGATAAACGGATGATCTTGCGGACTATTGTAGCACAAAATCAACCAGATCAAGAACCAAACGGCACCGATGACACCCATAACATAGAACACCAAGGGCCATCCGACACTAGAATACTGTAGAATCCATCCGGACACCATAGTCGCGAAAATCGTGCCAATCATCGCCGAAGCGTAAACAAACGAAGCGGTTCTCGATCTCTCCTCTGGTGGTGCCCATTTGGCTAACAGAACGTTGATAGCTGGATAAGTGATACCTTCACCAAGGCCCATGAGTATCCTAAGAATAATCAGTGCTGTCGAGTCACCAATGTAGACTGCTGCTGGCGTTAGGATCGTGAGAATCGCGGTGATCAGAATGCCAAGACCTAAAGTGTGTTTGCCACCATATTTTTCGGCGATGAAACCACCAGGTAGATGCGTAAAAATGTAGCCCCAATAGAACGACGACAGAATCAAACCCTGTAATCGGAGAATCGTATTAATCCATGGAGTTTAACGATGCCGACGGAATGTCTGAGCAAACACGACGATACCTGAGTGTATTCGCTCCAATCGTAAGTTTCTCTCGTCGTATTCGTGTGACTGACGCCCCCACCTCCGCCACCACTACTGCTATTACCGGGTAATGGAATATCGTCGTATGTGCAAGCGTCGTTGTCGATGATTGTTTCCGAAGACGTACCGACCATCTCGGTGATCGCGATCGACAGGCAACTTCTCATGGCGAATGCATTGAACAGCCCGAAGAAACACATCAGGGCGAAAACGTACCTTTGTGGAATTCTGGCGCCTGTGTTTTGGTTTTTTAATTTTAATATTAACGCAATCGAAAGTGTCGTTTATCGCAAGTTAAAAAGTATTATGAAACACTTACACCATTTTTTCAAGTCAGTGAAAACTCCGTTCATTGTCATTGTCAAAGTAAATGGGAACGTGGAAACGATATCCGTCGGTTAAATGATTTGTGAACGATCACGCGTGTCTCACTGTCTGCTGGCTTTAGTAATACTGATTAAGCGTCAAGCATACCTAACAGTTTTATATCACTTCACGTGTTCTTTTAAATAAACGAGAGTGGGAAGGAGGATAAAAAAAATTACACTCGTTTGTTGCTTTGCAAAAGTTTCGCCGACTTAATGAGTAGCCTTTTGAACAATTTGTTTAAGTTGCTCGATAAGAATGTGAGACAATGTGTGAGTTGTGAAAATTGGCGTTTGTTTATTAATTTTTGGTTCGTGTTCACGTGTACGATGACACGCAAGTTTTCAGTGTTTAATCGCTTAGCAGAGTTGACATTGCGTGTGGTTTCAAGGCTTATTGATCAATGTTTGCATATAAATGTGCGTAAAAAGGTGGAATACATTTGCTATTATAAGAAGTTTTTTCTTTATGCAGTATTACAGTAATGTAGTTAAGCTTTACGAATATTTTTATTTTTCATTCTTACATAAATATCTTGTATTAAGAGCAGAAAATGTTGCAATCGAACGAATATAAATATACTACATACCGTGTAGTTGTACGAGTCTCATACTCTTAGCGTGCGCGACTTGTATTTTATATGACTAAAATTTTCCTGAATCTTTCAATAACACTCAATTTAATGATAATAATTGAATTAAGAAGCAGTTAATAGAAATTTCCTAAAAATAAAAATTCTGTTTATACTGCGAACAGAATAGCAAATACATGACATGCTAGGTGATGACTAGCTACACTTGTTCGTTTATCTTATCTTCAAAACTCATTATGCACAAAAGCAGGGATTTTGAATAGAATTAGTGCGCCAACTAGATCATGTAACGTAATTTTTTCCAGGTATATAATATACCAGACCCCACACTACTCATTGCTCAAACAATATTTCGTTATATCTAACGGTGTAACAAAAAACAATTTCTATCTTAACGTCGTAATTATTACATTTATAGTGTTATAAATTGTAATCCTATGTATTATGAATTTTGAATTCGCATTTTACGCGTCGCACATTTTACTTTTTTTAAAATATACTTATTTGTTTATTTTACCGATTGATGAGTTTTTGGTTGCCGCTCTGTGCTAGTCTACCGTAGACTTTTTACTATATCATTCTTTTTAGCTTTTCCACAAAAACAGTCAAGAAAAAATTCTGCAGAATGTTTATCACATTAGAACTTTAGACTAGTTTGCAGTCTCTCCTCCCGATGATTAATTTATTTTTGGAATGCAAGAATTTTATTTTTTTTTTACTTTTTACGTGTTTTGCAAATTTGAAAAATGTAACTGTTTGATCTAAAAACATCATGACGTTAAATCTTTTTTTTTTATTATCTTTCATTGTCACCACTGTTCAAACAACCATTAAGATTAACTAAACAAACCATCGACATTGCTGGCTAAAAAAAAAACCGAGCGCAAGTAACATACAATGTTTCCTGCAGGATAAAATGCGATAAGAAATTGATTTACGTGACTGCATTTTGCATTAATTTTATCTACTCTCGCATCGAACGTAAGTACTCACAATCATTTAACTGTCAGTTCGAGTAAACTAATCACGGGAAAATCTAAAACCCATTTTTCACACGGTCGTCCCAAAAATTCCAAAAAGCTCGACAACCCATCAGTCTACGAAGTCTCGTGTCCATTCGCGAAGTCTTTATTCTTAGGCGTCGGTGATGCTAAAAATAACGATTTAGTGCACGCTTGGACTTCGTGCGTCGGCACGTGCGAGTCCGAAAAACTTTGTTTTTCTATCATTGACAGGCGAACTTCCATTCTTTTTGGTGAAGTGTTTTGGCATTTTCGAGACGCTGATTATTGAGCGTGAAATGATAATTAGCTTTGTTACAAATTGGAGGCGAATAAACTTAAAGTTCTTGAGATGGTTTGCTGTGGATGAGTGGATGTTATTTTTCCTTGATGTTTTATTACAATGTTTTTGATGAGATTATCACTTCTAATAAAAGCTTTTCCTCGGGGATAATGACTAGTTTGCAAGGTGAAAATAAAGCGATTTCGGCGCGAGAGTGAAGGCACTTTATATTATAATAGACGTATGTATGGCTGCATCAACAAGGAAACTTTTAAGTTTTTGAGGATTTTGCTTGTACACGTGTGGAATGTTGATTGTCTTCGTACAGTTTGTAGACGTAAATATAAAACATGTTTCACTTGCGTTTGTGGTAACAATTCGATGTTATTGGCAGAGAGCTTGCAAATATAGAGCTGCGTTATTTGTTTTTTTTTCTGCAGAAATTCCGAAGAGCAATTAAACAGCTGACAAATGACAAATAATAATTATTTTTCAAATTATGAAACATTTAGTTATTCCCAAGAATCTCACTCATACAAAGCTTCATATTTTAAAAAACAAAAACAATTGAAGCAAAGAAAAGGTCAATGATATTTCAGCTTTTTTCTTCAAACCAAAAAATGCGGTAGAGCGTACATAAAATTTTTTTTTTATCAGCGAAACCCTACACGAGCTTCGGAAGAAAAAAAAAATACTTTGGTTTTGTTTAGCTGGGGGAAGCCCGCGCGACGACAAGCGAACTACATTAACAAGCCGTAAGAAATGTCAATATCTCTGTTGGGAAAATCATTCGAAGGCCACATACCGACCGGAACTAAAACGTTTATTTTTTATTTTTTCTCTCTCGTTCGCTCCCCCGCCTCGAAATTATTCGGAGCTTTCATCATCGCGCTGCCGAAGCTAATTGCTGACGGAATTCCTCTCGCGCATGGACTGTGCCACGCGACGATCTATGTGCCAAAAGTGGCCCGAATGGTGCGCACATCCGACTCTGCTTCGTGTGTCTTTCCTTTGTGGGGTCGCTGGGATTTTTGTCGTTTCTTATTTTTTTATTTGTGGTCGAGATATGAGATAGATTCGAGTTTATGTTTTCGTTCTGACTTTATTTGGATTGAATGATGTTAGTTTTATAAATATTATAATATGTATTATAAATATATAGATCTTAGATTTCGTATAAAATCATAATTATGAAACTAAGAGACTTAGGTGTTATTAAACTAATTTGCATATTCTCTGAAACATAATAGATATACGAGATATACATTCTGGTGAGATTCTATAATAAAAATAATTTATTACGCATTTTATCTACCAGATGGACATCGCTAGAACAGTATCGTTTATACAGAACAAATGAACAATCTGATTAGATAAAGCTCATGTGAATCTAAGTGATTTTCAGAAAATTGTATAGGATTAACTATAATAATTAGACCCAAAATAAATCATAAAAATACCAAGCCGAAAAGCTTTCACTGCCTAAGACAACCAAAGCTTTCATGTAAATATTGCTCCCGCGCCGCCCTTGAAAAGAAATGCAAACATCTCGTCGACGAATCATCCTCTCTCGATTCCTTCATCTCTTTAAATTAAGCGGCAACCACCGAGTTAGTGACGCAAAACGAGCGAAAAACAGTATTCTAATTCGGTCGCGCGCAAGCTCTCTTTACTTCCGGACATCGCGATCGCTCACGCCTTTTACGGGCAGACCCATATCCGCCTTGCCGGCCGAGCGCGCGACACTAATTTTCTGAATGAGTAAGCTTTTTTTTTACACGTCTCTGTGGGTGCAAAACGCGCGTCAGACGTTATTGCCGATGGCATGTACGCGACAAAACGAAAACACACACACACACACGCGAGATATTTTTGGGTTATTCCCGAACTATTCTCGTCGAATGGTTTTTCTATTATGCCGTTTATAAGACGACGACGAAGACGTTTGAGAAAATTTTGGAGCTTTTTCTCGGTGATTTGTTTACTCACAGAGCGGAGCTTACACGTGCGTTTCGGAATTATTATGATGCACCGGTGTGGATTAGGAAGCTTTTTGGTGCGTCAGGATTTTATTTTTGATTTGTTGTTGTCAAACTGACGGTGGCGATGGACTCATTTCTAGGTGTTTCTATGCTTCAATTTCTGGTTTATAAATTCCGATACTAAATTGTTAATGAATTCCATTATTTGAAAAAAAATATTTGTCAAGATTAACTATCATAAAGCTCGTTGCAAAAGTAAACGAGGAAAACGCAATAAATACTTTCACAAAGAGTTATTTTTTGATCATCCAAACGTTTACGCTTGATCTTTCCTAATCCTCGTTCGATTGGAGGGAAACTTTCCGATCTACGTCTAAATCAAGATTTGACGTTAATCCAGAATGATGGAAATATCGGAGGGATATACTAATGCAATCAAAGTTTTGACGTCGTCGACTCGAGAAAATAAATAAAACGAGGAAAGTGCGTAATAAATAGATTTTTTATAGCTCTGACTGGCGACAACTTTTGATCTTCCAAGACATGAAATTTCAATTAAAACTCACAAACATAAAGTTATAATTTGATAGATGATTATTGAAAAAACATCAGCATTATTCATTTTTACATTAGCAAACAAATTTAGCTGTAAATAATAAAAAAAATCCAGAAAACATCATTCGCCAAATCGCTAAAAATTCCCAAAGAAAAAAAAACCGTCGTTCTTGGCTACCAGCGTCCACGCGCAATTAGCGCAAAACTCGTCTGTAGCTTTGACGCGCGAGGGGCAAAAATTATTATCGATCGTATACGCACGCTTAAAGTGGTAAATCAACGAATGGTCAGCGCGAGTCACGCGAGCGTTGCATGTATCTTGGTTTTTTTTTTCTCCCCAAAAATCCGCTCGCGATGCCAAAATGCGCCGAATTTCGAAACCGGTTAACGCTCGACTTTTCTCGTTGCGGCTTTTCATTCATGAATCTTCGTATCCCTTTTGTTTCTTTGGCAAAAGTTGCATTTTGCTCGACGACGCGTTTAATTCGAATTTTCAAGAGATACTCTCGGATATTGTCGTCGGTTTTACGAGCCATTCAGTTTTTTTTGTCACCTCGCGAAGGCGAATTATGAAATCCGTCGACACTTGGATATAAATTCCACGAGGAAATTTACAAGATGCGAATTTCGATGCAAGAAGAAAGAAACGCGCGAGACTTATGTTAGCGATAAATAAGAGTAAATCCCTCGGGAACAGAGCGTCGAAAAAAAAACTCTGCCAAAAATATTACCGGAACGAAAAATCAAAACAGCTTATCAATCTCGGAGCTTGCATCCTTTGTCGCCATCGACCGTGAGATTTTTTTCCCATTGAATAAGCGGATGTTGGGAAGAATACGAAGATCAAAAAAATAATAATTAGTCGTAAACTATTTCGGCTCGAGAAGACGGCAAGGCGCAAAGTTTGACGCTCTCTTCCAATGCCGATTCCTCTTTGCTTCGGACTTCTTCCGCCAAAAAGCGCGTGTGTTTGGCTATATTTAACGGATTCCTAACGCCGCGGGCTTGTCGGATTGTAAACGCGTAAAATTAGCCGAATGGAATGCGAATGCCGGATGCCACGAGACAGAGAGAGAGAGATCTGTCAGCTCGCGACCTTTTGCGGGAGGGCTTTGTTCGATAAAAGGTCGGCGATTTTTTCTTTCTTTCACGAGTAAATCAATGTTGATTTTTATTCTGCCTGAAACAATGTTGAGAATAATTAATAAGCAATAATGCGCTGTAAATTTTCGTTAATATAGCCGTTAAAAAAAGTTTGTAAGAATTATGATGTATACTTATATTTTATTTCAGTGGTATTGCCAACGTAAAATAATATTACAAAATCGGTAATAAATCGTGATCGTATAAACTTCATCGGTGAGATAACGTATATCTAAAGGGATACATGTGTATAAATGTTTTCAGGTAATACTGCCGTTTCGCGTTATATAATAGTAAAATCGAAACAAAGAATATAATTTTTTTTAAACAATTTATTTCTGAACTTTCAAAAAATTCAAATTCCAGTGTATTTGAATTGAATTAAATTTTTATTTTTCTATTTTACTTTCTTACCCAATTTACATGAAATAACAATGAATTTGGAGAATTATTCAACATTTTACCAAATAACTTGTTATTTTGCAATTTCTATTTTCAAAAATAAATAAACAAAAAAAATAATAGCAAAACTAATAATTTAGCAACAAGGAAAATGGAAGAACCACTTGTTGAGTCATACATCACACGAATGAGTCAACGAAAACAATTCGCAGCATTTGGATGAAATTCAAAAAACTTCCCTCACTATATGCACTCTAAAAACCCTCATCTCGAGCCCTAAAAAAAATTAAAAAAAGAAAAAGAAATGCCTTCGTCGTCAAGCTAAAAAAAATCCCGACACTGACAGTGATTCACGCGTCGTAGTGTATACATCTCCCGTCGTTGAACGAAAGATGAATGGTTCGCGCCGATAGTGATCGTCATCATCTCATCTCTGTGTGTCTCTGTCTCGCTCTCACTCGCGCGCGTTTGAGGTGAAAAAGGCTTCTGGCATGGCATGAATATTGGCTCGGAAAAGCGAAAAGTGGTCTGCCGGGAAGAGAGGGAGGCTGAGGACGTATAAAAAGCACCGGCCACACTCCAGGCGTCGTTTATTTGCGACTCGCGCGCCTAACTTGAACAACCGAGAAGTTCAGTGGGGACGAGTCACCCTCCTCGAGTCTTTTTCCAAGTTTTTTTTTCTTTTCACACACACACACACAGATACAAACGCGCGCGCAGTTGGCCAGCAGCGAAAGGCAGAGTTTATTGTTAGTGTTTGTGCCGGTGCCAGACGATTTGGACAAAATATGTCGTCTCTCATGATGGTGAGTTGCTCTCGCTATATGTGTATATTCGTTAGAGACGGAAAGCTGCGCGCATTCTTTCGTAATCTTGGAATAGCCGTAAGCCCGGAATTTTTGCAAGTTAGAAATAAATGTTTTTCAATTTCGCTCGATCCTTCACGTCGGGATTTAGTAATTCAAGAGTTTTTTTTTAACTTTTTTTTATTAATCTTTCTTTTGATCCTCAATTGAGTTATTTCGATATCAACGGTAAGAGGAAAACGAAAAATTTTAAGGAAAAACTTAAAATAATTTTTAGAAAATTGCAAATCCGTCATAATCCTAGTTAGCGAATTTTATTTACGATCTTTTTTTAATATTTTACAAAATTTTGGCGAGACATCAACTAAAAACTGTCACCCAACGCCGTCAAAGCTTGGAAGAAATCTTGCATCCTATTTACCGAAACTTTCCACTTGCAAGTTCATTACTGCGCGCGAAATAGCCGAAAAAAGGCGTTGCTAGGTTCACGTGTCGTGTGAATGAAAAAGAATTCTTTGACAAGCTGCCATAAATCGAGCTTTTATGGCCAGGGCCACGGTCGAAATCATCAGCGTCTGGTGGCTGTCCAACTCTCTCTCTCTCTCTCTCTCTCTCTCTCTCTCTCTCTCTCTCTCTCTCTCTTTCTCTCTTGCGCCTCATTCATCATCGCTATGTGCGCAAAAATGCACGTGTGGTTGTGTCGCAATTCGCTCATGAAAAATTTTCGTTACGTGAAAAAAAAATTCGCTGCATTTACAACGAGAAAATTTCAAATCGTTTTTCCAAAGTACAGTCGTGTAGATCACGGAGTAAGAAAACTTTACAAAACTCCGAATTAATAAGCTTTTTTTGCCGCTTCAGTTACAAAGTTGCGAAAAACAAAACAAAAGCGCAACATTCGTTTCAACGGAGTTAATCTCAACAGCTGCAGAAAGAGAAAGAAAAGGAAAAATAAAGAAAAGAGCGTATTAGGATGATGTAAGAAGTGCAAAGAAAGCTTTTGGGCCAATGACTCGACATATACGTACAGCATGCTTGCAGAGAAGATTGCGGCGGGGACATCTTGTTGTGTTGTGTGTAGCAGTTGCGCGTCCGTCTTGTGCTGCGCGGATTAAGAAGCCCCGCGGGGAATGTCGCGAGGAGTAGCCGCTGGCCGCGCGTTCGCTTGCAAGCTCGTCAGTGTACTCGTGAAGCTTGGCTCATCGAGGCACACGACCACCTCGTTAACCACCTCCGCCTTTTTTTTTCTCGCGCTTCCTCGCCGTTTTCTCGCTCAATTCGCCACGACACTTCGCGCGCGGCCTGAACTTGATATTGAATATTTGCAAGTGGAACATTTTTTTTATTTTACAATTTTAATGATGGATTTATTGAATGAAAAAAAAATGTTTTTTTTCCATGTTACAGGAATCGCTGAGCGACAAAGTAGCCATGTTCGATCAGCATGCCAATAAACACATTAATAGCCAGTCTAAAAATCCATTCAGCTCTGGGCTGAACTTGCCAAAACCTACCTTCTCGAAAGAGGAGTATGGAAGGTGAGTGCGCTCTGACTGTCAATTATTTCCAAGTGCAGGAAGCTCTAAATCTTCTCTCTCTCTCTTTTGACATTTAAATTTCAGTGGAGTTTAACGAGCTCGTTTATAAAGTTTCTTTAATTGGATTTTGTTTGAGAAGCATGTCTATACTTCGATTCGAAAGTAGCTTAAACATCACGTAATCGATTCTCAATGCATACACGTTATATATCTATCGAGTCGATTTTCTTCGAGACATTTCTTTAACGGTTATATAAAATTTCAACATTCCTTGTCAACCCTGTCAAACAGAAAAATAAAAGAATTTACGTTTAAAAAAACTGCGTATATCAAGCACGGCCAATGTCAGAAAAAAGCCTGCCAAAGCAAACACATTAAAACGAGGTAAAAAAAAATTTTTTTTGTAGGCCGGCCGCAGGTTCGATGTCAGACATCCGAGGTCGCAAGGCGAACGCTCACATCATCAAGGAGATTCTCGAGTTGTGCGACGTACTCCATCAGAATGGTACCCCCTGCCGTGATCATCCCGAGATACTAGCCATCACGTTCGGCGAATTGTTCAACATTTACGTACACATCAACGACAAACTCGTTGGTCTTCTGCTTCGCGCTCGCAAGCAAAAACTCGTTGACTTTGAGGGCGAGTGTCTCTTTCAGGTATGTCGTGCTTTCGTATTTATAGCTGAAAAACTGTTGCTTCATGCGTCGGTTATAGATTAGCGCGGTCGGTAAGGTAGAACGGAAAAAAAGCTCACGGAGATGTTCTCTGAAAGCTCGATTATTGATATGGAAATTTGCTTTCTAGCCAAGTGCGCGTATACTAATGGTGAAACTTTCTTGTTTTTCAGAGGAGGGACGATCACGTGCCAGTTTTCCTGCTGAAGCCAATTAAAGAAATCAGAGAGGATTTCCGGCAGAGGCTCGATGCACTTCACAAGGAGATGCCCAAATCGCCTAGTTAATACATTTTTTCATTCAAGACTTTGTTATTTTAACGTCACTCGAAAGTATTGTTAATTAATCGACAGAAGCTTTTGATGAAATTGAGAAAAAAAAACTGCGTTTTTTTGTACGTACGATATGTCGATTTGCATGTACAGTTCTGCGATTAATTTATTCGTGAAAAAGTATTGATTGTTGGATGCTCTCGAATGTGAATTTGTACCTGGACTAGTAAACGAATCATTGCAATTTTCTGTTGCAAATTCCGTTGTAAATAGTTGAGCGCGTGGCGATGGATGAGTGCGTGAAGTTTGAAAATTGTGATACTGTTGATGATGTTTGGGCGTATAAATAAAAAAATGTTTCTATGTGAGTAGTGTTTGAAAAATTACAAATTCTTCGTTATGTTACTCTTCGAAAGATATTAGTAGAAAATTGGATGAAATGGGTGAATAAATAAATAGTATTTTTCAAGATATCGCATATAATTATTTTATATATACAATTACTTTACAACGCACATGTTTAGTGACACGGTAGCTCATATTTCCATCGTAATAGTTTTTTTCTTTATATTATATGATAGCGGCAGTGCCGGCGCAATACCTATTTTTTTTTCTTGTAAGGATACATAGTATAAGTATACATACTAACAAAGTAGAAAAACTCGTCGCAAATTGTAATAAAACTTAGGCTCGGAAATTCAGATACATACTCAATATACGTTTTCCTTTTGTACAAACATCTTTAGAGAGATAACACATGTAAAAAATTTGCTTTCGATAGATTAAATTTGTTCGTAACGTATGTTTCAAGATTGATAGTTGATATGTCAATATTTTGATAGAAATTTTTTAGAAAAGCATCATCAAATTCATGAAGGGCAGTTTTTTTTCTGGAAAGTTTCGCCTCTATTTAACTACTTTTCGGCAGTACAGACAAGAAAATTTATACTTTTTTTCAGATATAGCTAGTTGATGATTGTAACAATTACTTTGTTCAAATTTTCCATTTTTTTGTATATGATATATATTTGTCATTCAAGTTTTTAAAAACAGAGATAATATTTTTTGGTCCAATAATACAAAATTTGTCCAATAATCGGTATCTCTATTCTTAATTTTAACAAAAATTGATATGGTAGTTTAGTCCATTATGTTTCTTTTCGTATCGTTTTATGTACTTAACATTGTAAAGATAAAAATTTGAAACGTATATTCAACATTAATACACAATTTCTCGTTTACTCAAAAACCGAGTAAAAAAGCATTGCAAAAAATTGTTCTCCAAAAATTGGCTCGATATGTTCGTACTTGCCTTAATTAACAAATGATATGGAAGAATCGCTCAATTCATTTGGCTAAAATTTACAAATATATTAAAATTGCTTGTTTTTCTGTAGTCAAGTTCATTTTTTGACGATAGAATCGAATTTTGTTGACTGCGCATCGTACAATTATTGCATGAAATATTACACACCAATTTTTTCCGACTTTTTTTTTTCATTTGGAATAACAACTACAGCAAGTGATAAAATTTTGCAAGAATTCAATTTACCGCGCGCGTAGTGTATATATATGAAAATTGCTTTACACGTTACTGTACAACGCATCGTTTATAAATATTTCTTTTTGTCCTAAACGACAAATGTATATTTTCCATTTCTTCGTGTATTATTTATATATAATTTCCCTTTTTTCTGCGCTACAGTAGGCCAGTGATTATACAGTTTTCATTCGTCGTGAAATTCAGAATTTCACTTTTCGAACGTATATTAGCCCACGAAACTTATTTTTTTTTCATTTGCAACGAAAAGAAATCAATAATCAATAAAACTTTAATTCAGTTCTTGCTTGTCAGAGAAGCAGAGTTAGGTCGAGTATTTATATTTATATATGTCGTATTTCTTACACGTATCATGATATTTGTGTATTTTTTTTTCGTTCTGGGTCACGACTGATTCGAACAGAGCCTTTATATAATATTTATACTAACTTAAACTTATAATATGTATGTACAGTTTTCAGGAAACATGCCATATGTTTTTTTTTCAACATTCATCTCAGTCTATGTGTGAGTCTCTTTATATATTGCATTCTATTTTGCAAGACAGGATAGTCGAACAGCGGTTAGTTTTCTCTTTGTTTCTACATATATAATATTTTCTTTTGTACAAGAGGTTTCAAATTCTTTGTTTTTTTATCTGATATATTAGCAATATCGACAAAGACAATGTCTTTTTCAAAATCACCACGGAATATGTTGCAGGTACAGTTCAATTTAGCGTAAAATGATTTGAAAAAAAAATCGTATTGCGTTAATTCGAAGATTTTAGACATTGAAACTTCTCGTACAAGCGTTATATACTTCTTTTATAGGCGTCTACACGGAGGCTTTTACAACGTGGAATGTGTTACAGTGCACGTCAATCATGTTTTTATTTACCATTAATAAATCTTGTATTCGTTCAGCGTTATAGTGATTATAACATTGAAAAAAAGTCTCTATGTTTGAGAACAGCTGCTCGCAATGGACATTACTTCGTCGAAGAGTTTACAAAAAGCCTTGGCTATAATTTCTCGAATACTGGAACACTGTTTTTTTTCGTTATTTTTTTTCCTTTTCTCTTATTCGTTCGTTACATATTTATAGTTTTTATTTTTCGTTCCGTACATAGTGCAATTTTTCTATTTTTTTTATATCTTACACGTTCTATATCGGGGAAATATAATAACTATGCACAACGTTAAGATCTCTCTACCGAACACTCAAACATAACACCAATCAACGCGTCTTTAATGTATTCCCATTCTCTTACATTTGCTCTCGCAATTATAATCAGTCTTACGCGTGTGTATGACGTTTTTTTTTCTTCTTCTCTTTATATCGTGCGTCGGCAGCTTAATCCCCCATTACAAATTAGCGAACGATAAGTGTTTTTTTTAGCATTTATCTATGCTATATATATTTACGACGATATTTGTTTACTGCTTTCGTGGCTATATAATAACTATTTTGTTTCTGTTACACAAGATTACTATAGTCATTTTCTTTGCTTTACTCTGGAAGAAAACGATATATACTTTCTTCAAGTTTGAACGAAATGTTTTTTTTTGTGCTTTCTCGAAAGACGGAAGTTTATAACACTAACAAGAAACGTACCTCTTATAATATTTCTACAACTTCAACATTCAAATATTATTTAGTTTTTTTTCTTTATTCAACATTCATATGCATGTCTGCACAGTAAACAAATGTCGTTTCGTTCTGCTACTATCGTCGTGGATGAAAAACAAAAGAGATGTAACGCAGACTTACGTATACGCATTTAAATTCGTAGATATACATTCACTTATACTCAGACGTATATTTATAATATGTATACGCGCCACGGCTAGTTCGTGGCTTTTTTTTTGTTTGCCTTAAAAATATATTATTGTCCTTCGATGAGAACGTAGCACTTGAAACTTCAACGTCTTCACCAGCCTCATCGCGACTGGTCTTCACTAAAACTCTCGAATTGTCCTCAATTTTTTTTCTTTTATCTTTTTCTTATTACACTTTTACAAGTTCTTAGATAAAATAACTCTTAAAGTAAAATTTTTTCTAACTTTACACGTCGAAGACTTAGACTATATATCGGTCGGGAGTATCGTCGCACTATATTCATTATGTATTCGTAAAGCGTGTCTTGCTGGAAATATTTTTTCGCGACATGAACTTACGTGTTACGTCGTATATCACAATTAATCGCACTTTCTTTACAAAAAAAAGAACTCAAGTTTCATTAGGCGCTTGACAGAAACAAATGAAATTAATTGTGAGAAAATATAGCTTATTTACACACTAAAATTCGAGAGAGAAAAAAAACTAGATATACTCAAATCTCTTTCAAGCTTAAAAGACGAAAAAGGAAATAAAGGAAAAAAACTTACTATCGTATCCTAACTTAATATTCTAAACTATATGCTTATTTACACAGTACGCAAGTACTTACGAAAAAAAAATGAGCAACTCATCGAACAGCGATAAGAAGAATAATTAACGAATACTAATATTTCCAGAGCAAGTCTCGCGAGTTTCACCCCCGTAGAAGCAGATCGACGCTGAACTGCTTGACAGGCGACCACCATCAGACGTCGTTGTCGTGACACAATTCGATTTTCCGTCTTGACAAGTGAATACGTCGCTTGTCGGCGATGAAATCGCGCACGCAGCCACGAATTCCACGATGTCCAGGTCGGCCGCCTATGAAGAGTTTGCCGTTGGTCAATAATGGACCCGATTCGATGTTTCGTTTCACTGGCAGAAGGTCGTCGATTTGGAGCTCGGTCGAACGACGTCGGCGTATTGCACGGATGTGGTGCCAGAAACCGTCGTCGATGCGCTCCTACAAATGGAAAATTTGATTTTAGATTTTGAGGAAATTCTGCAAAATTTCGAATAATACTAAAAACAGAATTTTGACTTTATTAGAGGATTTTTACAAACAATTTATTTTTGTAAATTAATCATCTTCATAATAACGGATTTGAAGATTATTCATTTTTTTAAAGCACAACTTTGTTACAAATATAAAATAACTTGCATGAAATAAAGTGTCACATGGAAAGAAGGAAGCAATTTTCAAAGTTTCCAGAAAATTTAATTTCGAAAGAAAATTTTCTTTAGTTTCTTGAAAAATGATTTCTCTCTCATTATTAGTTCATACAGTATGTATAAGGTAGAAAATAAATTTCGTACATTTATATATTGAACATGATGAGCTTATATAGAAATATTGATACCTTTCACTTTCGAAAAGCTTCTATTTTCAATCAAGTTCTCTTAACTAAAGAACTAAAATCAAAAAATTTAATTAAAGTCTATATGAAACGACTAAGTCAATAAAAAATTTCCGAAAAAAAAAATGGATATCCTCAAGAGAGAAGCCCGAACTACATCAGCAGCCTTACAAGAATATCGAGCGTCTCTCATAAAAGGATATAAGAAAAAAAAGAGAGGTAGAAAAGTCTCTTACGTCGCTCCTGACGGTGAAGTTTTCCCTTCGGCCAAGATAGGTAAGGACGACGTAGCCATCGCGCAGCGACAGCATCAGATGCTCCAATTTGCCACGGCCGACCCAGGCGATAACGCCTTCCGGATGGGTCGTCCTCAATCTCAATTCGAATTTATTCGACTGCCTTTCCCGCCTCCTGCAGCAAGAAATATCCAGGTCGACGCGTGAGAAAAATTTTTAAGCCTTTTTGACGCATCGATCGCAAAACTCGCTTCTTTTTCTTCTTCTTCTTCTTTCGCGTTGAATTTCAATTATCATTCGCAAACGCGGTATTAACGCGAATTATCGTGTCGTTAACTTTTACCACCAGTTTTATATTGGTTGCGCTTTGCTGATAATTACAAAATAGAACCGCGCAGTTTTGCATGTTTAACGATACCACCGTGTATGCAGTCAATATTTTACGAGCCTGGAGAATATTTCGATTTTACGCGAGTTGGAAATCATTTGCTATATTTCTTTTTGAATAAATACTGTATTGATAATATTAACATCAAAAATTCAATCGGAATCTCTCTTCGTAGAGTTTTGAAATGAAAACATGCAAATATTTGAAAATTAAAAACCATTAAATATACGCTGATTTATTTAAATACTTTCAATCAAACCGTTAAAATATATTTGAATTTCGTAATGGATAAAATATAAAATACGATGGATCTATATCCAAACCAACAAAAATAAAAAGTTGTAAACGAATATAAATCACTACACCAAACTATGCCAGAACAAAAAAAACATATTTACGGTGGAGTTAGAAATTAGTACAGTGTAAGGGATCAAACAAGCAGGAGTGCAACATAACTTTTCAAATCCAGGATAACATTCCAGGAATGATGTCGTTTTCCAAGAACTAGGGGCTTTTTAACTTACTCACTATAGTCGTAATTCTCATAATCGTAGTAGACGTCGTCTTCGGTGTCGTAGTCGGTGTAGGACTCATCGTTATCATCGCCGAGGGTGGTGTTAGTAGCATTAGGACTATAGGCAAAAGTTAGTTTTCTATATATCAGCGACTATATTAATTTGTTATTATCGCGCATTATAGCGCAGCTAATGTAACCTCGTGAACTCTAATCTGGCAGTTTAGTATAAGCTATGGATTATTTTATGGTACATCGTTGCTGAATAATCAGTTAAGTTAGTTAGTCGTAAAGCAGGGAATTATATATAGCGAACGAACTTTCAGAATCAATTTTACCTCCTTCCAAATCGATGCTTCAGCTGCAAGAAATTCTCGCCGTTAAATCGTACGGCTTGCTCAGCGATTTCACCACCCGACGAGTCGTAGCCCATAACTGCAAAAGAGAAAAAAATAATAATTCAACGCTCATTATCAACATCAAACTTCAAGTTCGTAATTGTAATAAACTCACAGAATTCGCAATTAATGCCATCGTAACCAGCCGCGCACTTGCAGAAGAAGCTATTGAGTAGCGGGAAGCAAACACCTCCGTTTTTGCAAGGATTCGAGTTACTTGGACAAGGAAGTCCGTCGTAGATCTCGGTGTTGTGCTGCGTTTGGTTGATAGCGAGGTTCTGATAAGTTTTGTCGTTCACCATCAGTCGTTGAACCGCACCTGTGAGACCCGTCGTTGCACCGGCTAGCTTATGAACTTCCTTCCAGTGCCTAAATAAAATTTCCCAAATTAATAACTTACATCAACGATTCTCTCAATCAAAAAATAATTTAACTTACTTGACACCACCAATGTAAAGCGGCAATTCTAAATTCAACTCCGTAAGTGGACTTCCGGAAAATCCTCTCGCAACGGTGCCATTGTCAAGCCTGAGTAAACCTTCCCTACCCAACCTACTGATTCTTACGCTATGCCACGTGTCGAGAGTCACGATATCCGGCGAGGTGATGTTGGCGATACCACTGCCAAGATTGAAACGAAACTGTAGCTTGCCTTGCACGAGATTCAAGCTGATAAAATCGCCACGGCCGTTATTCAATTGGCCGTTGTAGAGTAAGAGGCCTTCGGTGTCGCGAGTGAGGAACCATAATTCGATCGAGAACGTCTTGGCTACACCTTCGAGGCTTGGAAGCTCGATGAAGCCGTCGCCTTTCATCTCGGGGATGAGGAATTCCGTCAGTTCTGCGTCCACTGGAAAATCGAATTGAATGGGTAATTTAGCGATATTAGGAAAAGATTGTGATGGGAGAATTTGAATTTAATCTTACGTATTTCGCAATGCATTCCAGTACGTCCAGGTGGGCATTTGCACACGTAACCACCTTCGGGTAGGATATCACAGGTAGCACTGTGGTGACATGGTTCGCTCATGCAAGGATCCAACGAGTCTTCGCAATTTTTCCCGGTGTATTGCGGTGGACAGATACACTGATATTCCAATTCATTAGCCTCGTAGCCCTGTAAATAAAAAATAATATCCTTATTATAAATGTCTATTCAATTCAATTACAATTTGTAACTTACCTGATGCTCGTAATTCTCATCGTAATCTGGATCATATTCGTAATCGCATCCAGGCCCAACGCACATTTTCCTCGGATCGTTGGCATTGTTGGAATGTTCCTTCAACATATTACACTGGCTGCCTTTACACTTGACGATATTCAAATCGGCGCTGCTGTTCCTTCGATCTTTGCTCTTTTTACGCAAACTCCTCCTCTTGGCTCTCGGCCCGATTAAACAATCTTGGCCTTCGCAGCGCAAATCCTCCTCGAAAATCGGCTGGCAAGTGGCGCCGTTTTGGCACGGCAAATTCGCGCAGCCATTCTCCCGGCATTCCTTGATTCGATAAGTCTCCAGCACGTCCTTGTCGAAGCCAAGGTGAATGTCCATTGGGGCGCGATTGATGCGCAGCTTCTTGATGCAACCGAGGAAACCGTGCGACGTGCCGATGTTGTCGAATACTCTGCGAGGGAGAATACGTCGAGTTAGAAAATGCAAATTTAGTTCGTTTACGCGAAACGTACTTGCTGTAATTCGTCGGTATATTCCCGATGAAAGTGTCCTGATTCAAGTCGAGACTCTTGAGCATACCCTCGCTCGAGCCGGCAACTTCCTCGCCGTCGTCGAATATCAGTACGCCGTCCTTGTGATAACGTTTGGCGGCCACTCTGTGGAAGTCCGTCATAGACACGCGCTCCGGCGACGTCAGAATTACCGGACCGTTGCCCAAGTTATATCTGAACTGCAGGAACCTACAAGACGCCAAAGTGAAGTTTCTCTATATAAACTTGAAACTTTAGCAACAAACTATGTATTCTAGTAGAAAATATTTACCCGTCGACAATGGCGAGCGACACGTAGTCACCGGTACCGTCGCTCTTCTGCTGATCGTACAGCAAAATGCCATTCTCCGCGTACGTCTTGAACTCGATCTCGATGCTCAGCTTGTAGTAGCCTTTGAGCCTATTGGTGCGTACGTAACTCTTGCCGTCGAACGACGCGATGTCGTAGTCGCGATGGTTGATCTCCTCGTCGCAGTGAAAGCCCGTCCAGTTCTCGCGACAACTGCACGCGTAAGTCGCCCCTGGCAGATCGATACACGTAGCTGATTGGTGACACGGGGATGACTGACACGCGCGGAATTCTTCGGTTGGGGTTACCGGTGCGTAGTTTGCTGGAAAAAGTTTATGGGAAATTTTATTTATCGACGATCGATCGTTTATTCGGAATATTTTGTTGATGAAGAAGATATAGCGGTAAATAAAACGTGAAAATAAAAATCGAAAGTGCGTATCACATGAACTACATTTTCAGAATGACAATAACTACTTTAATACACAAAAATGACAAAATTTTAGTATGAATTGGGTTAAAACACGTAACTAAAAAATTTTAGTTCACAAACTAAAGAAATAAAATTTCGTCAAAATTATAGTCTCACCTAAACTAGAGCAATCCTGTCTATCGCTCGTCTCCGCGAAGCCATCGCTGCAGATACAATTTCCACTGATACAAACGCTATTCGGTATACTACAGTCCTTGTCCTCGTTGCAGTAGTCGCCCAAAAGTGGCGTCACGACTCTTATCGTCGCTGGCGTCGGACGATAAGCTGCTGCTGAACCTAAATTGAAAAAAAAAAAAATCAAAGTGAGTATTCACTCGCGACGAATAATTTCAAAACGAAGAGACAAAACCGAATTGTTTACCGTGTCTAAGGTTCTTCCGATCGACTGAAACTGTCTCCTCGTGGGCGCGATGCGTGTAGTAGTAGCGAGCGTCTGGCTCGGGTACCATTAGATGCCTCGTTGATTTCGACAAAGGCGAAATCGCTGCCGCCGGCTGTGTGTAGTGCACTGCCGTGTACCTCTTCACTGGGAAATCCGTGTTTGTCATCGAGTCGTCTGCAAAATACCAAGGAAATCGAGATTTTTTAAAAAATATTTACGGATTTTTTTTTATTGATCGAGAACTGTTCTGATCGAGATAGAGAGTTCATCTTTTATTTAATGGCTTTCGTACTCTGGGCTTATTGATTGAAGTGTACGAAAATAATGCCCGACCGAACTCGGGTTTATTCCACTTGGAATTGATACACGAGATTTTACGTTCTCCCGATATAAAAGTAACGTAAAATGCAAATGTTCTATCGTACGGAAAAATAAATCAAAGAAAAAAATAGGTTGAAATAAACATTGTCGAGTCGTAGAAATAAAAAATCGAAGCAAAAAAGGAGAAGAAAAAGGAGCAACAAAACAGAAAAAAAAACCGAGCAGAGTACAACGGTAAAGCGAGCGCGAATCGATTTGCTGCCAATAAAAGGACAATCGAGAGAAGGAGGAGAGAGAGAGAGAGAGAGAGAGAGAGAGAGAGAGAGAGAGAGAGAGAGAGAGAGAGAGAGAGAGCATTCGTAGGCAAATGAAATCGTCCCTTCGATTCGAGATAAGAAAGCTCGCTGAATCTTAATCTACTGTGTTCGCGAGACGTCCATTTCGATGTTTACGAATACAAATTCGTTCGTTTCGCTCGATTTCTGCTTTAATTGCATCTCGCTACTATTATTTCTATTCTCAGTACCGAATTGTTTATGAGTTTGTTCGGATCGATGTCCATAGTTCGAAGCACTTACAGAATTACTGATACAATTAGTCATCTATTTATGATCTACCAGCGACTGTTGATTAAACCAATTATTTAATTTCGTTATGATTAATTTATGAGTGAAAAAGTTCGCGCGAGGCTATATTTTTGGCTTGGAATAATCTCGTTCGTATATGCATCTTCCGGTGGCAGTTTTCGATATCAAGTTTAAAATGAAACTCCGAAGTGGCAAATTTTAATTGAATCATATCAAGAAAAAAAAAACCCCGTCGTTTTCCAAGCATATAAATACTTCGGATACTTCGAGGCAATAGATAATCAAATTATTATCTCTCATAAAATCGATAGGATTGATTAAGCTAACGTTCAATATTGATTTAATAAAAGTTCGGGAAACCGATATTGAAATTTTCGATAGTCACTTCGTCAAATTAATCTTATTATTTAATTTCGGTTCTTTATCGAGCTCAATCTATATTTATAATCTCATCTAGATATTGGAATTTACTTTATTTCGTTAGTCTATAATTCAATTTTGAATTTGAAATTCATCCAAGAAGGTATTCGCAAATATAGAACCGGTAGGTATCACTGTGAGAATAAAACTCGTAAGGTTTTGCAAAAGCATACTAACTCGCAAAGCGTGCACAATAAATTTTCCAAAAGGCGACTGGTAATAGAATCTCGTCGACTGA
Organism: Galeopsomyia nigrocyanea; assembly: GCA_035047105.1. Lineage (NCBI taxonomy): Eukaryota > Metazoa > Arthropoda > Insecta > Hymenoptera > Eulophidae > Galeopsomyia > Galeopsomyia nigrocyanea. Next base: position 10,678,256 of record JAWWMK010000001.1, on the reverse strand, counting down.
ACTGTGTATACCTCGACACATGTCTAGCTCGGCTCTTTTCTTCGCGCAAACATCCAAAGTGCTTCGAAGAGAGAGCGGAAGAGAACTAGCCTCTCGCTGGTAATCCAATCCACGGCTCTGCTCTCAACTTTTCTCTCGCGGGCGAAACTTTTAAAAAGATTGACTCGCGAAGCGACTCGTAAATAAGTTATTCGTTTTGCCCGTTTAATTCGGTTCGCTCGGCTTTTTTTTTCGACTCCGCGGATCGATTGCTCGTTCTTTTTTTTTTCTCCTTTTTTTTTGTTGCAGTTGCGCGACGTAATTCAATTAAATTAGATCGATACTACCTCGCGAGGTAGATATATACTCTGATTTTAAATTAAATTGGATATAACTCGGGTGAATTAAAGTGCTGCTGCTCGGATGTTTTTTCTTTCTCTCTCTCGTTGCTCCAGAAATAAACAGAAAGTAGGCTGATTAAATTATCAATGGACATTTTTCCACATATACTTACCAAACTTGGTTCGTAAAAAAATAAAACAATCAAACAAAGAATAAATATTGATGGTTAATTCGAAAGTGAAATAATAAGTATTTGGATTTGTTAGGATAAGATATTAGTCACTGCAAGCAGATTAGTATAATCCGTACAAATGGTAAGTACTTTATTTCTTTACACAATATACATCTCAAATGCTCGTTGAGTTGTCAGGTAAGAAGCGCGAGATAAAAAAAAAAGGATATTCACAAGCGTCAACGTTACAAGGTATTCCAGCTTGTTAATATTCGCGAGGCAGTCGATTTCGATTATTCACAGTGGATCGATTGTACATATATAAATGGCAGGCACGACAATGAAAAAAATTATTTTCATTTTTATTTGTTATTCCGCAGGCACTTTCGATTGTCAATATCATTGTACCGGCATACAAAGAAGAACTCGAATTCACATTAACAAAATCTCGATCCACTGTCATTACCAACAATCGACTGCACTCAAGAAGGTATATTAAACCAATTATACGTAAGCCCAAAGCCATATAACGAAGCCAACACTACCACAATACTTTCTCTCTCTCTCTCTCTCTATCTTTCTCAGTAGATCTCTCAGACAGTATTAGGTCTGCGAGGATGCGAGCCAATCCTGCGATTCTCAGTCAACGACTGACCTCGGCATTGGCCAAACGCCTGCGGTACAACGTCGGTTTGATAACGGCAGGCGTAGAGTTTCAATTCGCATTCGTTGTCGTAGGTCTGGCCGTCGCTGCCGCACACCGACACGGCTGGTGTGTCTTCTGGACAACTTGCCGGGCAAACACAGTGTGGACCACCTGCACCACCCACCGACTCGCTGCATTGACCACCCGAGTAACATTCCAGTTCGTTGCAGCTCGATGCGTGCGGTAAAAGTGCGTCGACTGTGGAAAATGAAAAAAAGATTTTTTTTTTGTTGAGATTAGTTTATTTCCTTGAAACTTCCTTGAAATAAAAAAAAAGAAAAAAATTTCCTCGAAACGTCTCTCTAGCGAAAGAAGAAACTACACAGCGAAGGTGCAGAAAGGAAAGTCGTATAAATGTAAATGTGATATCTCATAAAGCACATGTATGCTGTACCTGGCTGGCATCCCTTAGGAGTGAGTATCTTATTATGATCGGTGCAGATCGTGCACTTCTTGCCGGCGATCTCGGGCTTGCAGACACACAAGCCCGTCATCTGCTCGCAGTCCTCGCGCACCGAGCCGAATAGCGAGCAGCCGCATGCTGAAAGATAAAATACATTTTTTCTTCTCTGTTTCTCTCTCTTTCTCTTAATATCGCGAACTTCGATGTATCTTTTCAATAAAAAAAATACGAAATTTAATATATCTTACGTATGCATCCTTGGTGTCCTTTGTCGACCTTGGACAAACCCCAGTAGCCAGGTTTGCAACGATCGCATTTTGTTCCACCGACACCCGGACGACACTCGCATTGGCCGCTGTCTTTGTCGCACGTGTCCGATAGACTACCGAGTCGATTGCAATTGCATTGATATGGGCAACCGGCACCGTCGGGACCTTGCGCGGCAGTTTTGCCATCGGAACAACAACCGTGCCAGGTTTCTTCACATTTCAAGGCGTGTTGGGCTACGAAAAAAATACATTTTTAATGACGTTAATTAAAAAAATAAAATCAAATCGTTAATATAATCTAAATATTAATTATATTCACCTTTCCTACAGCATCTAGCGAATCTCGTAGTTTGATGGCAGTACGCGTGACTAGGGCAGTCTCTACGCTCGGGGCCATTGCCACAATCATACTCGTTACCGTCGGCGTCGAGGAGCGGTTGCTCGCCGTTACATGGTTTCACCTCCAGACCTATAGTTTAAAAAAAAAAAGAACCATCGTATATATGTACAATGCGTGCGTTTGTGTGTGCGTATAAACGTTAATGCAAATGTGCATGTACACGTCTGTTAGCCTGATTAAATATACGTTCGCGGGAGAGGGGAAGGGGGAGGGGGAGAAACGAGAAAAGCACACATAGCCGAGGTCATTTTACGGTCGGCAGGCTTGACACAAACGCTATACGGTAAACATGTGCCAGCCAGCCCGAGAGTCGTTATATGCCAGAGGCTTTTTCGTATTTGTGTGTATACCTTTGCGCCCCCCCCCCCCCCCCCCCCCCGCCACACTCTTTGACAATTTGCGCAAGCTACATTTAACTGTTTTAACAAGATTAAACGCGTGGTAATTTAATTGAGTTTTCGCGGTGCGATAATTTATCGCAAAAAAAAAAAAAAATTTCGTGCGTGTGTGTCTGTGCGTGTGTTATTTTGGTGAAAGCATCAAGCGAACCTTGGCACAGATCTAACGGTCTGAGTCTCAATTCCTGTTGTCTCTGGCACGACTGCATGAGCATATGACACATGCTCGGATAAGTCTGCATGTCGCTGCCGCAGACAACGTGCCTGTTCTCCGGGGCCATCGACGCGCAATCGAACTTGCAGCTGCAGCGTGGAAACTTGTCGGGGCCAAGCTCGCAAGTAGCATTGAAGTCGCAATGGATATCGCGACATGCCTCGAATTCCGGCGCTGCTGTGCTCACGTCCGAGGTGGTCGATTGTCGGGTTATCGATGGTGTTGACATCGTTGCTGCAGTAGGGTTGTTAGTTTGGCGGTGAAGATATTTTAGTTTTTTTTAATTTTTGTTAGTTGGATTGGGTCAAGCTTAGTTTTAATGATGATAGAACACAAACAGATAAAATACTAACTGAGAGCGGCAACTGGAAAGCCATCGTAGCATTCGCCGTACAGGATGAGTTGCAGCGGTGGTAAGTTAGGATCACGCGTGCAAGCTTCTTTCTGAAGTTCGCACTCGGAGACGTAAGTCTTGGTGTCGCTGCCGCAGACGGGTTCGTTCGTTGGCGGGGGACACGTTTCCGGACAAATGCAAACTCCAGCCTCGCAGCGTGCTCCGTTCTCGCATTTTATGCTCGAGCACATTTCTGAAATAAACGTATATAATGGCTTTAATTTTGCGTTCGCGCAGTTGAAATAGTTGTTGAATGACGTGGCTGATCGATGCTTGATTCGTACTACTTCGTTTGGTTGTGTATTTCGGTCGACGAGCGAATTTCGAAGTTCGAACTTCGTCGAAGTTAGCGAATGGTTAATCCAATCAAAGTCGATGCATCGCGAATTGGTGTGGTAATCAAATTACACGAGTTTCTTCTTTTACAACCAAACGAAGTTATCGAATCTCAAAAGATAAGAAAAAAAACTTACCGCAATCTCCCTTGTAACTGACCACGATGAGAATCTGACTGGTGCACGACGTCTTCTTCAGCTCGCATTCGTTTCTATAGGTTATCCCGTCGGATCCGCAAACTACGCTCGAACTTGTGGACTCCTACGTTCCGAGAGCGACCATTAGCCAAATGAAATTTTGCAGCCGAGTGAAAATTCCATCCCTCGACTGAGATTTGGTTTACCAACATCGGCCGAAACTCCGAGCAAATATTAATCATTCGCAGCTTATGAAAGTTTGAGAGGAAAACTATTAAGAATCACAGTGTTTAAATCTACTTGTTGCCCACTCGCACCCTCTGAACAAAAGTAATCCTTTTTCACGTGTCTATGTGTTTGAGTGCAAAAAGCCAAACTTAATTAGTCATCCGATGTTTGCACGTCGAGTTATTAGCGCGGATGATCGAATTAGTACGCCGAGCGCGTTGTTGGTTTATCGGAGGGAGGAATTCTCCCCCTCGCTATTGTTACGCACGGTGTGAATGATTTTTTTTACGTACAGGGCACGTGATGCGTTCATTTTTGATCGGATTTTACTTTTCATCGTATTCGTCGAAAAGAATATTCATTTTTTTTTTGTTTCACGCGATAAAAATAAACGAATGCAAAAAAAAAAATGAATCTGTCAACCGTTCTACTTAATCAGAACAATTGAAACTACGCGAGAGTTATTCGAAATGCAAATTAACGAAATGATAACTTTCGAGCTCTCCGACAAATTTGCACTTGGAAAATTGATGACATACGCGAGCGCGAGAACGAAAGACCGACTTTTTAATTGAATTAAAACAAATAGACGGAACTAAAAACTTGTCCGCGCTCGCGAGATTATAAATCTCGAAAACACAAGGACACACACACACACACACATACGCGAGAACTATTCGAAACTACATTTCCGCGGTGTGCACATAGTATATGCAGAAAGATGCTCGAGTGAGGTAAAATATCTATACATATATGTGTGGGAGGGGAGGATGGCTGTTATTCCAACGACCCCGAAATCTAATTGGAATTTGAGGCTATACGCGTTCGCTCGCGCAGCTCCTGCACATTGTTCTATTAAATTAAGCTTAATGAAGTTATTAATTGGTCGAGAGAAGGGGGGAAGGTTGGCTGTTTTACGAGCGCACACGGGTCTCTGTTTTCGTTTTGAATTTTGCGCTGCGAGAACGCTAAGTCCGCTGTTCTCGTTAAGAGGTTTAATTAAGGCAAGGGGAATTGCCCTGTTTGCCATATCGTGTATATATATATATACATGGGATCAGGTTGGCATTTTAACCCGGTGAATTTACTTTTGCAAAATGATGATGCGTTGCCTCTGTTATGTTACGCGAGCCGTTTGAATTTTATTAATCAAATGGGGCGAAGATGAGTTTACGATGTTGTGGGTTTATTTTCCGATTGTTCGTTGGCTGTAATGTGAAGCTTTCGCTGAGAAATGGATGGAATTAAATTTTGCAAGTGGATCAATAAATGAATGAAAAGCGCGTGGTTTATCGGATATTAATTTTGAATAATACGAGAATTACTTTTAACATTTATAAAAGATTAATAAGTTTTGCGAATCCAATAAAACGAAGCGAATGTAACTCGCAGTTTGAAATTCAAGCGCTGAAGTATTCAATTTAATTTTGCCGCATAAAAATGTACATTAATTTTTTTTCTACTCTCCCTCGCTCTCCATTGTTTTTTTTAAAATATTCCTGCCACGAGCGCGAGTTCGAGAACAATAAAGCAAAACTTAATTAGCAATAAAGGAGCGTAACATTTTTCAGCGAGAGATATAGAGAAAGCAGTATCCTTCAATTTGCTGCTCGAGGCAAAAGACACTATTTGCGCGCTCGGGGACTTGGCGAATGATATCCTTCGTTTTTCTTTTATTTTTCTTTTATTTCTTCTTGTTTGCTAAACATCGATCATCAAACAGTACTGGATTTTTTTTTGCACGAAAGTGGGAGATAGAAAGAGAGCTAGGTTTGTATTTGCTTTCAATTACGGCGCCTCTCTCGCGCTGAAAAAAGTCCTCAGTGGATTATTTAGAGAAGGAATTTTCATGCCCTTTGAAGCCTCTTTTTCTCGCGTGTGCGCGCGGTTATTTTTGAATTTAGACGAGTCGAGTAATACTGTTTATCTTGGGCAATCTTTTTTTTTGCGCTAAATGCTATGTGCATAGCGTGATGGTTTATTTTCCGAGGATGAAGAAAAAAATTTTAAACTAAAATAATATTTACTCGCTGTTAACTTGGTGAAGGAACAAGCTTAGACTGGAATGACATAATTACAGTGTTCTAAACGTTTCCATTTTTTAATAAACTTATAATAATGCTTAATTAATTTTTTTTTTACCAGTAAGCATTTGAAAGTCGCAATTATTGGTTGTCTCCTAATCGAAACTTTCAAGTCACGCAACTCTTCCATCAGATATGAAAGGCAGAAACTGTCTAACAAGTAAAAACTCATTTGCCAAAAAGCCAATAGAAACTAAAAAAAAAAAAGAAAGAACGCCGCAACACGACACGAGTCCATAAAAATTCATAGCATCGTCGGGTCTAATCGATAAAGAGAAGAGAGCACTGGAGAACGCGAAGAGAGAGAAAAAAAGCGCGATGTCAATAATAACCATCAGTTTCAGTCAATTTGCCGCACGAGAGTTACAGTCTCGAGGATCGAGTGGCTGTATCGACCCGACTTTTATTTTGTACTACTGTGTGTATCGGATACACTCAAAGTATTTTAATTATTCAATGGTGCGTTTGAATTGAATTAATTTCCTAGCTGTCTTTTGTTTGAGTAACGCAAGCAAAAGAGTTTTTTTTCATTATTCCCTTTGGTTGGACAATCTTTAGCTTCTCAATTTCACTTCCTTTTCCTTGGTGAATGAATAAGGAATTTGATATTTTTCAAAAGCTGCGAATGTTTTATATTTGAAAAATCTCAATCGACTTTGATAATAATTCACTCGGGCGTGATGTTGACAAATAACTCATAAAACATAGCACGTGGCTATGTTTTCCTTCGTCGTTTTTTTTTTCTTCGAGAGCTTAATAGCCACATTACTTACCGCCTCCTCGCAATTGCTTGGGCAGATGCACTTGGCCTCGCCACTTGGCTCGCTCTCGCATATACCGTAGTGCTCGCACTTCTTGTTCTCGCAACCGTCTGCAAACAAACACATATATACACTCAGAAAATATCATCGCTCGAGTATATTACCTCGATTATTTCTTATCATAGGTAATTTCATTAATTTTGCGAGTGATTTGTACGACTTTTTGCCGACTTATCATGTAACTACAATTATACGTTATTATCAGTTACGAGTACATTCGTTGAAAATTCATCAGGATATTGGATTCCAGAACGTTAATTCCAACCGCTACAATATCCATAATTCCAATTAGAAAACCCATTAAACGTTGTAACTAGATTCCATTTCATACGTATGCTCCGAATATCGTGTATATCTATCTATCCTATTCGGCCGGCGGCTATGTAAGTTCAATCTAAAAACTCAATGCGGTACACGCAAAAGCTGTCAAACCAGGAAACCGAAAAGCCACTTCAATAAAACAGAAAATTCCTTTCATCGGTGGAAAATAGTATCGTGCGCGCGAGCACCCAGTGAATGGAGGTCGACGTCGAAAATTTTAACCCGAATCCGTCATCGGCAAGTTCTGTTCATCAATATTCAAACTGTGACAATCTATACTCCGCGCGCGTGTGACGCAAGCCAGACGAAAAAAAATGGTGTAGTGTCAATTTCAGTGCTCGACTTTTGGTAAATATGTGGAATTAACTGTTTCGGGGATTACGAGCGTTGGGAATTAATTTTAGTTAATAGTTGATTGGGAATTATAACTTGCAGTGATTTGTCAATGGAAATTCGACACATTCATGCCTTCACTTTTTACCGGTAGGTGGTGTCACAAATACGTCATCTAATAATATAAATTTCATTTGAAATGCATAAATGCATGGATCGATTATTAGGATGTAAAATTAATAACGAAAGTAAAATTTAGAGATAGAACATTTTGAAGGTTATTAGGTAATTAAAATTAATTAAATAAATTAATAATATATCCTACTTGACCAAAACAATCAAAAGACCATTTTCATCACGTTTGAATAACTTATAAAAACGAATTTTTTCCAAAAACAAAAAATTCCCTCTAAAAAAAATCCTACTTCCACAACCGCCATTATTGCCAACTCTCCGAACGACGAAAGAATAACCCTGCACGATACAGCAAAGAATACTCTCGACACAAGTGAAACATACCCTTCTCCTCCCGCCCCTTTCGTGCAACAAAGACAACATGTGCGGATGATGTATGCGCAAAGCTTAGAAGGATCATCGAGCCGCGCGCGCCCGTCGTCGTCGTTATACCTTCGCGCTGGCTTGTTTTACGTACATATATATCTATGTGTGTGTATGTGCGCGCGCGCGCTTGGGAAAATATAGGTGCACAAGAACCAGAGAGTCGTTAGGCGGATCTTCCGATGCTTAAGAACCTCGTCACGTCGGTGCTGCGCGTATTCTAGCAGTTCTGCGCAGAGCAAGAGAGAGAGAGAGAGATTTTGCGCTTGGGATTATGCTCGTGCAATTTCATGCACCCGTGGATACGTCAAATTCGTGCACTGCTTTCTCGCCCTTTTTTTTCTTTCTTATTTTGCTCCCCTTGGGATTTACTCTAGTTTACTTTGTTACACGTTGTTGAGGTAGTCTGTCTGACTGAAGAGTGTTGGGCTTTCAGGTTGATTTCGAATTGAATTTTTAGACTGATTACGAGAGTTGTAAAATTTACAACAAAAATTTTCTTGCTAACTCAAGAATCATCTCCATGCACCGCAAACTATACAACGTCACTCGAGCTAAGGCTACAGGAGAGAGAGAGAGAGAGAGAGAGAGAGAGAGAGAGAGAGAGACATGTGTCGACAGTCTAATTTTCAAGGCAAATCCACGCATTACTACCATGCAAATTGGTCGCCGCACACACCACGCGCGCCAACGCGCGTCACTCGAAATAGTTGCGGCTCTGTTTCGCGGTTGGCCACTGCTGCGCCGCACTAGCGGCTTCAGATTTGCATGCACCCGCGGCCAAAAAGATTGACCAAATGCTCTCGGTACAGTTGCTGTGTGTGTGTGTGTGTGTGTGTGACCTCTTCAGATGATTTACGCCTTGTTTTCAGTTGGGGATACATGTTTGAAAGCACGGAGTTCAGCGTTCGTTTACTCTGGGATTTTACGTATTTGATATAATCCTTTTCTAGGAATTCATTATTCGTTTGAGGAACTCTCGACCTTTTCAAGGAATTCGTTAGTTTATTCGCAGAAAAGATAAAATAGCCGAGATTAAACTTTTTTTAAATGGAAGCTTATATTCACTAAAGGAAGCGCACGGCACAAATGAATTCTTTTCCGATAACTACCATGCCCATTTTTTACGGAATCTCATATTTGCCAAATACAATTAAAACGATCCGCTGCTGCAGTTCGTTAGTTTGGACAACGCAAGTTTGCAAACTCCACGGAGAAAATAAAAAAAAAAAAAAAAACAAAAACAAAACCAACGCGACCGGGCGATTATTCGTATATTTTTTTCGTTTTCGCTGAACGCATCGAAAACTTCGACGCTCGTGAACTCTTGATTCGACCATTAAAAATTACGCTTGAATTATTCGTGCGGGCGGGTCATCAAGTGTTTATTCAGCCATCGAATTTAATTTTTATTCGGGCGCGCGGAAAATAAGTTGAAAATCAATGGACGGGAGAATGATTTTGTGTATAACTTGGTTGGGGGGGGGGGGGGGGGGGGAGTCAATAAAGCCATTAAAAAATTTAACGGCGTTGCAAAAGTACCTCTACGAGTAAGCATTTTCAAAATTGCATGGTTATACTGTACAGAAAAAGCTGCACGAAGTGCATTTAAATTTTGTAACCCACATCTCTCTCTCTCTCTCTCTCTCTCTCTCTCTCTCTCTCTCTCTCTCTCTCCTGAGCGCAAAGTTCATTCGAGCGAGTTTGAAATATTTAAAAGCTCTCAGCCAACACTCTATTTTCGATATACTAATCGTAAGCTCTACCGAGATGTATATTCAGTGGAGTTATAAAAATTTTCCAGAGTAAAAATCCTCTTTTCCCTCGCTCATCAAATTATATCACAGAGAGATAGAGATAGTCGAGTGTTTTCATTTATTCAATTTTCTCGCGGAATATTTTCCAACTAAGAGTGCAATTTGCAGTCGTATAACCGCTCTTCTATCTCTCTCTCTTTCTCTCTGGTGGACCCTTTGTGAAAGTTATAACCAACTCAAACACTGATGGCCTCCTACCCCTTTTATTCGTGCACTTAACTCGGACGAAAAAAAAAACAAAGAAGAAGAAAAATTTATCTCTCCACAGGAAATAATTTTTACCCTCGCTGAATACATACGTCAAAAAGTTTTACATATTCTCACTTATATAAGGGCAAACTTCGTAAAGTGCACTTTTCTGACAGAGCTTCTCTTTAGGCTATGCATCTTTGAAAGAATAGGGTCAAAGAAACTTGCTCACGGTAAAAAGTCGAATGTCGTAAGTCAAACTACGGTAGCATGTGCATAATTTTTCTAAGCGGGCCATCGACAAAAAATAAAAAAATCCACCCCATTTTTCATCAAGATCCGAATCCCAAAGTCATACGTATCCTTCGCTAAAATTAAAAAGAAAAATTATATACTCACTGCATTGCTGCGGATAAAGCACATCTATCTCGCGTTTATGCTGGCAAGCCTCGTAGCGTAGTTTGCACTCGTTGCCATAGGTGATGCCGTCATTGCCGCAGACTGGTTGGAACTCGGCAGGACAACTAGGGCATTCGCATACCGCCTGGGCGTCGATCTCACGGCACTCGGCACCCCACTGGCAGCTCTGCAAGTGACGCCAACCTCCAGTTCATAGTATCCTTGCGGTTCTTTTTTTTCTTCGACAGCGAGGTGGAGAGAGATACGCAGACAGAGAGTTTTCGGCGAGTATTTTTTTTAATTCAAAAGTTTGTGGGTTTCAAACAAACCGAATAAGTTTGTTTACTTTGAAGAAAGTCAACAGTTGAGACACGTCCTCGTCCGAAAATACATTCAAGACCATTCCTCGTTGACCGCGCAGTTAATAAACACAGTCCGGGTCCCGAACAGTAAAACCAATTACATCCTCAGTTGTCACGGCAAATTGCATTCGCGCCTTCGCGCGAGGGGAAAAGGTAACTAAGCAAAGTGTCCCTAGCCCTAAAGTAATGTCTAAAAGACGATGTCAGGAGGGAGAAAGCCACGACCTAAACATTCCACGCGGCAAGTAGAGCGACACAAAAGGCTCAAGACATTTGACCTCTCGTAACTGGGCCATCGACTTTGTGAGAAACAAAAAGAAGAAGAAGAAGAAGTAGAGGGGACGGAGAATTTTGATCTGAAAACTTGCTAATTAACCGCGATTGCCGCTACTGGAGTCTCGAACTTATAATGAGTATAGAGTTGAAAGTCAGACGATATTTTTCAACGAGCGACAGATTTTTTTTTCTTTAATTAAAATGAGATGCAATTCGATAGCCTGAAAACCGATCGATATATAGCACTCGATCATTATCGAACGTAACAGAGACACATTCTTGTAAAGTCCCTTTGCAAATCCTTGAGAAATGATCGTGAATGCATCGACTCGAGAACGAGTGCCTTTGAGAGCAACGAACCCGCAGCTGCTGCTGCTCGTCTGTAATCGAGTGCCTTCTCTCTGTCGTTCATCTCTTCTCCCTCCCCCTTCACCGTCGATGCTCAATTTTCGAAGGTACGCCACCTCCAGGAATTCGATTAGCGCTTTTGGTGGCAGGATGAGGGTCTCAAAGTGCAATGACATACATTTCGCCGAGCGATCTTGATGTGATTTTAACGTTCCTTTGACAGGCTCAAATAGCTCGGATTCGGTTAGCCGTATTTAAAACGAGGAGGGAGTTTTACGCGATGAAAAGTGACAGATAATTTTTTTTTGAATTTTTTTTTTTTTGAATTTTTTCGCTTGACAGCTTAGTGGATATATTTTAAGTACGATAATTTGATTGAAATTTTCCCCTGATATCGAATTTCATCTAATTAATTAACTTCATTCAAATATAAAACCAGATAGAAAGTCCAAAATTAACCACCAAAAACGCACATCAATTTTCCAGCGGCAACCTCATCGAAAAACAAACCTTTTCCGAGCACGGTCCCTTCGATCCGCAAGTTCCCACGTAGGCAAGTTTAATGTCGGTTTTGGTGACGCAAGAATGTCGTTTGAGCTCGCAATGCGAGCCGAATGTTGTACCGCCGAGCGCGCAAACCGGCCTCATAACCGACTCGCACTCGGGGCCACATTCACACTTGGCGATGCCAAAACGGTCGATGGCACACTGCTCCTGTGGCTTGCAGTTGGCGCCGTCGCACGGATTCACTCCTGTGTGCATTTATCATTAGCCATATTTTGGGGGGGACGAGAAACAGTTGTTAATTGTTCTATTTATTTATTTTTATTTTCTTCTGTATTCATCGTATACTTACGTTCGATGTGAAAAATCAATGTTAAGTTAGTATATTAAACGCTTTTGTCATTAATGTACTTGCCCCCAACCACATATAATATGTTACACAATCTATAATATTACACCATACCCTCGTGAATATTAGATAAATATAATCTCCAATAATAATTGATTATCCGTATGCAAGATCAAATTTGATTATTTTTTTTGTCGAGCTTACCGGAGTTGCAAGCACCGTTGTAGATCTTTCTCAACTGAAGACGCGAGCGACAAGCTTCGAGGCGCAGATAGCATTCGTTGGAGTAGGTCTTGCCGTCGCTACCGCAAACTGGATCGAAATCGATGTTACCGCATTGCTCGTTACAGCGACATGCCGGTTGCCTCGAAGCGTCCAATTGGCAGATCTCGGGCTCGGTACATTGCACTCCGGCGCACGGATCTGAAACAGAAAATTAGATCGATCGTTTTAAAGTATTATTCTCTTTTAGAAGTAATAATTTGAAAAAATCGAATGAAGATTGTACAACGATAAAGTTCAATTGAAACGAGTACGAGTAGTGAAAGTCTCGCGCGAGAATTTCTCCTAATTGTTTTGATCGCGAGAGGTTTCTTTTTTATAGAATATAACCGTAACAATAACCATTGGGATAGAAACGCAATCACACGACGACGAAGAACGCGCCAGCGGCGATAAAAGCCATTTTTAATAATCGTAAAAAAGCTGCGAGTTGAATCTCTTTTCTCTCTCTCTCTCTCTCTCATTCGATTCTCGTTTAATATCGCGTCCGCGAAGACGAACAAAAGCTTTAAATGTCGTCTTAATTGGCGAAATGTGTATAGATATATACGACGAAGGGGAGGAGGTTATATATCTCATTATCCGTCATCATCGGAGAGCTTCTGCTGCAATTATCTTTCTCCTCGGTGCCGAGAAAAGCGAGAGAGAAAGACAGTGATTAATAACTATCCCGAGAGGGAGAGAGAAAGAGAGGCTTTGCTACCAATACCGCAACGACTGATTCGCACCGAGTGCTCGGTAAGAAAAACTGTGCACGCTCGCTCTTCTAAGCCACCGAGATTTTCTCTCTGTCTGAGAGCGGGTAGGAAAAAGGTTTTGTGTTCTAATGAATACTTTTCTTCGCGGGCGTCGAAGGGATATATTGTTACAAAGTGGTTCGTTAGAATGAAAAAAAAAATCTACTTTCAAGTAGAATAAACGTAAATTCAGTCAGCCCATAATCTTCTCGTAAGCTTCATATATAATCGTCTCAAAAGCTTACGTTTCTACTTTCAACGAAACGCAAACTAATCATCATCGCAGCAGCAGCACGTGAAATCTGACGCTCATTCAACCAGCAAAATTCGCCCTTCTCTTTCTCTCTCTCTCTCTCTCTCTCTCTCTCTCTCTCTCTCTCTCTCTCTCGCTCTCTCGCATGAAATCGCCGCGTCAGTACAAAAGTAGCGATATTAGGGAGGAGGCGAAAGTTGTAGCTCGCTGGGGATAACGGAAGCCGCGTGCCGAGATTAATCTTCGCCGCGGAAGTTCGGATTCCAGGGCTGGGCTACCTACCTACCTACCTCCCCTTTCCGAAGCTCCAGTTACAGTCCACTGGAGCGGCTAAACTCCTTCGGCTGACCGGCAATGTTAGTTGGCTCGCACTAATGGAATTTCACGTATTTTATTTTATTTTATTTTATTTTTTTGCAGATGTTACTCTTATTTTTGTTATCCTGGAGATTCGAGTGAAAAGTTCCAGATTCTTAGGACGCAGTGGTGGATGATAGAGCAAAACTAAATCGTTTCTTTTAAATTTGAATCGAATGATAAATTAATGCTATTTGCTTGCATAACATCTTTTCAAAATCGAAAGATTTATTCGATCCGACATAGATATTTGAATTTCAAATATATCGCAAAACGAACACAAAACAATGTAAATCGCGCATCATATCACGAAACAACGCACGGAATAATAAATATCACGATCAGAGAGGGAGAGAGCCGTCTATTTTTCTGGCTGACAGGGCCAAAATCAAAAAGCACTTTCACCGATCGCGTTTCACGCGACATTACCTCTCGACTCTCAAGTCACACTTCTTGCGTCAATCTGCTCTTTCAAAAGAGAGAGAGAGAGAGGCAAAAAAAGAACGGTAGAAAGAGGGCGAACCACGTGAAAACCACTTTTCTCGCCCTTCGAATCATTGGTTAGTATAATGCGAAACCATTAAACGCGACGAGGTTTTCGAAAAAAAAAACGTACGTGCGTCTTTCAATTTGCCTCAAGGGTAAAGGATATATAAGTTAACTCCGGGACAAAGGTATGTACGCGCGCCACTTGAAAATTCTCGCCTAAGCTACGTGGAGGAGGAGGCAATTGTTTTTCCTCTTCTTTTTTTTTTCGTCGTTTCAAAGAGTCCTGCACCGAGAGCGCTTTACTTGCTTTTTTTTTCTTATATTAGTTCTTTTTTCTGTCTCTTCGCGCATATACATTGCCCTTAATGCTTTCCCTCCTCTCTGCGCGCTGGCCTTTTAGCTTTCGTTTTCGAGATAAAAGTATTGTTGCGATAAAAGTGGATTTTCAAGAGTCTCTCTCTTTCTCTCTCTATCTTGGTGTACAGTCTTTTAGCTGCAGCTAAATCCTTTGTTTTTAACTGAATATAAATTTTTATCGTGACTTTGTTCAAATTACAACGTTGTTGTTGTACTTCGCTGAAATGAAGGTTTTTTCAATTTTTTGAAGTCTATAACGTCACTCAAAAAAATGTAAAGCAGAGTGAGCGAGCGAACTTTGCATTACAATCAGGTTAAAATTCAAAGTGGAAAAAAAAGCTTTTCAGAAGAGACTCCATTCACCTTCGATAATCACGCCTCCATCACCACCAGTCGCTCCAGTCCGAAAGTTACGCCGAACTTTTTTTTTCCCCCCTTCGGCACATTGACGAGCAATCGAGAACGGCGAGTGAATAAACCACGAGTGAGAGAGGACTATAATGATAATCGAGGCGCATTATTGAGAAAAAGGGCTCTCAAGAGTTTTTTTTCTCTTTTCTCCCAAGCGATTGTGTCGCCTTTCCCCCCGATAACTGGGAGAATGAAGCGCTGACTTTCTACTCTTTCGCTCTCTCACACTTTCTTTTTCGCGCGCTTTAATGGCAAAGTCGAAGATTAATGCGCTCTTTAAGATTCTTTTTCAACTTTGCTTTTGTTCCGAGAGCCAACCACACCGAGAGATCGTCATTAATTTTATCTATAATTGAGGATGATTATGAGAGTTGATGGTTAAAGTTTTAATTGCGGTGGGAAATTCAACTGAGAGAGAGAGAGAGGAAAAAAAAAGAATCTCGCGTACACGTGTTAAATACAGCATTAACAGGTCATTATTTCTATCGTCGCTTTTTTCAATTTGCCTCGTAATAATATTAGCACTTTATAATTCCAATTCTCTCTACCATTCGTTATTTGCATAGTGAAAGTTGAAACGTCATCGTATCACCAAACCAAAGACTCTCACGTAACTTTGCCAAGTCATATACTATCTCAACATACATCCAAAACGAGCACGTCGTTCTTTCCTTTCTTTTTTTTTTGTCGAAACATATATATACACACACGCTCGCAGACACGTGAAATTCGAAAGACGCGTCCGCCTCGTTGAACCTTCGTCGTCGTCGTCGTCGTGCTGGCCGACGGCGACCTACTTTTTCTTCCTTGGGATATCTATATATTTCCGATGCCGTTTGAGTTTTTGCTTTCCTTTGCTGCTGCTCTCTCCCTCTCTTTGCGGATGTTTGGCTGCCTCTCGATATCGCAGCAAAAATAAGGGGGATGAGACTGTAGTGTAACGCGGAGTGTACTTTTCCTGAGTGCAAGAATGATTTTTCGATTTGATATGACAGTTCGTTTATTAGTTGGTAAGATGTTTGTTTTGAAAGCAAAAGTTATGTTTTCTCCTCGTTCTGTTTATTTCAGTTGCATTTCCTACGAGCGTTATTCGTAGAGTAACTCGAAATGTTATTTTTTGTTTGAAGTTTTTTTTCTGAAGTTTTCTGAGTGCATCTGGATTTCTTGATTTTTTGAAAGTATGTTTTGCGTATACCGGGATTATACTGTAACGTTACTACGAAAATTTTTTTTGATTTTATTATACGAGACATAGACCGAAAACAATGAAAAGGTGACATCTGTCGAGGAGGTGAATCCTTATTGCAAGCTTCTGTATTGAGAATATCGGAAAAATGTCGATATCTCATGGGCTTTGTTGCCATCTTCTTTTCAAAATATTTTTTTTTCTTTCTTATAATTCTGCTTAGAAACTGTCGCATATTAAATATTATCTGAAATCGATTAAAAAAAAATAATAAAAAAGGCCTCTTCGCAAAAAATATATATCTCAGTTTGCAGTTCATTCATGAACGTGAAAAAGCAGGAGAAAAAAAAGGTAAAGTGAAGTGTTTTAGAGAGGCAGACGTTTGAAAAGACGCCGTGATCTTCACCCTCGAACGTTTGAAAATAAGAAGCACACGACAAGTCAGTTCTCTCTCTCTCTATCTGGCAGCTTTACCTTGCCGACTATAAATGCAACGTCTGTTGGAAATAAGAAGTAAGACGTGGGAAAAAGCAGACGAATCGAACAAGTCGTCGCGCAAATCGAAAGTGCACTTTCGAGACTGTGCGAACGGATAACGATCGAAGTGTCGTTTGTAAAATAAAAAAAAGGGAAGCTGAAATCTTTTGAAAAGAAGACTTTAGAAAGTTTCAAGAGTCGGAATGTTTGACTTTTATTTTCATTTCTGTCCAAAGTGTATCAAATATAATTTTATCTAGAGGAAGTAATGTGACAAGTATCATTATAATTTTAAAAAGGTTTCTCACTAAATGAATCACTCACATTTTCCAAGAAACTCTTTTCCTTCGAGAGTAATTGAATTTTTCTCAAGTAAAAATATTTTCTAGTTTACTGCTGTCGGTGGTAAGTAAAAAGAAAGAAGTAAAGTGCTTTCCATAGAAGTGCATATTTAATTAGCAGCAAGCTCATAATAAATGTCAAGAGTCACCGAGCGTCAAAGCTCTTTTAATTAAGCAGCAGAAATAAATATTAAAAACGTGTACTCCATTGCACTCTTTCTACGATCTCATTTCACTTGAGAGTAATAATTTCATAACTTTCAAATAGATTGGGGTTTCCTTGCTAGGTAAATTCTCATATATCACAAATACGCGCGAAAAGATCGTTTGTACGAAACGAGGAGATGAAAATCACGACGACGGCGTTAATTGTGAGTCCCTTTTTCGTCGCGACAAATGCAGTATAAACTTGACGGGGCGCGCGTTTAATCAAGCGCAAGCGACGAAGACAAATGTTTGATCAGACAGGAATAGTGCGGCAACGCGAGTTTACTTAGGATTAGGCGAGCGGCGTTGATTGTTCCTTTTTTTTTTATTTCTTTGTTTGGTGTTACACTTGTTATGATGTTTGATTACTGCGTTTGTCGTTGCATCAAATAAGAAGTTGATTTATACCAGTGAAATCATTGAAATATGCATTTAAACTAAAAATTAATTCATTTTGATATTCTATTAAATAAGACAGATATTAAACTAATAATTTTTATAAGTTCTGAAGATAAAATTCAATCACGCGAAATTTAGTATGGCGCCCTCTAGTGTTCAAAGAACCAATTAGCGAGTGTATCAAAATACAATTTAATTGGTAAAAATAATTGGTACTGATTTAGAAAGATTAATTTCGTACTCGGTTATCAAAACTCATGATTTCCCGATTTGTACACCATAGTCTATACTTTTCTTGGTCTGACCAAAACTCTACTTGTTCCCCTTAATTTCATTTCCCTATTTACGCCTTATTTTCCACCTACTTCATACCAAAAAAAAAAAATCCAAGTGGACACTTGCCTAATTCTATCAAGCAAGGTGCCACTCGACACTTGTGCCACCTCGGGAATCCAGAGGATTTCGGACACTTCAAGGCTTCCGTGAGAAGAGAAAGAGAGATAGAGAGAGAGAAAAAAAAGAGGTGCTACCCCTCGAGGATGTACACGCGACGAGAGAGAGAGAGAAGAGAGATTAGCCCTTGACCGGTGCTCTCTACGATTTTTCCTCGAGTGCCGCTCGGAAAATTACGCTGAGTGCTGCCTTGCCGACGAGGTGGGAGGAAGCTTAATGAATTTTCCTCCTCCTCGCCACCGCTGCTTTTTAATTCTCTACCAAGCACGTGCTGCTGCTGCTGCACTCGCGATATACACGTTCGCGTGGCGTTGCATCGCGATAGGTGCGTGAACTCTTCTCTCTCTCTCTCTTTTTTTTTAATCAAGTGCTGCTACTGCTGCTACGTTTTTTTCTCTCGCTGCGTCGAGTGCGCTCTTAATGCTCTTTAACGTCGAGTTGGATATTGTGTTTTTTTATTGTGTGTTTTAGTGCAGTATATTTTTTAGTTTAAATCGTGAGTGATTTATGAATACATTTATTTAGCTCGCAGCTGATAACTTGATTTAGTAGGATTTACGTCTTTTTTAAATGAAATTTTTATGGGATTCCGAGCGGATTATTATTGACAGCATGAAATTTACTTTCTGATATTTTAGTCGTAAACTTCATTGTTTTTCTATGAAAAAATAAATACAGTGAACCTCCCGTTATCCAACAAACGGTGTATGAAACGTGACAACCTTCCCAAACAAATTTTCAAAATCTTCTCCAGCAATATCACATGCATACGTGTCGGAAAATTGTAACTTCGACTTCGCCACTATAGAAAGACCCAACTCAAAAGCGACCTTTTCTCGGTTAAGCAATCGAATGTTCGCTCGCGGGAACCATTCGTTTCACGTCTTTGAGAGAGAGAGAGAGAGAGAGAGAGAGAGAGAGGGAGAGAGGAGGGTCTTTGTCATCGAGTATTCGGCGCGCATTTAACGCCTTCGGTGCGAGGCATTCGTATTCCCGGGTTTCTCTCTCTCGCTCTCTCGTGTGTCTGTCGGGTCAGCGCTCCCACTCTCTTCGTGCGACAGCACAGCTGCCAATAGCCTGACAATCGCCTGGCTAATTTGTCATTGTCTCTCTCTCTCTCTCTCTCTCTCTCTCTCTCTATCTCGCGCAACCCAGCCGAGCTCTCGCGTAATTCCGCGTCGCTTGTCCAACGAGCCGTGAAAAACGACGCGTTAATGACGCGCGATGCAACCGTTTCAATTGTCGTGGTTATATCAGGCCGCGCGGATTATTTTTGGATTTTCGCAGAACGGTAAATGGATTTATTATTAGCGGCATCTGCTTGCATTTATTGTTGCCCTCTCTCTCTCTCTCTCTTTCTCTCTCTCCTCGCCCAATGATTTTTCAGTTTTTTTGTTCTCTGACAGAGAGCGAGAGGCAAAAGTGTCGGAGCGCGAGTAATGATCGTTTGATTGGTGCAGTGCTGCGTTTATTTTGCACGTTTCATTATGTGAAAATTGGAAAGTCGTTAAATTCGAAAGGCCAGATACGTCCGAATAATTTTTTTTTTCATTTCGATGATATATATTTTCGACGAAACATCGTAAAAATACTGCTCGAACTGAACTTTTGTTTTCTCAAAACTAATGTCGAAATTGCTTTTCCATTACGAAAACCAATACGTTTAAATGACAATTTCAACCAACGCGAAATGGCGACGTCCTTCCTTACACAATACAAATCACGCTACGTACTGGCTGGGAATAAATAAATTACGAGCACGATCTGGCGATTAGTTATACGCCTCTCGCTGCTGCAGGAGTCAAAATTGAACAAAAAAAAAGTAGAGAAAAAGAATAGCGATCGTGGCTATTTACTTTTTCGTCGTCGTCGTCGTCGATTCGAATCGCATGTGTGTGTGTGTGTGTGTGTGTGTGTGTGTGTGTGTGTGTGTGTGTGTGTGTGTGTGTGTGTGCGCCTCGCTATTTTTTTTTCGTCGTTTCGCTATATATACGTGGGGACGCACCTGTGCCAGTGTCACGCGAGAAATTGGCTCTCTAGCTCTCTCTCTCTCTCTCTCTGGCTCTTATTGTGCTCCGGCTGAATAATAGCTTTCGATACAGACCCGACCCCCCTAGTGAAAATATATATGTATATATCTGAGTGGCTGCTGTGCGATGCATATGCGTGCACGAGAGAGTGGACCTTCATAATACGAATGTTTCTGTGCTAAAGTAGCGCTAGGAAGTGGTCCCCCTCCACACACGTTTATTATTTTTTTTTTGATCGATTGCCGACTCATCAAAATATACGCGGGTATACGATGAATATAAGGGTGTCTGGACTTTTAAATCAATTCGCTTATCTCCCTGTGTGCTTGATGAAGATTTATGGGCTTTGCGGCTTGCGGATTTATTGTGGGTAAACACCAGTGTTTCGCGATGATTTACAAAGTCGAAGCGTTGTTAAAGCATTCAACGGAATGATTCATACACACAATGTATATACCGAGTGAAATATTCGGTTGGAACGAATCGTAGAAATCAAAAAAAAAATTTTTTTCGAACTTACCACACTTGCCGTGGAAGGCAACGGTGATGTTGGCGGATTTGGAGCAAGCGATGCGATTCAGATCGCACGTACTTGGATAATCAACGCCATCCGAGCCACACACTGTACCCGCACCCTCGTGATCACCGAGGCTCGGGCACGATTCGCGACATTCGCATCTTGCTTCTGTAGCGTCGCGATTACGCACGCAATGTTGACCCAGTGCACAGGTTAGCTTCTCGCATGGATCCACTTTTTCTGTAACAGAAAGAAGATTGAATTTCGGTTAGTTTTTCGTTGTTTTGGATCGACGACGACAGTACGATTTATCGAGTTTCGTTTTCAAAATAAATTATTCAAATTGCGAGTTAGCAAACGTTGTATCTCCGAGAATTTCATCAAATAGATATTGGATAAATAATCTGAAACATGGTGCAGTCTACGTGTAAGCATCAAGTATTCAGTAGTACACGTCTGGAATTAGTGAGACGCGAGTTGAAAATCCAATACAATCTATCCCTCTCTATGAAGCCACGAGCACCTGCATGGAAAATTGCTGTCTCCCCGTATTTCCAAGAATATCTTTGAATAGATATTCAATAAGCAATCTGAAACAATTGACCGTCTTACGTGTAACCATCAAGTTTTCAGTAGTATAAGTCTGGCATTAGTCAGACGTGAGTTGAAAATCCAATACAATCTATATCTCTCTCTGTGAAACCAACGAGCACCTGTATGTAAAATTGTCATTGTCAATGTGTCAAGCCAGTAGTGTGTGTGTATACCTGCAGGAAAAATGTAGCAACTCCTAGCCAAATTGGCCATCGTAAAAACGAGCGTCAGCGCTGTCAACTTCATCACGCTCGTTTGCAGCTGCAGTTTCCAAAAAAAAATATGAACAAAAAATTTTTTTTTTCTAGTCTGATATTCGAGAGAAAAAAAATATCAACTCAAGCCACGCAAGTTTTCGAGGTCCATCAAAAAAAAAAAAGTCATGCGTAGAGAGAGTGGATGAGGGATATATATCACATCGCGCGGGGGTAAAAGGTTAAAGCGGATGTATATTCCACAATTCGATTATTAAAAGCGGTGCAAATTGAGCGATTAATTAATCGCGCGAGAGCGAGCGCGCATCTTTCCGCCGCAATTACGTTGATGCAATATTGAGTCGAGCGCGTGCACTGGCATAAATCAGACGCGGGAGAGAGAGAGAGAGAGAGAGAGAGAGAGAGAGAGAGAGAGAGAGAGAGAGAGAGAGAGAGACAGTGGGATGTGCATTTATATTTTCTTTTTTCGTTTTTCGTCTGTAATTCATCGCCCGCGTACGTTTGATTAAAAACTACGCGACCCAGTTATTTTCTTTTTCGCGCGCTCTCTCTCTCTCTCTTTTCGATTATGCGGCGTGCTCGTTTTAATTTGAAAATATTTCGCTGGCATTGGGGAATTTTCGTGCGGATAAATGCATGGTCTTTTTTTTTGTGGGGAAGAGTAGAAGAAGGACGATGTCAAACATGCTGGGTGGAATAAAAAATGCTACTGGAATTTCGGACGAAAAATGCACGTGCAGAGTTTTTTGTATTACAACAATTGTATTTTCTCGCTGGAAATTTTTTGATGCAAAAATACAATTGAAAATATTATATTACAATTTGCTTTACAAGCAGTATTAAAATTTACAACTGTAATAAAGTTAATCATACAAATTAGCCTTATCGTAGAAACAACAACAGAAAACCACATAAATTACGCAGACAACGCGTGTCAGTTTCAAAATTCATTTTCCATCTCGCGATGCGTGGCGTAAAGCCATCAGCGAGCGATCGCAGCAAACAACGACTGTTTCGTAATTACGCGACTTCCAACAGCAGCGGCAGCAGCAAACAACAAAAAAGAGAGAGAGGAAGGAAGGAAGCATCGTGTACGAGCCCGAGGATTTATATCGCGAGTTAATGCAATTTGCATGGGTTGGCGTAATGAGGGTGTCCAGTTATTACGACGTCACGCGCTCGGGATATCACTTTTGACGGCAGCCGGCCGTTATTCACGTGCTTTTGCTTCTCTTTTTTTTTTGTTCTTCTTTTTTTTTTGTCACGCAACGCCGCGAGATTTAATCAATTTTCAGCGAACGAAGGGTTGCGAGGGAGAGATAGAGATGGTTTTTTTTTCTCCTCTTCTTTTTGGCGCGAGCGCGGGGATTTATTCTTATGCCCTTTTGTTTCGCCAACGTGAATACGGGGATTTAATTAACAGGCTTCGGAGGAACATCGCGATGTATCAAAGGAATGGAGGCATTGTTCGTTTTTGTAGATGTTGTACTAATGATTAATTATTTTGCTGGATATGCGAACAAAAAATTGTAATACTTGGCGCAGTAGATTTAAAGGCAATGCGAAGTCAATATTAACAGGCTATTCTTATTGTTAGAAGTATCAACCATATAGATATAAATTCATATATGAACATTTATTCACGTTTCTCTTGCGCATTGAATTTTATCCGAGCTCTGCTGGCCATATCAAGACACTAATATATTTCAGACAGAAATAGATACATTAATTTATCAACGCAGGTGATACCATAATGATAATATCTGACGTGGCAGAATATTATATTTAACTCCCAGTCGAAACGCTTGCATAAACAATCGCGCGAACCTATCAAATTCGTCGAAAATAATTCTCTCGAGTATAAAAAGAAAGTATAAAACCTCAGCAGCGGCGGCATTTGAATTCGGCCGAACACTCAGATATCACAATTAATAATCCATTCCATAAAGGGCGTTTTTTTATTTCTTTTTTTTTTTTGAGGGTTGCTGCCGACTCCATAATTTATCGCTCGCTTTCGTAATCCTCTGGCGGTAGAGAGAAAGAGAGAGAGAGAGAGAGAGAGAAAACCGGCGTCTATTTCTCGGTGATTTTCAGCTTTACCCGCGCGCACGAAATCTCATGCAGCTGCGAGGGTTTTGCCTTTTATTCGGCACCGCGCGAGTTTTTATTTTTTTTTGTTTTTTGCTCACTGGAAGCTAGTTTTTTTTTGTGCGCGCGAAAGAGAGAGATGAGATTGCAGATTGTAATTCGCACACACATACATATATACGCGCGGTGTGTTATTATTTTTCTCGTTAGTCTAATTCTTCGCGCGGAAAAAGTGTCAGATGTGAGGTATTAAGTTATACGCAAAAACTTCGTCGGCTCTTTCTCCCTTGTACCGTATACACATACCTTTTGTAATTATGAGGTTTACGCGCGAATGAAAATTTTTTATTAGATTGAAATTCTCCTTTTATTTATTTATTTTTTGGTCGGTAAAATTACCTTCGTTAAAACTATCTCGGTTAAGGGGTGCGACAATTAAAACAGAAAAAAAATATTAAAAAAAAAATTTTTTTTTGTTTTATGTCTGATTAATTAAAAGTTACATTCGCAACAGCTAATGAGTAAAGCATCGACGAGTCAACATACACGGCCTCAACCTTACCACCCAAGCCTATATAACGGGGTAGCGCAACTTCCCGCTTGCGGTTGCGGACGCGGCGGCGGCGGAGGCTTGGCTTAATGAGCGGTTTATACTTTGCCTCCCCACTTTCACGTTTACAACACGATCGTTACAATCGTAGCTCGTTACATCGAATGAAAATAGATCGATAGTTCTCGAGTGACGCGACGTTGCGGCCGAAAAATCGATTAATTAAAAGTTTTTTTTAAAGCCTCGCAACTGTAAACTGTCTTGAGAAAATGTATCTTTCGACGTATCATCAATTAGTCCAAGGCACACTGAGCTTGTTAGAGGGTATAAGGTGGGGTTTTACAAGCTCGACTGTTAGAAAATACGAGCTGCTGCTGTGTGCGGGTATCGAGGTAAGTTCTTTGGTTTTGGATTACTTCGTATAGCCCGCGCCGAGAGAGAACTTTATAGTACCTTTCGGAGTTAAGTAACACGCTTGTTTTTTCTTTTTCTTTCGTTCACTTTCGATCATAATTAAAAAAGTTTAAATACGTTTAAGATCGGATCGAAATCAAATTTAACAAAAAAAAAAATACGAATGTCGACTTTGAAAAGCATATCGTTATAGAAGCAAAACTATACACGTCTCGTGTGGAAAACCGCCGAGTCGTCTGAAAATCTGACTCTAGCAGCAGCAGCACGAGAGCAAGAGAAGCATATTCTCGGCACGCGCGATATGTAACCGCCGGCAATTAGCGCTCGCGAAATTTCCAAGGTGCTGGTTCGTGTCTCTTAAGACAACGACGACTACGACGAAAATCCACCCTTGTCATTTCCGTGTGGCCCTCTACTTCGCTAAGAGAGAGAGAGAGAGAGAGAGAGAGAGAGAGAGAGAGAGAGAGAGAGAGAGAGAGAGAGAGAGAGAGGGGGGAGA
>JAWWMK010000001.1:10561954-10647862 GCA_035047105.1 Galeopsomyia nigrocyanea | reverse complement strand
AGAGAGAGAGAGAGAGAGAGAGAGAGAGAGAGAGAGAGAGAGAGAGAGAGAGAGAGAGAGAGAGAGAGAGAGAGGGGGGAGAAGCGACACGTAGGTTTAACAAGGGACATGGATCGATCGTGAGACACACACATACACACGCAATGTGCCCGATGTTTCCTCGACTTGGGATTGAGTCTTGGACGCTCGCTGCATTAATTAATTACCTCGAGAGAGAGAGAGAGAGAGAGAGAGAGAGAGAGGGAGAGAACTGATCTCAGCGAGCTGGCTTGGCATGTAATTCATGAGGGACATTGCTTGTGTCCTTATCTTAGTTGGGCCAATTGATGGAAATAATCGTAGCTTCCTAACTTCCAGTTAATTGTGGATTATGTTGGAAATGCATCGTCAGATATCTAACTTTTGTGAAATGCTCGAGTAATCATCAACGTCGCGAACTACGTTCTATTTGCAAATTCAATTTTTTTTCTCCAGTAATAATCCAGCTTCTGCTTACAACTCAGCGAAATCAAAAGTGGGAAACAAAATTTGAGAAGCAAAAGCGCTGATTCCCCCCCGTCGCGGCGAGAGAAAAACGTGCAGCGTCAACGAAATCCCCGTGGAAAAATCCATCGGCAAGCACAACGAGAGAGAGAGAAAGAGAAATGGACAATGCAGTTTTTGCCAAGCCAATGCTCGCGTTCGCATCGATTCGTGGTTATGAAACACTTGACTCTTGCACAAAGCGATCGTTGCGAGCTCTTTTGTCTAGACTTGTATACCTCTATTCATCGATTTTGCCTGCGTAAGAGGGTCAGTTTGATTATCGATTTTTTTTTTCACGATAACAATCGCACTCGAGTGTGTAACAATTGTGTGTGTGTGGGGAAACAATTCGAGATTTACGCGAGTAATGTTAAACGGCGAAAACAAGATGCAAAGCTTAAACTACCGTTCTGCATAACGGAATGGTTTCTTACTTAGCCCGAGAGGAAAAAGAAAGAAACTGAAAGAAAGAACAAACTTGACAAATTCGTAATTTCCATGCCGGGCGACGCCAACTTATGAAAATACACAGTCCCTTCGCCGCGCGCTTGAATAATTTACGCAGACGACGACGACGACGACGACGACGACGACGACGTAAACTTCGTTCTCTCGAGCTTCTCTCTCTCTCTCTCTCTCTTGCGAGAGCTAAGGCAAGAGTTAAAAACAAGTTTGGAAAAGGTGTCGCTCGAAATAATGCGTCTCGCTTAACCTCAACAAGTGTCGTCGTCTCTGACGTAACGACTTTGTGTATGTCACGATGGTTTTTACTCGATTTTTTTTTGCGATCTTTTATTATCGATTTAAGATTGTATTTTTCCTGTGGTAATAATTTATTTCTCTCCAGTGCAACGTCAATTATTTTCTAGTATATCAGTTTGCATATTTTACAGCGGAATCTTCGCTTATTTTTTAAATTTTATTAGATACTTCTTGAGCAGATATCGCACTTGAGGTGCGTGAATTGATAATTATTTTATGCCACGTCAATTTTAATTTCCACCGCTCTCTTTTCGAATTCTAGATATCTGAAACTTTATCAGTGTCATTGAATTTTCTATAGGAAATTCATTTGTAATCCTTTCGAATATTCAAGTAATCTACACTATAACGTGAGATAACCCACTTCGTCGACAAGAATACAATTAATCTCACTCAAGTCTATTTATCTTGTCCAGGATGCAAAAATTAGTAACAATTATTTCAAGCCGGAAAGAAAGAAAAGAGGTCGGTCAATTACGGTAATTGACACTTGACATTTAGAAATTACTTAGACAGACAGATAAAGGCTAAATTTACAAAGTAGCAACATGAAAGAATCGTTATAATTGAGTTAGAGAAGCTTTACGTAAATAGAAATATCTACATTATTCAGCTAGTCTTAATGAAGTTCATTGAATCATTTAACGGACAGTCATATTGACGCTGATTCTAAGACTATTTACTTCGACTGTTATTCCGAGAAATCAAATTCTATTTCTGCGAGAAAAATAGCTTGCTAAGAATATATTTAAAAAAAACTTATTGAATTTACAATTTTTTTTTTTAAACTACCAATCAATCAAAAAAGTAAATTCAAGTGACTTATTAATTCGAAGCTTATATATGCCAATTGAAAGAAAACTTGCGAGTCTGGAAGAGAATTTCCAGGTAATTAACCCGAGCATCCATATTTCTGAGAAGTAAGTTGGCGGTGGCGTCGCGTCCGGCGTACACGCACACCTTATCTATGCTGATTAACGCGCCGAGGACAAAGCCGAGGGACGAGTTAATGGTCCGCGAGCTAAGGAGAGGAAGCCATCTGCAGCGCTCACAAAGATCCTCCAAGCGTCTTCAATTAAAGCCAACCCTCCCCTTCCCCTCTACAGCGACGTTGCTCTAGGCACTGAGCAGACACCAAAGCGAAAGTCCATTTGAATCGGATCTTTGTGTTTTTTTTGCTCCTTCAGCGAGCCGAGTAAGTGCTGAGGCTTGTATTAATTGCTTGCGGTTTTGTTTTTACGATGAGACGAGGGGATATCGTTTTGTAGTTAACGATTGAATTCTTTTTTTCTTCAAAGGGGGTAGTTTATTTTTTGCTCAAAGGGCTTTGTGAATGTTTAGTGAGTGAAGTTATAGCAATATATAGGTGAAAAGAGAGTTTTGCTTTAATTACCGCGAACGCGGTGTACTAGTTTGAAAGATTAAAAAGATTACTTTCACACAGAAATGTTGCTTCGTCAAAGTTATTAAAATTTTACAGCACATCATTTTTCAAAGTAAATTATCAAAGGTAAAACTTAAAAAGATTTAAAATTATGTAGAGTAAACGTTACTCTAAAAATAAAAATAAATGTAAAAACCAAGTAAATACATCGCGGCGATCGTAAAAAGAAAACACGAGTACATCACACTTTCGACGCGCGTTCGCTCGCGTCCAATTCAATTTGGTAAGTGAACGACACGAAACACACAAGTCAAGCGTTAATCGCTCTCTCTCTCCCTCTCTTTCTTTTCGTTTTTTTTTTCGCGTAAACTGCCGAGTTTCCACGAAGCTTAATCGTCGGCTAAGTAGAAGCTCACGGCGGCGGTGGCGGTGTCGGTGGCACTCGGCCTGTTATTTCGCGTGCGATACTGCGGGACGACACGGAAACGGAGGGCTTGGCCCTTTACCAACGTTATTTCGCTACCTGATTACGGAAGTATCTCGTGTCAAAGAAAATCGTTATGGCTTTTTCTATTGCTGCTGCATTTTTTTTATCGAATGACAAAAAAAACTATTTTTGTCTCTTTCTCTCCGCGCTTTTTGATTACTTTCGCGATATCCCGTCGACTGTTTCGGATGGATATTTATTTTTTTTTTCGTCGACTTCGTCAGTTTTATCTGCAGCGACGTTTGTTTTAAAAGGTTATTTTTGCGGAATGCTTCTTTTTTATCTGGAGATTGGATTTTTTTGTTTTGACGGATTTCAGATATAACGAATGGATGGTAAAATTGCTTGCATCATACACGCACGTACATAAAGCGTTAAAATAAAAAAAAAAATGAAGACAAAATAATTATATCGTATTTTTATTTCCATCCGAGCAGTATTAAATTCAGCAGACAATCAATAAAGCTCTCGTCCCGCAAAACGAATTACCCCGAGCACAGTATACACAAACGATTCACAAATTCGATAGCCGAGTACCAATTAAATTGCAGTGCTATATACTGTCGAGGGGAGGGGGGAATGAGAGTATATTGTAGGCAAAGCAGGAGCGCGCATGCATTTACCGAAGAGATAGGTTGGGTCGCTTGACTTTCCATTTCGCACAAGAGAGCAGCAGCGGCAGCGCGGCTCAATACCCGAGCAGCAACAGCAGCAGCGTTCATTTGCGATGTTGCACTGGCGCGCTTTTATACACGTCGTATATATACATATGCGTGCAGCAGCAGCAGCCCCGGTGAAATAATGAAAGAGAAGGAGAGCAAGGACAAGATGAGAATGAATATGAGCAAGAATGAAGACGCGCGAGCTTTGTTGCCAACGGCTTTTATTATTATTCTTCTATCTTTCCTTTTTTTTTCTTCTTCCTGCTGCTGCTTGTTAACTTCAGATGATTTTCATCGTTATACTGTGTGAGAGTCTTTTTTTTTCTTTCTTTCGCAATGTTTGTTTTCGAAGAATACGGAATTTTTTTTTGAATAAAAATAGTGGGTTGAGTGTTGTTCGACACTAATAACGCAATTAGTATTCACGGCTATTGCTTTTACAAGAACTTCAATTAAAAAATAAGGAATTGTTACAACGGGAAGGTGGAAAGTAAATTGCTTGTTTTTCATAAATTCAACCTGCACACTGCTACTTCATTCAATTCCGAGAAAATACTGCTGGAAACTCGAGCTTCTTACATAAAGAATTGTAAAAAAAAACTTATCTAGAACTCGAAACCCATCAAGGATGTTTACCTTTTGTCAAGAGAAAAAAGCATTACATAATTGAAATAAGGAATCGCAAACCGAGATGCAGATAAAAAGAAAATAAAATGCAATAACACAGTGAAAGAAATGAAGTACGAAGATTTATAACGAAAATGAGGTGGAAACGCGCGCAGAGAACGAGATGATATACCGACAATCATGAATACGACGATGCGACTAAATGAAGTCGAGTGCTATGAAAAATTTTTCCGAGCGAACACCCCCCTCCACGCGCCGTTATACAGTTTTAATGACTCGTGAATTCAGCACGCGCAGCTGTGGGGGGTACGCTGATAATTAAGTAGTCGTTTAATGCCGAATTAAGCTGTACAAGGGTTTGCAGGCTGCAACAGTTGCGACTGACGATTTTATAATAATTCGCTTTCAACGTTATATACAATTAACAACATTTGTGTATGCGAAGCATGATAGCTAAATAATTTTGATTTACGATTTTTATCTAAAAACATTCGTTTCCTCCAACAAAAAGAAGGTAGTAATCCATCACGAAAGGTTAATTCCAGCTTAATAGGGCAAATTCAAGCCGAGTCAAGCACGACGAAATCACATCAATAAGCTTTCCCTCAAGTTCCGCTATACTGCTGCGAGCTTTTCCGTACGTATGCTCGAGATATACAATGCTTATGAACAGAGGGGGGTGTCGCTGTGAGAGAGATGAATTTACGCGCTCCCACTACGCTTATATGCATCAAGCGACGCCAGCTCGTGTTGTTGTTGTTGTTGTTTTTTTTACTTCGCGCTCGCGCGCGATTAAGAGCTCGAGTGAATTGCTACGGTACGATTGTTTCCTTCTCTCTCTCTCTCTCTCTCTCTCTCTCTCTCTCTCTCTCTCTCTCTCTCTTTCTTTTTATTCTCGACGGGTAAATAATGCTCTCTTCGCGAGTAATACGTCCTTCTTTTTCATTCACGTTCGTGCACTCTCATTTGGACGATGAGGCGCGAGTATACTTTTCAACTTGGAGTAACGTGTTGTAATGGAAGAGGTTGAATTGGGTGGGATATTTAGATGTGTTTTGTGATTTTAATGGTAGAGGACTTTTTTCTATTAGAATTATTATTCATTATCAACTTCATTAGAATTTTCAAATTAATTTCAATAATTAAATTTTAATTATTGGCTAAAAAGGGATGGAAAAAGTAGAATTCATGTAAAAACTAATAATTTTTAAAAGTATAACTTTCTACGAAACTGTCTGACCAAACGCGAACTTTTTCACTTTTCTTTTTTTTCCCACGCCATTTTATCCAACCATGATCCTTATAAATGTTTCATCAAACATCGTCTATCTCGAGAATCCCGAGAAGAATGAATAAACAAGGCGAGCCATTCACGCGCAGACGGGCAAAATTAGCAAAGGATCAAAATGTCAAGTCGAGTAACAAGACAAAGGCGAAAAGGAAAGAAGGAGAAACGGGTAGAAAAGGAACGTGAGAAAATGGCATCTCTCTCTCTCTCTATCTCTCGCCTTGCATTTTTCATCTGCATACTTAGCACGGACGAACCGAGGAAGAAAGAGCCACTTCCACTCGAGAGAATACCAACTGAATGCATTCGATTCTCTTCTGTGGGTGAATCTGTCGTGCGATGGGAGTCTCGTCTATACGTTATGGAATTGACTCTGCTTCTTCTTTTTTTTATTTGTTTGATCGCGAAAAATTTGTGTTCGGAAAACAAAATTTTGGTAATTTATAAAGTTACTTCACGATACCGGAAATAGTTGGAAAACGTTTACTCGCGCGAGTAAATGTTGGCATTCGAGATATTTCAAAATTGCGATATTCACAAATTCCGCAATATACTGAATTGAATATAACGAGGCTTATATCCGTGTAATATAGTTCGAAAATCAATAAACCCTTGCACCACATTTCGAAAAACGATGACCCGAATGCTGGTAAATATTAGCTTGGCAAACCGACCACTCGCGCGATCGATTTTTCAAATAACACTCTTCAAATATTCTCAAACTGTCACTGCTGTGTAATATTACTTTTCCAGGAAATATTATTTAGCAAGTGCAAACAGACTTATGGATCATTTTAAATTCATCGCTGTCTCTTTTTCTTCACCGCAAACCAACGCTTCCCAGAAGAATAACTTTACCTAAGCGCGCAAACAGCATTTCCTAAGCGTTGTTTGCGCATTCGCGAAATACGTACATATATTTTTCTTTTTTCTTTTCCTCCATATCACGAGTGATCGCGTCAAATAACAAAAAAAAAAAAACACGCGAGCCAACAACAACCCACGAGATTGCCTTCGACGGTCGCGGTATTATCGAATTAAGCTCCATTTCCCCACTGGGCGAATAATAATGCAGATGTGACGATTTTTTTTACCTCTGGGTGCTTTAATATTTTTTTTTTCGCTCTCCACACGTAACGTGCTTGCCGAGCGTTTCTTTCATTTCGCTGCAATTTAGATTTGTAACTGCGTTAGATACTTTAATGGAATATAATGCACGGTTGCACCTTTCCCCCCTTTTTTTTATATCTCTAGCTTGGTTTACTTCGTCGTGCTTCGCTCGATTACGCGGCGTTATTTTAGCCGGAAAAAATATTCTAGGAAAAATACTTTATGCGCTTGTGAGAGATATGTGACTGCCGTACATATAAGTAAATTGCACCCTCGCACGACAATATTGCGTATGTAAAGCTGTACAGCTATACGTAGATTGTCGAATAACAATTACAAAATAGGAAAAAAAACAGCGATTTTATCCTATTACTATCTATTTTTCGTTCTTGTAAAGTCAATTTCAACGCGCGCAAATATTTGATAATCCCACACGGTAAAACAAATGCAACATAAGCTACGCTTACAAATCGCTTACTTTACCCACTCTCAAGATAAATACGCGCGGCAAAAGCCCACGAAAAGCACGATGATATATGCTTGTTGATACAGCGAGAAAAATCGCTCTGCTTACACGTAGTTTAGCTGATCTGTACTTGAGCTTCGTTTAATTGGATTACGCGTCGCTGGATTTGCGCGATTTCATTTGCATGGAATATATGCGCTTTCGCGAGATGTAGGTGTGATAAGCGCCAGTGAAAAAAAGATGATCGAACGGGAAGAAGATTTGTCGAGGTGAAATGAACAATTAAAGAAAGAAATTTCGAATTAAATTCGAGAAAAAATTGATAAAATTTGAATATTAATTAAAAAGAAAAATACACCGTCAGTCCTCATCAACTCTTTCATATCGGATAATCATTATTCAGAATATAATTATAACGAATAAAACGCAGTCCATTATAAATTCGTTCCCTCGTAGAATGAAACTACGCTTACAAAAGCAACGGAGTTTGCAAATGCGCGCACAACGTCTTACGATATTTCCGAGCGGCGGGGTTATAACACTTTTATCGGAAAGACTGGCTGCCTCGTCCGTATACGTGACTTTCCGTCGGGCGTTGGAATTTATCATCTAAAATCAGAAAGCCGACGCATTGCACGCGCGAGAGACTAACGAGGCCAATATTATTAAAACGCCGACTCCCCCGAGGTGTCAGCGTATAAGGAAAAAGCACGCATACAACACTCGAGTAGACTATATGCGAAAACGCGTTAATTACGCGTTAAGTCACTATCTGTTATAATTATACATCGAGTTAATTTCGAATTAATTATGCTGCCATGACGCAGTTCGCGCCTGCTGCTCTGTTGTCGGGAAGGGACGGGGGCTCGAGCTTTTGACTTGTCGTTGCGCCGAGAAAGTTGAGCTGCTTCTGATGCTATGCATTAGAGGCGAGTTTGCGAAATGAAAGTGTTCTGCGAGACGAAGGGAATGGAGGGAAAATAGCTGGCAAAATTTTCTTAGTGAACATTTAATGCATTTATCGCTAATGGGAATACTTTTTTTAATTTAATTGTTTAATGTACTTACGTGATATTGATTATATTCGTGTTATATAATTGAAACTGTACGCAAGCTCTTGAAAATTATATAAGCAAAAAGAAAAATAATAGAGCTCGAGATGAAAAAATCAACAGGACACTAAAAAATTGGGCTCGGCGAGGAAGAAAAAAAAACATTCCAGTCACGTTATATCGCAAGCTCTCATACGTTTCAATACCTCCCAGCAGCAGCAGCAGCAGCCCAACACACATACACACATACAGAGAGAGAACTGGGCTACAGGAGGAGAAAAGGGGGAGTAAAAACTGAAACACAGCCGCGCGTACACCGCAGCGCAATTTGAAAGTAAAATACAAAATGTCAATACCGCGTCTGGTGCACACATACACACATACACACACACACACACACACACGCACACACAGACAGGGAAAACCGCGTGCGCACGTTTGAAACAAGAGGCCGCGTCGCGAGATCGATTATCGCGATTTATGGGGGGAGAGAAAGAGAGAGAGAGAGAGAGAGAGGGAGAACCAGACACACGGAGCATTAACGAGATCCAAATAAATCATGCCATTTTGGCGCGCGCGGCCGCGCAAACACGCATTCCACGAAGCCAAGCGCCGAATTATATATCGCTTGGCCATACATCGAACTGCAACGCGCAATATGCGCGAGCGCGCTCACAAGAGCGAGAGAGAATAAATAGGCCCGCGGGCAGCAGCAGCAGCAACAGCAACGAAGACGGATTTACGAGTGCATAATTCAAAAGGTGTATCAACGTTAGCTAACAACAAAGTTGTAAAGTACACGACGTGGCTAAGCTTTATTATATGAAACGAAACAAACGTGCACGCCATTCTCTCTCTCTCTCTCTCTCTCTCTCTCTCTCTCTCTCTCCCTCTCTCTTTCTTTTCCTTTGACATGGCGCTGCGCGCACAAGAGACGACGAGATGATGAAAGAAAAACTTTGTGGGATTTGTGCCTCCCACCTTCCCCCGCACACACACACACACACAAACCGCCGAGCGACTAAAAAGTACAGGGATTTTAAACTTCAAGCGCCAGGGTATGAAGAATTCAAGAGTGCAATTGTTTCTTTTTTATTGCGGACTTTTACGCGAGCTTTTCTTTTTCTTTACCGACGACGAGTGGAGGGTACCCGAATATTACGACGTTATTAAGGTGATGTATGAGTACGTGCGAATGCGGAGAAAAGCTTTATTGTGCCCTAAAGTGCAGTTGTAATATTTCAATTGTTATAGTCCTTGTAAAATTGTCAATAAGATGTAATCATCGAAAGTGCATGAAATAAAGAATAATTTTTTTTGCAGAAAGATCAGAGTAGCAAAAAAGTTACTTGTCTGACTATAATCGATTATTACTACTTTTTACTTATTCGTCCTTCATTTACAAATTCAAACAATTAAGAAAGAATTATTTTCAACAGGAGCATACAAAAAAAAAACAATGGTCTAAAATAAACACCAATCAACAGGTATCTAAGCAACAAGAAAAGGAGTTGAATGAACTCGCGACATGCACTAGAAGAAAAAAAAAATCAATCACGCTTACACACAAAGTGAAACTCTCTCTCTCTACAAAAACATGCAAGCCAATGCACGAAAAAAAAACTAGCCGGCGAAAAAGCCACGTGCGAAAAGGGTGGGGGCCGAAGCGAAGAGATATTTAGGCGCGAGAGAGCGCTGCGCTCTATATCACATGCACACAGAGACAGTCAGAGAGAAGCTACTTGCAAAATGGCGCTGTTATCAAAACCACACGCTGGCGAAAAAAAAAAATTTTGTTTGCACAACCACGTGGGTTATTTATCAAACCCCCTTTTTCGGTGTTGTATATATTTATAAGTGTCCAGCTGGTGGCCAGTTCGAGGCTAACGCAAAACTTTGACTGGTTTGCCAGTACACACACAAGAGCAACCCCCCGAGAAAGAGCAAGTAGGGCTGCAGCGGCGCGCGCCGTCCGATATTGATTTTCTCTCACTCTCTCGCTCTCTCTCGCAAGCGAGGAGACGCTTCACCTGGCGCCAGCATCCATCGACTCAATGGAAAGAGAGAGAGAGAGAGAGAGAGAAAGAGAGAGAGAGAGGGTGATGTTATATAGAGGCTCTACAGCTTAATGAATTGACGGCGAATTAAAGGGATTGGCTTTGTTTCTAACTTTCACCGCTGTAAGATACGGATATGGACTTGCGCTGTTTTATATAGCTTTTTTTTCAGGGGGATGTTTTTTATCGGTATTGTTATGGTATTCGTGAAGTTATGGTTAGTGGATAGTGTATCGTGGCATAGATACGAGACTATTAGGATATATTATTATGGAAATATATATTTTACGATTAGAGTTTGTAATTTTGAGATGTGAAAAAGTTTTTGAAATGTTTGACGTCAGCGTAAAATTTTCTATCGACACCAAAAGTTTAATGTCATTTTAAAAAAAAAACAAAAAAACACAAAAATTTTACAACCCCCCCCCCCCCCCCCCCCACAAGCCACGACAAAACGGCCAAGAACTTGTTGTTCACTTTGGCCCTTTAACCATGGACAGAGCCGAGTCGCTCGCTCGGAGGCACTCGGCTAAAGTAAGAAGTAAACGTCGCGAGAAAGTGCACGCAGCGCAAGTATAGGAGCCTTTCTCGAGCCATTTAAATATTTAAGCCTGTCTAAAGTCGCGGCGCCCATAGGTACTGCGACAGCGAAGCGCAGCGCACTGTGTGCACCCAAAGACTCTTCTTTTTCCTTTTCTCCTTTTTTTTTATCTTGATGGAGTGTCTCTTGAGCTACGCTTGCCTTTTATCGGTGAACTTTGACGCTGCCAAACTTCTAATGTAAAATTCATGCTTTTGGCTCGCGAAGAGAGAGAGAGAGAGAGAGAGAGAGAGACGAGAGCCGACGGCATTTTCTGACTGATCAGTTCCGGTATGCGCAGGACAAAGTGCCGCAAAAAATAAAATAAAATAAAATAAAATAAGCACGCGATATATACTCGAAAATTTTATAATAATATTGAAATAAATTAAAATTTTTTTCGTAACAATCGCGTAAAGTTACAATTGCTCGCAAACCGCAGTTGTAATTCAAAAAAATCACGAAAAAGAGAATTGAAAAGCTCGAAGGGAATAAAGAAGCAATTTGCTATTTACCAGAGTAACACTCAAGAACGCACGAAAGTGGCAAGAAGACAAAAAGACCGCGAGAAAGAGGGATAGCCGCACGAGCGCGTGTGCGGCAACAGTGGTTTTCTTTTTTTTTTTATTTCGAAAGAGTAGTGGTGGACGTGGTGGGACAAAAGGGCCATGACGCGGAAGTCCCAAGTTTCCTGTCTGCCGCCAGCGTCTAAATCACAGTGCTGCGCGCCCAGGGATTACAACTTCGGAGGCGATCGTGCAAATTAAAGCGTTAACCCCCTCCTACTCCTCCTCCGCCGCTCTTCCCTACACCAAACTGACTTTGAATTCGAATGACAAGATTCCGCGGTGTACGGGGTTCGCGTGTCCGACTACGGAAATTCGTGTTTCTTGAAGCAAGGTTTGCGCCATTGGGGAGCGACGCGAACGAAAGGGCGGATTCCCCTCGATTGCCTCCGTACTATTGTTACACTTGTTGTGACCATTGTTACACCGAATAGATTACATTCGTTTGCAGGTACTTGAAATGTTAAAACTCGATTTTATCGATAAATTCATTGATTATGTACAGAATGTATTTTTTTTAAACTGAAAATCATACGAAGTATGTATTTAAAAATATGCAAATAATACGTGAAAACGATCACTTTTTTATTTATACATCGATATCGAATATTTACATGGAGAGATAGTGAATATACACGTCAGTACATTAATAATACCGTCCCACTTTTACAGTGAGACTGATGATTTATCTGAAATAATTAATTATTATTCCACGGAATAATGCAAATTGAATCTATTGAACTAAACAGTGTCACGACGAGATAATGCGATGAGCTCATGAATAGCACTTACGGCAGCGAATAACAATAATATTTCAATAATAAATCACGATTAATTAATTATAATTCAATTTCCTACCGTCAATAATTCCAAACTCACTAACGACAATCGTATCCAATACAGCGTATTATACGTACCTGAAACAAAAAAAAAATTTTTTTTTAATTAATTCCAGAATCAACGCAATCAGTCAGTGGATGTATGGCACGGTATAATGTTCAATAACCCCACGAGTGCGTACCGCAAAAAGTACTAACGCTAATTCTCGACATTCCACGCGCGGGCTCTCTCACTCTCATAATCGCTGTGTAAGTGGAAGGGCTAAATTCAGCAGGCATCGCATAATCGCGCGTACTCAGCGACACCTGGCAGTGTCCCCACCACCACCACTACCGTCACATTGAGAGAAAAAAAAGAGCACGTCTGCTTATGCGACGCGACGACGGTGGCAATCGTAGACAGCAGCTGATACCGCGGTTTCGCGTAAATCATCGTTTTAACGAGGAATCAATGTGATTTCGCATGGAGGTATATATCAACTGGACGTATACGTATATACGTGTGAATAGCCGCGCTAACGCTTTATACGACCAATACCGCAATGGGCATTCTCGCATTGAACTCTAGTCTTTTGTTATATCGCTATATTTGATATATCGTTTCAAGCGATAGCGATAATTTTCGATTTTACGTTTAAAATTAGTTGTGGAAAATATAGAAAAGAAGAAGAATCAAATTGGATACAGCGTATGAGTATCGGTCTGACTACTATCAAGATTTTACACCTTCGAGTATTATTAAACGTCTGATTCGACTTCTTTCTATTCAATCTAATACTATCTTGGAAGGGACCAGCAAGTTTTGTTGTGATTTTTTATTACCTTTGGAAATTATGAATCGATAAAGTCGCAGTAGTCAAAATTTTGACGAGTGGTCCTTTTCGATAACTACTGACATTGCTGCACTCTCGAGCTTCGTCCAACTCTGATTTGTCTTTTTATAATATTCTAATGCTACACTACAAAAAAAAATTCTTAAATTAAGTAGGAACGTTCTTAAAATAACTATGCAGCAAATTTAAGAACACGATGTTTTTTAATGAAACAGTTGGAAAACTGATCTAAAAATGAATAGGTATTATTCCTTATGACAAGAAAAGTTCGATGCAAAAAGATTGATCCTGATAATTGCAAATAATCACGAGAAAAACGAAAAATACGATAGTTCTTAAATTTGCTGCATACTTAAAATAAGAACTATTTTTTGTAGTGTATACACAAGGTGCACAGCAAGTTTTATCGGGATTCTATTTTGCGTTTGGAAATTATGAACCGATAAAGTCGCAGTGATAAAAACTATCAGCAATTTTTAAGGTGCGATAAATTTGCCTTGTGCTCTACTTGTCGCACGAGTAGTCTCTGAACTGTGTAATAAATAGTCTCCGTCTCCGAACTCGAAGAGTATAATATTCCTGTGGTTCTAACAACTTCGTGAACCATATTCAAACGTCATTTTGCGCGACTGCCATCTCTTCCCGTCGTTCGTCGTATATATAACAAAAAGCTCTGCAATTATTCGTCGGATA
This sequence comes from Galeopsomyia nigrocyanea, assembly GCA_035047105.1. NCBI lineage: Eukaryota > Metazoa > Arthropoda > Insecta > Hymenoptera > Eulophidae > Galeopsomyia > Galeopsomyia nigrocyanea. The sequence goes on along the minus strand of JAWWMK010000001.1, from coordinate 10,633,931 downwards.
AGTAGATCTTTCCCTCGCGTCTTCTTCATCCTCCTCTTTTAGGCGAGGAAACTTCGGCGTCGGTCGTGGCATTCTTCGGCAGCGCTTTTCCTTTTATGACTTTTCGAGAACTATATATATATATATATATATATATATAGAGAGAGAGAGAGAGAGGCGCTTCGGTGAGAGAAACTATATAAAGTATCGGAGTCTCTCTCTCTCTCCTGGAGGCAGTTAAACTTTTAACGATTACGGCGTTAATGTTGAGCCACCTCCTATAGCGAGAGTAGAATACCGGCCTCCTTTTCCAATACAGCATGATCATGCGAGTGAGCGAGCGAACGTGGGGTTATTTCGCCGAACAAGCATTCTGTCTGTCTTGCTACTGTATATAGTACTCGGCGTGTATATAGCTGCTAGCGGCTTTTGATCTCTCTTTTACGCTGGCGCGCGAGCGCGCTCGTAAAGGCTTTTGTGTGTGATAATAGTTGGACTTCTTCTTCGGATTGGTTTATTTTAGAGCTCTGATTTTGGGGGAAGAGGGTGGAATTGTTCTCATTTGTAATCTATTATTTTATTTTAATTCGCGATTGAGTTTGGGAGAATAAATAATTTTGATTAGGAGTATTAATATTTGTAGTAGAATAATGATACGCGTGAAATGCGAATAGCGCACTTTGCCGAGTCATATAACTTCGGAACGCAAAGATAATTTTTGGCAAAACTTGGAGTGTCGACTCTGTATAGCATTAAAATTCATTTGAAACTCGAACATGAGTGGGAAGTTACACAAGAGAGTGAGGATCTTAAAAGAGCATCGAGAGTTTAGAACATTGGGGTAGAAAAAGTCTAAAATACTTTTTTTGAGCAATATTAGTTTTATTTTCATTGATAAATTAAAGCCTCATAGTTGCGAAATTAGCATTTTATACTAGCAGAGCCAAACTTTTTATAATGGTATTTATGATTGTAGAAAACACATAAATTCTTCAAAACCACTCATCAATCATATTTCTAATAATTTTTTTAACGATTACGAATAAAAAAAAAACTCAAAACCATCACTATTCAACCCCATAATACGTACTTTATCGCGGGTACCCGACGTTTTTTCTATCAACGACAAAAATGACAACGCAATCACGCACAAACACAAAAGAAAGAAAGAAAAAAAATCAGTGTAGCGAGCTAACGCATAACGAAGGCACAAAAGAGCCATGAATATTGCACACGCAAGCCCGCGGAAAAAATGTGAGTAGGTAGCAGCGACGCGGCGGTTGAGGGGGTTGGGGGAGCTTGAAATATCTCTATTAAAGGCGCTGCCTGGCTAAATTTATGTAGAGAAGGAGCTTACGTTATGAGGCCGGCTCGAGCGAGTTATCTGGAGATAAGATGAGCCGATGAGCCAGCCTCTATAACTGTCGCCGCCACCATCTCCAAGTATAGCAGCAGCAGCTACGTTGTTGTTTTTTTTCTCTCGAAGGCTGCTGCTGCTGCTGCTGCCAAGATGGAGTGTAACAGGCGCCTCGGGCTTATAAAACTCGAAGTGGATGGGAATTAAGAAGCTACTGCGAGGAAGGGAGCGACTTCTTCCAACGGAAAATAATCTGACGTCGTATATACGACGAGGCTTTTGTTTGGGTAGGCATATTTACAATGCTCTCAGATTGACGTGACGAGATTGTATATATTTTAGGAAAATGAAGAACCGTCTTTTTTCTTCGAATGTTATTATTGAATGGGAATGATTAATCGATGAGTATAGCTTCGGTATTGTCAATTTTTTGACGAAGTAATTTCAAGTGAAGTTTTGATTTTCTGATAAAGTACAGAATAACAAGTGCCGTTATGTCAATTAAGATTTCTCATTCACTGACTCTCGACATATGAATCTAAAATTGTTTAACTTGGATAATAGTGATTGACGTTACAGCCGAATGCAGTAACAGCGAGAAAGTCAATCCAGTGAAAGATTAAACATTCTTCATTTAGCAAAGTTCATTTATAGAAAGGTCAATCAATATCCACCGAATAAAACGCAAACACCGATCGAACACCAGAAAAAAGCCAGAAATCCAACATGAAAATTATCCAATCTCGTTTCTCTCGCACTCGCTTAGAAGCATTTAACAAAGATAAAAAATGACCGAACAAATGCCAAACGTTTAATTTCAAACGGTGTTCGAACGCGCATCTCCGATACGGCTACGAAGCATTAAACAACGCGAGAGAGAGAGAAAGAAGGAGAGCACTTTAGGCGCGTGTACGTGGCTGGCGAAATTGGACGGAGGAAAATTTAGTGGCCTGTCCTCCGAATCTCGGAAGTCCTCTCCATCTCCGCGCACAGCTCGCGCGCGAGCTCTTTTCCGCGACCTACGACCAATCAATCGCTTACGACACCTGATACGCAAGCTTTTCGTCGTTTTTTTTTTTCTTCTTGCGATCACTCGGTTTCTCTTCGTGTTTGAGTTACTTGAAGGATCATGGTGGAAATGCGTTTTTTGGTTTTGAACAAAGTATGGCTTTTATTTTTATTTTTATGTGACTATGCAAAATTGACGGAAAAAAGTGCGTAATTATTAGGCATCCGGGTGTCTAATGATTACGAAACTGGGTTGCGTAAATTTGATCTAATGATTCGGCACCCCCGCCAAGATAACAATTATTCAATGCCGGAATAAGCTGATGGATCGATGAAATAAACAAAGGGTGTAGGGTATGCGGAAGCAGTATAAGTGTGGAAGACTCAATAGATATAAATGGCGAAGGAGGGCATCGAAATAGCTATTACTAGCCGTTGGCATCGCGTGCCGCGCGTGCGTTTGGTGTTTTTTTTGTTTCTTTGAATTGTTTTCTTTAATTATATTTATTAAAAAATGATCTAACTTTACAAAGTGTTCTTTTCAATAAACATGGAGATCGATGCCCTCCCGAGCTACGGCGAACTCTGATTCAACTTTCTTTCGTATTCGAATACTGCAATGAAGAGCCACAGCAAGTTTTGTCGAGATTTTTTATTGCGTTCGGAAATTATGAATCGATAAAGTCGCAGTGGTCAAAATTTTCGCTAATGGTGCTTTTCAACAAACATTGAGGTTGCTGCCCTCTTATGCTCCGGCAAACTCTGATTCGACTTTCTATCGTATTTTAATACTGCACAGAAGGACCACAGCTAGTTTCGACGGGATATTTTATTGCATTCAGAAATTAGGATTCGATAACGTCGCAGTGGTCAAAATTTTCGCTTGTGTCTTTTTCAATAAACATTGAGATTGCTGCCTTCTCATGCACCGGCGAACTCTGATTCGGCTTTTCTGCAGTATTCTAATGCTATAAAGAAAGGGCACAGCGAGTTTTGTCGGGATTCTATTTTGCGTTTGGAAATTATGAACCGATAAAGTCGCAGTGGTCAAATTATCATTTGTGTCCTTTTCAACAAACATTGAAATTGGCGGGATATTCTGTATTGTCGAATCAAGAGAAATAATTTCGCCACGGAGCATCTGTTTTATACTCTCATTACATTCCGCACCGTGAATATACTGTCAAATTGTTTACATATAAAATTCTACTACAAACATCTACCTATATTCATGATAAATACATTCAAATTAGTCTTTTCACTGAACATTCTGATTGCCTTTATTCTTAAATTCATTGAATTTCCTCCACTTATTTAGTCTTCCACATTTATACTGCATCCGCATACCCTCTGTTTATTCCATCGACCCATTAACTTATTTCAGTATTGAATAATTGTTATCTAGGTGGAGGGCCGAATCATTAGGCACCTTCACTCTTAGGTCAAATTCACTTAGCCCAGTTGCGGGAACCGGGTGCCTTATGATTACGCACTTTTTTCTCAATGTTTCGAATTAAAATTGAAGGTGTTCGTGAGATTGAATTAGAAAATAAATTAACTAGCGGATAAAAGGCGAGAAAAAGCTGCAAATTCCAACTGAAATAGCAAAGGTGGAACATGAGTAGAATGATAGAAAGGCAGTAATTGACAAAACCAGGTACATTAAACTCGATAAGGCAATAGAGGGCGAGGAGAGGATTCACGACTGTAAGTCCCGAGGATTAGAGCCACTGAAACATTAAGGACACTCGAGGTTTGAAAAGCTAAAAGCCCCTAGAGGAGAGCTTCGTCTCTTGAAAAGCCAAACTAAAATCAACCAAAACTCGTATTTAAATTCCCTATATATTACAAGCACAAAACAGAATACAGAAAGTTAAAGTCAATTGAATGATTGTTCTTTTTCAAATCGAGTGCTAACCAACTCTAAACCACATTGGTATGCAAATGAAAGACTGAAAAATTTGTTATTCCGAGGGATCATAGATTCATTATTTGCATGTTATTAAGAGATATGTAGCCTCGTGGATGCCGAGTAAACTAACGTGAAATTTGAATTGTAAAGCGTTTTCGGCAAAAATATCGGCGAATCAGTTGAGCCATGTGTGTACAGAGCTAGAAACTAAAGCTGAATAAATTACGACAACAATGTACAGTTGGAAAATCCGCTTGGGATGCGACCGTTTCCTGGCGCTATATACAGCAATCCCTCATGCTTGTTAGAAATTTCTTTGTTTGTTCATTGAACTCGACTGTTATTCTATTTTCTGAATAAACAAGGAATTTTTAAATGAAAATTAGGTTGAGTAAATTATTTGAAAGAAGACTTGTTGAAATTCAAGACGAAAAGTCTCTATAAATTTCTATATAGTGACATCACTGGTTAAAAGATTCAACGGCATAATAATCTTCACACAAATTTAAAAAAAAAGAAAGAAAAAAGCCGAAAAGCTCAACTTTCGAAATTAACTTTCGCAAAACTTTTAAATTCGCGCGCAGCTAAAGATCAACTTCCGAAAAGTTGGAAAACTCGCGGGTATAACTCGCGGCTCCACTAATATCTTTCCCTTGCGCGGGCGCTAATCCAAGTTTCGCGCCGAAAAATCGCGACGACTGAATAACATTTAAATAATCAAGCTCCTCTTACAAGAGGCGTATCTACATCTCTCACTTTTGGCTCGAGGCTGCAGCAGCAGCAGCAAAAACTCGCTTAATCAATCTCTCTCTCTCTCTCTCTCTCTCTTTCTCTCTCTCTTCGTTTCGTTTTCACGCGTATACCATTCGTTGAATATATGTATATCCCGCTCAATGGAATTCCAAAACACAGTCGACGTGAAATAGTTTCTCTCTCTCTCTCGTCGTGAACTTTACACTTCGTTACTCCGCGTTCTGTTGTCGCGTCCGATTTTCGCGCTCGCGCCGCGCCGCCGTTATTTTCTCGCTCGCTCGCTCGTCCCTTGAATTATTCAGCGGTCTGTCGCGAATGAATCGACCCTCCGGATGCAGTTCTTATTAAAACGAAATTTATTTTCTAGTTCGGGAATCCTCACGGATTCTTTTTTTTTTTTATTTTTGTTAAACGTATCCAATACAATCCACAACATCAACGACTAATCCAAAGAGCACAATAAATCAAGTAAAACGTGATAGTTGTAGTCTCGTGTCGTCTCATTGTAGTAAATTCTCGTTCCTTCTTCGCCGCACACTGGATTTTCGTATACGTATATATATATATATAACCTCGGGCCGAATGAGATTAGCTAGCGGCGTTGGCAGTACATAGTGCGAGTTAACGCGTACACACCCTGCCACACCGCCGCTGCTAGCTGCTCACCAGGTGTTTCTCAATAAAGCAACACTATGCATTCATGCCGTACACCGCGCGTTAAAAGTTTGTTGTACAACAACTTGCTCGCAAACTCAAAATAAAGCATATAGAACACGTATAACCATTAACTTCGCTACGAATTTACAAACTTTTGTCTAACTGAAATCGATTGTATTATGCGCTTTTCAACGAAGAGCGAGGTATTGTTTGGATAATGTATGATTTTAAATTGAAATAAGTACACAAAAGGAGAAAAAAGACTGTGCAATGTTATGCAAATAGTATAGGCAGACGGTCAACAAAGAATAAAAAAATATAAAAGGTAAGAGACCAACTGCGGCGTCCAAGTGGCGAACACACCAGGGAGGATAAGGTGGATCAAGCTGAAGGTTGACCCACGGGACTACGAAAACGCACAAGGGGAGAGTAGAGAATAGTCGCGAAAAGCGCTTTTTCCGCGGTTTTAGAGTCGCGGGCTTGCCTGCTATATCCTACTCCACCCCCCGTATACCCGAAGCTTCCACCCTTAATCCGGCGTCGTGACCGTTTACACCGTCGATTAAATCCCAGCCTTAAAAGCCCCTCGCGGCGCTATACGTGACCTTTTCTCTCGTCACGTTGGTAATACCCGGACAAACATGCGACGTGTTTCGCTTTCGTTCTATTCTTTTCTTTAAGGGGTGGTAGTGGTCGTACGTCTTGTAGGTGTGTGACGATTGACTTTCGATAAGATGATTTTTGGAAGATATTTTTTCAATGTATATATGACTTATTAGGTAAATTATTTCGCGATTATCAAAGTCGGAAAGATTTTGTTTTCCCCAAAGAGAAATTCCTGGAAAATTATAGGTTTAGATTAAAAATAATTAAAAGGATTCGTGTTTAAATAAATCAGTTTGATTCATAGAAAATAAAAAAAATTTGTTAAAAAGAATTCAATGCTAGTCGTGTAAAAAAAGTTTTTAATTAAAACCAGCAAAGGAAATTACTGTAACACAATGGTATTCGAGCAAGAGTAAGTCAGGCTATTTGTAATAACGAGGTACCGTTTTTTTGTTAATTAAAAAATATTTTTTTCCCATATTCAAACGTTCAAGTTCATATACAACTAGACGGATAACCACAACAATACCAGGAGATTATTATATGCGAAATAGGATCCAACGACGACGGCATCAATTTGCAAGATTATCGATTACTCGAGCACGTATACACGTATACAAGCGTCTCCGCCAGACATGTATACATATATATTCTAGAGGCAAACCACGTCGGGTTTAATCGGGTGTCTCATTTTATCATTAATTTTCAAGCGGTTGCCTTGCCACGCGGCCCGCGCGCGATCACAGAGTAATTTCGCCTTTTAATTAAAGTATAAGCGCTATGCTTGGAAGAGAGAGAGAGAGAGAGAGAGAAAGCGGCAAACCAAGGGCTTTCGGATTTTCTGAAATAGAGGCTTGTCAAAATCGTGATTTTCATAACGAAACGAAAAAAAAAATTATTATCCGCGTAAAATAATTCAGTTTTTTGCGTCGACTAAAAGTGAATTTAATTTCGAGGATAAAATTTAATTTGCTGCAAAAATGTGTTGTTATTTGGCTTCGTGGAGGGAGTGAAATTCCATTAAAAAATAAAGTCAAGTAAATAAAATCGAGTGAACAAAAATGCATTTAATTAAAAATATCCAATTACGCGAAATATTAATGCAAACTCGATATCTCGTAGATATTCGTCTCTCTACCACCTACACGAGCATCGATAAAATGCATCTCGATAATGCACAATGAAAAAAAAAAAAAATTATGCTGCGTCAATCGAATGAACGCCGTCCTTCCATCAGCCTACCACTTATTAAAATCAGAGCACGTTGCGCAAGCGACAAAATTTGATTGCGCAGTAGATTGAGTATCAGCTTATGTATGCGTCAAGCTCTCTTCTCTCGCTCGGCAACGTATATAATAATTATGCACGCGCTTTCGCGACGTAGGAGGCATATATATATAGAGAGCGAATATTAATTACATTAAGATCGCGAGAACTGCTTGAGCGATATTACGATCCCAAGCGTGTCGGATGACACTTAATTATTCCTTATCAAGGACGAGGAGGAGGATGAGGAGGACCCAAATGCAATAACGGAAACCGGTTTATGGCCCTCGCCCGTCAATATGGATTAATTAACCTAAATATTATGCCTCTGCAGATAATGACAATTCCAATGCGTTGGAAAGAGAGGAGAGGACTATCAGCCAAAGCTCGCGCTCGCGCATAGGCTTTTAACACTAAGTGCTCACTTTCGCGCTAATGGCGCCTTTGTTACGCGCCCGCGTTCGCGTTCCAACTTTGACTGTTCGTCATTTTCTGCTGCGTCAAAGCGCGCGAACACGCGATACACCGCGTGTACGTGCGAGAGAGAGATCGATAATGTACTTATCGCTTTTTATATTCTGTAATTCGCGAGTGCTTGCGTGGGATTATACGTCAAAGCTGATTTTTCGAATGGATGCAAAATAGATCAATTTTCGTTTCTCTCTTTTTTATTTTCGCCCCACTAAAAAAAAAAATTTTTGAATGGAAATTTACAATCGATTGCGCGTTTCCGATTGCCATTATCGTCGATTTTGATTTTTAGCCACACGCGTACTATGGCATGAATCGATTGAAAGTTTATACTCGCTATATACTGCATTAGCCTACATAGAAAAGCTTTCAAACAAAATACCTTACTCGCTAGTTTTGAAACCACAATTTCCCGTCTGACTATATCCGATTCGTACTACTACTACCACTACTACTCGATTGAAATTGGAACTCTCATCCTCTCTCCCTACATCACCATTTTCGCACGCGTGCTCGCGCGCGCGTAGTAAAGTTCGACTAATTATATTATTTCAGCTGCATTAAAGTTTCAAAGTACATTATTGCACGAGGCTTGATTAATCACCGACGTGTGTGTTTGTGCGAAATTTGCAATTTCAAATGAGACACTCGCTCGAACCTCGCGGAATTCAATCTCTGAGTACATTCGCTTCTACTTTGAATTGACGAATCAAATACAAAACGAGTATATCGTAGCTTCGCCTCGTCAAACTTTAGCAAATAAAAAAAGAAACTACAAAGAATCGTTAATCGCAGAACAGAAACAAACAGATAAGAAGTCGCCGGTTCGCAATCGAACCACCAGCAGCAGCAGCGTAGTTATATATAGTAGGGAAGAGGAGAGAGAGAGAGAGAATACTGCAGAATCCGCGCAGCAACTATACACAGGGATTTGGCGTTTCCCGGGGCCGAATTATCTGGCGCGTTCCATCCTCCTACCCCGGCCGATATTCAAGCGACGCGCGCGCGAGGACGGGGGAGAGGCTTCCGGCTTGCGAAATCGGACTCCCAACCCGGAAATTTCGCGCTATATATATATACACGCATACACTCATATACAGTCGATGTACAGTTTCGCGGGAATCGTAAGTATTCCTCTACCCCGACAAACTTCGACTGTGTTAGAGCGCGCTCTCTCACTCTCTGGTTATCTGTTGATCGGCTGCTATTGATGGACAAAGTTTATTCAATTAGATATTCATACTCGAGTTGTTCCAATAACTCGAGAGCTTGCGTAATACTATCAGCGGTTATATCGATCGCGCGTGACGATATACGCGCGCTCCATTATTAGCTACGGATACTTCAATGCAGATTGCATGGTATTCACTTCAAATCGGAACTAATTAATCGCAATGGAATAATAATGGCGTAAATATCATTTTCGCTCGAAAAAAAAAAAAATGTTTTTGAATTTGTTCGAGGCAATTATATATATCGCGCGCTCGCGACGAATAATTAACTTTTCGATTTTCCGAACTGGTGTTTTATAATCGAATTCCGCGTTTCAATAGCGCAGCCGAGGATTTTCCGACGGACGGCGGCAGAGCGGCAGTATAAGCTATACACACACACACACACATGCGCGCGCGGAGAAACGGCATATTGGAAATTGGAAGACAAACAGCCTTCCAGTACATTGACTGCCGCTGTTCGATTACACTGCATACACGAAGGCGAACATATGCACATAGAAGATAAGCGTATAGCCGTTTTACAGTATAACAAAGAGCAACGTGCGCTTCGACAAAAAATAGCAATCGTCACTCTTGTTTATTATTCTCTTTTTTTTATTAGTTGAAAAATCATTGCAATTCGAAACTAAACTATCTAGGAAAAACTGAAAACAAAAGAGAGCCATCAGTGTAACGCGAATTTTCGTCTCCGACGTTCATTGTGAATTCAATGCAGCATATAAGGGACAAGGGTGCAGTGTATATATTTACCCTTTCCCCTCCTGTGTCTTGTCGTACGTTGTCGTCGACGCGGCGGGATTAACCCTACGATCACACGTGTTATCGATCTTATGCGTATAAAGATAAAGCGGCTTACACGAGTTTCGCGCAAATAAACGGAAAAATCGAAAGTTTTGTGTTTGAACAAACCGAACCGAATCGTAATAGGCAAACTTAATTAGGAGACAATCGGCTGGTCGCGCGTCGATTGAATCGGCCGTCGAGCGAGCGAGCAAATATAGTCGTCTGCCAATGTGAATATGCTAATTCCTATTGCGACAGTGTAACTTCGGCATTAGCGAAGTGGTAGTGGTGGGAGAGAGTGAGAGAGAGAGAGAGAGAGAGAGAGAGAGTGGGGATTTTAGCTATTGAAAGGTTGATTTACGAATTATTCCAGAGTACCGCTGCTCCGGCCTCGATTGGCCCTTCGTTTGACTACAATCACAATGAGCAAAGCGCATTAACTCGATGATCAACTGTACATTTTACCGCCGCTGAATGTTTGCACGATAATTTTCGTTGTACTCAACTTTCACTTTCTTTTTTTTTGGATTATTATTCTATTTTTTTAATTACATTGAAAATTGCACTGATATTTTTTTGTATTTAAAATTCAAAAGTATTATGATAATTGGTTTGCGTGGAAAATTTATTTAACCGAGAGGAAGAAAAACATAAACCCGAGTGAAATGTAAAGTAAACAAAGTGTGAAACAGGAAAACACACATATACACAATACGATAGGCGTTGTCGTAAAACTCGTCACGAGAGAGAGAATCACCGTAGCATTGTGCAAAAAACGTACGGTAACAAACATAAACATTATCGTCGTCGTCGCACGGTTGGTAGAAAATGAAACAAAGCGACACACTCGCGGGCGTGAAAAAAAACCTAGGCAACAACAACAACGCGAATAATCACCATCACGCGCGCGAGAGAGAGAGAGAGAGAGAGAGAGAGATAGAAATGATGACCCAGTACGCGCGGCTACACAGCGCCGGCGAATTATCGCGAGAAAAGTTTTCGATGCCCTCCGGCCAACGAGCGACGCCGGACGTTGCAGCGAACCTTCCGGCCTCGTTACCGTCACACACTACTTTCGCGGATGAAAAATTTCTCCGCGTCGTCGTCGTCGTTGGTCCAGCCACCGAAAAAAAAAACTTTTTTTTATCGGCTTAGTTATGGCCTGCCGTGAAAAAAAAAAATTCAACCGGCGTAATTACCCACTCGCGCGCGAGAGGAAATGATATTTTTTCTTTCTGTTTGTAACTTCGAGTGCTAAGGCTGTGCCTTTTTTTTTATGATTTTCGTTGGGTTATAAGGATTGATTGGGGGAAAAAAAACTTCGTTCGGAATGTGAAAGGGCTTTTCAGTAAGTTGAAAGTTTTGGCGAAGTTTTCTTTTTTTATGTTTGCTCGAGATATACTTTACTATCGAGACATTCAGTTGACGTAAGAAGTCACGTTTTAGTACCACGTAATAATCCTACTTTCTTATAATTGAGAATTCCAAAGAAATTGAAATACTACAAACTTTAATTATAATATTTTCATTATCACATTCTTAAAAAAATTCCACAAACTCAGCAAGCGTTCATTCAACCTTTCGAACGTAAATTCCTCGCAAGCACGCACATACGCAAAGACAAGAAGCTTGCGGGGGTTGGAAAAAGAAACCACGAGCGCGAAGCGAATTCAAAGGTTCGCGTTCGCGCTCATTAGATAGCGAGCGCGCGGGAGAGTTGCCCGCAGGCAGGCAGGCGGCTGACGGAACAATGCCCCTACTTCATACCCTCGTACATTCGTCTGGAATGATATTATATATATATTCGGCTTTCTTTCGCGCGTGGGTATTTCCCGCGGGGCCTGATGAAAAATCGAACGACTATATCTCGGATAAATGGAATGGAAGACTGGTGTTAATCTTTTAGGACGAATTAGATGGTGTTGATCGAGATTGATTGATGAAAGATTGGCAAAATTAATCAAATATTAATTTAATAGATATTATCACCCAGTAGAAATTGTAATATGCGAAGAAAATTCGGTTGAACGTCTGGGTCAAATAATTGAACAATAAACTAATTGATCTAAGATCTCAAGTGATTAATCATTTATTGCAACTTTCAGAAAGTATATTCGGTGGAAACGTTATCTATGTTGCAATAAATGATTGATCACTTGAGATCTTAGATCAATTAGTTTATTATTCAATTATTTGACCAAGACGCTCAACCGAATTTTCTTCGCATATTACAAATATTAATTTATTAACAAGTTTTGTAGAAGTTACGAAGTAAAACTATTCAAATAGTATTATAGTTCATTAAAAAATCGAAATACAACTTCAACGCAGTGAACAATGAAGTAAACTACAAGAAGTTATTTTTAACACGGCGGAACAAACTTCAAGCTCTTTACCTCTTTCCACTTCGAGAAGTCTAGAAACTAGAGTTTAACTTCAGTACTTGTAACTTAGATTTAACATCAAATTACTGTAAATTAACAAGACTCACCGTTTCTTTAATTACAACCCGACTAAATAACGTTAAATTCGCTTCAATTTTCCCAACGCAAAAAACCACCTCGAAACAAAATAAAAAAAAAAAGAATATTCGGTCGAGAGAGCTTTAAAATGGATATACGCGAGAAGCGTGTACCTCTCTATAAATAAAACAAACTTGCGCGAGCGAGCAAGCGCTCGAAGGCAAGAGAGCAGAGAAAGTGCGCGGTTAGATCGTGAGCGAGTACTCGATTAATATTTAACGCGTAAGCGAGCGTTTCTTTTTTTTTTTCGATTTTATTTTTCATTTTGCCTCGTGCAGACTGAAAATATCTCACTTTTTTTTTCTCCTCGTCACGTATGGAATTCAATATAACCCTCACCCGTTGCTGCAAGGCACGCGTGTGCAACATACCGCTGTGGGTGCTGGTTATACGGACGATCCTCTGGATTGATGAGTCATTAGTTGCGTTGAATTATCGTCTGGTCGTGTCAGTTCTATAATGGACGACGAGTAATTAGTGTATTAATGGGCTATTGCTGATGACTATCTGTCGGGGCTGAGATGAATTCGTTATGTAATTACTCGATTTTACTATTATAAAAATTTTCTTTTTTCTCGTGATATGTTAATTATTGTTATTTTTCCTTAAAATCGAGACATTTTTTTATTCGAGTATCTCTAACGAATGAATCAAAGAGCAAGATTACAATACAACCATCTCTTCCCTCTCATCAATCACAATTCCTCGAGTAAAAATAAAAAAAAAACACAACGAACAAAATTGGAAATCAGATACGCGAAACCGTTAAAAAGTCCATCGAGTAGACGATAAAAAAATAGAGAGACGTGTGGTGGCTGTTCAAAGAGTTACCCGATGCTTTTCAGCTGGTGGTGGTCTTTTATTACAGGCACCCAGGGGAGGGGGGATATTAATAAACGGCGCGTCGAGCGTTAATTGCTCATCGATCGTCGAGTACAAAAACAGCAGGCTCAACGCTATGTTTTATTAAATTACCCGTTTATACGCGAGAAAGAGAGAAAAGCCAGTTCATCAACGCTTCATGTGTGCAAGTGCGTGCATCCAATGAATTATCAATTTCGCGATTGCTTTTATTTTACTTTGCCAACAGAGGGCCTGCTTGCCTGAACTTTATCGCCTACGCGAAACGATCCACGTTTTCGTTATAAATATTTCAGCGGTTAATCGAGTCCAGTGAATAATTAGAGCGTGTGCGGGTAATTTATGAGCATTTTCACAGTTCTTTATCACTCCTATTACAAAGTATTATTGTTAACTGAAAAAAAATGCATACTAAAGCTGATTAACCAAACGTGAAAATAAAAGGTAATGACTAGACGACGAGTGTAATATACAAAACACACGTGTCCCTTTGCTTAATTATCGCGCTCTCGACGCAAAGAGTCGTCATACTCGTCGTCGTCGTCGTCGTGGCGTAATTTAACGTCAGTCTAGGTATATATACGCGCGTGCGAGTAACGTGGTTTATAATTACACGTCAAGCCAAAAGCTTGTTTCTAATTTTGCGTTTACTTTTCGCAGCCCGAAATTGCACGCCTTTGTTCGCGTGTGACGACGGGGCGGCGCAACGGGGCGCGCGGCTTGTTTTCCAAGCTTAAATTCTTCCCGTCCTTGCCTCTGCGCACGACGAGGCAGCCAAGCGCGCGAGAGAGAGTTATACTAACTCGCCTGAAAATCTGCTGTTGCAAGTCCGAGACGTACGTACGTTGTGTCGTGTAATAAGTCAGCTGAGCTTGTTACTTATATGGCTTTTCGTACGGCTAGTTTTTACTTCCTTTTTTTTTTGTAATTAGTGTTGGGTTGGAAGTGGTTTTCTACGAAAAAGTCTTGTCGTAATATTCTGTGTTACGACAGGTGTTTTTTTCCAATGAGTTTGGATTTGAATTGAAAATGATTTCTGTGAACCAACATTTTGCATATTTAAATGACCAATAAAAAAAGTACTCAAATTTTTCTTGAGAACCTGGTGAATTCATTAACTTTTGCAATTTTTTTCGTAAAATTTCTACCAGAACCTAGTTGGAATCCAATGAAACCTTCTCTCACAAAATTGTAACCCATTAAACAGTTTTTTCGCAAAAACTCAACAAGAGTAATTCCCATGTACAACCACGTACAGCGCGAGATAGTAAAGCAAAAAGTGGCAAGTTGTTAAGAGCAAGAAGAGAGAGATAGAAGCATTTGCCGCAGGAGTGCGCGCATTTCCCGTTGATTGCCACTCATTCGGGATGATGCGCCCTTTGGGATGACTGCTGCGCGGCGCGAGATGTAGCTCAGACCAAGTTTCTGTAATTCGACGATTCCACATTACTGCCTTGCTCTAGCGAGCAAGCGAACCAACCAGCCAACCAGCTGAGTCTCAACCACGTCGATTGAATTACCCTAGCTGGGACCGTTTATCAGTTCGCTTTGCCCCGACTTCGCGTACTACTCGTTAGAACCCGTAACCCGATTAAAATTTTGTTATTAATAGCTTCCTCCCCCCTTCTACTTTGAGAGCTCCACCTGCGAGTTGTCAATTAGTGCTGTGGGAAATTTTATCCCTTTAGAAAGAGCAAATTCTTTTTCTT
Organism: Galeopsomyia nigrocyanea; assembly: GCA_035047105.1. Lineage (NCBI taxonomy): Eukaryota > Metazoa > Arthropoda > Insecta > Hymenoptera > Eulophidae > Galeopsomyia > Galeopsomyia nigrocyanea. The sequence goes on along the minus strand of JAWWMK010000001.1, from coordinate 10,618,812 downwards.
TTGAAAATGTGAGTTTTCGTAATTGATATTTTAATTTCTCGCGAGAAAAATTGTAATGATAAATGCTATTGAAGTTCAGGATTAAAAAAAATTTATTTAACGAATATACAAAATCGATCTACTATCGTACGTACGTAAATTAAAAAATTCATTTATCCATCCCGCGTAAATATGCAGAAAAATCCAACTTAAAAAAAATCCATTTTGCCGCGGAAAATTGCCAGCAGTGGTTGTAGCAACGCGCGTGGAATAGACCGCACAGAAGAGAGTATAGCCACGAAATCTTCCATTAGAAAAAAAAAATCAGCAGCACCGTTGCGACGGGTCGGGTGGGGTGAGGTGGAAAAGGAAAGTCGCGACGCTTATACGCGACTCCTAAGATCCCGGCGTGAGTGAACTCCTGAATCAGGAAAGGCGGATCACGTAGAGCGCGAGAAAGAGAAATCCAGAGACACACACACACGCGCTCGCGGATTCGAACGAATGAAGGTAAAAAAAAAGAAGGTTCCAATGCGGGCGCGGCAGAGGAAATAAAAGGGAGTAAGTGAAAAGTTGCAAGCTGCGCCCCCCAGTAGTGATGAAGTAAAAAAAATTGACTCGCGCACTGTTTACAGTTCAAAGTAACTCGAGAGATTTCTTTTTTCAAAAAAAATTACTTTATTTCCATTTCTTGATCACTGTCAGAATGATAAATTTATAAGCTTGAAACCTTCTGTTTGCAAAAGTCTGGAAACAATAGGGCAAGTCGAGGCATTTGATATGATTGGAAAAGGCAAAGTTCTCAGAGCAAACGTATAATGGTTAAGCTTGTAAGTGGGTACTAAGAACTCCGTCGAAGTATTTAGCTAAGTTCTCGAGTGTACTACTGTACGCTCGCGCGAGTAACGCAAAGATACATAATTAAAGCCGAGCTGCTATTTTGTTTCAGTTGAAATTCTCGCGCGCGCGCGAAAAGACGAACTCTCGAGCGAACGAGAGCTAATTACGTCCAAAGTGCCACACAGAATAATCTCTAATTGCGTTAAACAAACTCGCAAGCGTGAATTTTAATATAATTTATTGTTTACTATTTGCGGAACTTACTACGTGTGCTTCGGGTGAAGTCGATATTTAAAGGATCGAATACGTACCTGAAACACATAATAAAAATAACAAATTAATGAGTTACACGATACTTCGTTACGTCATCGATTTTATTTTTAAAAACAAGAGAATCACATAACGAGCTGTACAATAACGTCAATTATATTATTTACTTTTTAATTATGTATACGTGTATTCAACGAACAAAACACACAGCTTTGTTAACCATTCGTTAATGATCCATCCGAAGGAACGGATAAACTTGCGTATCCAATAGAGAAACGCAAACCGAATACAGAAACCGAAACAAGAAACGCAGAGAAAACGCAAGGTATAAAGAGAGAGAGAGAGAGAGAGAGAGAGATCGAACCCGATATCGCGCCGACAAATCCAGAGCAGCAGCAGCAGTAGCCTCGAAGGCTGGGTGAGAGAGAGAGAGAGGCATTGGATTAAAGCTATCGCGCGGCGGATTTAAATAATTGAAATAAACGCCGCTGGCAGTAGCAGCACGAGACGTCGACGTCTGCGAAAGCCCTGACTGACGCAGCGGCGGTGGCGGTCGATTCGCCGCCGAGTCAGCGTCGTTTTATTTCTTTTCTCTGCCTCTGTTTCCTTTTTTTTTACTCTCTCTCTCTACCTCCCCACGGCAGCGCGTAACTACCGGCTCGTGTGCGGCTTTCCAGTGAAACGGTCGTCGCCTAAGCAGAAAATCGAACGAAAAAAAAGAACGAAAGAAAAAAAAAATGTCGGTAGACCTTGCGTGATTGGACATTCTTCTCAACGCGTCGGAGGGTGCAATTTGCGGTCGCGTTTGGTCGTTTTGAAAATCGATTAGCGATTTGGCGCTCGCGGGGTTTTGCGTTGAATTTTTGCGAGTGAGCTTCGAACCAATTCGCGGAAGTTTTTTTTTATTCGGATATTTATATTTTCCCTTTTTGTGTTTGAGGAAAAGGTTATGCTATTGATCTGCATGGAGCTTAAAAAAAATAAAAATTTTTCAAGTATTTTTATACCACTGGATGAAATTAAGGGAATGTAAATTTGGTTTGAAACAATGGAAATTGAAATTTTGAAGTACATTAAAAAAAATTCCTTCCCCATCACCATAGTAATTAAGTAAGTTTCGAGAGAGTAATGTTCAAGCATTTACTCGACTTTCTGAAAATAAGTATAATAACAAGCGTGTAATGAGGTAAAACTCTCGAATAAACTTGAGGAGAACAGGGAGAAAATACGCCGAGGACAGTCTCCTCCACCCCCTCCTCCCCTTTTAAAGTTTTTGATTAAAGCCCCGAAAGCAAACGAACATGGCGACGACGACAGAAAGTCTAAGCCAGTTAATTATTTCAGCAGACGAATGCCGAGCATTTCCAAGTTTTGGCGCGCGCGCGAGAGGCACGCGGAACTTTAAATTTCCTTGCAGAGAGACCCGCAGGAAAACGTGCATATGCGGGGATTCCAAGCGCGCGTTGACTTCTTGCTTTGTTCCTGTATTTTTTTTCTCTCTGCCGGGAAAGTTCGTAAAAAAAGGGTTTTGTCAAGGTGTGTGTGTGTGTATGAAAGAGAGAGAGAGAGAGAGAAGTCGATTTTCACTCGCTCGCTTTGTTACTTCTCAAGGGTTTCGCGCTATATATACTTTCTTTCATTGGTTACTTTTATCGATATTTCAGCTTGCGTCATATACCTCGCGCCTTTTCAAAAAAGAACTCATTGTATTTTATTCCCAAGAAAAACGTATTTCATGAATATATATCCTCATTTTTTTTTCATCGTAACGTACTTGACATTATTCGTCTTCTCTCCTTTATTTTCACGATTTAATGCATAGTAGTAAAACTCTAAAACGCAGTCAAACACAAAACGCCGAAATTTACTCGCAACATCGATCTCCAATTTACGATTGCCAGACGAAGAGGATCAGCACAGTATTCCGGTTGATATTTATCGCCAGTTACGCAACACACGCACGATCGCCGTCGTCGTCGTTGTTGTTGTTGCATAATCGCTCGCGGTATTAAATAAATCATCGAATCGCCACCTGTTGCCAGCGTATTGCTACTTTTCGAACGAATCGGTTGGAAAAAAAAGAGGGATAAGCTTTTTGAATTATTGAAAAAAAATCCCAATTCAATGGGCGAAAGGGCTTGATTGGTGTTGCGCGTGAATGGACGCGCTTTGATGAATTTAGAATTGAACGCGAAAGGGAGTACGAGAGTGAATTTTTGCCGTATTATCGGTTTTTCATGACTGAGCGATTCTTTTGGTGGATATTGCGGAAGAATCGAAAGCTACTTGTTGTGAAAATTTAATGAGTGATATCGGTTGTTATTATGTTCATTTATTCATTAAATAATTGAAGATGATGAATCCATACGCACGATTCATCAAATTTCATTGCTGATAAAAACACGCGAAATAATGGTATTTGTAAAACCAATCTGAACGTATAGAAACCGTATAGTGATGGGGTGAGAACCGTCGGACAGATGGTGGCAGTTTGATAGGCGTCGTGCGAGTTCGATTGTTGTATTTTTTTGGCTAGACGTTCAAAAAACTGTATGTCCACGGCCAATCGATAAATTCGAGTGATTGATGCGTCTCCTTCGTTTGACTTTTTTTTGGTCTGAATTGCGTTAATCATTTTTGAATTGAAAAATGTTGAATAATCGAGCTTGAAAGCGTGAAGTAAAAGGTATCAAGATTCGGTCAGACGTCGATGGAGTAGTATTTGTTTATAATGTATGAGGTGTTGCTCATTATTACAAAAAAAATTGTTAATGAAAATTCAGAATTGATAAAAAATAATCTTTCAGACATTTTCCATCAACTGGCGTACGCCACCATCTCTCACCAACTTTTAATGATTGTCTCAGCCCTCACCTCCCTCGCTAATTTACTCGTCGAACCGCGAATTTCCATGCAAAACCCTCAAAGCCGCCCAAAGAAAAAGGAAAGAAGTCCCCCCGCCCCCCCCAAAAAAAAAGAAGAAATAGCCCCGGAGACCACCTAATTTATAAAGTCTGGTGGGGCGATGGTGGTGGGTAGGGCGGAGAGAAAATTGCACGTGTCGCCGGCGCTATTAACTCAGCCGCGCAATCTCGACACGCTTAACCGGAATGTAAATTCTTTAAAAAAGTGCATAATGGGCCACTTAGCCCCGAAGGTGGAAAGTTGGCGAGTTCGCGCCAGATAAAATTCAGAGCCCCGGCCTCGTGCCAGTTTCTCCCGCAGAATTTTCATGCAGATGCCCAAGGCACGACGACGACGACGACGGCGACGTCAAAGACCTTTTTTCTTCTTCTACCGGCTAGGAGCCAAAGGCGCCGAGGTGAAAAAAAAGAACGAAAGAATCCAAAGTGGGTGCAAGAGAATCGGGAGATTGAAGTAAAGGTTTTGAGGAAAAATTAGGTCGTTATTGGTTCTCGATACTTTGGCGTTGTATTCTATACCTTGAACAACTATTAAGACGATCTTTCAGACACTTTTAATTATTGGTTATTTTTTTACTTTGACTCGAAGCAATCGTTTAACGAAAAAAAACATTTTCAATTTACAGAATGAAAAATTTGTATCGATAATACTCGAGTTTTGATATTCCACTCGATTAATTTGAATTTTCATCATAGCAATATGCGCCCCCGAAGCGCGAACGTAAATTACAATCAAAAGTTATTGCGGGCCATTTCGTGAAACACATGAGCCAAATTCAATACACGGTCAATGATACAACGCACTATAGGCAATAACATTTGATTGTACTACTAGTATTGCAGTGGGGAAACGTCAAGTTCGCTCATGCTCGCAGCCCTGCAATATACACACGCGCTCTCTCTGCTACGAATTCTTTTTTTTTCGAGATATACGTTTCGTTGCACGTTATCTCGAAACAACTTAAGTTTTTCGAAACTGCAACCCGAGACGGCAAAGCTTTTCGTGGAAAAATCTTTTGAAAATACAATCCAAACGCCAAAAAGCGTTGCCAAGTAAAAAAAGAAGGAAGAAGTAAAAAGTATCAAGAGAGCGAATAAAAGGGTTAGGCAAGCCGTGGCAGCGTGAAGATTTCGAAATTACACCAGTGGAAATCGACGCACGTCCCGCGGAACAAGCTGGCAAGTAGTAGCCCCCGTTGCGACTTCCTCGTCGTCGTCGTCGTCAGTAAGTACGTGCTCACCATAGCCTCGAAGTAGCAGTTTCGAGCGCGCGCAGACGACATAGAGCGTGTATGAGCGGATCGCTTGGATTTGAATTGTCCTTTCAACCCCCGTGACTTATAAAGTTCGTCGAGGATGAAGTTTTTAAGTTGACTTTATAATTTTAAAGCTCGACTTCGCCCCTCCACCCCCTTACGGCTGGAAATTCTTTTGTTTTTCTCTCTGTGGAAAAGTTTCTCGGGAGAATAATTAATTTTTTTTCTTTCAGTTTGCTTTTGAGTTTTTCCAGATTAAAGAATTTTCGCGAGTGATTGGCCGCTGCAGGAACTTCGCAAACTTTATTACTCTCTCGATGTGTTATTGAATTTGGCATTTTATTGAATTTAATTACACCAGCAGGTAATTACTGAAAAGGTCATATCGTTATGACATTAAATGACGTTGAAATGATAATTATAATTATCGATGAATTATTGAAATCAACCATAATTATAATTGAAAAGCTCCTGACAAATTTAATTTCTCTCTCATTCATCGTCGACAACATCCGAATAAACGAATAGAAATAATTAGCCTGACGAGTGACGTATATATCCACGCAATCGTATTATTTATTTTTCGCTCGCGCGCTATACGGCTTTGGCGTTTAAAAATTGAGAGGGATTTCATAATTTGCCGCGCGGTGGCTTTATCCGTTATTAGCGAAATTAAACGACAGGAATTAATTATTCCTGTGCTCCAACGACACACAGCAAAAAAAAAATCTACGTATATTTCGCCTCATTATCTCGAAGTGACTTTTAAAGAGTACGTGCCCGAGATAAGCGACCTCTACTTTAATAAATAACTCGACGTTTCGTTTTTTTTTTCTTCGTTGAACTCTGTTGTGCGGCAGTACCTACTGCGAGGTCCCTTCAACGCTTTGAAATTGATCGCTGGGTTTTTTGTCGAGCGGTTTAGACGGTATTTTCACGACAGAGTGAAGAAGTAGAAATCTGATAAATTGAATGAGATTTTTTTTTGATAATGAATTATGAGATTATTTCCTATTAAAATAATAATAGTGCATATTAATTTCAATAAGGCAAAGAAATAGCGAAGTAGTATCGTCTAAATTACACACCTGCTATCAGTCGATAGTGTTAAGTACTAAGCTTGATTGAAAAATATGTATTTCAATCTAGGAAAGAAAATTTTCTAGTAATGTTAATATACATAAAGTACTCTGTAGCGTGTTAGAGAGGTTTGTTACCACAGCGCCTCCATCTCCTCGGAGAGTCATAGTATGCGCAGGTTAATGACGCAAATTTAAGATTAGTCTATATTTATTGGCCTACATGATGACCTTTTCGAACGAAAAAAATATTATCTGAACAAAATTTCGAAAATAAACAAGTAACCAAAAGAAGCGCAACTTTGTCTCATCAAAGTCCAAACAACAACTTGGATGAGATAATCTCAAGACTCCAGCAAACAACCAAAAAAAAGGAAAACCATCAAACCGAAAGACAAGCCACACAGGAATAAACATTCAGCCAATCCAACAACAAAAAAATCCTCGAATGACGAAACTCTCTCTCTATATATATACATACAACAAAGTGTGCTTCTCTCGTCGTATCCCTGTGGAGTCGCCAAAAGCGCGCGAGCGAGCGGGCAAAAACCCTCTCTCACTCACGCCTCGGTCGTGTAATTAGTTTCCGAGTTAAAGTGGCCCAGGCAACGCGACGCGCCCGCGGGACCTCTATTTTCTCTCTTTTTACTTCCCCGTCGTCTATATTTCCTGGGTGCTGTCACTTTCTCTCTCTCTCTCTCTCTCTCTCGCACCCTTGTCTTCCCCCGAATTTTCGAAGTAGTAGTAGTAGTAGTCGGCGCATAGTTTGGCGACTCGCCCTCCGCCCTCTCGCTTCGTGGCCTCGTTTATGAGCTGCAGAAATGCGTGAATATTCCATGGAATGTTTATGAGTTTGCGTTTAACCCCCCTACTCGGTTCTCTCTCTCTCTCTCTCTCTCTCTCTCTCTCTCTCTCTCTCCAAATTAAATGCTGCATACGAAAGGGGCGCTTGTGTTCATTGGAATTTGGTTTTTGGTCGGTGAATTATTTCTTGTGATTTGTGCGATTCAATTACAACGATGATAATCAGAAATTAAATTTCACAGGGAGAAGTTTTGTACGTATTCGCGCAGTTGAAATCCAATTAGATTTTATTGAAATTGATTGAATTTCACTCGTAGAGAAAATTCTCATTTTTTATTTACCTCGTTGCAATTAAATTTACAGAAGAGAATACCGAGGGAATATCAAAGGTAATTTCAGCGAGGGAATGAAATATTACATCTCGTTCCACTTCGCTTCGCAAAGCTAACTGATACTGCATATTCATAATTATCTTTTACATTTCAAAGCAGAAGAAAAAGCTATAACCAGGTATCCAATTGAAAATTTTCAATTGATATCCTGCCTTTGAATAATTTACAGAAAAAAATTAATCGTTCGAAAAGCGTCAAAAAATCTATCTCAAATATTAGTTCTCTCGCTATCAAACACCGCGTACTGCAATAACTCACGTGCCAAAACAACATCCTCTCACATAGCTGTTCCAGTACACCTCCCGGCGATAAAAGTCAAAGTCGACTGACCGTCAAATAAAAAGAAATAGACACCTCATTCTCGTTGACAGGATGACAAAAAAAAAGCGACGAAAATCGTCGAAATCGACGTCCGCACATATGGCTCGAGGCAAAAAAACAACAACAACAACAACGAAGTGGAGAATAAGAGAGGTGGCAAAAATAGAAACGACGGCTTTACGGGCGAGATCATGCAATTTCGAGGCTGCAGGCCAGGAAATTGCGCGTCGGCGTTGTTTATGAGAATGCGAGCCATACGAAAACACCACGGCTAAATCGTAGGCGAGATTGAAAGTGTCTGTGATTATTCGATAGTCCTTGACCATTGTCTGTGAAATGCGGGTACAATATCAGTTTTTAGTTCAATTAAATTAGTAAAAGTGAATAAATATTATTGTTGAAACCGTACATATAAAAGATAGTGTTAAATATTCTGTAGACATTTTTATCCATATGCGCCCTCTTGCGGTTCAATTTTGAATTCATTCTTTTACTGAAATTTTGCTTGTGTTTCAACATAAATGAATACAATCTCATTCCGAAACACAGACAATCTCAACGTTCAAGTCTTATTTGTATATTATACAATTATAATATCTATTATATTTACATAGACAGAATTTATCTTTGTTTCTACGTAAATTGACGGGAAAATATTTAGTACTTCATTACATTTCTCAGTGTTTTACAACAACTAGATTGACAGCATCGGCATAACTTCTGTTTTTTATTCATTATTGATTGACATAATTGCTGAAAATATCAAGAGATTGGAATTACGACGATGTTACTCCAGAAAAATAAGTCAGAATTAATTTTTTTCTGATTGTAATTCTGATTGACACAGCGATTGAAAGTTTGAAATGAACCTATCAATACTTTCAATCAACGTCATTGGTATAAATATTCTCTGCCTGGCATGTTAATCGTTAATACAAATTCATCGCAAAAACCTAATTTCTCGAAACACGACCGACATCCACAACGAGCATGTCATTATCAGTTTACCCCACGTAAATCACAAATCACCCTTTAAAAAGCCAAAGTAACACAATATCGCAACATGATCCATTTCATCCAACTTCCCTCTTAGAAAACCGTGCAGCTGACACAATTTCTTCGAGCCATTCCTTTCCCTTATTTTTTTTTCTTTCTTGCTCTGTCGACGTAACGACATGGCAGCCGAGTCTCGTTAGAGTAGTCTCACGAGTAGCGCGTAAAGTTTCTTCAATTACGAGAGCAACGAGAAAATCGAAGCGAGGGTGAGAAGAAAAAAAAAGTAAAAGAGAAAGGAAGGGAGAGAGAGAGAGGGAGAAAAAAACGTGGAGTAATGCCGATGGCAGGTATTAAAGCATTTGTCAAGTCGACGCGCTCGCTCTCTCGCACACTTATTAGCGGCCGACTCTATATGCATGGCGCCCGGCCAACTAGTTACCCTCTCCGCGTCCAACGCGTATTAGCCTATATATACCTTAGCCACACAGCTCTCGCTGACTTGTATATGTGCTAGCTTCCAAACCTACTCCCCCTGCATACCTTCGATCGAACGCGTCGAGCCCGCAAAAAGCATTTTTCGTTCGTTTGTTCGCCGAAGAGAACGCAACTATCCGTCAATTTCTAGTCTACTCTCAATCATTTGTTTTTGGAGAATTTTCTCTTTTTTGAGGTTGAGGCAGAAAATATTGGCGAACATATTGCCAAAAGGGTATAAATTTCGGCGAGGAAATTCCTTGCCGCGTTTTTGCGGAAAGTTTTATTCACATATTGTTTTTTTCACAACTCAATAATCAACGCTTTTCGTCATGAATACACTTCGTAATACATTTTTCATGTAAAAATGATGTTTATTGATTTTTGTCATGACGAGGGATATGAATTTTGAATTGCCACATAGTAAAAATTTTGAAACGATGAAAATTGCGCATGCGTGGCAAACTACTTGCCAAGGGTTACTTTTTGCGTTGGAGTGAATATTTTCCTTACCTATTGCTAGAACGCAATCATTTTGAAGAAAAATCGATTATTTTACATTACGTGGCTTTCTAGAAAAAAATTTTTCCAGTACTACCTCAGACTCGCTACCGTGAAGTCGCAAAAATTTTACCGCTCTCACAATACTTCACTCGGCTTGAACAGTTGTTCACCCAGAAGTGTATAAATTTTTACAATTTTCATATAAGTGAATATTACGTTATGTTGGCAATAAAAAAAACTGATTTTCAAGACTGCGATTCATCTTTATAATATTGTACTCAACCTGGCGGATTTTCATTGAAAAGTAGGTATATTTTGTCATTTCTTCATAGAAAAAGTTATAACTCTGCGAATACCTATACATTAAATAATCATTTCAGGTTTACGTATCGGAATTTTCTTCAATGCTGAAACGATGTCAAGCGGGAGTTATGTACGCTGTCTATTGGATTATTGTACCAATTTTTATTTGGAGCAACGTTGTTTTAACTGAATCTTGGATAAACTCTACCATTCATTCATTGCGTAACGAGCTGAGCCCGCATCAAGTGACAATATTCCAAACTAACAAACGACATCATGAAGTACAAAGTTTATTTATGGAACAGATTGCTGCTCAACTACCTGTAGTTAATGTGGATTTATCAGATATCCAGGATAATCGATCGCTTGCATTGAAAGTCCACGAGAATCCAAGGGCAGCGCGAGTTTTGTACGTAATTCTGCAAAATTATCCAAGTTTCGATGACATCAGAGACAACCTCGACACCTTCGTAAGATTGGCTCCAACGCCATCAAGACCCAAATGCTTACTCATCTTGTTCAACAAGTCATCTCAAAAATTTTTGAAGTGAACCTTCGAGTTCGCCTGGTCGCGAAAATTTCTGGAGTTCTTCATTCTACAGTGGAGCCCTAATGAAACTCAGCAATACATGACTTACGACCCGTTTACGGGGGATATTATTACGATGGATTTGGGCCCGAACACTCAACTATTTCCTGACAAACTGCGCAATCTCAATCAATATCCATTCATATTGTATTATGAGGAGAACTTGCAACCGTACTTCTTTGTTCAGGTAGACGAAAAGACAGGGATGCAAGAAATTAAGGGGGCCGAATTGAATTACATAAAATTATTTGCTCAAGCCATAAACGCATCGATAAAGTACAAGCTCGTTGATACACATAAAGAATATGATATATTCGAAGTCTTGAGAGATAACACGGTCAGTATGCTGCCATTTTCTGCTATGGTAAGCATGGTTCTTTCTAAACGTGAATTTCTATTAAGTCAATGGTACTCCACGTCGGGGATAGTTTGCGCAGTTCCAATAGTTTATACCCAAACAAAGTCGAATGTAGCAGTCGATTGGGTTGTAAGGTCTTTATGCTTGGTTTCGATTATCGTCGGCTTTACGTTTTTAATGAAAGCTGTCAAGACCAATACGTTTAATTGGGAATTCATCGACGCTGTTCAAGTATTCTTGGGAGTCGCTTTGGATAGACAACCGTTAAAATCGTACCAGAGGATAATTTTTCTGACCTTAGCCTTACTAGCCATGATATTTTCGAACGATCTGTTAAAGGGCTTCTTCGGTGTTAAGATTTCCAAAGAAAAATTATCACTTGACACTGTAGACGAAATCTACGAGTCGGGATTGTCAATTTTTGTTCAAGACTTTGCGTATGAATTGGCAAGTAATAAAATGAAACGTCTGAAAGAAAGGATGCATCGCACATTCCGTACGTCAGCTTGCTTCGAAAAAAATGGAAGGGGACTTTTGTCGGTCTGCATCACTTTGGAGGATAAAGCCCTGTATGAGATTTCACAATACCCGGAACCAAAGATGAAACTCTCTAACGCACTCGTTCATTCTGAACCTGTGGCTTTTGCTTTTCCAAAAGGATCTCCGTATGTAGATAAATTCGACGATATATGGTCGAGATTTATCGAATCAGGTATCGTCAACAAGGCCAAGATGTGGAACACCCAACCGAGATGGGATAATCAAACTACTGATGAAATTATCATGGACGAATTCAATATTCAAACTGGATTAATTATCATTTTCAGTGTTGGAGTGTCACTTGCTACAATTGTATTTATTACTGAATTATTTTATCAATATTTAAAAAGGATGCTTTTAAAAAATCAAGCTTTTTTGAGAGTTAAATGTTTGTCGATTATGCGATTTTTCCGATTGTCACCGTAAATATACTTTGATTGCTTGTCCACCTGTCAATTGTAATAGTTGAAATATTGAAACCATATGGATTTTAATCTTTGGATTGATAATAGTTTTATTGATTCTTATGTCACTGATGTATTTGCTCATTTTATTGGAGCTTTTAAAACAATCCTTGAAAAGCTTTGTCGCTCGATAAAAATGTTGAATCGGTTGGTATGAAAAATAACATGCAATTATATGTAAATTATTAAACGTTGCTGTTTGACTTATTTCCGATTTTGGAGTGTTATTCAACCCTTCTTAGAATTAATAAAACTCTATCCTCCTCCTTAGCGTACTTCATGCTGACATTCAGCAAATACATTCCAGACTTTTCATAATTCGTGTTGGCGTGGGATCTTCATCATTTACTGGTGCATTGTAGACAACTCTTGACTCATCTTACGCAGCGCCACCATGTTTATGATCGAGTTTGCCGAGAAGTCGAGTGCACCGGCGAAATCGTTTATTTTACTCATCGGTTTCTCATAGCAACATTACTCGATATCTTCCAGTGCGACGTATGTTTCAGGACACATCTGTGCTTTCAATGGGACGATTTTCTTTGGCTTTTTTGGTTTTCTTCGCGGCTTTTCTTTTGCAAATGGATCTTTTTTTAAACAAGAGGAATTAAAACTTCACTATCCTTTTTTCCCGGAGCTTTGGATTGTGCACGTATACATCACCACCGTCGGCAACTCATTGGTAAGTCGACCGAGTGCGAGGTATTATGCATACTTACACGCTGGCTAGGCTGCCGAGGTATATATTGCTTTTGGAATTGAAGGCGAAAGGAATTTTCCCTTGTAACAGAGCGAGAATGACGAAGCTTTTTTCGTTTCACTGAATACGGTAACAGACAGAATGAATTAGCTGAACCTGCGTTTATGAGATTTTTTGTTTGTTTTGAATGTAAAATGTTTAAATGAAAAATTAAATTTATTGGAAAAATATTTTCGAACTAATTGTTCTGTAATTACTACATACATTTTTCCATCACAAATTCTCAAAGAAAAAGAATGATTATATCATCATTTTCACAGTTTCATCATACTATAGGGTCTCGAGTTCGCAACCCAAGATTCGCCCGCAGACGCACAATTTTTCATCGACGAATCCCGAGAATCAAGGAAGAAAGAAAGAGAGAGAGAGAGAGAGAAAAAAAAGATAGAGATGGTAAGGGAGTAGTAGCTAGCAGCAGCAGCAGTAGTCTTCGTTCCTCTTGCATTTGGCCGAGGATCAAAGGCTCACCAAGCCTAATTGCTATTTACCCTAGACCGCAAGCCTTTCCTTCTTTTTTTCTTCTTCTCCTACTCCTATTCCCGCCGGCATCTTTTTATCCTCCGCGCTGCTTTTTTCCCTTTCTTTTCTCCTCTTGGCCCAAAGTGAAATGGAGATGAAGTGCCGATGCGTTGAAGAACTTTTTCTCTTCTTTCCTCCGCTCCAGTTCTTTAGCGAATTTCGTTTGTGAAGTACGAGAGGGCAAAACTGGCGTAGCTTTGAAATGAGCGTCTTCGGGCTTGTTTTTTTTTTCTTAAAAGAGTAGTGCAACGAAAACATTATTTTTCGTTTAACGATCTCGATGGAACCTACGCGTTTTTCTTTCGTTACTGGAGATATACTTCAATTTACTTTTAGAAGATAAGATATTTCAAAATAGCTCGCATCTATTTTCAGAATTTCCCTCGCGAGTTTCTCTTGCAACACCGCTTTCGAAATCCGAAACCTTTCCGAAAAATCTTGCTTCATCGCTCATCTTTCGCAGAGCAGTCAGCCAGCAAGCCAGTCAGCCACGTTCTATTTCGAAACCGTTTAAAAAATGCAAATTCCAAAGTGCAAGCGTCGTGACGAGTCCCACGAGAGGGAGAGAGTGAGAGAGAGACCTACAGATTGCGCGCAACTTCGGATCCCTTGAAAAATGTGCTCTGCCATTTTTCAAGATTAGCCCGTCGCCGAGAGAGGATACGACGCGCCACGCTCCCGAAAAAAAAGAGCACCGGACTTTTCCAAGACGGAAAATAGAACGCCCGTATTTCACGATTTGGCGAATATTGAAAATGTTAGAGGGAAAAAAATGTACGTATCATCGTTTTAGACGAGAATTCCGAGATCTTTTTGAAAATAGAATGGCGAGGGATTCGAAAGGATTTCGCTGGCGGATGAAAGGTATGCGCATAAATGATGAAATCAAGTGTAGCGTACGTGGTAAGCCAAATATATTCACTGAGATGTTTCAATCGTAATTTAAAATTCTAGAAAAATTTGAAAAATTGTCTACTTTTTCAGAGTTTACTTTATGTTTAATCAAGAACGAAAAATTACGAATAAAAAATAAGTAGAAAACATCAGCAAATAGTCAGCCACAACATGTCAATCGAAACTTCGACGAGGGTCCCGAGTGCAATCCAAAATAAAAGCTCTAATCCAACGAGAAGCAAAACAAAACGAAAAAATACAGAACAAATTCTCGCAGAGTTTTTTTTTTCCAAACGCGCACCAACTAAATCCTGCAATCATAGAATGGGGCATTGTTTACTCGCAGGATGAGGCCGTCAAAGTCCACAAAAAAAAACAATTGAACTCTCGCACGCGTCGTGCGGAAGCCGTTACATCAACAGTCGCGAACGAGAAAAATAAAAGAAATATAACAACGACAACAATCGAATGGGCGAGCGCGTAATTATCGAGTGCAAATAGAGGGGGAAAAAACGAGAAATCACCGTTGGATGTTTGCCATCCGTGCGATGAAAATCAGGCATAAACAAACGGCAATCGATTCTCTCCAACTGGTACAGAGCAACCTTTCCGATGATAAACAAACTCCGCGGGATAAGCGATAAGCAGACTTTGTTAGCCACGAGCCTGAAATCACTGGGGTGCGCGAAAAAAAAAATTTTATTTTTTTTAACGACGGTTGTTGTTTTGTTGGTGAAATGTTTTTTCGGTACACTTTTAGCTTTTCAGGAAAACCGAGGATTTTACTTTAGCGACTGAATATTGAAATAGTGCAATTGAAAATTATTTAGTATTTACATTTCAATTCCATTTAGTCACTTCGACGCTATCAAATATTCATCATTACAGTCTCTTCGTGAACTGCTCATTTATTGATACAACTCAACTGAGAATAGCATGGTATATTGCATTATTCTGCTGCTGCTACATTGTCCGATCCTGAAGCAGATGTCATCCACTTTAATAACAAGAGATTCGAGTATTAAGTGAATTATAAATTACTCTTCGTGCATACAATATCCGTGTAAAAATAAATACGTAGCTGTCATCGACTTGAAATCGTACTCTTGCTCGCGCATTCATATCTATTTGAAAAGACGTTGCATGAATATTCTCATAAAATATTTCGAATATAGAAGCATAAAAAATCGATGCGAAAATCCTCCGGCAAATTCAATAAATCGGAATGTATTCCATCAATCCACTTGAATAAGAAAAAAAACCAATTCACTATGTCTACACTCCACATCATGTCCCTCTAATAGGCTCGAAAAAAAAACGCACGAAACGAGCTTATTTATACGTCACTCAGAAATGCATTCATGCATTGTGCGAGCAGCAGCGTTTCTTCTTCAACAAAAGAAATCAAACAGAGAAAGAAAGAGAGAGAGAGGGAGAGAGTGGGGAAGAAAGAAAGAAGAAGCGACCTCCTTCCAATATCTTACGAGCTTTCAAGTGGCTCGCTTTTCAAAAGGAGAGGCCGATCTTCGCTCTGGCGCCCGCATAAATAACAAGCGCCGTACCCCTCTCCCTACGTTCACCTATAACACAAGTGACATTCAATATCTCTTGGCCGGTGAACGCGCGCGCGCGCGCCTTCCGTTTTCGTATTATAATATTTGACTTGGCCGCTCGTGTCTCTCGACTTTCTCTCTCTCTCGCTCTACAATGGAGAGAGACACATATCGGAAAAACGTGCGCTTGCACTACCCACCACCCTTCTCTGGTGCAACGGTACATTTTTCTATGCTTTCATATGTGGGTATATGTATACGGCTTTTCTCTTGTTTCTCAATCGTCGAAAAATCTTCTTTTTTTTAGTGTATTTAAATTACGCTGATGTGTACGAAAATATCGAATGGAGTCCGAATCTTGACTTTTAATTTACATAAAATCGCTGATTTCCTATCTTTCCACAAATCTTTCGTCAATCCGTCCACTCTATTTCAAACGAAATGAAATTTCTCTAATGCACTTGGAGCAATCTTTCATTTGCTGGGAAGGCACTTTGCCCGATAAATTTCATTCGTATCTCGAAAGTTTATTCGCGCATCAACATATAGCAACCCCCTCCTCCCCTCCCCCAAAACTAAACATTTCAATCGTCGTCGTGTATACGCACAACTCTCATCGATAAATTCAATCTCAATCTCAAACTTGCCGAATCTCGCGCGTGGAAATTAAAAAAGAAAGAAGTAGCAAAAGCAACGTCGGCGAGGAAAAAGTTTTTCCGATTTCTCGAGGCGCCCCCTGCACGTGCATGTATCTTCATTTTCTCGGCTTGTTTTATCTGTGTTTGTATACGTACGTCGTGGAGAAAAAAAAAACTCTAGAGAGTCGTTATCGCGACGAATGCGAGCGATCGTGCGCACAGATATCAAGGCGAACTGGAAAAAAAAATATATACTTTTTTTTTCATTCAAGAGTGGCCTGTTAAGGCAAGAGAAATGGAAGAAAGTTTCGAGTGTATCTCTACGCAAACGAAGTGTTATTATTGGAGATAATTCCATTCGAAAGCTCTTCGCAACAACAACTTTAATCGTTATACTACCGATCTCAAAAAAAAACAACTTTTCGTATAATTCAATCTGAATAATCGCAAAAAAAGAAAAAAAAAACTAATTAACAAACTTTGGATTACCCCGAAGCTAATCAAAATACTTGCAAACTCGGCTGAAAAATAAATCATCAAAAGAATTCCCAGCAGAAAGAGAGAGGGATAGAGAGAGAGGGAGAGCGAGAGAGAGAGAGAGAGAGAGCACAAAAGGACACGCTCGCACTGGATCTCCCACGAGAGGTGTAATTAAGTTAATCAGGGATTATCGCAGCGGCCACACTTCATTACACCGAAGTTGCGCCGCGCACCGTCGACTCGTTTGTTCAAGCGAATCTTATCCGCTGGTGCTGGTGATAAATCGCGGGCAGATTCGCCTCTCTCACTCTCTCTCCCTTCCAACTTTGCGTCGCTAGCTCTCTTTCTCGCTTTTGAAGGATGAACTTAAACGACGGGATTTTCGGTGAAAAGCCCACTGCATTGGTTATTAATTATGCTCGCCGCCGAGTGACGTGCGGTGGCCTACGAGAGCCGAGAGAGAGAGAGAGAGAGAGAGAGAGAGAGAGAGAGAGAGAGAGAGAGCTGTGCAAAAAAGGAGATTAATTTTGCGAGCGAACGCGGGGGAAATTGCGCTGGGCATAAACTAATTGATGTTGCGTATAATTTTGCTGATGATGAATAATCATTTATCAGTTGTAGTGTATTGCGCGATATTGCACGTATAATATTGGATATTGGACCATAATATACACTCTACTACAGTTGTACTAATTTTAGAGTTTCAATAGAGTCGTAACTCGTGCGTGACATTTTTGCTAAAAATATCAACTTCTTCCTTGAATTATTCCGGACAGCACGAGTGTGTACATGTTGCAAAAAAACGTAGAAACTTGATTACACTTAGCGCTATGTTGGATGTGTGACAACAGCACCCAATCTCCGGCTGCTTGCTCATTCACGCGTTCGTTACCATTCTCATCTGTTGGCAACCTCGCCTCGAAAATCTCGCGCGACTCTCTTGCATTGTTTGCGCGCATAATAATTTACGTGTGCACTCGCGTTGCACCGCCGCGCCCGCGGCTCATCCGATGCGATGTGTATCGCGCGGACAAAGATATAAATAAACAACAAAAAGAGACGCGAGAATGAGAGGAAAGTTGGATTGCGAGAGCGTGAAAAAAAAAATGAAAAAAAGGAAACGAGAGGCGCAGGTGAGGTGTTTTTTTAAAATGGACGTGTATGTATACCTTGGTATTTTGATGATACAACCAAAAGGAAGAAATTGTTTGCCTATGTACAAACAGTGATATTTTATTTTTGTCAATAGTAAAGTTTATTTGATTATAAAGTTTTTAACTGAATATTCTGATAACTAATATAACATACAATTTCTACAGACATTTCTCTGGGTATTCTCAAAATCAGAGAACAACGTATAGTTTTGATAAGCTTATCAGTTTCATCAACAACTTGTCTCCGTAAAAAACAATTATTTATCAATATTCTGTAAGTTAAGCGCATTTCCACTACGTAACCATCATTCGAAAAGTCAGTATGCATTTTTAAAAACCAACAGCCCGTGACAGAAAAAAAACGGGCTCAAACCGTGTAACCATCATACAATTCGGAAATCAAAGAGCCGCACCGTCAGCATTTTCGCATGCTTGAAGCCTTTTGGCGTGCTTATCTTTTTGTCCTAGCGCATGCACTTCCGTTTTCTTTCTCTCTCTCTCTCTCTCTCTCTCTCTCTCTCTCTCTCTCTCTCACTCGTAGGATTCGCTTTAGAATTCCTTTGAAAAAAAAAGAGCTCGGCTTTTGTTTGCTCACCGCCGCCGCCGCCGCCGCCACCGTTTTTTTTTCGCCGGTGCGTGCTCACTTTGATGGCTGCGCGCGATATATATTCGGCCTGACGTTTAATCCGACAAAGACACGGTGGTTTTTTTTTCTTCACCTTTGACGATAACATGAGAATGTAGGTTAATTCAACAAAGCACCGTTATTTTCTTTCTCATTCCAAAAATCTTTCTCTCTCTCTTTCTCTCTCTCTCTCTCTCTCTCTCTCTCCTTTTTTCTATGAAAAGGAGAGAGAGAGAACGTTTGACGTAAAGAGGGTTGCTTTCAACAATTACGAGTTGAGAGAGAGAAAGAGAGAGAGAGAGAAAGAGAGTTAAGGGTGAAAATTGGAGCAGGAAAACACTGGTTCAGAAGCTCGCAGTATCCACAATGAGGCTTGAATAATGAATGAAGCGCTGTCGAGTGACCTCTGTTACACGCTGCACGAAGTTGTTAGCGAATAAGAGGTAAAAAAACGAAGGGAGAAGCGAGATAAAAAAAAAACACACACACACAGAGACTACTTTGCAAATAAACCTCAAAGAAAAATCAAAATTGTCGGATCCAGCTACGTTTACTGTCTTTTTGTAATCGTAATTAAGCGGACATTCCGCAGAGAAAAAAAGAAGGTTAATCTTAAACACCGAGGGGACAAAAGGGATACAAAAACAGAAAGTGAAAGAAAGAGAAAAGCCGCAGCAAAGGAGAAATATAGGATTCTCGGAGAAAGCTCGCGAACGAAGAAAGCTTCTTTTTGTGTATGTGTGTGTGTGTGTGTGTGTGTGTGTGTGTGTGTGTGTGTGTGTGTGTTGAACGCATTGGTTAATTCATGGTATTGAACGAGAAAGTGCTCGCGAGTAGGAGAATACCCCTTGTTAAAAAAAAAGAAGAGAAAACGAAGAGAGAAGAGAAAAGACCATGGAGAAGTCGTAAAAAGTTAGGCGTATCGACGCGAATGCGCTCAGTCTTGCTTTCGACATCGCGGTCAATAGGATTTACTTCTATCTTTTTTTTTCGTTGTTGTTGTTGTAGCTTATGTATGAGAAAAGGCGATCATTGAAATTGAGTACTATTTTTCAAGTAACCTTTCTGAGGCAATGGAATTTTTTTTCCTCTGTAAATTTTCTTCCTTTGCAATGTAAAACAAAATACTCGACGTACTGTTTTACCGAAAGAGTGTCATTTACTCGACATCGCAAGCGAAGCTTTTCAACATAAATTATATTAAAAGCCAAAATAAAATGCACACACAAAAAAGTGTCTTTCCGGCGATTTGCCGTGTAGTGAGGGTTCACTCGCATACAATTTACATGAAATTTCAACCACGAAAAATTTATGTATACTCCTCACACACACGCACAAACTGCCAACTCTCTTTTTCTCATTCTTTTTTTCTTCTTGGCGTTGTTGTTTTTTCTCTTTCTCTTTCGGCCGCCAGATTCTCTATTAAGATATCCGGCGTGGCACGTACGCTCGTGCATTCATTTTTCAAATCGCGCAACGTGACCCCAGGCAGCACAGATTTGATCCTGTATACAACCCCTACCCGCACCACCCTTCCTTTTTGTTTTCTTCGAACGTTACCTGTTGTTGTTCTTTTTTTTCATTTATTGGCACGATATTGCCTTGTGTGTATGTCTTTTTTTTTTGGGCTGAGTCATTGGGTAGATTTTAAGCGTGATATCAAAGCTCGACGTTTTGACCTTTTTTTTTTGCATATAATGCTATGGAAACGTTTATGTTTGGGTAGCATGGATTTTTAGTAAGTATAGCTTCCGCTTCCTGATGAAATCGTCGGTCGTAAGCTTAATGTGAATAATAGTTTTATATGCATAATAGATACTTTCATCGCTTATCAAAAGACGAGTAAATCCTTGTTCTTACAAATTGAAATTATTGAATAGGAATATCCAAACTTTTGTATTATTGATCAATAAAATATACAATAGTCAAAATAAAATTGAAAGAAATAACCAAGAGAAGCGTGAAACTCGAGCATGAGATATTCGAAGAAAAAATAAATGCGCGAAGAAAATTGAATTATATCCCGAAGGTAATGCAGAAACCCTATTAATTTCTTTTACAATGTTGAATCTGCTGCATCGTAGCGCGCGCTCGCGCCACGCCGACTAGCGGCGTAAAATCGAGCGTTAAGCGATAAATTATCCGCGCGTTCGCTCCCATAAAAAAGCAAACTTTTTCACGCGGGAGAGAAAAAAGAGCAATATTTTGTCGGTTTATAAAAATGTTGGGTAATTTCAACAATCGTAAACATCTTTTTTTTCTCATACTTTAACGTTTAAATTTTTACATTCTATGTCTGATTCGAAAAAATTTAATATTCGTTTTTTTATTTCATGAAAATGACACGGACCCTTCAATAAATTTATTTTTTTTTGGAGCTCTGAGCGGAAGTTTTTTTTAGGAAACGTCGCTGCGGCCTCATTTCTCTTGTCGATGTCACGGACATACAGGGTTCTCGAAGAAAAATGATAGGCGCGCTGCTTTCTCTTGATCGACAGCGCATAATCCTCGTCTTGGTTTTACGATATATCCCCTCTCTCTCTTCTACGCATTAACTTTTTTTTTTACAAAAGCCTTCTTTGTGAAATTTTTCTTTTCTCTCTCGTGCAGTAATATGACGTTCTGCGGTTTGTAGAATAAAATATAATACACGAAATGAAAGCTACGAGACGTTCCGCGCCACGCTTGACTGACAGTTTGCATTGTCATTCGCTTCGCCCGAGAGACATGCGACGACGACGACGACGACGCGTAATGTCGCACTTTCGTAGTAAATTTCCAGTTCCGTTAAGAGATTGGATAGGCTGTGAAATGCACTTCGCACTTTCTTATCTTTTAGCTTTTTTTACTCGCTATCGTCGACTACGACTTTATCGGTAGATCGTATTTGTTCAAAAGAGATTGCAATATCATGTTTGCGAATGAGAATTTCAAAATGCAAGCTTTTTTCTTTTGAAAGGCCACCGAACAAACATAACCGAGTTTTATTAAATTCCTGAAAGGTTTGAAAAGTTTTTTTTTATTTCTTTGCAGTATAATATACACATGTGAGTTTGAGCACGTAAATAAAATGAACTCGAAAACATTAAAAATATTAAATTCCCTTCGTACGGTGTGGAAGCTTTTCGCGAGTTATTTTCCCTTTCAATGAAATATTTTAATTAAGCTCGTCGTGCATGACATCAAAAAAAAAAAAAAAAAAAAAAACGCGCAAGTAAATATTTGAAAAAGCCATCGCACGAAATATTTTTTAATTCTAGCAGTGCGCTTTATGCGTCCATGTTTATTTTTTTCGCTCGCTACGAATTTTCAACGTCGTAATATTTTCAGCGCAATCGAAAATGTCGTTAGGTGCAACGGTGTTTAGCCAAGCTGCAAACTAATCAAGCTTGATCCTTCTCAAGCCAGTATGTCGTCGCGACAATAAACAGACACCGACACACATACGTATAGCGAGAAAGAGGAGTGAGGGTGGTGTGACCACAAGCGCGTCAACACATATACAACAATGACACACACTCACCACAAGCGCCCTGATGCTTGACCCGCGTCTCCTTACGCTTCTGGCAGCTGCTACGTCGCAGCTGGCAGTGGTTCGAGTAGGTGACGCCGTCCTGGCCGCAAACCGGCGCGTAGTTGTCCGGGCACGAGGCTGGACACTGGCACGTTGCCTCGCCAGTATCCAATACCACACAACTCATGCCCCACGCGCAGAATGTCTTCTCGCATGGCTCTGTAAGCAAACCAAAATTTTTGTTTTTCAAATTTCATTTTTCAGCGAAAAACTTTTTTCAAATATTTATTCGTATATATAGATCGATAGTAATAGAGGGAGATCAGACGGATGCAGATTTTATTTTAAACGACAGTGTAAGAAAGAAATACAGTATAAAAAAATCAGATCTCTCATAATTGATAAATTAAATTTTTCAAAGGCAAATGTACATTCTGGATTGTGTAAACTGTCAACGTTACTCGACATTTATAATTTTATATCACTTTCTTCGACAATAATTCATTTGAATTAATATTTTATTTCGACAGACGACAATAATGTTTGTATAAATGACTTTTAATAACGGGTATCGCACGAAACTCCATAAATAATAAAGTGACATTCGTGAAAAATCCATCACTCATATAATTCAAGAGCACATCGATATTAGCAAGTCCATTACAGTAAGCTCCAATACAAAAATATCAAATATCCCATAATATACCCGCAATGTAATTCAACTCTCGATTTCCTCTGGAAATTCCAATTCCAGATCGCGAAGGAAAATCCAACACCTCTTTACTCTCGTAAAGGACGTCTCCTCTCTCTCTCTCTCTCAAAGTCCATCCGTGGGTGCAATCAATTTCCCAAGCGGCCGTTCGATTCGGCCAAGCCGAAGAAAAGGCACGGATAATCAGTGCACGCGCGCGGTCATTAATAAGACGCCCTCTGGCGAAAAGAGAGAGAGAAAAAAAAGAGAGAAAGAGAGAGAGAGAGAGCACTACTGCCACGGGAAATCTTCGGTATCCTCATGAAGGATTACCGCAGCCGAAGCACACTACTATAGTCTCTGCGTTAGACGCGTGGATTATGGTCCCGAAGATTTTTTTTCTTTTCTTGATGAATGATGAAAGCTACGAAAAGAGTCGCTTTTTTTCTGCTTGCGATTTGAATAGTTCAACGGCAGTGTATGTTTCTCTTTTTTATTCTCTCTCTCTCTTTTTTGGTGTTTGATAAATGGTAATTTGAGCGATGTATTTTTCTTTTCCAGAGTTAAATGAACTGCCTGCTACACGTCTTGATTTACGACTCGCGAGTTTGGTATATCGAATGAGGTAGGAATGAGTGTATATTTATCGAACAATCGAGTTAATTGAATTGGTTTGTAATAAATTATACATCGGATGCCCGTATAACGAGTGCACTTGGGCCAATCGCGTTTGACGCGGGCAATTACATCGGGTATTAAATTAGCGGGTAGCTTGCGCACAACACTCGAAATGACAGTTGTAAAATGTTGAATAACGCGCGCGAGCAGCTCAGCGAACACTTGCGGCATCGAATTACTCGAAAACATTTTAATTGCAATCGGAATTATTATAATTTCATTTGTGCGTGACGCGTATTCGTTCCACTTTTATGAACTCGAGTGCGTATGTGCGTAATAATCAATTGAATTCCACCGTTACGAGAGAAAATTAAATTCTTCATATCAAGCGATATATTTGATAGACAAGTGCAATTACCGTTAAATTTATTTTTTGATTAAATTTTGCAAAATTTTCTCGTACAGGCAATGTCATATACGAAACATAATACCCTATCGATATACCACCACTCTATTCTCGACAAACATATACCCTCGCGGAAATCCGAGCATCTACTCTCGTGGTATATATACATATGCACGCGGTGCCTTGGTCCCCCTGCGCGCATCGCGTAAAGCAAACATCCGTGTATACGAGAGAGAGAGAGAGAGAGAGAGAGAGAGAGAGAGAGTGGGAGGGGTCTTCTTTCGCGTTTGCTGCGACAGCAGCAGCACATAGATGCAGATATGAACGTAGCGCACGTCTGATCTCGCCGTGACGCGGAATTTTGATGTGGCTTTGTGATGCTTATAGAGGGATGGGATGAATGGATTGTTTAGTTGAGTTTTGGGATGCATGATTTTATGGGTGAGAGAGTTTTAGCTTAGACTCCGAAGCAAATCGCTGTTTAGATTTTTTTTCTCCGCAGTGTAATAAGTGAACTCAAATAAAATTCTGTAAAATGCCACGTTAAAGGTAAACTCTGAAAATGAATAATACCAAGCTCGTAAATAACGTAGTCGCATGCGCGATTAAAATAAATCACAAAGCGCAACGCGCGAGCAGCTTAATTGGCCGAATTATCGTTCGTTAATCGCGCATGTGAATTTATTTCACGCAAGTTATCTGAAATTCATATATGTATGTGTGTGTATTTAATGTGCACGCGTAGCATAATTAAGCATTAATCCCTGGAGCTTGGTACTCAATCATCAGCAATTCAAATCAATCGTAAACCATGCCCACAAGAAAATAATCAAGTAGTACAGGTCAACGTCCTACCCGACTATATGTATTTTTATTTATCTTCGTTCTTGTTAATTAACCACACAGCATTGATTTTCATCTAAGCTTGTGTTTTTGTTTTGCGCAGAGAGTGTAATTAAATTTTTCGAGAGGGAAGGGGAGGGGGTTGAGTCGTAAATCAGATAGTAGTACGCTTGCGTACGTGCGAACGCGTTAACTAGCGCTCACATAACCATTTCCGTGGCTGCCTTTTACGACGAGCTACCCTTTCTTTCGCTTCTTGCTGTCGCTGCGTCCTTTTACGAGCAAACCCCTCTCACATACACATACATACATACATACTAGACAGTGAGAACGAGAGATAAGAGCTAGCGTCGATAAGGGCTTTCGCTGTTTACGCGAGAAATGCATTTTCAAGGTCGTCGGATTGCTCTCTCACTCCGTTGATGTTTATTGCCGGCGCGGTGTATAGCGCCCGAGGCTGAAGGATTTTATGCTTTGATGGGATAGGGTTGTTTCGTTGTACAAATGCTATTTGCGGATGGGTGTAGTTGCCTTTTGTACAGGATGGATATTCCGAATTGATTATTGATCGTGTTTCGTTGTCGTGGCTTACAGTTTGCGATGGATATCGAACGTCAAAAAAATACAATTCGCGTGAATGATGAAAGTCGAATCGGTGTAAATATGTACAAATCGACTGTTCGCAAAGTTTCACCGTGCAAAAGAAAATGCTTCATCTGCACCGAAGCAGCCACCTCTTCAAAGCCAACTCATTCGAGCTGGAAAGATTACTGCACGTTCCCAATATTCGTAAGGGATGAGAAGAGGGGGATGAGGCTTTTTTTTTATTAATAATCTAGCGAAGCGCTGACAATCTGTCAGCGAGAAAAAAAAGGGAGAGAGTGTATATTACAGGCCTATTGCTCTTGTCGAGCCATTGATTTGACACGTTTACGCTTCGATGGATTTCTTGTTACATCTCCCCCTCTTCGCTACTCCTGCTGCTGCTGTTGTGTGCTGAGGAGATGTTTCAATATTGCGAAGTTCTGAGGTTGTTTACCTTCTTTGTTATAACACTTTTAACGAGATTATTTTGAGTTTTGAAATGGAGATTTTATTGGTAAAAAATTGGATTGTATTGTGTCGCAAATCTGAAGTGAAATTGGCGATGAATTTGTTATGATGTCGAGTAAGACAATTTGAAGTAGCTTTTCATAGCAGTGATTGACTGAAATGTTATTATAATCAAAATTTGATTGGTATTATAAATACCAATCAAATAATTCTATATTAATATGCTTTATTAATATTCTGGAAACCTGATAAAACTTTTATTAAAAAAAAGGCAACGCTAGATGTGCACAAGTATACATAAAAACAAATGAAACCACATACCCCAGCAATATTGCAAAAAAAAAAAACTACGGATAATAAAACAAATAATCTTTTTTTTCATCCAAAATTAAGTTTACAAAACCACACTACTCGAGGCAGAGAACTACACACTCCGCCATGCAAAACGAAAACATAGCAAAAGTGCGGCAGGGCAGTAATTTTTCCGTCGCATGCTAATTCGCGCTCGGCTGCAAGTGCAAATATGCCAACGCGAGCTGCGTTCAATTTCGGCGAAGCTGTTCTGCCTCTCTCGAAATTGAATTTATCGGTGCTACTAGCTCGTGGAAAAAAAAAAACTGGCGTGCGAGGTACTAGCAAATATGACGCTCGATCTATCGAGTCTTTGTCGCGCATTATTTGCTCGGACGGACTTTTATTGCGAATCGGCCGGGTTATTGCTACGCTCTTCAAGTGAACTGGGTCTGTCTCTCGCTCCCGCAGTTCAATGTTTGCGAGAGAGTTAATTTTGGAAAGAGAAGTTTGCAGATTTGGACGTGGACGTCGTATTGGAAAAGTTAAATCGAAAGTCGAGCGAATGCGATATGGTGATTATGGATTTGTTAGATATCAAAGAGAGTGATAGAATCTATCAGGCAATCAGACTATTTTCAATTTATGCTCCAACTGAATTTTCAATTAAAATTCTCTATGAAAAAACGTAACTCCTAGCTTCTCGACCGCCACTAAAAAATAATAATCCAACCTTATAAACTCAATATAACCACTTTGGTAGAAACTGAATCCCTTTTTCGCTGTCTAATTTCCTCGGGGAATCGAAGCTACACACACACACATACCTAACGGAATTGCAGTATGGTAATTTTCCTTCAGCGCAAATCAAAAGAGAAAGAGAGAGAGATATATATACATATACAGCGAGTTTTTGTATTTCAATTGCAAAGAGAAGAAAATCACTCGGCTATTGACCAAAGGCATCCGTCAGTTGTCGGTGGGACGCGTGTCGATAATGCTCGCACTCACACACACACATACCGAGCGTTAATGGCTCATCGGCCAAGCGACCCCTTTGTTTCCATCCTCCGCCACCACCACCACGTCAGCCTGCAGTTTATCGAGAGTGCTTTGAGCGAGCGAGCGAGAGAGGTGCAAGATGGAATGGAAATGATAAGAGACGTTGTGGTGCGATGAGTGTCATTATGGCTTATTTGAGGCAATGTTCACGCGGATTAAAATTATCGTTGGGTTATTTGGTTTACGTCGTGTGTATATACGTTATTGATGATTTTATTTGCTAAATCTTTTACGGGTTTTCCCCAAACATTGATCTTTGCGCCAAATACTCTTGTGTACAAACATTGAAAAATATACATAAAGGTACTTATAACGTCACGTGCTAAACATACTTCATCGCTAAAAGTTTGTAAACTCTCTTAAAAGCCCATAGTTAAATCGATGAAAAAGCAAGCTGTTCAGCATTATTATTAATTCCACTAGCGCTCAACAAGATTAAACTTCACGTGAAATTTCGCCTACAACAAAACTGACGTGCGAGGCTTTCGAGCTAACAATAATGTACAGCTCGAATTATTCGCTAAACGTGAAAATTGTTTCAAACGTCCAATGAAGAGAGAGAGAGAGAGAGGGAGAGAGTTGGGCGGTTCGGCTTGGAATTTATTGAGTTTGAAACTTTCTCATTACAGGCTGTTCTACCCCTCATGGTCATTTCATTAGAGTCCTGTAATTCTGCCACGAGCTATCAAACCGCTCCTGTAATACGGCGCTTTGACGTTTTCTCATTTTCTCCTGCTAAAAGTACCTACGGATTTCGCTCTTCTTTTTTTTCCTCTCTTCTTTCGAGCAATTGGAACTTTTCAATTTCCTTTCAATTAGTGCTGAACGTATAATTCTGTTCTGTCTTTGTCATTTTTTTTTGTTTTATTCGAAGGAAATGTTTCGAGTAAAATATTATTGATACTTAAACGAATATTAATTCTCACACTGAAGGTAAAAAAAAACAAGAAGATTATTATGAGGTCATTCACCTCTATTCTCGGTAATGCCGCTCGAGAATAACACGTAGCAAGACCGTCGCTCACTTATCCGACATTTACGGCATTCGCTCATAATGAAAGCTCGCATTTTAAGCTCTCTCTCTCTCTCTCTCTCTCTCTCTCTCTCTCTCTCTCTATCCGACAACCAACCCGTTAAACAGGGAGGTACCTCTTTTTAACAAGTTTAATCGGACTTTTTTTATTTCGTACAAACTCTCTGCATGTCAAGAGAGACAAAACCTTATGCGAATCACGATTAATTAATAACACGAAAGGCAATCGATAAGTACCTTACAACTTTGCTTCTAAATTAATGACACACGAAGAAACTCAGTTTCCAAGCAAACGACTTTAGTTTTAATCTATCGCGTCGCGCTACGCTCGGGATATGTAATTCGATGGTAATGTAGCTTAAAGCTCGAAGTTCCTTCAATCTCTTTCTCGCCATCGCGTACAGCAGGAAAGGTGCAAAATGTAATTGAAAAGAAAAAAAAAAAGAAAGAACAAACTTTGCAAAACTCACCGCATCGATGGATTAATATTTGAAAGTGTACGTATACAGACGGTGTGCATCGCGGCATCGACACGAGTAGTAATTTCGTACAACGAAAAGAAAGAGTAGTATATGTGCATCGAATCAGTGCGCACGCGAATCGAAGAGCACACGCGATTGCATATAACACGGGTCACTCATTATCGCTCTGTGTTTTATATATATGTATATATAGTCTGGTTGCCACTACTTAAGCTAATTAGTCTCGGCGCAGCGCGCGGTAGAGAGAGAGAGAGACCTGATTGATGTTTTACCGATAAAAGTCGCGCCGAGCGTGAATTGTTTATGTTAATCGGGGCTAATGGTTTTTTTTCTCTTTTCAGCGAGCTACGCCAGACTCTTCACGCTACGTAGAGTGTATAATTTATGTTTTAGCGAAAAAAGTGCCTTTTTTTTCATCGGAAGCTTCAGTTTTACGTTAAAAGCTTGTTGGTACAGCCCGATAAAATCAATTAAACTCGAATTAACGCAGCATGCCACTAACACACAAACACACAGAGACTATCTTGAAATGGAATTGAAATGAGGCTACTAAAGCCGGAAATATCTTGCACCGAGAATCAATGGGTATTTACATTTCCGATACAAGATCAACGAGGGGGGATATACATAGTGTGCGAGAGGTTGCTCTATAGAGACCCAGGAGTTTCCGGGAATCATCGACCACCTCGGCCACACGAGATATAGAGATAGATACAAACCCCTTGGCCGAAACTCACAGTGGCGTTAATCCACATGTATGTATACGCCATTACGCATAACGTATACGACGCGCGTCTCGGCGGGTGTCGCCGACGGCCACCGCCACATCTCCCTTGACACGTACCCCCCTCCCTCCACCCCCCTACGAGTACCGCAACTTGCGTACATGCATTTGCACTGCTACTCGACACCCAAATCATATGCTTGTTCTACTTTCTTCTTGTTTCGATCTTTGAGTTTACGATGAAAATTTAGCTATACGGAGAAAGGAATGAAGAAGTTAATTGTAATATCGACGCGAGAGCTTTCGCTCTATTTACAAGCGTGTCCATCTAATTTCAAGCTTTCGAGAGCCGTCAATAAGTTGCCATTCTAAAGCAATACCGACGACGACGCGCTCGCTCGCTTCTTGTGTCGATTCGTTAATGGGTTCTCACCGTGTCAACACCCAACGGTTCTATATATATATATATATATATTGACATGCATTCTCGCTTGCGAGAAATAATAATATCTCTGGATCGTGTGAATGATTTATTAAAAAAAAGGATAAAACAAAGGCAGAGCGGATGCACGAAATATAAATAATAACGCTTCGGCGAAGGTAGATGAAACGTTGCTGGCAGTATAGCAATCGCACTTTTTTAATCTCGAGAGAGAGAGAGAGAAAAGTGTATATATACCCCGTGATTACGATGCTAATTTTTTGCAACCACGCAGCCAATGGCTGTTTGTCACGCTTTTTTCTCGGCGCTGTTCTTTATTTTTCTTTTTGTTGTTGTTATGACGTACACGTGCGGTTGTAGCGATGAAAATTGATTTTGAGAATACAATGGATATGTAGGTATATATCCTATTCGAATGAGCTATTGTTGATAAAGTCGAAAATGGTTGTTTCAGTGAATTGCTGTGTATTGCACGATATGTTTCGGATATTGATCTGGAGATAGACAGATGAAACCGCTAATAATGGTGTGGTTTCCTGATTATTACTACTGTATCCAATATTATCTATAGACAATAATATAATGTTTCTATCTACATCGATATTCCACTCAATTATCGCTAATAACTAAATGTATAGCGTTGAAACAACATTACGCAACTTCATCCGCAACAATTCGATTCTAAACTCTCGTGTGAAACTCAAACATAACAAAAAAACAAAAAAAAAAACTACCATTGAATAATTTCACCGTCGAATTCTCAGTTACCATTTTGCTCAAAAGTCAAACACACACGTACGTATACGCGTACACCTCTTTGAACAGCCCCAAAACTCGGCTCGCGCAAAGTGCAAGCATAGCATCAAAACTTGATCCTCACGAATTCTTCATACAAAGTCCTCATTGAAGTATGTATCAAAGGGTGGTGCTGAATCGTCGTAGTCACTCACAGGGAAAAGGGAATAATATTCGTGTGTAGCCGGTGAACGTGGTCAATACGTACAAGGGCTATATATATATATCGACCTTGAAACCGCATAGTAAATGTACGCAGAGATAAAACGTATATGAGTATGCGCGATATACACAGTGTGTGTATATATGCAGATGTTCTGTGGAAAGTCGATTGAGAGTGGGAGAACATGGAGCTATGTATCGAACATTTGATAAAGGCATGCGGGTTTGCTCGATATTGCGCTAATGAGCGTTTGAGGCTCGGCGAGCAAACGCGCGCGGATGTATAATACCGCTTTTGTATTTGTTTTTGGTAGAGCGTGTTATTAGATATTTGTTGTTTGCTTTCGGAAAATGATTTTCTCTCGCGAAGGAAATTCTACTATTGAAGCTGAACTATTCTACCGTGCATAATCAAAGCGTGCGAGCGAATTCTCCAAAACGATCATCGAGACAAGTAAAAAAAGTCTCGAGGCATCCAATAATACTCGCGCTGAAATTCCATACAAACTGGGTTGAAAATGAAGAGCAAGCCGAAATGATGAGAGAGTATAGGGCGCGCGAGCGCTCGTATATGTAGCATCGACAAGAATCCCAAGTACGCTGCAAGATCGCATCGCTCGCACGCACAACGCTCGCTAAATCTGCCAGTTTCCACTTAATTTGCCGAGGTAATTAAGCCTCTCTCTCTCTCTCTCTCTCTCTCACTCTCTCGTGGCACTTCATTATGCGAAACTGAGAGAGTGAGAGAGAAAGCGTAGACCCTATTGTGTCCGAGACGAGGAAAATGTGTAAGCTGATAGCGGAGGATACTTCGAGACTTTGGCAGACGCTTGCGAGGATTTTAATGAGGGATAATGAGACTTCCTCGCTCGCTCGTTTCTTGTGTGTGTGTGTTTTGGCAAACTAGAAAGGTTTTACGTGTAGCACGATACTTCGGGGTGTCGTTTACCCCAAATTAGTTTGTTTACTCGATAGCGCTTCTACTTAATAAGCTTACTGGCTGCAAAGTGCGTTGAGTACATGCTTTGCATTTATTTTTATATTATTAGATCCTAAAAAGTTATTAGCTATATAAATTTTTCAACCATCCGTTATAATTAAACCGTGTGGAAAATCTGTGGAAAAACAGCTTTTCTCATCGATGTATACTCTCGTCGACTATAGGAGCAACGTCTTAAACCAGGCTGCGGCCGCAGGGCTAATCGAAAGTAATTTGCCGCGTGCGCGCGACTAATTGGCCGTCGTCTAAGTGGCCCGAGGGCTCGTTGGAAAAGACACGAAATTAGGCGAGAGACAGAGAGAGGTGGTTCACCACCGGTAGAGAGGGAGAGAGACAATCAAAGCGATATGGCCGGCTGTTAATGCGGGAACTAAGGGATTTGATGGCTTGGGCTCAAGCAAAATCGATGCGAGCGTCGGCTCGTATGAATTGATGGCCCGACAGATCCTATCCTTCGCATTGTTGATGCACTTTGCCGAATTACCGATGCCCCTTTCCGATTGCTACATATGTACAGCTGGGTTTCGAGACTTGAATTTTTACACGTTGATTGGTAATTTTAGCAGCTTCGCGAAAGAAATGCATTGGCGGGTTTGAAATTGAATTCTAGCAAAGCCAATCTATCAGGGATATTCAATAAATATGCTAATGCATATATATCCGGATAATAAATCGTAGGAAAAAAAGGGATAGGAAACTTATAGCCGCACGCGAAGATAGCAAAAATCTATCTGCTTTTAGCAGGATCAAGAGAAACGAGTGAAATCAGCATCATACATTTCGTGAAGGCATATACTTTGGGCTGTATCTGTATGTGTGTGGCGAATTGCCGTTGAGAAACGAGCGAAACGAAGCCGAATTACGTGCTACATTTCTCCTGAAGCCGCAAGGATCGGAAATCAAGCTCGATTCCCTGACCTGAATCGTCGAGTTTTAAAAGACGGTTAACGGAAGTGCTATGTATGGCTGCCTTGTAGCGAGTTTTTCGGATTCGCTTTTTTTTTGTGTGTGTGTGACTATCTACTGGTCGGATCTTTTGTACAGATGTTAGGATGGGTTTTCGTATGTCGTTATTTTAATTGAATTTTCAATTGCGGTTGCTGATAATGAGTTTCGTAATAAATTACTAGTTATTTTCCGACTATTCAAACTCAAATAGTTTTATACAAATTCACTCGTGTTGATATAACTAAGCTACATTTTTCAAAAATAAATAATCAGCCTTAAACTTTTTTTATTCAACACAAAAGAATCTCAGAACTTAAAAAACCAAAAATAAGTTTATTTTAAATTTCGAAGCATCACTACAGAAACGTACAAGTCATAATTTTTTAATCCAATCAATTTTAAAATTGGACCTCGCAATTATTCATCGCAATCAAAATAATTTCTTTTGGCCGCTCGTCGTCGTCGTCGTCTCGTTTATTTTTCAAACTTGGGATCAAGACTTCGTGCGCTATTCTGTCAACGACACGCGCGTGCGACTGACGCTTTATCCTACTGAAAGTTTAAACGCAGCGCGATTCGCGCGTGCGAGCCTGCCCGTTAGTGTAAAAGCCAAACGGGTATTATATACTGTGAGTCTTTAGGATTATGCTGCATCGTTTGCTCGAGATTTAGATTAAGATGCTTATGAGATATTATACGAGTGAGCTATTTCCGTGTGTCGCGAGCAAAGTTTTCTCTCTAATGCGTTTAAAGTCTACTTTTCATTATTTAACATCCATTGTTCTGGAAATGAGTCTGGAATTTGATATATTCTCGAAGCTAAAAGGAAAAAAGCTAAAGAATTTTTATCTCTCCGGGAAATCGAATTATTTCTGTGCTCCCGTCTATTCGAATAACCGAGAAAAATTGAAATATCTTGTTACGTATCTTCCAACAGTACGATGTACTTTCGAAATGTAATTGAAAATCATTTGATTTTCGTCTACATCGAATCCAGCAACTAATGCATTTATCGCAACGAGAAAAGCATTCGATTCTCAGCAAAATGGTATTCACGACCCGATAGTTTCGCCGATATTAAACCGTTCTTTGCTCTCTCTTCTTCATAATACGTTAATCGCACCGTCGTTCTTTCTATATCTTTCCACTCTCGCGATGTACGTTCTTTTTTTCTTTCTCTCTCTCTCTCTTTGCTGTATATGCGCGTAGCAGACTGGAAATTGTCTTGCCTCCCTTCTCGTCGTGCTTGCGCGCATGTTTGCCGTCTGCTTGAGCTTTGCGCTCGAAAATTTATGAAACGCGGACTCGTCCTGGCCTTCTCTCTCTCTCTCTCTCTCTTTTTGCTGCTGCGCTCCCTTCTGCGCTGCATTATATGAAGCAGCGTTCGTCTTTCTTCATGAAATAAGAATTTTTTCATTCCGATACGGATAGTCGACTTGGCTATTTGATCTCTCGCAAGCTTCTAAATTGTATTTACCTCGCGATGCGACTGCATTAATATTGAAAATCTCGACGAATTTTTAATCTCTTCGTTTTTTGCGAAATCTTCAAATTTGAAAAGAAGCTATAATCTCTTTCTCGTAGACTCGAGAGTGAAGATTTTATAAAATTAAAAAGATTTTCCAAGCTAAAATATACTCGAGATGATGAAGGTACATTTTCGAAAGTACAAGTTATCTGTCTCAGACATCAGTGTAAACCTGCAAAAGTCTGAATTTCTTTCTTTTTTTTTCACGTCCAGGCGG
The DNA here is from genome assembly GCA_035047105.1 of Galeopsomyia nigrocyanea. Classification (NCBI taxonomy): domain Eukaryota; kingdom Metazoa; phylum Arthropoda; class Insecta; order Hymenoptera; family Eulophidae; genus Galeopsomyia; species Galeopsomyia nigrocyanea. The sequence goes on along the minus strand of JAWWMK010000001.1, from coordinate 10,584,287 downwards.
CACGTCAGTCCTATCGCGCAAAGAGAAAAAGAGAAAGCGCAGAAGGGTGGTTATCAAACGTCACAGATCTCTTCCGTGTCCTATTCAGAAGAAGGCGTCGTCAAAGCGCTGATTTAGCACTCGGCGACCAAGCGAGAGAGAGAGAGAGAGAGAGAGAGAGAGAGAGAGAGAGAGAGAGAGAGAGAGAAATTTCCAACCATACGACACTTTTCATTCTCGCCCATGTGGTTTTCGCAAAAGAGCTTATCTCTTCGCTTTCGTATTTTAGCTTTTAATCACTTTGTCGCTTCTAATCTGTCTCGCCCCTTTGTAAAGAAAAAGAAAAACAGAGAGTAAATGTCAACGATGCTTTCCAAGTTGGAAAACAACAAGTTATGTGTGTCAAGCGACAACGATATTAAATCACGACGACAAACAAGAAGGCAATATAACGGTGCTAGAGACATGATGGATTCTTCATTAAAACTTGGAGGAGGAGAAGGGAGGGAGGCTAAACTCTCGTGAGATCTATAAAGGTAGAGAGAATGGTCGCTCTGTTGTTGTAGTAGTAGCGGGAGGAATCTCAACTGTCGTAAAGCTTTTCGTTTGCCCGCTGTTTCCCGCTCTCTTGCTTTACCTCTCCCCCCTCCCCCATGAATATTAAGCGCACGGCGAAAGCTCATGCGCAAGCGCAAACTTTTCGAATTTCACGAGACTGCAACATTGTCGCTTGCATGCTTGGATTTTAATGGTGGATTGTTGCTGTTTGTTGTTGTTTTAGACGACGCTGCTCAAGCGTTTCTAGTTTACCCTGCGAGAGCGACTATTCTATAGAGTTTCGTTAACGTTTTCGCGAAATGGTTTCTTTTTTTATCAACGAGAAAAGTGTTATTATTCGAAGAAAATTTTTCGAAAACTCGATTACGAAAAAATTCACTGGAAAATCAGCTAAAGTCACTCGAGCAGCACAATACGTAAAACGAGATTTTTTTTTTCTTGGCGTGACGGCTTCATCTTGCGAGCGCGCCGCGTTAAAGTCTCGAGCGAAGTTTGTTTTTATTTCGGTGGGAGAAAGAGTCGGATTGTTGCCTTACGAGAATGGAATTTTATTCCGTGTAGCACGAAAGTGTGAATGGAGTCATTTTACGTTGAAAGAAACTGAAGCATTCGAGCTATTCTTTTGAGTTACGAGCGAAATAGCGCGAACGTAAACATTCTTCTGCACTTCTTTCCTCAAGTGGAATTCTTGGGTAAGTGTATTCGGTAATCGATATACTTTTCATTGAAATATTTTAGGCTATTATTCGCTATATTTTTAGTGTATATTTATGACTCAACAAAGTGCAATCTACAAAATTTGAAGGTTCAAAATCGAGACAATACACAGCAACAAAACACCACGGTACACAACCCCGCAACTATAAAACAAAAGATCGTGGTGCACGTATACGTGAAGCTTTAAACAAAGGCGATTGGCTCGTAAAAGGCATCGACTATCGGCGAGGAAGCCAGAATCGGAAGGAGGGGGGGGGGGGGGGGGTATAAGGCTTCCTCACGCGGGCTCCTCTAATTAAGGCTTAGTCGGAAATGCGAGCTGACCGCTCGCTGGTTAGGAGAGCGACCGACCACTAAAATCCGGTATTCATAGCCGAGGACGCGGCGGCCGACGCAGCCCCACGCTTAAGTTCCGATGAGATAGCGCGAGCGCTATACACTCGTTCGCCCCGTAAACGCGTTTACGTTCATTACTTTGGCTAAGGCTTGTCGATAGTAGGACCTACCGGAGTTAACACTCAAACGTTCCGAATTTCGCGCGGCTATGGGAGTGTGTTTAAAAGAGTTTTTGGTGCTGATTATTCGGTTGAGGAGATGTATTGATTGATGAGTCGGAAAACGAGTTTTTCAGAGTTTTTATTTTTGTTTTTGGAGTGCAGGTGATTTCAAAGTTATTATTTTTTTTCTAGGAGAAATGGATTTAAATTTAGACCAATTAGAATGTAAATGTGACGTTTGAAATTGACGTCCAAGATATTAAGATTGTTACAATTATAACATTCTATCTTCTGCCTGGTATCGGCTAAATATCATTCAAATGAAGTTAAATGAATTAAGTGTCACTAGGTAAACGCTATTTTCATCTCTTAACAGACGGTTTCATTTCTGTATACTGTCACTGTCAGTATCTATCATTCGCTCTTCATTTGCGATTAATATTTCAAGGATGAATTCATCTTATCACGTTTTAGCGAAATTAGACGTCACGACAATGATTTGAAACTGCAGATAAAACTTTGTTTGCGTTGGTTTTTTTTCTCTCTCGTACTAAATTCATGCTTCAGTTCAAATTTGCCCAGCACATACACATAAAACAAGGTCTGCAACGTGGTCAACGAGCACAATAAAGCAACGAGCTCGAGGGTTAGGGTCGAGAGTGTGATTTTACGTGGCGGAAAGTTTAGGTAACATTGTGCTCTGTCTAGCTCTCGCGCGCGCACGGGAAGAGAGAGAGAAAGAGAGAAAACGGACGATGCGCTTGCAAGCCTAGGTGGCCGCTTTAACGACTCGGCGTAAATCAGTGGTGAGAGGAGCAGCTGATCTCTCTTCCCCTCCGTCGCGCTGTAAAAGCAAATGCGAGTTCTTCTCTTTATTTATTTTATTTTTTATTTTTCAAGCTACATCTCATTTTTAACGATGATTTTATTTATATTTTCTCGCATTTTTTTTCTTGAAAAGTATCGCGAAGACAGGTCATTGATTAGCTTTGGAAATTGAAAATTCTCGAGCACGCACACGAAAGCCAATTTATTCGTTGAAAGCTTTGGCTATAAGGATATTTAAAATGTTCGGCCTCGTATAACGCGTTTACAGCAGCCAGCAGCAGGCGACACTCTCGACATCGTCTGAGTAATGTCGATCACCTGAGGAAGTAGCGACACAGAGAGAGAGAGGGAGAGAGAGTGAGGATATTAGATTAGCCCAGCGCGCGAACGACGATCAATTGGCAATTAACCTTCCCCGGGCTCCTTGCGTTCGGCCGAGTGGAAAATTTGTAATCCGCTGCTGTACGATGCTACTGCTGTTGCCAAGGGCTTTATACTTTTTGACAGGACGACGAAAATCGATATTGTTGCAAATTGGGTCAGGTATTTCGTGCGCTGTACTAGAAAGTTTTGAAAAATTTTTCGCCGGGGATTTTACGTGCAATTTTTTTTTTTTTCGATGAGGCTTATGAGAGAGTTGGAGCGTATTTTCGTGAAAAATGTTGAATTTTATTTTTATTTTTTCCAGAATTGAATTTTTGAAGGATACAAATGAATGGTAAATGAAAAAAAAAATTAAAATACAAACAATTTGTAGATAATAAAAATAAACCTAAAAAAGTGCTTGCAACTTGCTATGAGATAGCAGCTACTTGAAATAAACTATCGTAGTAGAAAAAAAAAATAAAAGTCAATGTCGATCGTTCGCAAGTTCAATAAAACGAAGACGTATAAACTCTCTCGCCCCTAAAGAATGTCTTCCTGTCCGTGACGAGAAGGAGAAAAAAAAAGACAGGCGACAAAGAGCGATACGCGATAGAAAATGGTGCGCATTCGTCAGGCATTGAACACGCGGATAGAGACATATTGAGATAAGACGCTTGCCGAGTAGTAGCTCTATAGCCCATTGTCACTGCGTTATATATACGCGATTTTTCAATAAAAAAAAGGAGAGAGAACGAAGAACGTCGAATTCCGGACTCGGCGCCAAAATTATCGATATTGCACCCCTCCGGCTTTTCGGTATAGTCACGTACCACTAGGATGTATGATGGGTTTCGGACGCCGTAAGTTTGGAGATCGTGATGTACTTGAATTTCAGTGGGAGATATAAAAATAAAAAGTTTTTTTTATTTTTTTTTCGAGCGGCCAATCTCGAGGTATATAATCAAGCTTTTACAGAGATACCCGTGTTTGTATCGATAATTACATCTGGCCGCGCGGCGCGTGTCTTCGCAAAAGTTTTACATTTACCATCTGCTTAGCGAACTTTCGAGGCTTTTAAATAGACCATAAAACTTCTTAAAACTTACATAATTACAAGCTCGCTGAAAAGTTTTCCGAAGAGACTTTATAGCTTGTTAAAATTTTATTGTATCCTTGTCTTGAAACTTACGCTCGTGTCTTATCTTGTAACTTTAAACCAACCGGATGATTTACATCCGCATACCGTATAACTTTAGTAAAATAAAATTCGAAATTCGAATGAATATTTATGTATAGAGATAAAAAAAAATTGATTTAAATATAACAAAAAAAAATCACGTCAAACCGCTTCAATTCGAAAGCACACGCAACATCACGGGGGTAAAAAACTAGCGAGGCATTGCTATTCCGCCGACGGCATATTTCTTACCCGCTAAATTCAAAATATATCGTCCGCCTTTGCCTCTCGCTCTCACTTATTTACCTTTTTTTCGGAGCACGACGTGCGCACGCGAAAGCCAGCCGGAAGGAAAAAAAGAGAAGAAGAAAAAAGAGAGAAAGAGAGAGAGAGAGAGAGATCGCGCTTCGACTCGAGGCAATGTTTTTAAATGAGCCTTTTTTAGCCTCGGCGACGAGCGCTCTTATCTCTGCAAGAGTGAGAGGGAGAAAGATCTTTTTTTTCCTTGCGCGGATTATTCGTTCTCGCTTCGATTCTCATCTCTCCGTCTCCGTGACTTTTGCTGCCTTATTGTGTTTGAGTTTAAAGCGAGAGTGAGAGTTTTGCAAGATGGGCGAGGTGGAAACGAATTGGAGCTTACTTCAGCTCGAAAGATGTGTTGTGATTTTTTAAAATATTTGTTTCGAAACAATTTTTTTTTTAAATTATTTTATTTGAAAAGGCAGAAAATAAAATGTTGTCGAGACGACTTTTCTTACAAACAAAAAACCTTCTCATCGCTGCTTCGATATCCGTCGACGATTTCCATGTCCTATAAAAATAACCCCGAAAGTAACATAAGGTCTAACGTAAATAAAAGAAGAGAAGAGAGAAGCATCCTACCCAACATGTACAAAGAAGCAGGTAAAGCTGCGCAGTACAACAGCAATAGCCGGCACAACACAACGTGAAGCCCATGAGCATATAGTCAAAGGCAAGCTCGGAAGCCGGAAGCGTGTCCGAGGGAACGGACAACTATTAAGTTCGGTATCCATCACTGCCATCGGCGTAACAAGAGAGAAAGAGCAGAGGCCGGGCTACGGAGGTTTATCCCCTCGCGAGCACCACTACCACCACTACCATCACCCGCCTCCGGGAAATCGAGCGTTCGAGCGACAAAAAGCGAGACGCGAATCCTTCTTCCTGGGCTTTCCTCTTCTTTCTTTTTTTCATGGACGATCCGCCAGCCAGAGCAAAAAAAAAAGAAGCTTCATGCCCAAGCTGAACGTGTGTGGTTTCGTCAATCGGACGTTCGATATGGTAATAAAGGGTTTTCTTTTCTTCTCCTTTTTTTATTGCAGTAACGGTTCGATTAAATCTTTATATTTAGATTGGTTCTCGAACACCCTAATATTTCAATTTTTCGTTCATACTCTTCCGGCGTATAAATCGAAAACTCGCTATTTTATTTTCACTCGCGAGTATTCTATTCGGGAAATATAAACTCACGATTGAATAGCTTTTAATTAGTTGGTTTTGGCGCGAGAGAGAAAGGTGTCGTTAGCAAGCCTCCAGCCGAAATTTATAAGAGTAAAGGCTTCAGCCGCGCGCCGGAGACGGGAAAATAATTGCCAAGAGCAGTTGAGGCGGTAACGAATTGCTTCCCGTGACAGCGGCAATAAACTCCAGGCCGAGTATTTTAAGTAGCGTGGGTCATTATACTGTCAGCCAGGCGAAAGATCGGCCTCTTCTCTCTCTCTCGCGCTCGCTTCTGTGTGTGTGTGTGTGTGTGTGTACGATCGAGGCTACAATTTTACAACCCTTCTTCATCTACATTTATTGGCGGTTTCCTCTCCAGATTTCCAGCATTTCGAGCCGAGAGAGTTTATTGAAGTCTTAGGTGAGGATATCAACGAACGTACATTTTTATTGCTTGAAGAATTGGAAGAATTAATTATGTTGTTGTTTGCGAAAGAAGTGAAAATTAAATGATTAAACTAATGTTTACGAAAATCTTCAACCAAGACTGCAAAGTTATTCAGCCTGCATTTCAGATTCGAACATAAAGTTGTAACGGATTCAATTTGCATTCTACTCTCTCGATCCCTCTCGTAAGAATCCCAAAAGAAAATAAAAGAATCGCAAAAAAAAACTACCGCCCAATAAAACGTCGAGCATCGCGATATATGGGAAGGTCCGCAAGCTGAGCTTGCAAATCGTCGCGAGCCAGAGAGCGATCATTGGCAGCGATCACAAGTAAGCAAAGTAGAGAGTAGCCGCGGTAGATTTGGAAGAAAAGCTTCCCCGTACAGTGGCGCGAATGGGGCCGTTAACGTCGAACAATCGGCCGATAAATTCGTCGCTTGGAAAGAATATCAGCGAGCTTCGTCGAGGCTCGATGAGAAAATACGGTTATCGCTGGCAATTTCCCTAGGATTTTGCTCCATTTACAATGAGGCGATGACGGATGGCGCTCAACGCAAAACTGGCTCACCCGACGACGACGACGACGACGACGACGATAACGTATTTCTTCATTTTTATAACTGATGTATGCCCACCAATCGAATGTCTTATCCGTATCGTATTATATGGCTCGTCTCGGTTTATAGCCACGTATTTTCATCGCGGATCGAGAGTAACTCGACGCTAGGTAAGAACTATTGGTTTTCTAATGAAGATTTAATATTTGACGAGAATGTGGAATTAATCTCTAGCATGGAAATGAAGAAAAAATCTTCAATCAATTATTCGACAACCGATACTTGGGAATTTCAAGAAAATTTCAATCTTTTATTTCACTTCGAAATGCAAGAGATTCGAATCGACTTCGTAGCAATTGAATATTTCACGAACATTTCAAAATATCAAACTCTACGAAGAGCCATTCAATCATTCAACGAGAACATTTCATTTTTTTTTCAAAAAAATCTCCATCTCATCCGAAAAATATCGCTTAAAAAATAAAAATGTCCAATCGAATGAGAAACCAAGCCAGAAATCTGGCAGACAATCGACTTTCAACCAGTATTAAACCAACGAAAAATCCAATTAAAAATCGAAGGGCTCATGCAAGGGAAAGGGAAGGTGAGATAGGCTGAGTGTCGTGTCAGTTGGATGAAGCGCAAATGACGGATGGATCGAAGCAGTAGTGGCCGTCAGTGACAGCTGGGCGTCGAAGAAAACACAGGGATGGAGCGAACGAGAGAGAGAGAGGGGGAGGGAGAGGGTGAGAGGAAACGGTTTGTTATCGACAAGCGGATGAAGTGTCGTCTAGTGGCGGGATTTGCGAAAGAGAGATTGACGTCGAGCCATTGTCAGCAGATGGGGGACAATACGTCGAGTGTGTCTCGGATGCCTTTATTTTATTATTATTTTTTTTAATAGTAGTGAACAAGTTATTTTCTTTTCTCTCAATTTATTATTGATTTTCAACTCCTCTCGAAAACAAAAACACTCGCACAGCAACAACAACAACAATGCACTCGAATTAATTCGCGCGCAGTTGCGAGAGGCGTCGGTGCGTGTATACATATCGACGCAATCGAGTGCACAAAGGCATCTCTTGTGTCTCTGTTAGCTCGTTAAATTCAATTTTCGGCTTTGGAATGTTGCACGCAACAGCGTAAATAATATCGAACTGTAACGATAACTCGATGTAATTATCATTCAATTAGGTATAATTGAGAGCAGTGCAGCCGAATTTGACGTAACGTCACGTTGTCTGACCAATCGCAATCTCGACTACTTACTAATACGCGCGGGGCGCTCCATTCGAACCGTGACATAACGACATTAACCATCATCATGTCATATCTCTCGGCATTTATCAGGTCAACAAAGCGCACCCGCCGAGTACGACTACCGTCGACGACGACGACGACGTTATCACGCCTCTGCAACGTAATTGACGTGAGTGTAGATTATGTGTGTGTGTGTGTGTGCGAGCCCTCGCCCGCGCCCACTTCATTAGGCTTTGTCGATCGACAAGAGAGCGGCACGGCGCGAGTGAGGGTCCGAAAATAATCGGGGGAAGCACTTCGTCAATCAGCCGACGCGAGCATGCTGTCCGTGACGTCTGCTTTGATCCCCAGGACAATGGCGATTTCGATAGGGGCTCGTGTTGTGGAGAGCCACACCAAACGTTGGATATGGAAATCCAGGCGCGCTGTTCGAGGGGTTCGCTTCAGCCCCAGAAACGCACCGCTGATCGAGGGTGTTAATGTTGCTTCCGACACCGAGGCTGTGGTATTGGCTTTTCTTTCCTTTTTTTTTCACGGGAAGTTTAATTTTGTCGGGATTTTTTTTTATCATTGTACTTTTATTAGAATTATTACTTTTATAGAAAGTAAATTTTTTTATTTTTATTTTGTGCAGGATTGTAGTGCACAGTAATTATTAAGAAATCCAAACGAAAATAGAAATAGATATATAATTTTGTATCCCCGAACGTCAAGTCGAGAAACTCGCGGCACAATATGAAATTAGAATTGCTCGAGCTGCAAAATAGAACGATCATTCTTCATTTTCCCAGCATCCGTTCGCTCGCTCAGCTAAAATCGCTCGGATGATAAATCCGCATCCCGATTAATTATTTCATGGTCATAATAAGCCCTGAAATATTCATGAAGTTGAATTTTATTCCATTTATTTGGATAGCGCTAAACATTTAATCCAGAAGTATGAAAAAAATATAGAGAAAGAGAGAGAGAGAGAAAGAGAGTGAAAAATATACGAGCAAGCTCAGCATCTATATATAGCAGCTGTGAGCATGAAAAATAAATTCGCCCCTCTGGCGCGCGGCGCGTCCGCATCAATTATACGCTCTTTAACCGAGCGTGCAGACTCGGCGAATTATACGCAATTACGCATGAAACTCCCCACGGAGGTGAGGGAGGGTCGATGGGGGGGGGGGGGGCGAAGCTACTGTCGAATTATTCATGTTTACGTGGATAAAAAAAATAATTACTCGCAGACTACACTCGAAAGACGAGAGTTAACTGATGAAAAAAAAGAAAGAGATAGAGAGAGAGAGAGAGAGAGTCAAAAAATTAAATTCTCGACTGGAATCGCAAGGATGCACGGAATACCAAGCGCGCGACGGGAACGTTCTTGTGTCCTACTTTATCCTCGGCTGTATTTTTCTTCTCGCAGCTACTTGCCTCGTCATTTGTTTTCTCGCGCGAGCGAAGGCGTACGTACGCCAGCTTCCCCGAGTACACTCTGGGAATTTTTATGATGGCTATATGGTTGAGACGTTCTTAGTTACTGCGAGATTGTTTTCTTCTTTCTTATTCTTGCGCTTTTTAGGTTTTATTCGGGAGGTTATTCTGCGATATTATTTAGAATTTAGAACGGTCTTCTCCTCGAGAATACGGAAAATTATCGAATGAATTCAATTACGATATAGAGATCAAAACTGCATGACCTTTTATTTCCCCAAGAAAATCCTCTTGTCATCTCTATACCACTCTCTCATAATCGCTTCCTTCCTTCCTTCCTTCCGATGGCAGATCTACCGTCTCTTACTCGAAAGCTAACTCACTTAATAAAAGCCTAATTTCCCTTTCCGAATCTCTCTAAGAGATTATGGAGGAACTACTCCTTTTCAAAGGAGGAGTTTCTCCGCGCCAAGGCAGATGCTCCTGATTTCTCGAGCTGCAGGCTACCCGCATTTTTACCCTCCATTAAAACGAGTAAAGCATCTATTTCTCCCTCTCTCACTGTTTACTCGCCGATGAAAGGCCCCAATTTCAAGAACAATTTAACGACGTTCGAACCGTATATCACATTCTCAAAGCCACGTCACACATTCTAGATGAGCGAGCGCAGTCGTAAAGTCTAATAAGCGTTTGACGAAGCCACGAAGCCATTGGCGTCATTCCCGGAAGCAGAGAAGAACCGAGAAGGAAGCGGAGTAGGGGGGAAGGGAGGGTGGGCGGGAGTATCGATGAAATGGAAGGAAACCGCAGAACCGAGAGAGCTTCTGGATCTTCCGGCGCGCGCGCAAGGCACAAAGGAGCTGGCACCGCACTAATGGCGACACGGCAGAGTACTTCGTACCTTTATAATTGCCAGACGGTAACTGAAATTCAGACTTTGACTTTCCGTCGCTGTCTGGAGGTGAAACGAATCGCATTAAAGATTGAATGACGAGCAAGCTGAATATTCAAACTGCAAAAAAAGCTGAAGAATCTCTAGATTGAGCATCGAAAAAAGAAAAAAATTAAGAAATTCGTTAACATTTCAAACTTTTATCGTAAGTTTGAAAGCTTGCGAGCATTAGAGAGTCTGAGCAATAGTGTATGAGAGCGAGTCTGTACAGCAGCTCGACCGCAGTTGGTCTGATGCACATCCTCGACCATAGAGTCTTGCGCGCGCGCGTGTACGCGGCGGCGGAGGCGCAGGTGTGCATCTTGAAAGAGAAAGGCAACTTCAGGGGGAGTCTAGAGTGGTGCAGCAGACGGCTAATGAAGTTTCACCCTTCGCCGGAGAGACTCGAGGCGTATATAACCACCTTCCACGTGCAGAGACGGGGGGGGGGGGGGGGGGGGTGGAGGAACCCACCAAATTGCGGCTCCTCGCGAGTGCACACACACACCCACACACCTACACACATACTCTAAGTGCACACCTAATTGCTCGTAATTGCTAGCGTATCGAGTTACTGCGACTAGGTTGTGAGTGGCTGAATGTATGGGTGGCTGTCTAGGTCTATTTTCATTTTTATGCGTTTTTTAGACTTGGAACGAGAGACAAGGTGCTCAAGGGGCGAAGGCGTGAAATTGATGCTTTTAAGGAATTAACGTTTTATTTTGATTGCAGGGAAGTTTTTTTTATTACTGTAGAATTTGTTCACCTAATAAAGTTAAGTGATGTCGCACAATATTATGACAAAAATATTCACGAATCATCGCTTATTAATTGTCAAGTATGATTTCCAAACATGAAGATAAAATACAATGCACTAACCATCTATAGGTCAGCATTATAAGCTTTCAAGTACCGAATAAAAAATATTTTTTTTAAATTTTGTCTCAAATCTCGCCACTCTGCAAAAAATTCCAGTATCGCATATAACTCGCAAACGAAGACCGTAATTTTCACAAGGTATGAAATCCACGACGCATGCACATACATCTCCACGATATTTTCATCATCTCTCAGCGAAAAGCTTTCGGTAGCCGTAAATACGAAGCGAGCTAAGAAAAAAAAAGTCAAGCCACTGGGCGGCTTATATCCATCCAAGATTAAGTTGAAGAAGAGCAGCCACGCCGCCGCCGCCGTCGGAGACTGGGACTTATTACTCAATTTGGATGATGGACGAAGCGTAGCATCGGCAAGCGCAACTCGATGGATGGATGGATGGATGCACCTTGTGCCTCCCACGTTACCGTCTTATACGCCTCGATGGATTTTAGCTCTCGTGTGCGCGCACGTAACAGTTGACCCCGAAAATTATTGCGATGATCGGTGGGATATTGGCTTTTTTTTGCTTCTTCTTCGTTCGAGGATTGATCAAAGACGAGGAATTAACGAAAATCTATGTGGTAATCTGAAAGTTCGTAGCGTAGGAGGCTTATATTTTATTTTCGTTTTTCAATGATTTTTATTTTTTCGCAGTCCTCCCGATTCATGCCTGACATAACAGCGATACCTTCTACTGAAAAAAAAAAATTCACTAAAAGTACAATTTTTTCCATTAACCACAAATATCACTCGTAAAAAAATCTCTCGAAAAAAGCAAAACGGCAACCTCTTACAACTCGCACAATTGCCATAAAATAACTCTCACTCTCCTTTCCTGCCTTACTCCGCCGCCACCGCTCGTCCAGCCGCATAGTGGTGGAATTACAGCGAATGAAGTCCTTAATCTTAATAAACTCGAGGCCTTGTTGCCGTGCGGCAAGAGAACACAAGTCCTCTGGAATAGAGGGAGAGAAATTCTCACCAACCCGTCGCCGCGGCAAGCGAAGCTTTCCGAGGCATATACACACAGACCAAGTTATGAACATTCCGCGCTCGGCTGCTTTAATTCCTTCATATTCCTACGTGTGCGGGTGTGTCGCCGAGTGCGCTCGTGACTGAGGCACATTTGTGTGTTGTTTGCAAGCTGAGTTGTGTAATGCGATGTCGCCGCGATGGAAAGAAATATTTTGATAGATTAAATAATTTTTCGTGGCGAATGTGAGCAATACTTCAACGTAATTCGTTTTAATTATTTCGATGAGGGGGAAGAGAGAAAGAGTATTGGAAGTAATGGTTGATGAGATAGTTGTGTGCTTGCCGGATATATACATTATTTTTTATAGTCCACCAAATTGTCGAGGTAAGGAAGTGTAATTAATGTCTCGTTAAAAAGATTACAATGATTTCCAACGAAGTATTTCTCGCGCGTTGTTTAAAAATATTACCGCGTGTAAAAAAAGTTTTCAAATTAAAAAAAAAGAAATTTGCCATGATCGACAATACACTTCAAAAGCTCATCGCATCCTACTCATCGTCGTGGCTAAAAGCCATCTTCGAAAGCCTCGCACAACCCGCATGCACAAAGCCCGAAGTTGTTGCGTAAACTTCGCGGCGCTTTCCGAGTCGATTTTACGCACCAACGACACCGAACATAACTCCTTATGATACGTCGCGTCTGCACTTGCAAGTTTCGAAATTTCATAACTCGATCAAGAAACGAAATAATTGCCAAGTCAACGGTTAATTCGATCAGATGAAAAAAATAAGAAATATCTCGACTTGTCGCTTGAAAAAGTAAGCAAAGAGAGCGAGAGAGAGAGAGAGAGAGAGAGAGAAATTTATGCGTTCTGTTAGTCGCGACTTGAAAAGAGTCTTTTCGCTCTTTAATTTTGCATGCTCGCGCGAATGGAGCTCGTGACTCTGCTACTAGACTCGACGAGCCATTCATTCGCCTTTCGTTCTCTACTTTCATTAGGTTATTCAATATTGCAAGCGTTGACTGCGTTCGTTCGAGACTTGCTTGTTTTTTCCCCCCAGAGAATCTCACGCTTATACACTTGATTAAAGCTTCCAAGCAATGCACGAATCCGTTCTACTTTTTCGACTAACAATGCAATCCAGTTAAATTCATTCGGGTTGCGGGAGTTCGCTTTATTACTCAACGTCCCAGCCCCTTTCGCGTCGGTAAACTGTGTAACACGCAGCCCTGTCAACTTTACATTTTATTACCAAACCAACGCCGAGAGAAACCGTGCGAGTGTGTTCCATGCGACTGCAACAATCATTACTGTGACGACGTTCTTTCGCTTACTAGTTGAAAAAAAAACAAACTAAAATTTTGTTTTGCGTTCGTAAATTTCAAGCGATATTTTTGTTGCACATTTTTCCTTATCGTCCAACTCGCATCGATTCACCTCTGCACTTTATCATCCACGCGCATACACATACACACACGCACGAACGAACGAACGACCGCCTATTCTCGAATAATTATGACGCACGGCGCTGAGCGAGTTTATCGCAACATGAAATCGTCCTCCTCCCCCTCCTTTTGTTAACCGCGCTCTCGCTCTCTCTCTCTCTCTCTCTCTCTCTCTCTCTCTCTCTCTGTAGCACGTAAGTCCCCCGCGAAAATAAAAGAGAGCCTCCCACCCTTCCTCGTCGTAAATACGTCCAGAATATTACTCTCTCTCTAGCTTTCTGCCTTAGCTGGGGTAGGGATAAATAGCTGGAATTAAACCGGCAATTATGTAAGTGGGCCTTCAATAGTGCACGCGTTTTCGCGTCTCTTCAGACTTAACTTTCTGCGACGCCGGGCGTCTAGACGTTTGTAAGAATATTCTACAAAGGGAGTTGGTTGCGAAGGGAAAAAAATTTTTTTCTTTTTTTTTTTTCAAGCAAAAATTTTAATTTTTAATGATGGTTTTGATTTTACTTTATGTAGGTTAGTAAAATATGCTTTCAATCGCGAAAGAGTTAATAACGAGATGGTACCGTTGAAAGAAGCACGGGCGTATTTTTCTTAAAAAGCAACTCATTAAAAATGCATAAAATGAGTTTCTTACTCAACGTTTTTCTTTTCCTCCCTTTGAAAATCGGTAAAATCGCGGCCAATTAAACGCAGGGCGCTCTTTTTCTTGAGTAATCGTTTACCCACTGCGCGCATAAATAAAAAAGAAGAAGAAGGTCAGGCCAATTAATTGCCTCGCGAAACCTCAAAAGAAGCAAGAAACATCGCGGCGTAACGAGAAACTCCACAGCAGCGAATCTCCGATTAATTAACCAATAAAAGCCGATGGATTTCATTTAACGAGCGGCACTTAAAACACGACACTCATTTACCGCGAAACTCGCGCGTAATTGCTAATCAGATATAGAGAGAGAGAGAGAGAGAGACAGAGCGAGAGAGAGACAGAGCGAGAGAGAGACAGAGCGAGAGAATACGCGACTAATTAGCGTCCCCTATACATAGAAGGAAATATCGCCTGAAGCCCCTATAAATTTTGACCCCTGTAGTGAGAGAGAGCGAGAACTCAAAGGCAGTTGGCTACGGGCGAATTTCTAATTTTCCTCGAGGCCGATCGCCTATTATGACCGGCGATTAACGCAATGATTTATATAACGATCATTTTGAATTTTAACCGGGTTTCCGGGATTAGAGGATTTTTGAATACCATTCTTGTAAAGTATTGAATTCATTCTGTAATCGTTCACAAGATTTGCTTGGATTATAAGTCGTGCGCAACTTTTCTGTTGCTTCGATATAGAAATTTATTTGTTAGATTTAGATTACACAGAAATGAATGAATGTTACATTTGAGTTCACTGTTTATTTAGGTAGAGACTTTTTTTACCTGTAGGGTGAAAACATTCCATGTTTGTCAAATATACGGCATGTGTAAATAAAATAGTAAAAGTTCCCGTGGCAAACTTTTGTACGTAAATAAAAAATTTTTACAGTTGGACGTAGAAGGTAAACCGAAAAAATATATTTTTTTTTTTCAAAACAAAATAAAAAGTTTGTTTGAGAATTGGTGCTATTCGTTAGTGACTAGCTTCCAATAACAATTGATTCTCACATTCAAAAAATTCTATACTTTATATTTACCCTGCATGTGAAAAGTCAACTTTTGACAAACGACTCATTAAAACGCCGCGCATATTTTTCAATTCGAGCAAAAAGCATCACAGACGTCTGCCACAAAAGGACACGCGAGAAAGAGAGAAAAAAAAGAAGATCGTGAAATGATAGAAAAACGAGCTGAAGTGAAAAACAGCACGTGCCAGAATCTCGACGCCTCTAATCCCCACGTTGGCGTGCACGCAAACAGACACACACACGCAAAGAATGCGAACGAGAGATATAGAAACGGCAAGAGAGAAAGAGAAAGCAGAAAGGGCGAGAGACCAGTAGATGCATAATCCGGTCATTGTCTGTGCGCGCGGAGTGCAAGCTAACGCGCTCTCTTCTCTTTTCTTTTTCTTTTATTACGTGCCTCAGCAGCAGCATTTTCACGCACGGTAAGCTAAGCACAAAGGGATTGCGAATTAAATTTCAGCTGGTCGTTCGTGTGTGTCCGTATACTTGACACTTAAAATTTCTATGATATCTGCATAATAAAGTTCCGCTACGCGCGTGTCTGCGATGCTAACAACTGGTAAAATATCTGCGCTGCATCGGTGCGCGTAGCATCGATTCCTTTTTTCGGAATAGTTGAAAGGGAATCAAATTACATAGATTTACAAAGATTCTGCGCTTTCGGACAACTCTGAAATGTGGAATTTCTTTTTTTTTCTGCTCCAAGGGAAGAAAATTCTGTTGAATAAATTAGCACTTTCAAGTTCGGAAAATTTTTTTATCAAAGATGTAATTACAAAATCAAAAAAATTTTTAAATACATATGTGTCTGACTAAATCAACTCTACTCTACTCGTATAATCGAAAAAGAAAAGTGACGGAAAAAACAAGGCAAAGCTTGAACCCATTATCAACTTCTCTGTTTCAGGAGGTCGTCGTACTTGAAGAGAGAGGGAGAGAGAGAGAGAGAGAGAGAGAGAGAGAGAGAGAGAGAGAGACAGCTTTTGAGAGGCAAGTTAGTCGAGGCAGGCCTTTCTAAACTAGGTAGGCGCGAAGCGGGTCATGTGCGCGCGCGCAAAGTGCAATAAAAGAGACTAGCTCGTGACCAGAGCGACGTAAAGTGCTCGCGAAACTTTGCCCCTTAGATCTACTCTCTGAAGACGCGAAACTCGGAAATATGTCGATATATCGACGAGCTTCTGCAAGATTGCTGACTTTGATGTTGAAACTGGAAAGCAGAGCAGGTGTCACTGCATCTCCCAACGGCGATTATTACTGCAAGAACTGGCGGATTTATTTTTCGCATCGGTGTTGGATTTCGTTATTAAATTTCGAATGAGCTTGCACGAAGATACCTTATGACTAATTAATTTTGAAATGTAAAATTTTTTGATAATGAATTCTCGGAATTCTTGATAAAACGTGCATAATGGATAATTAATATTCCATTTCGTACGAATGTAATATGGCAAGCTCGTATGAAATGTAATTCTCGTGGAAATTCTTTACCTACATTTAAGAAAAATAAATATGACATTAAAATCGAACCAGAGCATATCATTAATTCATTATAATGAAAATTTTCTGTTCGTTCGTGAAATAATTTAATTAAATCCGAATATCAATTAATTATCCCCGCAGCGCTTTCAATGTAAATATAAAATCTACTTTATAAAGCTCGCACATCGAAAAAAAAGGTCAGCCGAATATAATCCATTGGAAGCTCGCGCGCTCGTGCACGCAAAACTTCAGCCTAAGAAAATATCCCGCAGCAATAAGAAAGGACTACGTCACGAAGGCTCGAGGATATCTGGGGAGGTCGGATGCAAGAAGTCGATCTCGTGGTGTGGGAGAGAGAGAGAGAGAGAGAGAGAATGTGTCGAGGGTATATGCAAAAAGAGCCAGAGAGAGAGAGAGGTGCTTTTCTTGCGAGCGGCGAATATGCGCTCTCCGCGATGGGTGTATTATGTAGGCGGAGAGGTGGCTTTAACGACGCGGCGTCCTTCCATAGTAGCAAAAAGGACACGGGTTACACGAACGTATATATATACACACACATACACGCATACATACACACCACCATGACGCTGTGAATATTTCATGCAAAAAAGATTGATGCGGCGACGCCGAGTCTTAGTTAACGCTGAAATTTTTACTTGTTTTTTTTTTTCTCTCGCAAGCTCGCAGGCTCGGAGGAAATTATTTGATGATGGAGGTGTTGACGGAGTTTTGCATAATTATGATGTTGGTAGTTTCCTTTTTGTAACGCGCTCGCGAGTGCGAGGGTGTAATGAGCTTTACAGCGTGTAAATATTTAGATTTTTCGATGATGTTGATTGAAATTGTTTGGTGTGATTAGTCGAATAAATAACGATATAATCTGAAATATAATTGAATTTCACTTGCTCGGTTGAAAACATATATTCGTTGTAAAATTCGAACTTCACGTTCATAAAAATATCCACCCGACGTGACACACTTGAAGCAGCTGTTTTGAAAACAGGCAAAAGATAAAGTAAAAGAACGAATAGGTCGTCGAACACAGGCGGTAACAAAAAAAAAAGAAGAAGAAGAAAAGTAGCAAGCTCATCATCTTACGCATCAGCCATTGAAGATGCGGCGGCGGTGATAAAATTATGCGCGCACGAGCAGCCGAGAAGAAGAATACGCCGCGGAAGCGAAAAATATGGATAATAAGGACGTAACTCTTTCTCCTCCTCGCTACCTCCAAGAAAAAAAAAGAGCGAAGACGGTAAATATCTCGAGCGAGCGTTGATCTTCCAAGTGGCCTCTTGTTCTTTTATACCACGTACACCACGCAAATATTGACCGCGCGAGCGCGATAAAAAAGGCCGATACAGCTGACTTTTAATACACGCGCGAGAGAGAAAGAGAAGATACGTGTCTGAGGAGCTTTCGACGTAATTGGCTGTTTTCTTCCATAGATTTTTTTTTCTTCCCTTCGGGTCTTGTTACCGCGTGAGAGATATAATATAACCCTGCAGATATCGGCTCTCTTTCTTCTCCCGGGCGTCCGTATCGATGAGGTAATTCTATATTTCATGAATAGATGAGCATTGAATAACGAGAATATTTTCTTTCCCCATTGGTAAAAGTTTTCGACTTACCTCGTAATTTATAAATAGCAACGAAGACGAAAATAAGAAATAGAAGCTGTCTTGATAAATATTTCAAAACCCAGCTTCTCGCTATCTACTTCTTCTTTTTTTTTTTTTTTTAATTCCCGGTAGACTTCTCTTCCTCGCGCCGCGTCTTTTCTTAATATCGTAAGGCCGGCGTCGCGTCCACGGAGACCTTGGAAATTATCCTTCAAGAGAGCGTAGAGATAGGTATGGGTTGCGTTATTGCGCTATGCATGGGAAATTTCATTTTCCTCCTTATTATATCGTCGCGTGCGTAAGACTCGTCGTATATATTACCTGTGTTTCTCTTTTCTCTCGCACGGAGCTTTTCCGTTTATTTTATTTTTTTATACCCTAGCAGCACGAGGTACTCTATTTCTGCCTATTGCTTCTATTAAAGAGAAACAGTGTTATGATTGTTGAAGCTTTCGTGGTTTGCGTGAGGAATCGCTTTTGAAATGCCATTGTAAAAGCAACGCTTTGCAGTATAAAACTGAATATATACGGGGATGGAAAAAGGATGCAAATGCGTTTTCGGATCGCAATAAAAAAAATGCAATTCTCGAGTGAAATATAAAAGCGAGGGAGATGTCAAAAGAAATATGCCGAAATCAATATCAGACACCAATCGCGTCTTTTTTTCTCGTTCGAAGTCTCGTAAAAAAAAGGTCATCTCTTTAAAATTTCAGCGGAAGCATCAAGAAGAGGGAGAAAGCGCAGCGCGCGTTGGCAATCGGAGAAAATTCTCGGCCGAATCTCTGGATGCAAGTGGTGGTGGTCAGTGCTTTTTACGAAGTTAGCAAGAGCTCAAGAAGAAGAACTTTCGATGAAAAAAAAGAAGATGACGAGAGAGAGAGAGAGAGAGAAACAAAAAAAGTAGAAAAGAAAAAGAGCTGAGAGAAAGTTTCGGCGCGGACGAGACACTCGGAAGAGCTTATACTCGCGCTCGCGAGAGAGAGAGAGAGAGAGAGAGAGAGAGAGATAACTTTTTGAAATCAGACCGAGCGAAGGCGAAATATATATATTAGGTTAGCACGGACTTGTTTTATGGAAATGCGATTTGCGAGTTCTTTCGCAGTACGACGACGACGAAGAGAAACGATGTTTCTTTTCTAGTCGCGAGGCTTTGAGCGCGCGCACGCGGACTTTCAAGAAACTACGCCTTGGAAAACTCAATTTTATTTCGAGGGTATAATAAACGATCACTTTTGTCATTTATTTATTCATCGTTGTTGAAATGTTAATACACTGTTTCCACGAAAATGACTGTTACGAATGGTTCATGTTGTTTAAAATTTGGTAATAGCACGAGGTCATTCAAATTTTAGTATAGAGGTACACGTATGAAGTGGCTAGTTTACAGTACGTGTGTAGGCTAATAAACGTGACTGTATATTATCTGGTTACTGTTGGGTTCATTTCATGATATACTAAGCCATCGCTGCTGTGTTTGCGTGGAATGAATAACCGAGTGGTATTTAAACTTCATTTTGCGTCAGTTGTTATGTAAATGAATCTACTAGTATTATTAACAATAAATGTAGGTTCAATCCAAACCGTTCTAATCGAATAAACGTAATAGTACATCCATTTGCACAATCAAGTTCAATTTTTATTTACAGTATTAGACTATCGAACGATCGGAGAATAAAAAAAAACATACAGAGAGTGTAAACCCAAGCGTCGAAAAAAGAAAGAAGAAAAAGAAGAAACGGCAGCGAAGCTTCACCGTAGGTAAATGTCTCTTCTCTTCGGCAGACAGTTTGCAGAGGTCGGACGAGCTGGCGCTGCAACTGCGCACACACATACTATAGAGAAACGCACACATATACACTTGCCTCTACAAATATATCGCTGCTTAAAATTCACTCGAGGAGAGGCTCTGTCTTTTTAGGAGCCAGTGTACACCGACGCGCAAAATTGAAAATCCGATTTTCCTTCACCGCACCCGAGTTAAATCGCTCGCCTCTCTCTCTCTCTTTCTCTCTTTCCTTTTTCGTTCCTTCGCCTTTTCCTCCTACCAAAATGACGCAAGCGCACGTGGCTCGAGATTCAAATAAGACACGCGCGCACGCGATAGCTAGCGTTGCTTTTCTTTTGTACACCCCGTTGAGTTTTCTTCGCGAGTATATATATTTAGTAGGTGAATTTAGCATTGATTTTCTTTTTTGCTATGTCGTTGGCGAGTAGAGCGAGGGAGAACAAAAAAAATACGATCGATTGGCGTGAAACAAAATAGGTCCGGAACTTTTGAAAGATTTACGAGGTGTCGCGATTCGTTTTCACATCGTTTGAACAATTCGGAACTACAAATTTCATTTAGAGTACGAAAAAAAAACGGTTTTTTTTTCGTGCAACACTGTGAATACCTTTCTCGTTTGAATGATTGCGATGAGAGATAAAAATTTCGAAAGCGAATAGAAGAGTGGCTTTGGATTCGTAACCCTTCAGTTTTGTGGCTCGATAACACAAAAAGATATACTTTCTGTAAAATTCTTACTTTTTACTTTAATTTTTGTTAACTTGATAAAAATATTTAAAATTTTCAGTGATTCAATCAATGTCAAGTCAGCCGTTACCAGAATAAAAAAAGAACTTCTCAGCGAGCCATAAAACAAAATCATAATTGTACTCGAATCCCGTAAAATCTTCAATTCCATCACTGCCGAACGAAAGAAAAAGGAAAGAGAAAAAAAAATAATTCGAAATCCGTGGGCAATAAAAGAGCATAACGCCTCTTATCGGATTTTAACGCCTTATATCGAGTGTGCGCGGCGCTCGCGAAACGGAGGAGATTTTTCCATTCGTCCAGAGAAAGCGCGCGGCAATCACTCGATTTACGAGCGCTCGAATTGTATTTATGCGAGACGTGCTCGGCTACCCTGCGTCGCTTCTCTCTCTCTCTCTCTCTCTCTCTCTCTCTCTCTCTCTCTCTCTCGCTCCCCCCACTCTCCGTCGACGATTTATTATGCGCAAGCTATTGCCGATTTATCGTCGCTTTTGTAAATGCATTTTGCATGTTTTTATACGCGGCGAGGAAATATTTTCACAGACTTTTGTCATATTCCGAGGATCCGATGATTCGAGAACGTATTGTTGCGGAATTTTAATTCACGCTCTTAACTACTTTGTACATAATGCTCTTAATATCAGAAATTCACATCGAGAATTTCAAAGCCACTCTGATGCTATTGAGCTATATTTTATATTTTAATTTTTTACTTTTGTCATATTCCGAGGATCCGATGATTCGAGAACGTATTGTTGCGGAATTTTAATTCACGCTATTAACTACTTTGTACATAATGCTCGTAATATCAGAAATTCACATCGAGAATTTCAAAGCCACTCTGATGCTATTGAGCTATATTTTATGCGCAACTTACTATCATAACGTAGAACTAGTGAGTAATTAATTAGTATGTCGAAGTAAACACGGAAGCAACCGAAGTACACAGTAAATATTTACATTAACCAATAACATCCCATTACGCAACGGCACGCGGTATGTGTACTCATTACTCAGTAATCCATCACGAAGACGCACTCTGCAAATTAATTTACCGGATCGCTGAAATTCCGACAACAGTAGCAGCGGCAGCAGCACTTACCGCAAACGAAACGTACGATCTTATGTATATACAGACTCTTGCCTTTAAATCCACTGAAATCTCGAATAAAACAAAAAAAGAAATCGAAAAATATATAGGTCATTCAAGTCAGAGAAGGTGGTGGTTTGAGAAAACCGCAGGAAATAGAACGACCAATCCGTAGGGGAATCGCGTGAGAGGGAGCGCGCGCGCGCGCGAGAGAGAGAGAGAGAGAGAGACAAAACGAGCGTCGATCTTAATTAAGCGACGCTCGCAATTGGTCGGCATTATTGACATCGTGGCGCGTTCCTGCGGCTGGCTACGGACAATACACGAAAACGGCATTCAATTATCCCGCTCGAGTACACAGACTACCTCTCACTCTCTCTCTCTCTCTCTCTCTCTCTCTCTCTCTCTCTCTCTCTCTCTCTCTCTCTCTCTCTCTCTCTCTC
>JAWWMK010000001.1:10487605-10561854 GCA_035047105.1 Galeopsomyia nigrocyanea | reverse complement strand
TATATATATATGTATGGAGGATCAATTTGTCCGTAAATATGCCGAAGCTTTTTATGGGGGGGGGGGGGGGCAGCAGGCAGATATCCCCTTCGCGTCGGTTCTTTACGAGTCGACGCATTGTAATTCCAGCCGAACAGTTTCGCTAGTGGCAAGTCCCTACGTGCCCAGCATGTCAAATTCGACACATAAAACTGCCGCCCGTTTCTATCTCTCTCGCGCTCGCGCTCGCACACGCAGGTTAACGTATCACCGGCACGTGTCAGCTTCGCTCACGTTATTGTGGCTCTCGTAAATAATCGTTCGTTCAGGCTTGATTAAAGATATATGACTTTGCTTTCAATTAAAACTTTTTTTTTGTTTTCGCTTCAGGACTACGGCTACCCGTCGAGATTTCATTTGAACTTACTCAAGTTCGAGCAGCACCCCCTCCACCCCCGAAAGACGTTATTGGCCCGTTAGACTCTTTTTCCTTTGGCTTTTATGGATTTGTTATAAGTCATTCGAACGTCTATTGTGCCTCGCCGAAGCTTTATGCGCTTTATATGTTCTTCGCGCAGATTTATAATGCGAGCGCAACACGCGGCAGCGGAAGCAGTGTGTTTAAGGCCGAATAAACATTTATCATCTCATATTTATGGACTACTACCCCCCTTGGAATGCAATAAAAAGATAATCCTCTCACATTAATTTCTGCGCCTACACGCTGCGTACGTATATAAGAACTACCACTGCTGCGACGTGGAATTAACTTTAGTATGGATGTTTTAGTGCGAGTTTATTATAGTTTGATTTACGCCTCTAAATCTCAGTTTACTCGCGGCGCGTAATCGACATAACTGTATATTTTCTTTATACCAATTTGGGTTGCGTCGATTCCCCTTCGAGCTTAGCTACACTCTTAGACATTCTCGACTATAACTTTTTTAATAAAATTGATTATTCGGTGCAAGTATCAATGACACATAAATTGTCTAACATTCAACTAAAACACCAATCATGCCATCAACATGCAATAGTCAACTTACAATTGAAGTAGAGCAGAAGTCCAGCGACGAAAACGAAAATGACGACGAGTAGGACGAGCAGTAGCAGCAGTATGGTGGGCCTGCACCAAGGGCTACCTTGCATGTCAGTCTGAGAGGCTTCTTTAGCCGCCCTCTTCTGCTCGACGACACTCGATTCGCCGCTCGCATTAACCACCACCCCCTTGTAAGTATACTGCGGTTGTTTCTTATCTGTGACAAAACCATGATCGTCCTCGGGATCGGAATAAACCCCGTAAGCTTCAAAATTATTCTTCCTATAGCCGTTCATCTTCTCCTGCGTGTTGGTGTTACTAGCGGTAGTAGTCTCCTCGGTTTCATGGTTTTTTCTGGAATAGCTTCCCAAGGTACCGGAAGAGCTTTCACCGAGTTTGATGGTACTCGCCTCGGGATACCTCGACGAAGTCGCCGCTCTCTCGTAACTCTTGGAGGTGGTTAGCTCGTACTTGATACCTTCGTAAACCTTGGCCCTACCCGTGGTTTCGTAACCACTGGAAATGGCGGCGCCACCACCACCACCAACGTATTCACCACTGTCGTACTTCCCACTGGCGTCGTAACGCGGTAGAGTACCGTACATCTTGTAGGCCGATTGTTGAGTCGCCAAGTCATATCCCTGATCATGATTGCTGGTCTTGATACCGGAATCGTAACCTTTGGTCGTCGCAACCTCGTACGACACTTTCGTGCAGGGTTTCTTCGGTTCGAGCTTCAATGTTTCCTCAGCGTAACGCGCGAACTCGTAGTCCGTCAGATCGCGCGAGTAACGTCTAGTTCCATCGGGCACTGGATCGACGTAAGTCCTGACCGACTTCACGGCGTCACCTCTGTCGTAAGGCGCATCGAGATCCGACTCCTGATATGTTCTGTCGGGTCTACCGCGATCGTACCTGAGCGCCGCCTCTTCCTGATACATCCGACTCTCGTAGAGATTCTCGCGCTCGTAGGCGGCGGCGGCAGCTGCAGCGGCGGCAGCAACCTTGCGATCGTAAGTGCCCGTACCGCCACCGGCATTTCTGATAGGATGATAGCCGCGATCGAGATAACCGCTCTCGGCGACACCGTAATTGAGGGATGAACCACCGACCATGTCTTGGTGATAGACAGCGGCAGCAGCGGCGGCAGCGGCACCGGCTGCTTCGTAGTAACGGGAAGACCTGCGCTCGCTACCATAGTCCATTGAGCCCTCGACGAGGTTCGGCAGCTTGCTATTCAATTGCTCGGCATGCTCGACCACGAGATTCGGCAGCCTGCCACCGGATACGCTCAGCGAGCTATCTGGTGTGTTCTCGGTAAGGTCCAGCCTCAGACCTGTGCTGTTGGTTCTGCGCATCTTCTACTATTCGCATGATCGATTATGCTCTTGCTTATTATTGTTGTTGGCTTTCAGTCTTTTCATTGGATTTTTTTTCTTGTTCGTTGGATTATCTGTTTCTTTGTTGTCTTTCAAGGATTGTTGGATATGTTGGTTTTCATTGCTGATATGGTCAAGTTGGTTAGTAGTAGATTGCTCTTCGCGGAAGGCAGTGTTAGTAGTAGGCGCGGGGTGTTAGAGAGTCTGGAAAGCAAACAAGATTAAAGTGTTAGGTTAGTGTTTATCGATTATGTTAGACATGAAAGTTTATCTTTATCATGATTGATTGGTTAATTTTAGGGGGGTAAGTTGTAAAGAGGGGTCGACGGAAAGTACTATGGGTTTTACTCTGGTGTTGCTTAATTGAAATGTCACTCAAATTGACAGTATCTTGCGTTCTTTTTCGTTCCCCTCTCGCAAAGGAATATTAATTTCAGCTGTGAACTTTGGCTTGCTTACAGAAATCAGATAAAAATAGTGACACATTTCGGCATCACGCGATGGGGGGAAATGTCCGTTTCTGTCATTGCGACTCTTCGACGTGAGTTTATCAAACTCGCCTAATTTGTTACAAAAAAATGTTAGATAAGGCGTTACAAAATGTTCGAGCATCCACGCGATACAAAAAAGAAGGCAAATACGTATTCCCCGATAACAATGCGAAACATTTGCCCCTCTTCTATCCAAGTTATCTATCGAGGTAAACAACGTTTATTAAACGATGAGAATACCGTGCCTGCTGCCGCTGCTGGCCCTAAACTATTCGTACTCTCGTAATGACGTCGGCATATCGAAAACTTTTGGGAGCTAGAGCTGCAACTATACACACAGCTGCCTAGTAGCGTCCAGTTTTGGATGACGATCATCCGATGCCAAAGATATTTCCTCTGAAATTGCAGAGAGCTGAACCAACTCGGTGTGCTGTGTGCGAAGCATCGCGCAGCAGGGGCGCGATATAATTGAGCCTCGGTATGCTACAGCCGAGTTCCTGCGGGAGAGAGAGAGAGTAGAGTGAGGATGCGATGCCCCCGGGGGATCGATAAGTCCGACTATTCCTGGCATCCAGTGCTGCTAGTCTTGAGAGCGCGCACCGAGATATGAGGCTTTTCACCTGCTGCTGCTGCTGCTGCAACCAGGTATATACGTGCCTTTCGCTCGGAGAGAGAAAGCGTAATTTAATAATGGACGCTGCGGCGAGAATTCTCTCTCTCTCTCTCTCTCTCTCTCTATTGATGTATGGCTCTGTGTATATTGCGGTATATATACGGACTCTGTTTATCAAATTGAATTGGTGAGTATACGAGATTTTACTTATTTATGTTTGCTGGTTGTGTGTATTTTGAATGCGAAATTTTGAGTGATGTTACATGATAAGCCAAACAGCTTTTCTTTAGATTATTGAAAATACGCGAATTTCGAACGTCATTAAGTCAAATATTGAAAACGAATGGCATTTTTGGAAAAGCCCCAGTTTAATTCCTTGCTATCCGATATCGCTTTGGTCCTTTTCACACAGTAGCTGCGTGTATGTGCGTCTGTGTATTGCCAGAGAGAGTACGTTGACATATTGCAATAAACGGTTTCAATAGAAGCAAACCATTTCGATTCACCCCCCTGAAAATCCACGTGGATTAAGCGTTATAATACTCGCATTGAGGCTAAAAAAAAATTGGAAACATACTTTTTGGCTGTGAAACCGAATTACGAGGTTCCGTGTGAAACGACAGCAAGCAAAAAAAAAAAAATGCGCCATAAATGGCAATCCGTTGAAATGAGAGAGTGTATAGCAGGCAGCAGCTAAACTGACAGAAGATTGTCGGCATTCATACGGCAAACGAGTTGATTGCATTCGCATGAATAATGTTAACGGAGCACGATCCCCCCACCCCCTCACCCTCTGGGAGTGACATATACGATGAATCGATAATTTAAATGAACGTTGCTTGTGCAAACGCCAAAAATAATCATCGCGAGAAACCTCCCCCTCCGTGAGTTTTGAATTGGACGTGCTGGCAGAGGCGAAACGCTCTCTTTCATTCGAAAAATGTTAATTATTCGAATGCTGAATCGGAGGATTGGTTCGTTATTAAACTTCGCAGCTCTCGCGTCTGCATTGAAAATTAATCTTCGGCAAATCGTAATTCGAATTATTCATATTCATCGATATTATAATTTTCGACTTTTCTCGCGATATATAACGTGCATAATTCGGCTGATTATTCTTGTCGACGAAATATTCAACGGAATCTCGACGTTATAAGCGTCGCAAGAAGAGAAAAAGATACGTTTGTCAAATAGCCCAGAAAGCGAAAGAAAGAGCCATCGGATAGAATTAAAAATTCCATCAGGCGTAAAAACAAACGGTCTGTGTAGCTACTATGCACGCGGACAGTCGTGGAAAAAAGAAGTTTAAACAGACAATTAGTTTGCAAGCGCATATAGCTCGAGCGCACGAGTATAAAAAGAAGAAGTAGCAGCCAACACGAAAAGAAGGAAGAGGATATGAACGAGAGCTTTCGCGCAGTGTAGCACAACTGTTTTAACGTTTATTCCCGAAGTTGCCGCTGCCGCTATCTTATAGGCCCTCTCGCTCTCTCTCCGCTCGCGAGCATAATGACCGTCGGGGAATCCATTTTAGAGCGAGCCGTAGTTGCCTATCGTCGAGTTGAGTTCTCGCGCAAAGTTACGCATTAGGCACTCTACACACAGGCATATAATGGATGCAATCAAACGTTGCGATTACGAGTCGCCGAGTGTACTACACACTTGCGTGTATGTGTTATTGCGAGACTTATTCGCGCCACCCCCCTACCCTATACCTGAGTTTTACGCGTACGTGTGTGTGAGTGGCACGTTTAATATTATGAATTTAACTTTGCCGAGTTTCAATGGGCTTTCGTACAGAGTGGCATTGTAATTTATGGATCGTACCTCACACACGTCATGACTTTATGTATGTATGTAACGCGAGTTGTTTCCTCTCTCCCTCTCACTTGGCGTTCTGTCATAATTACGAATACTGCGTGTATGAACGTTATTTTGTTTAAAATTTTGCATATTTCAATACAGCGACCTCCGCATTGGCAGCTGAACGAACTGCTTGATTACAAGAGTTCGTTAATCAACGCATAATTTATTCTCGTACGAAATTAAGCCGATACGTCCTTGCGACCGATAAACGTAATATTCCTATTTATTATTTTCGAAAGTATCGTTAATAATTTCTCGAGGAAAACCAACCACAATAGACATGTCGCCCACGTACGTAATGTCGTAGAAACGCAACACAAATTAAAACCGGCAAGCTCGAGTCTCCGCAGCTTTACGTGGACAACGCGCAGAACAGCCATTCGAAACTCCCCAGTTGTATACGCGCACACGTGGCCGCGCGCGCGATGCATGTATAGCGCGAGAGAGAAAGTCCGCAGTACTGTTGACCACAAGCAGTAGCAACTAGCAGCAGGGGTTCGAAGCTAGAGAATGAGGGAGAATAGTAGTAGTGGGAGTCCTTTTATTTTGGTATTTATTTAACGACGAGTGTGTCGCCGTGGCTGTGCAAAAGTTGTCCGGATACTGGGCCGCCACTCGGTCTGGAAGTGGCCTCGGGGGTGCGCTGTACCACTCGGCGTCGCGGCCGCCAACACCTCCTAGCAACTTTATGCACAACGAGAAAGGGTCGAGAGTATTATGTGTCTTCCTATGCGCGCTCTGTAATGGCTATGCGATGGCTGTAGACTGTTTATGTATCTGGGAGATTTTCGACGATGTTAATTCGAATTGAAAGCGTTAATTGGAGAATAGTTTTTGGTTTACTTTTCGCTTTTATTTCCTATCATTTTCTGGAATATTATTTTTAGCGGAGTTTAAATTTCGCGTCAGAGATGTATTTCATTTCGGATTATACTCGAAGCCGCGGTTGGTCGATATTTTCATGTGGTAAATATGAATAAAATCATCAGTATATATCGATAACAAATATGAAATTCATGAAAAATATTACACATTGACAACTCTGTTGATTTCGTTTGATTAACTTTTAGATTTAAAACATCACACGAGGAAATCTCTCTCGTATATGTTTTATCAATAACTTCAATATTAAAACAAATAGAAATCCCACTCACTCGATAAAAAAAGAATAATCCCACTTAGTCGACTGTTGGCCAATTTAAATTTGATAAATCATCAACGAGCCAATAAACGCTCGATTCGTCAGAATCGTCGCGTCAAATTGATCCTCATTGCTAACGAGATGAACAATCGACAACGGCGTCTCTGTCCCGATATGAATAAAAATGAGCGCAGTGGCACTGAATATATATATGCACGATGTTGCGATCGGTCAACGTGCAGGCGCGGGTCGCGTGTATACTGTTTCACCAGAATGGACACGTGTACGTACACGCGTTGTATCGTTTCTCTGCCCGAGTTAATACGGGCGTGTATTCCGCGCGACTCGATTGCACTACTGAGACGCGCGGCAAACGCAGCAGCTGCACAGAGATATACACCTTGTTACGTCGACGCGCTATTCTATGCCGATTGAATGGGAGGCTCAAATGTCATTTCTTTTCGTATATGCATTGCGTGTGCTCGTTGTATTATTGGGACGATGGATTAGACGATTTAGGACGTTGGCCATGTAAATTATTCATGGATATTATAATTGGATTGATTCGAATGCGATAGTATGGAAATTGATCGCTCGAGGGTTACAACGGGTATTACATTTCGATGCAGCGGTGTAGTTGCCTACCGATCAGATATTCCGAAATATAATAATAATACATTTATACTGTGCTATCGAATAGAATTAATAGGAATCGATTTTGAAAAGTAAACGTTTATTCGGAAAAAGCCGTTGAAGCATCAAAAATGCCTGATAAATGCATAAGAAATGGTTTGCCGCTCTCGCGTCGAGCACGGAATACTTTTATATATTTCAAGCATTTTGAACTCTCGGCTCCTCTCAACAATGATATTCGAGAAAAAATATCCATTCTTACTCGGGTTGCAGCAGCAGAAAGAAAGAAACATCGTAATACTGGATCCAAATTGAAAAAAGTTAACGAGTTCGAAGACTCGTAACAGTTCCGCGCGCGCGAAGGCCATTAAAAATTAAAGCGAACGAATGAATAGCCAGCAAGATCCATAATTTCTCATTTACAGTACAATGAACTGAGGATTACATTATCCTTATCTCGTTCTCTTTCCGATATCGGTACTGAGAGAAGCGCGCGGATACAGCATCGTCGTAGTCGTCGTCTTCGTCGTCGTCAGCGTATAACGAGCGCATCAGACTCTTCTGATGGTTCTCTAATTGAATTCAGCGGTGGAAACTTTTTTCTCTCTCTCGAGAAAGAGAGAAAAAGAGAGAGAGAGACTGACGAAGAATAAGAAAGTAGATAGCAATAAATGAAAAGGGCTTGCGGAAAAACGAAATGGAAGGGAAGATAAGAAAGCACTTCTCTTCTCTGTACATCAAGCGGAAGTCAGATAAGAGCTCGGGGAATCATATCTAATTGAGGCCTTCGAGAAATTCTTCGCTCGCGTGACGATGAACAAGGGTACACGAAGTACCCAGCAATAATATGCTTCTCCTCTTCCTCCATCCCTCGAAAAGAAATTGAAAAGTCCTGCGAAGAAGACGGTTGGAGGTCCTCGAATGCTCTACTCTCTCTGTTCGTCTGGCCTCTCACTCTCTCCTTGAAAAGCGTCGATTTTCGATGAAAAGCACGGGTATTTCTGGTAAAAATGTCACGTTTTCTCTTCTTTTCGTCACCTTTTTTTGCTCCATTCTTTCTCTTTTACTCTCTCGTATAGCTCAAGCGAACTTGAAGAATACCCTTGTGTTTTTCTCGGGCAAGCGTCCTAATGAAGATTGAAGGCTAACAAAGTGCGGCAAACACAATTAACCTATTAGTTTGGCTTTAACAAGGCGTTGAAGAAATTACCTCTATCGATTATTTCAAAAGTTAACTCATACCGCAGTGAAAAAAAAAGAAGAAGATACTTCATGAGCTCGTACGCCAAAATGAGAATAAATTAAATAATAATCCCTCGCGCGCAATGCACATAATCCTTTGACGATGGCGACGGGACGAAGAAAAAATATGAGGCCCGCATAATTAATCAGCTGCGGTAATTATGCGGGCCGTCTCTCTCTCTCTCTCTCTCTCTCTCTCTCTCTTTGCGACGAAAAAAAAAGTGGAGAGAGCTGCCAGCGCGTCGGTGGAAAATCAATAGGAAGCGAGGCTGCTCTGTGGCGCATCGCCCTCTCGACGCGCACATACGTACGGGATATGTCGTGTAATTTCGATAAGGTATACGTATGGGGCAGTTTTTCTTCAATTCGTAAAAGGAAGATCGATATGAAAGCTCGGCTTGTTAAAATTACTCGCTTGATGGATTTCGCTCAAAGGATTTTTTTAAGTTCGTTACCGTCTTCATTTCTGGAATTCATTTTCGACTGACGGTTGGTCATATTCGAGATCGGATATATGTAAATAATTTTCTTGATGAGAAAGTGGAAAAGTATAATTAAGTTAATTTATAATCCTTTCCTGTCTAATTACGAAGATATCATTGAAAAAGTTCAACGAACGCACTGGCACAATGACTTTACAAATAATTAACGTCCATCTCGGGGTCGGTGTACAGCTTAAAACCCCCATCTCGAAAAAGTCAATAAACTAATTTTCTCGAAGCACAAGCGCCCTACTATTCGCCTCCCGCGCGGAAAGCGAATTTTCTTATCTCATTGAACTGTCTTGGCAGACGCCGATCCATCGGCTGCGGATCCCGATACGATCCCTTTTCCCTCTATCTAATGACACGGCGTGCAACGTCCCGTTAAATTAGTTTGTCTCTCAGTGGTTTGCTGCTACTCTACCCCACCTTTTGCCGAGTAAAATTGATAGCGTAGTTGGTGCAATAGCGCTAATTCATCCGCTTTTCAGGATATAATCAATAATTGGAATTTTTTTTTTCGAACAAAGAGAGAAAGAAAAAAAAATTTTTTTTCCCTCGTGTCATCGCGAGGAGAGGTTTGAGTTTCTCTCTCTCTCGCTCTTCAAGCACGTAATAAAGTGGCAACGTCGCCGATCGCGGGGAATTACAGTCGCGCTGTAAAAAATCGCGGCACTCCTTCGGGTAATTTCGCTTTATTGCTCGAGCTTCGCCTTGCGTACTGATTGCAACCCGTTAGCTTTTACAATCGAACAAATTTTTTTTTCTCTCTTTTTTTTTCTTTGCTTTTGTTTTTTACCCGAGCAATATATGTATATGCAAGCTTGCGGTGATGAAAAATATAGGCGGAGTTGTTTTGCTTTTTTTATTTCCGATATTTCATTGTTTTGATGGTGAAAGTGCACTTGCAGCGAGTGTACGTGCGGTATATTTAAAAAATATTTCAATATAAATTTCCGCTGCGTATACGAGCGTATAGTCAATTTTATTCAGTTACGTAAAAACACTCGGGGATATATTTTTTGCGCTATTTTTTTTTACCGCCGATCGTTATGAATCTCATGTGTGAAATAGAGAACCGTCAAAGTATTTTGCTTTTATGAAGTTCAGTTTATTACAGTACTAAAAAAAAATTCTAAAGCAAAACATTTATACTAAAACAATTGAAAAATTCTCACTGAAACTGAAAAAAAAAAACTATTTGTTTCTACGTAAGAATGAAACACAAACAACCAACATAGTCGGAAGGAGGGGATGGGTTGTATCCAATTCGCAAGCTCGATTTCGCTCAATCTCGTCGCTGGAAAATCGCAGGACTGAATACGTAACAGTGCAAGCAACAAATAGAGGCTTTAGACAAGTGAAAACAGGTGATCTCGCGATTGAGAGAGCAGCAGCAGCAGCAGCAGTAACAAAGCCAAGCGTCCGTTGGAATCGAACGTAAACAAGTAGAGAGAGAGAGGGAGAGAGAGAGTGAGTGGGAGACAGAGATAGAATCGTAGTATCCGCGTGTGCTTGCGAAACAACTGGTTTAATCCGCACAATCGCTCCCTTTAAATCACCATTCAACGCGTGGCTGACGAAAAGCTCTGGGGCTAATCGAAGCCTGACCTCGATAAGCTTTTCCTCGCGTGTTTCGCATCTGTCTCCAATCTCTTTCACGCGCGTGTATACACACATATTGCGCGAGTGCCCCGCTTTTGTTATTTACTGCCTCTCGAATTCTCTCCGTTCGACGTTCAATTTCGATTTGGGTAATACCATCTGCGAACTAAATTTTTTTTTTCATCTCAGAGAGAGAGAGAGAAAATACGTGTCGCGCGATTGATGAAACTTGGTGATTTTTAATTGCATTTGCCGTCGAAAAAGTGCGACCACTGAATAGCTAGTTTGAAATGACTATCATGCAATCAATGTAACATTGGAACAATTACACGTCGCGAAAGAGCGCTCGGAATACTAAAACGCCAATGTAAATTACGAAAAGCTATTCAAAAGCTTTCGCGCGCGCGGCAGTAGCGAGCTTCAATGAATCATTTGTGGCTTTCAAAAGAGTGAAAAAAATCGAATTTCTCTCTCTCTCTCTCTCTCTTTCCGAAAAACTAATTCAGCAGTGGCCGCAAAAAAAGTACTCGTCGATTTTTAACAGGGCAAAGAGAGAGAGAGAGAGAGAGAGAGAGAGAGAGAGAGAGAGAGAGAAGAAAAATATTCGTGATATTCAGCTCGTAAAAAAAATACATCTCTGTCGAGTTTGGACAGCAGGCGATCCTTTGTCAGTGAAACGAGCGCGCGAAAGATCGCAAAAAAAGATGTCCCTCTGCGGTGGTGGTGCGCGAATGCGCGTTGTTATCGCTCGGTCCGATATACAGTGTATGTGTATGTATGTATGTATGTGTGTGTGGGTGTGTGTGTGTGTGTGTGTGTGTGTGTATGTGTGCAGAGCCCCCCCCCCCCTTTTCACTGAAACGCATATAGCCGTGAAAACGATATGGCGTTACTGCTACTGCAACGTTACTCGATTATTATTATTTCATGGCGTTAAAGCTCCATTGGGAAATAGAGGCTATACTGTGGTGCTGTTAAAAGGGATTAGGAAAATTTTGAATACGGCCATGAGTGCCGTATTGAATGCAGAGAAAAAAAAGAGAAGCATTGATTGGAACGAACTGTTATATGTTGCACATGAGAAAAAAAACGTTTTGATATTTCATTTGCTAACTTCGAATTCTCGTAACAATGAGAATAAAGGTAAATAAAAGTATCGTATAGTTGCAAACTTGAACAGCACGGCAAACTTTTCAATTATCGAAGTAAGCTGTGTTGCGTTCGCTTATTAAATATTTCTCCACTGCGTACTTTCTAAAAGAAAATATCTTATTGTACGAAACTTTTGTACGAATTCATTAAATGAAATTCACGACAGACAGAATATGATTCGACCAGCAACGCGATTGAAAAAAGAAAACTTGCTCATTCATTGTAGAAAAAGTGTATATAAAAAAATACTGAATCAAAAGTAAGTTTGAGCGGTCAAGAAATAATCCCGCAAACCGCAGATGGAGATAAGCTCATGCCGACACCTGGCTCTATGTAATGCCTATAGCGTCGACTCCGTCTTTCCCTGAGGCGAGTGTGAATTAACGACGCGCGCTGCG
This sequence comes from Galeopsomyia nigrocyanea, assembly GCA_035047105.1. NCBI lineage: Eukaryota > Metazoa > Arthropoda > Insecta > Hymenoptera > Eulophidae > Galeopsomyia > Galeopsomyia nigrocyanea. Next base: position 10,549,834 of record JAWWMK010000001.1, on the reverse strand, counting down.
ATTCGTATCCTCTTCGGGGAATAGTCCACCGGGTTAATTTGACTTGCCGAGCAGACTTTTGCTGGTAATTGGGGACAAGGGATATGGCTCGAGAGATATAAGTTATTTGGCTTAGTGAAGGATTTTCGGCGGTTTGGTGATACTGCAGTGGCTTGTTTAAACATGATTTGCAGAAATATCTTTAGTTACACAAATAAGAATTTGGTGTTTGCTTTAAAATACTTTTACAATAATATAGTTATATCAATTCGATTCCTAGAAATTAAAATTACGAGCTTTGGTTATTTGTATGCTTGTAATTAATAGTATTCATTACGAATATATCGAATATATCGAATATATATCGAATGCTCGATTGGATTGTGTATACCGCTATAATTATTAAGCGGATTAAACCAGCAATTTCAAAGATATTTCTACATCAAAACTATTACCCGCTGTATCAGTAATCCGCAAACTGAATACTCGATCTCGTCTATGATACATTGTAAAAATGTTTCGTTTCATCGAATATTATCGAAAGAGCATGATATCGCACTCGATCGAATTTTAACGCAAAAGTCCAAAAGTTAAACGAACAAAAATGAAAAAAAAAAGAAAGAATAGAGAGAACAGCCAAAAAGCTTTACAACCGAAACTATCCATCATTTATTTTTGCGCAATAAATCCCAAGCGATCAATGCGACATAGAAACTCGCGGGGTTTCGCCGTGCAGGCGCCGCGCGCCGATTGGTCCAATCAGAAATGGCCCCCTCGAACCTTGCAACACACGACCGAAAGCACGAAAGGGAATGCGTGATGCAAAAAACTGCCAGATTGCTATTGGGATTTTTTTTTTCGAATAAATGTTCGTTCGCGTTCGCCTATATTCTAACTTTTATTTTTTTATAGTATCGGTACTTTTCTATTTGTTAAATAAAAATATAATTTTTTTTTATTGAAAAATATTTTAATTTTTTCATTGTTGAAAAAACTAATCAAGAAACTCGCCGAGCGCAAAGTCACTTACCAACTCTAGCATAGAGAGAGGGGGGGAGAGGTAAAACGTGAGTCAGATATGAAGGCAAACTCGCGAAATTTTCCTTGTGCAAGTGCGCTCGTAAAGCGGCAGCGAGAGGTGTCACGAGATTGCGGGCGTTAAGCGCCGTAAAGTATCATCAGTGCTATTAAATTACGCGGGTGCCGAGCAGCTAAAATTCGCTCGCTATCCAGCGATACACGTGTAGGTGTACCTCATCTCTCTCCCTCGCGCTCGCTCTTCTACCATCGTGCTTTTGACGAGCCTGATGTATTTTCTGTTTGACGGCCTTCGTAAAAGTCAGATTGTTGCAGCTATATTGGCTACACCGGTGTGTTCATTCTACTGTTTTCCCGTGATAAAATTATAGGGCTTATTTTTTTCTTTCCACTTTGATATGAACAATTTTTATTTCTCGTTGAGCTCCATATTCTTTCTGGAGTTTACGTTTATGTATGAGATTTAATATGCGACAGTTTAAATTATATATTGCCACTCAACTCCGTTGCTAATCAAACATGTTGCATTTCCAATAACGCTCGTACCTTTGAAACTAAATAATTCGTAATAGAATTAAATTTACAGTTACAATTATGATATTCGTATGATATTGCATAAATTTTCGTGGTGAATAATGAAATTGCTGTTCTTGTTTCTCGATAAAATTAAAATTTGATATAAAAGAGAGAAACGCTTGTTATTTAAATTTCGTAACAATAAATATTATATGCATTTCGATTTATTAAAAAATAATAACGAAACACGCCCAATAAATTAAACCCACATAAACCAACAACAATAATGTTGATTCTCATGTAAAATTAATTGTTCTGCAAGTCACCAAAGAGTATAACATAAAACAACCGCAAGTACATTCGCTATATGTAATCGGATTAAACTTACAACGCTTGAACATCCCTCTTTCCGGGATTTCGTGCCGCGGGCATATCCCGAAAATACATCTCTTTACAGAGAGAGAGAGAGAGAGAGAGAGAGAGAGAGAGAGAGAGAGAGAGAGAGAGAGAGAGAGTAAATCCCAACGCCGTACACAGACACACACACGTGTTCCAAAAATTTTCCGCATTCACACGCCTCAGCCAACATAATACAGTGCGATTTTCCGGGGTGATGAGTTTTCGTCTCTGAAGGGGGGCGGGGGAGGGGGTCGGTAAGGCGTTCCAAGCATATTCAACAAAGTCCTATGCATATTACGGCTTTACGCTTGACCATTGACGAAGCGTATTTGCGAGAGAAAGAGAGGCAGGACGGAAGGGAAATTAATTGAAATTAGAATTTATAATAAGCGTCCTCTGGGGGATTTCGCTCGGATGAAATTATTTGCGGGCAAAATGAGGTTATGATGAAATTTTGTGGTGTATGTACGTGTGTGTTTATGTGCGAGGAACGAGTGTCCGGAATTATTGATTATATTTTCAAACTGTATAAATACGAAGCGTGACTCAATACCATTACTTCAATCTCTGAATTATATTAGAGGACTTATTGACAGTTTCTATTTCCAAACTCAATTTTCTATTCGGGTCGCGAGTTATAACGTTATTGAAGTGTATAACTGATATTTTTTCCAAAGCTTAGCAAACTTTCGGTGAATATATATTATTCACTATCAATTTTCATTCGCAGCTTTTCTCAACTATGTAATTATTCATCGTCAACTTAAGGCCCCTTCATACATATCGATAGATATAGAAATCAATGGTCAATCTTTGCTCCATGGTTTCGCCTTCAATAAGCATCAAAATGTCGGAAAGAAAATACTAAATGATAAATTATATTACCAGAAATATTGTGAATTAATTTTGGCTCGTCTAGTACCGTAATTGTTTTAGAAAAAAATTTTTAAATATGAACTTTTTGAGGTAAACAAAACCGCAAAGCTGGCACAGCTAAACAATTGAAAGATGATAGGTTAACGTTTATTTCATTTACCAAAATTTTTTTTTAATAATCTGGTACACCGATCAAGCCGAAATTGATTTATAGTACTCCTGTTAATATAATTTATCGGATTATATTTTTTTCTTGGCGTTGTGATGCTTGTTCAAGGCGAAACCATGGAGCAAAGATTGACCATTGGTTTGTATTCCTATAGACATGTATGGAGGGGCTTTAAGCAATTTTAAAACATGAAAAATTGACTAATAGATCATCTCTCAGTCAGGGAATCTAAATAATTCTCAAGTATTTTTCCAGCCATTCTCAAGCAACCGAGTTTCATTAAACTTAAATTACACGAAAGAAATAAATCCTCTCATCTCTCGTAACCATAGTTCAGTCAAAATTCATTAGCATGATGGCCCCGAGAGGCGATAGCTTAATGAGCAAGAAGCGCGTCCAAAGAACTTGAGAGAGAGAGGTAGAGAGACAGTTCAAGGGAAACGCGGAGAGAGAGAAGATTATACAGCGTAGTAGCAGTAGGAAGCGCTAAGGGACTCTCTCGGCTATATTATTAGCTTGCCGCGCCGCTCGCCGTGTGTAATATGAAAAGCATTTAGCCTTCTACCTAATAATGCCTGTGGAATAATATGGCTTTGTCTTCTCTCGGCAGTAGTTTCGGCCTTACCACCCCCAAACCCCCCCCAATCCTCCCGAGTTACGAATGCTTGTTTACGGCTGCCGTTGCTTTGTGCTTCCCAAGGGCTAATGCTGCTGCTGCTACTGCTGCTCACGCGCGCGCGAGATACTGTTTTGCCTCTCTTGTAGAACGGTCTTTTCAGTAATGTACAATTGGCTGGATATGAGTTTTGGAATGATGAAAATTGCACTCCTGTGGATGATGCTGTATGCTTGCATCGTACGAACTACTTTGAAATTGTGTATTTGCAACTGGCTTCATTATTTTGGATATTTTTCAGATTTAAGAATGAAACTTTCAGATATAATGTTATTTGATATGATTGTCGTGAATTCACAACGTGTATATGTCGTACTTCATACGAATGCTAACAACATGCAGCAGTTGAAACTCAATTAGACGTTACAACGTAATCGGGTCGCAAAAACGACAACGCGCGAGGACGTAAATTTAGACGCACGGGTATAGCGGAGCTTTGCGGTCTTACTTTGACTTGGGTCAAGTTAATTATGTTTTGTTTCGGTCGGCTGAGTACATTACACGAGCTGACAGCGTTGTAAACGTGTCATCAAAATCACAGTGCGCGTTCCCCTTAAACTTTTGTAATTTAGGTTCCTTTGTGCGACAATGAACTCGCGTGGCGACGACAAACTGTCCGAGTTTCTTTTTTTTTTACCCGTACTTTTCCCACTTTGTCATATGACAAGGATAGATAAAAAAAACAAAGATTGTGTAGGAGAAAATGAGATTTTTTTAAACTTACGATGCGAGCGAGAATAGAGATAGCTTTGATAACTCACCTGAAACACAAAAACAAAGCAGAAAAAAAAGTTAATTACTTTTCGGTACGGTAAGTTTCAAGGATCATAAAGAATCAAATTTCACATTTACGAGTAGAAAATTATGTGCTCCATATGACTCGAGAACTAAATTTCGTGCCCATTACTCAAACTTCGGTGGAATTATGTGAACGCTTGCACGTAGACAATGGAAGCGTGCTTGGTTGGTTAGGTATAAGTTCGTCAAGCATTCCGACAAAAGTGGGGTGTGACGACTTTCCCTCCATGATTTACGATTCTCGAATCCTACCGCGTGTAAGAAGGAGAGAGAGGGGGACTCTTAAGTGTTCATGTTGTGATCGAGATTTAAGGACTCGTGGTGGTGTGTGTATGTGTACATACACGAGGGTGGGTTTGCGTTCGCATCACACCGAGGGGACTAAAGTCGTAAATCGAGCTCATCATCGTAGTCATGTGTCTGCAATTATCGCATTATTCAATTGTCGTTTGTCATAGATATGTAAATAAAAACATTCTAAGTGAGCTTTGAATTTAAATTACGTATTTAAAATTCAATGTGAAGAATTTTCAATATTATTCACAGTTTATGAATAAAGTCTTTTTTAGCTGTCAGATAAAAAATGACTTTAATCTTCTTAGGTGCTATTAACAACATGGGCTTTTGTTAATGTGAGCTAAGGGAGCTTTTAACAGACATATGAACAGCCATTTACTACATTTCTAATTAGTTTTCTGAAATATCCTCATATCATCCTAACATGTTTTTTTTTGCAGTAAGATTGTATTTATAGTTGTCCTGTACTTATATTACACAAAATTTTCGAAAGACCAAAATTTTCAATGTTATACGCATTTTGATACATTAACAATTTTTCATTCGTGAGGATAGTTTATTGAACTTCGAAAGATATGTAGATTTAAACTTAAACTTTATTGTTTATAAATTTCGTTCGATTTATATATCATACGATAAGTTGAGTCTCTAAAATTAACAATTTCTCTGATTTTATCACTTTACACTCGCCGAGCAACATTTTAATCTATCCACTAGTTTTCTTCTTATTATAGCACGGTTTATTAATTGCTTGGTGATATTACATTGCATCGTTACCGCGTTTCATTGTTTGCAAAAGATTCTATGAATCTTTATTACGCGATAGCAAGACACGTTTATCAATTATTAATGTCTGCTGGCGGAGAAGAAAAGCGACCTTGAGATACCGACATTTTTTTTAGTATATCAACATCTGAAAGTGATAATTCGCGACTGTAAGTAGCTTTCGAATTTCGAGTTGAGCTCAAAGAGTTAACAATGAAGGTCTTAATTTCTCTTAACTAAATTTCTCTCCTGTTGCTGATGCTGGTAGTGCTTGTAGTAACTGAACAACCGAGTCTCAGCCACGAAATTCACGACCGTGAAAAAATGATCGAAGCTGCTGCTGGGAACGTTATTGCTAAGGCTAATTAGATGGTCAACCGTATTTTCATGAAGAAGAACTAAAGTGCGTAAGTCAAGATTTTCAGGAGAAACGTATATTTTTTCCATTATTATATACAAATAAAAGGTGATCGACGAGAGAAGAAAGAGATGACTTCTCCAACATTAATATTAGTTGCTATAATTTATGATCATTGATAGTTTATATGAATTCTTGATATTTTTGTATTTCAATGGAATTTATCTTATAAGTTTTATTTTTTTTTTATTTATAGGCACAGCCTCAGGTACAAGAATATAAAAAAGCTTTGGTCATAATCTGGGATAGTTTTTGACAACCATTACAATAAACTATGAAAGAAGTATTTTTCGAAAGTATGTATAATACGACATCTATGGGCACTGTCATATAATGATATTTAAAAATTTTATGCCATGTGTTTGGAAATTGTGTGTTAAAGGTAGAAGTGAAAGCTCAAACAGGTAAAAAATGTTTATTACAGTAAAATTAAGTGCAAATATACTGTTCTATAACTCATCTGTAACTACGATCTAAAAACCTTATCAATAAAGAAATAAACTCTCTCATATCCTATTAACGCACCAACAAAGACTCAACTCGACTCGAGAAAACAACAAGAGCCCAAGACAAAAGCCGCGCAAGGACAAAGTGAAAAACAAAACGAGCGCATAATATGCTCGTTCCTCAGACACGACTACGAGGAGAAATGAAGTAAGCGCGGGGTGCAGAACGCGTGCCGACAAAAGGAGAAAAAAAAAGTGTCACTTATGCATGTGTGCGCGTACCAAAGAAATCCGCTTCGTCGCGCAAAGGTACTGAGTAGACGGTAAACTGAGAACTCGTGCTGCGAGCTTTATGCGAACCCTCTTCGCGTTGACTTCAACATCGACGTAATAAGACGTCTCGAGTTTTAACGTGATATATTTTTATGTAACACGAGAATTAGCTGGAATTACTAAAGGTTCTCTCCTTGAAATTATTATGATTCAAAAACAGTTTTTCAAATGAAATCCTTATTTCAGTTTTAACTCTGAATGCTTCTTGAAGTAAAAGAAATTCTCGAGCAGGGTAGTATTCCATGAATTTAAATAATATCCCGTTAAATTAAAAAATCGAAACTAATTTAGAAATTAGGTCTTTTATACGCACGTTTCAGCAAAAAAAAATATATATATATTACGCGAAGTCTCGCATCGCAAACTCGCGCCAAAGCATCCCGGAGTACATTCGCCTAATGAACTGGATTTGCACGAGATGGAAGTAATTTTACCTTACGAACGCTATCCAGAGGCAGAAACGAGCTACATGCAAAAAAGGCGGCAGCCGTGAGATAAAGAGGGCAAGACGAAGGCGAGAGAGAAAAAAAATCAAGGAAAAGGTTACGCTTGCACGAGAAGCTACGCTGCATGGAACAGTTGGCTTGATGAGGCAAGAGAGAAGAAAGAAAAGAAAAAAAAAGAATCGCGAAGACACCAGGGAAATAGAGCAGCCAGCGCGAGAAAAGAAGCGGATTATTTTTGTGCCGCGCGAGGATCGACTCTCTCTCTCTCTCTCTCTCGTATCGTTATTTTGTCGCGCTAACGCGATTCCCCGTTGCATTTATTCATTTTTCCGCAGCTGTATATCGTTTTTTGCAGATTTGATACTTTTGCCGGAGTTTATCGGCTTCGTTTACTCCCGCGGCTAAATTATGCAATTAACACAAATGGTCCGTATACGATTCGTAAATTACCTTTTCCGCGAGAGAGTTTATATTCATGTAATTTTGATGGATCGTCAAGCGAGAGGATTTAATTTAATAAACATCAAGCCGAGCGTTGAGAGGGTGATTTATAAATCTCACATTATTTTTATTCTACGAATTTTCCAGTATATGGGTGCATTAATAAATCGCCCGAATAAAAAGTTATATATTCCACGAGTCCCAGCATTGTAAATATTTGATGCAGTCATAATCGATACTCGTGGATGAAATACCATTTCGAGAGAATATTCATATCCAGTAATACATAATTTCATCAATCATAACGTAAAGCCCGAAACTGATTAATTTGAATATTCCCCCAGAATAGCAAAACAAGCTCTCACTGAATACTCGAAAACACTGCATCACAATAGCGTACCTCTCAACGGCAATAATACCGCAAAAGACAAACAAAACGTCAACGCTGGAAATCGCTCTTTGACAGCTCTCCGAAGGAGAAAACAAAGGAGAGAGAGAGAGAGAGAAGAAAAAAAGAGACTGGAGAGGAGAGATTTGGCGTCGAGACAAAGGGTCTGTTTGGGTTGTGCCGATAAAGGGTTGCTCGCGCAGCAGCAGCAGCGGCAGCAGCAGCAAAAGCCTTCACTCGAGCACCTTGTTGCTCGCGGTTTATTTGGGGCTTAGGTGTTAAGACGCAGCCACCCCTATTCTCAATGGTGAGTATCGGCGAGGGAGTTATTCGGAACAATAACGTCATTGATTATGGAGCGAGTGAATGGGGAGCTGCTGGCATACTGCTGCTTTGACATACTTTACGCTTGATGTATTGCTTTTCGATAAGTGGCCCCTTTCAAATAGCTCGCAGTCTAACAAATACATTTGAATATCGGGTTAGAGGTGAATTGCAATTAAACGTTGGAAATTTTGTAATGTTATTCTATTTCTCTCGCCAAAGTGATACATACTCATGTGAGTTTACATGAGCTGCTGATTATATTGCACTAAACGTATCAAAACAATTTCACTGAAAATCAATTTCATTGTAAGAAACAATTCTATAGAGTCCGATACATTTCACAGACGCAGTTTCATTCCAAGTTAACTCATTCTTAAAATTTTCAGATACGAACAATTGCCATTAATTACACCATTCGAATCCGTAGTATAAATATCAGAAAAAGTTCTTCGGCGCACAAAGTCGCAAAAGCTCCCGCTCATCAGGCTAATAGCAAATAAAGGTAAAGTCGCGCATCGGAAACGCTGGGGGATACTGAAATCACAGGCTCTTAATCGAAAAGTAATTACCCCTTGCTACGCGGGGCTGGTGGTAGCGCATAACGAAGGTAAGTAACGACGATCGCAACGGCGGCGGCGGTGGCGAAGAAGAAGAACCAGAAGAAGAAGAAGAAGAAGAAGAAGAAGAAGAAGAAGATAACCCTTAATGTATTTGGCCGTGCGCTTGGGCAAAAGGATATCTCTCGAGAGACGCCTCTATCTTGCTTTCTCTTTGCTCGGGAGGAGGTCTTCTCTCTCTCTCTCCCTCTCTCTCTGTGCTCGCGCAAGTACTATCGGTCAGGAATATCTAAATGCAAAACTCTCGTCGTTGCAGCGACGCGCCTTATCGTTTGGCCCACGGCGTGTATAAGGTGTGTGTGTGTGTGTGTCTGCAACGTGCAACGCTGCTTACAGGGACGACGGGACGACTAAAGGAGTGTGTATAAGAGCGCCGGTAGCAAACCTGCGGATTTCTCGTTAAGGAGCTCCGACGAACGTGCGGCTACTACTTGCCCGCGCGCGCGGGAGATGTGGCTTGTTTCGCCCACCGTGAAAATTGAAATCTGCTCTCTACGCCCCCACTCCCCATGGTAAATACCACTTTAATTATGCCTTTTCTTTCCTTGTACTAATTAACTTTTTTTTTCTTACTTTATGTGATTGACTCGCTTATTCGTTGTTGTGAAATGAATTTTGATGATTCTATAGGATATATTTACAAAAAATAATATTAATGTTGTCGTATTTTCGAAATTTTTGAAAATGGCTGACCAAACAACGTTTATTCTACTGGAAATTATAATTTACATATTTGTATGAAATGAAATATATTACGAATTCTACGGCTATTTATTGTACGGATATTCATGTATTGATATGACTACAGCCTCGGCTCAATAATACCACTGTAAAGGCGAAGCATGCCGAAGCACAAGTGGAACATCAAAGTCAACGCCATGAAAGAAAACAGCAATGAGAATCGGCGGCAGTAGCAGCGGCCGAGTGGAGTGAGGGACGCGGCGGCGATGAGAAAGCAAATGCAGCGGTCGAAAGTGCAATACGGACGCTACGAGAAAGAGAGAAAGAGCGCACAAAAGGCGAGACAAAAAAACGAAGAAGAAGAAGAAGCGTGCGAGAGAGGGAAGCGTCTGGCGATAGTGACGGACAAAGGCCGGCGCAGACGGGGAGAGACGTATCGAACATCGATTTCAATTCCGGAGTGTCTTGCAAGAGAACCTCGGGAAAAACGCAAAAGTAGGCGTCGATTACTCTAGCCCCGGCCGCGCAAACAAAATTTTCCTCTTCGCGACCTGTTGCCCCTCGTTTTATAAATATTACGGGGAGGGCGAGTCTCGGCGAGTCGTCGTCGTTGTCGTCCTGATTTATTGATGGGCGTCGTTGTCACAATACTAAGGACCATTGTAAGGGGACTTTCAAATATTCATTGGTGGTGTCGTTTTTTTCTTTTTTTCTTCGTCGTTGAATCGAGTAAGCGTTGGAAAAAGAAGTTAATGTATTGATTTCCGCGAAACTTTTCGACGAGATCATTTTAAAAAAAAGTTTGTCAAACGATTAATTTCGCGTGTTGTTACACGTAGTTCGCCCGCAAGAGTGAAATTATTAATAAAACTATCGTCGACACTCGCGCAACTATAGCACAACAAAGAAAAGCTAAATCAGTCATCGAAGTTCATCGAACAAAGTAGAAACAATCGCGCCGCCAAAGTCTACTCGATCAAATCCGTGCACGAGTCTCTCTCTCTCTCGCTCTCACTCTCCTCTTTTCTTCTTGGTTCTTTCTTCCGTCAAGTTTCTTCTAAGAGGGCTTGAGACGCCCTGGAGCAAAGTTTTAGGAGTGGGAGGGTGATTAACGGGTGGTCGACCCTCATTTCAATTCGTCGAGGACGTAAATCCACGTCGTTGGCACGGCACGACTCGCACACAAACACACACACACACACACACACACACACACACACACACAGACAAGCACACATACACCTTCGTGCAAAGGTGAGCGCGCGAGCGCGTCGTTGCCTGACAAGAGAGAGAGAGAGAGAGAGAGAGAGAGAGAGAGAGAGAGAGAGAGAGAGAGAGAGAGAGAGAGAGAGAGAACGAAAGTGGGGCCAGAATTCCTGAGCAAGAGGGTGCCAAGATTGAATTTGATCGCGAGGATTTTGTCACGTAGTTTTACCGTCGCGATAAATTTGGGAATCAAGTGGGCGTGTGTTTATGACGTAATACCTTGACTTAGGGGAGGAATTGAAAATTTTTCGTTAATTACGAGTAGAATGCTTATAATCTAAAATTGTCTCGAGCTAATATATACTCTCATTTATAATTACTATTCGAGAATTGGCCGGAATAACGTTGCTATTTTCAGTAGAAAGATACATATTTGGTCAGACATAATGATTCATTCGAGCGTAAAATACGCACCGTTGGTTGATCAGTTAATTCAACAGTATCGTAATTCAATAACAATACGTTAATACCATTGCACATCATTATTAGCAGTTCGCATTATCCAATACAGTGTGCTCGATTGAGCAATGTAGTTGCACGAATTCCCAATTAATCTGCATCCACCCCATTATTATACCAAATTTCGTAATTAGATGCAAATCCTCAACAGCGTGCATTAAGTCAAGAAAAAAGAAAGAAGAATAAAACATTGAACTTTGGACGGACGAGAGCGGGATCGCGCAATTGCCGAAGCGAGGACTTGAGGGACGCTCGTTTGGAATGCAGGTTCAACGGCGTATTTTCCTGGTTACGTATATCACAGTGGATTTATGGCTCGAACAAATGTCTGAACAAGTGCCGTACGCGCGCACGAGCGAGCGAGCGAAAGAGAGGGATGGAACGCGCGCTGTGTATCATGTCTGAAAGGATAGAAAAGGGAGGGGGTGAGGTAGGAGTATAGTCCCGCTACGACGACACTGTACTAGGATGCCACACGGGGACAGGAAGATTATGCTCGAGCGTCGACGCCACCTCACTTCTAGTCTCGCGTGGTTTGTCCCTCGTTTTTCTTTCCTCTTTCTCTCTCTAGCCAACTCAGTTGATTGAGTTTACTCTCGTCTGTTTTTTCTTCTTCTCTGCGTGTGTATGTGTATCTTTTACTGTCAGTTTCGATCAAATGCTCATTCGTTATTATCGCCAGTGGGAAAAAGTTGCGTTCGAGAGGCAATGAAACATATCGAGAAAAGTTGATGCGTGGGTTTATCGTTCATTGATTGAACTTACGATGTCTTTCCGTAAAAAAATCATAAAAAGTATACACTGTATCCGATCCTTCGCTTGTGGTAATTTAGTTTCGAAAGGAAGCGATAAGTGTAAAAAAAAAATTCAGGCAATCAACATTTATCCATCCAAGACGTAGCAAAGCAACTCTTGAACACCCAGCAAAAACATCCGAGCGGCTCGACTTAAGGAATGAGAAGGGGGTGTGCAGGCGTTTAAGCTGGCTTGGCCTTAAAAAGCCGTGAGACGAAAATCTCGGGCGGCGATTTTCTTCCCCCCCTCCACACGATCCATTATTCAAGCTCGTCTAGCTTCCCGGTAAACGGCGCCCGCGCGCGCGCTCCGCGAGATTAGGCCGAAATCCCGGCCGGGAGATTTTAAGCTGAGGGGGTTGAGTCGTGAAAAATGCAGCCTCTACTGCTACTGCTGTTACTCTACTACACGAGACGTTGTAGTAACCAACGTCCAAGATACATACCACCAATTGCACTCCAGGGAATGTCCCTCGTGTACGACCAACCGATAAAAGCTTTCGATTAATAGTTCATGAGCGTCCGAGTCGATGTTTTTCAATCGACCGTGTCGTCGTTCCTTACCGAGGATTGCCGAGCTACCGAGGGTGATCGTAAATTTGAATCTTGCTTTGTTTGCGTTGTCGGGATTATATGGATATATTACTTATTATCCGATATCAACTGCAAATAGTTAGAGTTCGTGCGTAAAAATAAAAAAAAAAAGGTGTAGTATTGTTTGACTGAAAAGGAATGTCTTTCTGCACAATGAGCAAAAGTAACAATTTGATTTTTTAGCGATTACCAAAAAGTTTTACAAAAATGTCTATTATACCTCCGCGCGACTGTCCTATGAAAAAAAAACTATCGCGAGCAGCGAAAAAAAAATCGCAATAAATTTGCGTTTTACTCGACTGGCTATTCAATATAAAACAATAACACAATGATTTCACACCCGAGATTAAAACTGTGCATAAAAAAGAGCATTTTACCGGGAAGCGCATATTCACTGAAGGTTGGCTCGCTCGCTCGCTCGCTTGCTCGCGTTATCCGTGCCGGATCGTTAACTAATAATTCATCGAGAAAAAGCCGCGATAGCCGAGCAGCAGCAGCAGCAGCAGCAGTGCAGGCACGTAAAAGTTTCAATGCTTTCGCTGGCATAGGTCCGAGAGCATAAAGCGACGAGAGCGAATGGAAATTTCACGTGGGTGCTGTTACGTTAATAATAAAGCGTCTGTGCCCTCCTATCGAATAATCGAAGCGATGCACACGTACACACACATACACACCCCACTCTCTTTTCTGCAGTATTAATTGAGCCATATTATCCGTGTACGCGCGATATAATGTATATAACACGTATCTGTATATAACAATCTCACGCATTCATAAACATTATTACAAACGCTCGATTGAACTTTTTCGTTCGTACTCTCTTTTTTAGGCTTTTTTTTTGTGATATTTCAAAGGAATTTCCGATAATTAGTTCTCCTGTCCTAGTTCGAGTGTGCGCTGAACGGCAAGCTTCCTCTTGTGCGCGCGCTCTCTCTCTCTCTCTCTCTCTCTCTCTCGCGACTGCTATGGCCTTCATTCCACAGGGGGATACAATCGATTTCATAGTCTCTGCGCAAGGTTCTTTTTTTGCGGGTCATATGAGAACATCGCTTGCACGGAAAAACTTCATTTTGCGACTAGTTTTACAAGTATCAAAGGCTTTTCACTTGATTTGACTTTTTTTTATCATTATTTTGTTGGAATTATGACGTTTATTCCTACAATACGTTTAGAAAGTAAAAAAAAACAGTACAATACCGAAACTCTCGTTTCGAACAACTTTTTTTTTGCACGCCGCACAATACTGCAGTTTTTGATGCCAATAGGATTACACTGCCGACCAATAGTAACTAACCACCGCGTCGGCAACAACGTTATTCTTCGCGCGTACAGAGTGGAGAGATCAAAGTGAAGCTTGGGAAAAGGCAATATGACGGCATCGATCTCTCGACGTGTAGGGTAATGAATCAAGCTCACACTGTAACGAAAAAAAAAATATATACGGGCATGCGAAGTAGAATCGACAAACGCAAGGAAATATTGACTTGTAAACGAGTCGAGACTGACGGAAAGTTCATATCGCGAATATTCTTTCTGTTCTCAAACTTTTCAACTAAACTTGTACATTTATTATGAATACATTCAACAGTTGAAAAGTTCGTTAAAAATCCTTAATTGCTATAAGTCCTTCAAAAAAAAGTGTCAACTACTCTCTCAAAGCATTTACATGTCAAAGAGGGCGCAAAAACTGTCTCTCTCTCTCTCTCGGTGAAAAAAATCCGCAGCGTTAAATTAATAAGCCAGAGGGAGAGTCCAGGCTTTGAAGGTATACAGTTCAAACGGAATTTTCGGTCGAGCTGTCAGAGTTAAAAAGAGAGAAAAAAAAACGACCGCGACAGTTACGTAATCTCTGAGGTATCTGAATGAGTCGAGTCGTCGTCGCGCCTTCTATAAAAAGAGAAAACCCTTCCAGCAAACTACTCCACGTGGCTGAATGAGTACGCGAAAAAAAAAATATACGTGTCTATGTATACATATCCATATGTACACTCACGTCTTTACAGCTGGCATACTGAGAATTCACTCGAGTGTCTGGCCGAGTAGCTTATAAAAAAAAAAATGAGTGTATATATGCGTGGTGGGATATGTGACTTTTCTTTGAGGCTTACGCGACAGCAGTCATTCGAGACGCTATTGTATGTTTGTATTTTTTTTAGTTGTGAGGATGGTTTTCGTTATTTGTAAAATATGAGCCTTTCTATTGTTTTATCAATAATTGTAGTAATATCTAGTCATTCATTTTTCTACTCCTTTACTCGTATTAAGAAAAAAAAAGTATCTCAGTTAATATGAAATAAAAAGTTTTGTACGTAAAATTCGCACACGTGAAACATAAAAACTAGCGTGAAAGAGAGAAAGAAAAAAAATATCAGCACACAAAACATTTAACTCCCCTTAGGCAGCCAAGCCAACGAGGAAACAACGAGTTCCAAATGTTTGGCAACTCTTGCTTCAGTCTCTCAAGCGCGTCGGAATAACTTGACTGAAAAGCCTAATCGACGCCATTAAAGAGTCCATTCGCACTCGCGCGTGCAAGAGAGAAGGAGAGAGAGAGAGCAAAATAACTGCGAGTACCTCAAGGGCCAATGTAATCAGCGCAGTGACGCTTACTTGCTAGCTTGCTTGCTTGCCTCGTCGTCGTTGTCTCACTCTCTGCTGCTGCTGCTACAACTCGCTCATTGTTCTTTCTCTCCCTCGGTGAGGCACGACGACGACGACGACGACGACGAGTGACGAATGTAATGAGATGTGATGTTTGTTGCGTCTCACTGTGCTGTTTTTGTTGGATTTTCTTTTCACTCGCCCCCACGGGCTTTTGCTCGAATATTCTTGCAAAGTTTCGAGGATTTGAATATGATGTTCGGAAAGGATGCTTTTTCATTTTTTTTTAAAAACTTCTTTTCGAGAAAATGAGCTTCATGTTAATTTTTATGCTAACCTTGTACGTGAAAATTCAGTGAAAGTTAAAAATATATATTTTAGTCTATAGAATTCTAGGTATTTACATGTTCAAATATCGATAAACCGTATTATTAATAGTCGTTCGCCAGAAACGGAATATCGAGAAAAAAAATTTTTTTTTTGCCATCAACTCCGAATATAGATTTATCGATCAAAATACGTACGTGTCGAAAAGAATTTCAAACTTCCAGTAAGTATTTTCGAACTCCAATATTTTTTTCTATCATTTATAAAAAATCAATCGAATTCCACGAATTTTTCGAGCTAAAAACATACATTTTTATGGATAAAATGGCACGTTCTGAAAATGTCCATCGAAAACCTAAAAAGCACGTTTTATCGCGCAAAAATCGAGCACGGACTACGAGTGGAGGGAAAGAGAGAAAATTGATTCGAAAACGTGAAGAAAGAAAGAGAGAAAGAAAACGCCGGCCAGTAGTTACACAACCTAAGGGTAGTGCAAGCAACAAAGACTTGCACACACATATACACACACACAGCTTTGGCTTGATGGCTTCCGTAACGAATGAAAGTCGTATGTGTGTGTGAGTGTGTGTGTGTGTGTGTCGCCCTACGGCATCGCACGTGCAAGAGTCGGCTAACGATTCGTATAGCAAGCGCGTCGCGCGCTTGGCGCCGCGTGTGTGAGAGGGCGTTTGCGGCTACGGTGTAAGTGGCGAGAGTCTTGATGAGGTCGGCCGCACTGTTGCCGCCCCACGCGCGATAGCTTTGATTCCTATACGACATGTCTGCTTTAGTGTGTTTGTGATTTTCGTATACGACTCGAGAGTATAATCGATTACTTGACAGTTTTACAAGATGAGTTTGAAAATTTCGTTACAAGAAATATGAATGGTGTTATATCTTTTGCAATAAAAAGTAATTTAAAATTCAATCGAAAATTAAATCTACAGAAATAGCGTTGAAATGCGATAAACAATAATAAAGCCAATACAATTGCGCAAGCTTATTTCTGGCGGTGTAAAGTCTTGAAAATACGAGGCGGCAGTGATAGCTGCGAGCGCAGAATCAGGATTAAGCCTCGACTGTCCGAGTTAGTATAGTAAACGTCCGAGAGCCGTTATCCAAGCTGCTATCGCTGATAAGAGTCGAACACGCATCTCTCGCGGTACACACACACACACACATACACGTACACACAACGCTAATCACTGGCGTGCAATCCGATTCGCGAATAGATACGACTGGTGCCAGGAGCGATAAGACCCTAGGCGCATTTAACAGAAATTCCCAAAATAGCGCGCTCGCGGAAATGGGATTTTCAAGTTGCTATCCCTCTTAATGAGCGGTTTTCTGACTCGCTGGCAAATTTCGCTCGTGAATTTGATTTGCAAATCGCTGAATTGGGCTTTCCGACAAATCCCGAAGCGCGCGCGCGCGCGTGAGAGAAAGAGAGAATCAGTAATCCGAAATAGAAGATTTCGCGAAATTCTTGTTACCTCATCGGAGAGCGAAAATTTTGACGAGAATTCGCTTGCAGACAGCAATAATTCCATACCTAATTGCCTTGCGGGTCTTTCACTAATAGCCGTTAGCATAATTACCGACTCATTTATTTGCATAATCGATTATCGCAGCTATATCGCAATATTAATTAGTAAACCGATTATGTAAATCTCGCGTTTGGTCAAGCGCGCAAAATGCAACCACTCCACGTAAAAATTGTTTTTTTTTCTCTCGTTGAAAAAAAAAAACGATTTTATTCCCCTCTTTTTTTTTAAATCCAGAGAGCTTCGTTATAATTAACGAACCACTGGATTTTCGAGTACACACTTTATCGGCGAACTGATTTATAATGCGCACGCGCGTACTGAAAACAGAGGTAATCTTTGCGGATTTTTATTTATTACCCCTCCCAGCGGAAATTTTGCCGAATAAATTATATCGCCGACCGGATTCGGCAATACGTGCCGTTAAATGTAATCGCGAGATTAAAATTAAAATTCACTCGATTTCGCGCGATATTTTACGTGGCAGTAAATAATAAAGCCGTTTGTGAATTTCTGATATGTTTTTCTAGATATTTTCGTTGCAATGTGCAAGTTTATTTTCAGAGGAAAACTATTACCGGTATATTTGTGAATCTGGTATTTGCAGTAGTATGTGTTTGCTTTAGTTATCGCTGTTTCATGGTACATTCAACTTTTCCATCGAATAATCCAAGCGAAATCTAAATTAAACCGACAGGTACATGCTAACCAGAAAGTGCATCGCATAGAAAATTCAGTTATTCGGTCTCGTTTATTCGCTTTATTCGTTGGCGCTGCTAAATCGAAATAAACCGCATTTTCTGCTGACAATATATTAAAACGAGTTGTTGTTTATCTCTTTTAAATCTCATTCAAATATAGCACGTGATTAATAAAACTTTCTAATAGAATGTTTCTCGTTTCCAACATTCATATACAGGAGATTAAAGCTCAACCAAAACTTTTACAAAAACCAATTTCCGCAAAATCTTTCCGAAAAATCAACAGAGAAAGCCACACATTTCCAAAAAAATTTTAACGTATTGAAAGAAAATCGAATCGATAACCCCAATGCCACAATTCACGCAGAGGACTTTCACATAGAGAGAGGGAGAGAGCGCGAGAAATTCATCGCGAGAATTCCGATGCATCTTGACGTACAATTGGGCGGCTCTGCACGCGGGAACAATAACGCGCAGGGCTGCTGCTGCTGCTGCTGACCGAGCCACGCGGCCCCATTCCGGCAATGTCCACCCACCCGATGTAATGCACGAATTCCACCTGCCGCAATCCCAAATGGCTCGCGCGCTCTCTTGACGCCGAATACACCACCCAAACCGAAAGATACTTGCCTGCTACATATACACTGCTTTCAGCTATTTTCAAATTCAATGGAATTGTTGGACTGTTTTGAGTTTTAGTTATAAGTTTATGAAGAGTTTGAATTTGAAGTGTTTGGAATGAGTATAAAGCGATGGTTTTTTTTGGATTTTTTATTATCTAAAATGAGAACAAAATTATTCTATAATAAATGTTTACGAGCGAATGAGCATAGAAAGTTAGAACTTTGAAGTAGTAATCTCCGTTTTTGGGCAGACTTGAAGTTTGAATTAAAAATTTTGTAAAACAACAAACCACACATTTATTTTAAAGGTTGAAAGCAAAAATTTCGGCTTGTAACTAATTAGAATTATGCACAGATGGTTGCAACATTGAAGTAGTAAACATCAGATTCGGTCAGACATGGAGTTATAAATGAAAATTTTATGAAACGACGTATAACTACAACCCTTGAAAACTTTCCCTTGAAAGCTCCTTCACATTTAACACATTTGGATAATTTGAAGAGTAATAGAGCAACAGATAAGCTCTCGTTGACCTTAAAAAAAAAAGTAAAAAAACCAAAGCCAGAGCCAAGCGCGAGAGAGCCTCGCTAAAATAAAAAAAAAAGAAATTAACGAGAATCCTAAAGGTACTTTTGCCATTGCGATACTCTTCAGTTGGCTGCAGTGGGTAGAGATTCTCGTTTTCTCTTTCTATCCCTTTTTCAGAGGCGCTTATGCGCGCACGCCACAGCGCAGCTTGTAAGCATATACATTGGAGGGAGAGGCCACTTGGCCAAGTCCGAGGCATCATAAAGTGCAGCATACGTACGTGCGCGTACCGCGTTAAGGAATTTTAATTGAAATTACTTAATTAACGCGCAGCTTCCCGGTGGCCTTCCCCCTCCCCCCAAGCCTGCGTCTTGAATTATGAAGCGCCACTTTAAGAGCCGAGATAGGAGCGTTGCGAGATTTTCGGTGAGTTTTATGAGCTTTGCTTGAGAAAGAAAAAACTTACGATTAATGCAACTTTCATACTTGTTGCGAGAAAAAAACATTTTCTCATGCTAAAACTTTTCGAAATATATTGTTTTGGGAGATATAATTGCAAATCATCGATTTACTGGCAATAAACTTTCACCATAATAATAAAAAAAGTGAAAGTATATATACAATATAATTTGACTTGGAAGTTTGATCCACAGCTATTTCCGTCGTATAAAAAACTTATATCAGCGTTCACCTCACGTACAAGAAAAAAAAAGCGTCGACTTAATAATTCATGACTCACGCATAGGCACACCTACGATCTACAAGTAGTTTAACGTCGTTAATTTTGTATGAAAGCAGAGACGACGCGCAGGTAAGCGTTTTAGTCTAGCGAGAGAAAGAGCCGTAGCACTTGAACGTATTCCGCAAGCTCGAGAGAGAGAGAGAGAGAGAGAGAGAGAGAGAGAATTTGTCGCGGCGCAGCGTCGACAAAGTCAAAGGTTTTGCCGGCTGGCTCGGCTCTGTCAAAGCGCGAACGCGCAGCTCGAAGCACACGATTACACGGCCCCGAGATTTCGAGTGTCTTCATCCAGAGAAATAATTACAGCTTACGGCATGTTTTTTTTTCTCTCTTTCTTTCTGTCTGTCTGTCTACCTCCCTCTCTCTTTATCTCTCGATAATTAGTGCCCAAAGTATGTTTTCGAAATTTTATGATTGTGTAATTTTCTTCGTGCTTACGAGGCCCAGTTTTAATGACGAAGAGACTCTTTTTATTTGATTTCGTACCTGGAACATGAAAAGAATTTTAATTAGATCTGGGTTAACTTCATATTTTTCTTTGTGAAAAAAAGCTCTAACGAATTTTTTATCATTAAGAGTTGAATATAACTTCAAATGTATACTTTGACGTAATTATGTGCCACGTTACTTGGAAACATACGTTACAATTTTTATATCTATTATTAGTTTAACGATAATGCATAAGAATAATTCAAAGAGCTCAAATTACAAAATTTGTTACAAACTAAATCAATAATCTTGCAGTTGTGAATCGTAAAATAAACATTTTTCAAAAACGTCTTTTTCACAATTCAAACAAAGGTGAGAGAAGAAAGACACTAAAACTTCATGCATTCGTCTCCATGCTCTGGTATCTAATGCCATTTCTCATCCACACGCGTGAATACGGGGATGGAGAGAGAACTTGCAACCACAGGGAGAAGATCGAGCAAACACGCATCGTCGTTGCAACTTGCGAGCTCTGGTGTGTATACCTACGGCTGAGTAGTCACGAACGATTCCGAACGTGTTCGACACTCTCCGACTGGATTGCTGAGTTTGAGTTTAACGAGCAAAGAGTTGATGGAGGATTTTGAAAAGAGATAACGTTGCATAAGATTTGATAATATTGTTTGAATAATTTTAAATGCGTATAGCGCTAAAATAATTGGAAGTAACGTAGAGCAACATAATTTCGCTTACCCGACGTTTTTTTATTAGAAATAAAGTAAAGTATCCTTGCAATTTCTAATGAGAAAAAATAATCGTGAAGTTGAAAATAAGCAACTTCGCTACGAAACAAAAAATAAACTAAGGTCCATTTTAAAATTGAAAGAAACCGAAGAAGAAAAAAAAAACTTTAGAAGTAACAGCAGTAATCACTCAGCGTGCATAAAAGTAAAAGATCGCAAATAAAAAAAAAAGAAAGAAAAGTGAGTCGCACTCGAATATGGAAAAAAGTGTAGTAAGCGCACGGGAGAAAGAGAGAGACGGTCGCTAAAGTTTTTCCTCAAACAAGAAACCGTCGTCGGGCGAAGGTTGTCATCGCAAGACTACGTGCTCTACCTCGTCCCCTTCCCCTCTCTCTCTCTCTCTCTCTCTCTCTCTCTCTCTCTCTCTCTCTCTCTCACTCTTTTCTCCAACGCGCGCCGCAAATAGCAAGCGGCCGTTTCAGGCAGACGTCGCAACGTCGATACCTATATACCTCGTGTGCTGTGCGACGCAGCTTCGTGCAACTTCTGAGCCTTGAGTATACGACCATCCCCCCTCGTACCAACGTCGTTTCCAAGAAAAACATAAGGGACACCGTACGACGACGACGACGTTGCAAGTGAAACTGTTATCGATATTGTTTATGTTGGGGATTATTTTGATTTGAGGTGGATGAATAAGATAAACAATGAGGATTAATTTACGATGGTGTTTTTAATGATCAGGATTACGTTTGCTGAAGTTATTCGTTCTCAATAAATAACTACTTATCATCTGTTGAATTTGTAAATTACTAGTTCAATACTATTTCTTGACAATAAATTTGAATCATTAAAAACCTTTCCTTAGCAACGATATCGACATTTTTCCCAATAAAAATTAGCTTGGTTCCCATACGTTAACCACTCTTAACGAGCAGATCGGCACATTTGAGATACCACAATATAGCCATTGATCCAATCTCACCTCTTATCCCCCCAACATACCATTCGCGATCGACCGCGGCAAGATAAGAAGATGAGAATCTGTCGAATAATCGATCGTCTGACAAGTCACGTTATCTCTTTCTCCGTATCTCTTATCGAAAGGAGTACACACGCACCGTGCACGCAAATTGCGAGGGAGTGATTAGGATATACATTGAGATGCCGACGTCTCGCATAAACAAGCCACGCGATTATATCTCCGCGCGCGGAGACGGAAGTCAAATATTTAAGAGCAATTATATTCAATAAATATGTCTCTTCCACGTTTCAGGCGTAGATTAAGCTCACTTACAGCGACGATCATCATTCGCAAACAAACTTCTCTCTTGGACGTCGAGAGCGGATGAGTCGAGCGCAAAGGGGAATGGCACATGCATAACTTACATTGATGCTATTTGCCTACAACTTGGGGAGATGGGGAAAATCGTACTTCTGAGGATTTCAGACTTAGTTGCTAAGTGAGAGCTGGTTGAAAATTATTGGATTACCGCAATTTCGCAAAATTTAATTTGCGAATATATTATATAAGCGCGCTTGGAAAATTATTTTTTCCAATAGAGCAAAGATGGGATTTTCTCTTCGCGTAGCAGGTGAAAATCGTAACTCTATCGTATTACTTTCCAATATCCTCAAGTAATGGATTCTCCATGAAAATGTGGATATATTTAAAAATCCGATTTTCTCTACATCGTAAATAGAATATTTGACAGAAAAACATTGTATGATATAAAACTAAACTAGAACCGTTAATACACTTATAAACGAAGAGAACAACACACGCACATACACATACATAGCAAGTACCGACGATAGAATGCGCGTAGCTTTTATCGCCAAGCCAAACAACATCCGCTTTATCATCTATTTCAACTCGGGCGACGGTAAACCTTCGCGCAAACACAAATAACTTAAATAACGCTCTCGCGCGCCCTCGCTTGTTGATAAACCCAACGATGACGACGGGTAAAAAGCATCTTTATTTCGTCCATTCACGCGCAGTCCTAATTACTATATACACTCTTGCATGTCTATCTCGCGTTGAAAGCTAGCCTTTTGATTTTGCAGTCGTTGGGGAAAAAAATCCTCGCGAATATGTCACTCGTACGCGAGCTTGCGCTATTGACAGGCACAGTGAATGCCAGCTTTTTTCAGAATTAGCGCAGATATCAACGTTCTGTTTTTTTTTCCTTTCTCGCTGTAATTATGGAAATAATTGCTACAGGATTTTTTTTCCAGTTTATTCTAATTAGAGAAATGGAATCAAGAGAATAATGACATTTCAAAGTTGATAGAGACAAAAGGGGGTTTAAGTAATCCTACTTCTTCGACGTGCTTTCAAAAAGTATACAAAGAAGCGCGCGTCCAATTAAGACTCGCGCGACATTTATTCCGAACAAATCCGAGAAAAGCTCGCTATATATGTATGTACGTCGCGTATTACTCAACTGCGCTCGCGTGGGAATAGGCAAACCCCGATCGAATTGCACACACCAAAGTCGCGCTTTTGAACGCGAGCGACACAGCCGCGGCGCAGCGCGAGAGTAAGATGGATGTCGTATTTCATTAGGTTTTCCCTTTTCCGCATACGCGGCTTCATTCGTCATTGTCTGCTATTTTCGACTATACGCTCGCTGCTCTGTTTCGCTGCTTGATGTGCTATATACCGCAACGCTGTTTTGTTCGATGTTTCTGTCTTCATTTATTTGTTTTTTTCTTCTTCTTGGTGTGCTTTCGCGCGGTGCACACCTGTATTCTAAATGGAAATAGATATACTTTTAGGAATGATTGGATGTGTGAATTTAACGTAAAGAATTTTTATTGAAAATTAAAATATCATTATTTAAAAAAAACCGACAAACAAATAATTCCGTTTAAAAACAATCTATCGTTAAATTTGTGCCTAACAAGAGTGTACGTACGTCGAATAAAACGAGAACTGGTGAAATTTAACACAGTGTAAAGCCAAAGGTAGACACGAGCTCTGGCGGGTAGTCACGTCCCTAAATAAACTCTCTCTTTCTCTCTTTCCCTGGCGCCCGTGCGAGAACCCGTAGATAGCGCTGTTCAAAAATAAAAGAGCTCGAAAGCTAAGCCCTGCTAATCCTCACGTATCTCTTTCGCTCGAATCTCTACCTCATTTTCTCCTGTTCGTCTTCTCGATTTCCAGCCCCGATATCTCCTCATTAGCCCCCTCGCACAATCCGTCCAATAACTTTCCCTTTACCCGCGACTTCTTCTTCTTTTATATTTTTTTTTCATCGAGATTGTACGGTCTCGTTGTTAAATTCAGCCTATTAGTTTTTATTCCGGTGTAATTGCCTGATTTAGTGTGTAGTTTTTTTCAACACTGAAAATAAGTGAATGAGACACTATTATCTGCCTTTTCGTTGCAATATCATTACTAAGCTCAAAGCTATAGTTGAAAACGAAGTTTTTAGGAACCCGTATCACACAATTTTCAATCAAATTTCAGTTCAATAAATCGTCGTCTTTTTTTCGCTCCCTCAGAACTCCTTTCATTCTCGGCTACAAGCCCATCATTTGAACTCCTTTCAAAGCTTTCTCTCTCTTTCTCATCTCTCGGTGGTAACAACATCAGAGTTTAGGCTCCTCGCTTCTGGCGTCGCACTCCCGCACCAAAGAGAGAGAGAGAGAGAGAGAGAGAGAGAGAGAGAGAGAGAGAGAGAGAGAGAGAGAGAGAGAGAGAGAGAGAGACATACACACACCCACACACATACACACAGAGAGAGCGAGATTGGAAGTTAGTAATGAAGCCTCTAGAAATTGAATCGATCAGATTTTGCGCCTCAATTGCCTCACTGCAACTTTACTCTCGCGTCGCTCTGTTTATTGCTCGCGCGCCTGCGAGCTTCGAGTAGCCATATATCTCTATATATACGCGTGCGCGAAACTCAATTTCTCGGTCGCCAGCTATAACAAGATTCTCATTATGCTGCCGTGAGTATGAGCGAGAGAGAGAGAGAGAGAGAAAGATACGTTCGTTTGTCGCGTCGTCTGCTCGATTTTCGATGTATTGAACTTGCGCTCCGAGATTCGATATATTTTCTTTACGGCTGAGTGGACTTTTGTTGCCGATTCCTTTCTCTCTCGTCCTCTATTTCGCTGTTTCGTCGTCTGCCACGTTCGTTACAGACGAAATCTCGTTACAGCCGTCCATGAAGGATTTTTGTATTGCGTCGGCTGTGGATTTCCTACCCGGAGAAAATCCTTTGAATGTACACGCAATACAGAACAATATTACGAAATGAAATGCCTGCATGCATTGAAAATCTCGTTAAAAAAAGGAATTTGGAGCTAAAAAGAACCGTGTTACCGAAAAAGAAAAATCGTTCGATAAAAGTAAAATTCCGCAAAAGAAATTCATTCCAACTCGAAAAAACTTCCAGACAATCCCTTTTTTTTTTTTTAAAAAAACCGTACAAGCCACAAAGGAACAATATAATCCGAAGTTGGCGAGATTCGCAGGGAAAAGCTAATGAAGCGACATAGGGACAAAAGACAGTAGGAGCAAGAAGCTGCGCGCTCGCGTATAAAGACAGAGTCAAAGCCACTTAAGCAGTCGGTCGCTACGAGTTTTCGTGTACATTGGCAGCAGCAGTAGTAGCAGCAGCAAGACGTTTCGGTGGGTCGTTCTACGAGCGCGGAATGCGAAGGAGCTTGCAACTTTGCGCAAACTCCTTGGCGCGCGAGCGACAATGGCGCCTCGCGCGCAATTGCCAAGGGGACAATGATAATTAGCAGCCACACCGAACGCGAGAGGAAACTCCTTAAAGGGTATTTGCTGTGTGTGTGTCTGTTTTCGGTTGCTTGACCTTGAATTGAGTCCAGTGTGGAAATGGAGTACGAAGACATATATACGCACTCACACAAGCAGCTACACCCGATAAGCATTGTTTTGCAAGTTTAATTAAGCCGCCGGGCTAATTCCGCGGTTTCGTGCAAATCTCGCCTTGTCTTTGCTTGTTTGGCAACTGAGATTTCGGCTTACGAGATGAAAACGCTCTTTCAGCTGTAATTATGAGATTGATAAGGGACTTCTGATAATCGTAAAATAGCTTTTTTTTGCGATTCTCAATTGACTTTAAAAAAAAACGATTGCGTAATTGAATTTTAAATTACTTTAGTTTAGTTCCAACACGTACACTCCGCGTGTAAAAGGGATTTCCGCATCGAAAGTACTTACTCACGGAAAGAGACGATAACAATGGGAAAAGCTAGACGCGGAAGCTCTAGAGCAAGATGAGTTTGATTGAAAGCAGAGCGAGGAAAGGTTGAAAAAGAAGGTGGAAGCGAGGTAAGAGAAGATGAGACGTCGAGACGAGCAAAGGCGAGGCGCGAAATGCATCGCGCATGAGTCGGATATGCATGCGTACAAGGACGTGTACTTCAGCGTTTAATGAAGAACTCACACACGGAGTATTTCTGTCATCGCTCTAAGACAAGATCATTATCTAGAATAATCATCACCGGGGTGTAGAGAACAATGGAGATGTGACATCAAACGTCATCTTTATTTTCGTGTGCGAAGGAATCAGTAGGATGACGTCAAAGTGTATTTCTGAGAACAAGATTTATAAAATGAGAAATTATTTCGAGTTAACTGGGTTAAGAGCTTTATCAGGATTGGATAAATAATTGATAAGTGATTTAAATTGAAAAAGGACATTGTATAAAATTGAGAAATTCTCTGGTTTGAATAATAAATATGTGTTCCAGTTCCAATCGTGACAATGGTTTGCTCTTTGCATATTAATAATCTTGTTAATCTATATAAGAGTAAGTAAAAAAAACTCGACTGTACGTTGTAACTGCGCTGGATATTTTAAGAGCTTTTAAAAAAATAAGCAACAATATTATGTTGTCGTGCAATAATTTACGAAGCCTGAGAAGTAACACAAAAATAGTTTGCTTTTAATTATGTGAAGCGCAAATTTTATTTTTTGATTTTGCATTTCGTTCTTCGCTACTTTTTTCCATAGATAAAGCGAAGACCTCCAGGTCGGAGCTTGCGATTATCGGAGCGCAGAGTGCTAAGTGCTGGGCTAAATTGAAAAATAACAGAGCTGCTTTTTATTCGCCCAGCGGGTTTAATTTTAAAGTGCCGACAATGAAAGCCAAGGCGGAGTAAAATGCGTTATGCAGTTACATAATACAAATTCCGCCTTTTATGATAATTCAAAGAAGTTGGTAGTATTGGAAAAAAATATTTTTAATTAAAAAATTCCTGTCTACCCTTGTAGCGGGAATATCAGAAAGCCATTATATAATCTTAATTATCGTGAAAAATTAATATTTAAAAAGATGTTTGCACGATAAAAGTATGTAATTATTTTATCAAAAAATAATTATTTGCTCATTTATTCTTTGAACCAACAATGGAAGTATGCTGAAGGGAAAAAAATGAAAGAAGAAGCGAGCGGTGGACTTCACGATTAAAAAATAAAAATAACCGAAGTTTGCTTAGAAGAGTATATATTGACAAGGAAATTTAATTTGAAATCTTGTGTATTCAACTTCAAAAGTTTTTTTGTATTGATGAATTTAACCTATCAACTATATCTGCATACTAAGATTCAATATAAAAATTTTGCGTAATAAGCATCTTTCAATCAATAACGAAATATCCAAACCATTCGTAACGTCAACAGCTAATTTCACGCTACACCTGTCGCGCGCGACAAAAGAAAAATAAACGAAAAAGTCACGTCCCCTGTCCAAAAAAAAAGCAAAAAAAAAAAGTAAGAGAGAAAAGTACGTAGACACACATGCACGCACTCGCGTAATTGAGCCCTCGAAATTCACGCATGCACCCTTGACACGGGAAGTACTCCGTCGTCATATAAACCCCCTCTTGAGAAAAAAAAGACGACGACGACGAGGTATATATACACACACATACACCGTAATAATTCCTCTGGCAGTCATCGTCCCCTTTTGGACGTGTCATCGGTCCTATACGCCGTGCCGAGCAAGTGTAGGTTGTACGTGCCACATCTCTGTATCTCCCGGCGCGTCGCATGGAGGCGGCGGCGGTGGCGGTGGTGGTAGCGGCGTCGCCTCATTAAGCCGAAGCTTCCTTCGCCGGCAAACAAACCCTCACTCACTCTTTTTCACCCTTCCTTCCTTCCCTCCTCCTTCTTCTTCTTCATCGTCGTTTTTTTTTGTATATTCGTGCGTTGTAGTAGTTTCGAAACTAATGGAAAGCGTGTAAGTCGCGGTGTCAGCCAGTAAACTTGTAACACTCTCTCTCTCTCTCTCTCTCTCTCTCTCTCTCTCTCTCTCTCTCTCTCTCTCTCGCCACCGTATGCTACAAGTTTATCTAGTAAAAGGGAGAGAGCCTGCGCGAAAGTTCAATGTGTTTACGCAATTTGCCTTTGCTTACATTAATTATGATTATCGAACTTAGTCTCTATCTCTCTCGCGTGGCCCTGTTAAAGTAAAACTTAGTATAAGCTGCGGGTGCGAGAGTGATTGCAAGGTTTATTTACTTTCCTGTTGATGTTGTTATTGATTATGATTAGCGGAGTTTAACTTAACGCAGCCGAGCGATTAATATTCATTTTAATGCTTCGTATATATGCACACATACACATCAAAGACGCGCGTGCCTACATCTGATTATTTAGCAAATAAGTAAATATGGAATCCGAAGCTATATAGCTCGAACAGCGCGGCTAATTTGATTCCTATTTTTATATGTTGTACCTTTGGCACGCTTCTATTTACCATGTACCGCCGGAGTTCGATAAACATTGATTAATTAATTTTTTTGCGACTTGTTTCTAAAATGCCAATCCTGTGAAAGAAAATGTCCCCTTTGGATTAACTCGAAATCCGTACAATTTTGAAACTTGGCATTTAACAATGTCTTCAGTTCATTTTTCAAGCTCGCTGTCTCGTTTCTCGTTTCGAAAGGCCATTGTCATCTGCAGTTGAAATACCTCCCAAGCGAGCGTTTTGTCGTAGTCGCTAATTGAGTTAATTCGTCAAATTCATTCGGTACAAAATGCGCTATTCCGTTCAGGCTACTTGCAGCTCTCATAGTGAGAATAAACTCTCTCTCTCTCTCTCTCTCTCTCTCTCTCTCTCGCTCTACACCCCCGGTCGTAAACAACTAAAACAGACGTATATATACATACCTGGCAAGCCAGCGAGATAAGGATGCACTTTAGTAGGATCTTATCACTGCAGAAGAGGAAGCTGTCTTTTACGTGAGCGCGAGCATTTAGGCCGAGCGACTGATCTTTTAAAAAATGAAGTGAAATTCGGCGAGAAAGTCGGCAGATGCTCGAATGTATATTACACGAACGAGACGTCTATCCTTTTTTTCACTCTCTCTCTCTCTCTCTCTCTCGAAAAAGTTTCAAGTGAAAGGCTGCGTAAAACTGACCTCGATAAAAATAAAAGTTGGAGAGGAGCGTTTTTCAGAGCGAAAACTGCATGATCAAAGATAAACTGTGGTGGAGACGGGTCAAAGTGAAAAGTTCCTGATGGAAATTTTTATTGGGTTCTACCTTCCTACGATCCCCCGTGAGTGATGTAATATTGAGCTTGTTAGGTGTCCCTTTCAGGACTTCTCATATTGGAAAGTCACTGGGGAGGATATTTAGTAATGCTATTAAATATTCAACTTTATTCTTTTTAATAAAGAGCTGAAAAGCGTATTTTTCCAACGAAACTTTTCAATACTCCCGAGCTCGCAAATGAAATATTGATGATGCAGCTTCGACATATATAGCTCGAGATGTATTTCTGACAAGAGGTATATATGGAATAATTCAATAATGCAAGGAAAGCTCAGTTCCTAATCTTTTAAAAATGGTACGAAGAAAAGATCACAATGTAGGTTTGAAAAGTCGTTGCCTCGAATAAACAATTTCTCAGAGCCGCGCGGCGACGGCGACGGTCGCGGCAGCTTCTCGGGAAAAGTCGCTCGTAGCAATCGCCTTGGCACACGTTTATATTCTTTTCCCCGAGTGCGAAACAAGACATCTCCATTTGGCTTTCCTCTTCGCTTCTCACGATCCCATTTGCATTTCCCTTTATATCGGCACATACACACACATATATCCACCGATCTATTTTTTAGAGCCTGCTGCTGTTGCTTTTTTTTCTCCTTCTTGCGTCCCGATCTTCATCGGTACTTAGACTTTTCGAAGCTTCAATCTTCGTCCTTCTACTTTTTTTTATCACAAAGCGCAACCTTACACGTTCTATCTGTAGATTCTGTCGGAACACTCTAAGCGTGAAGTAGCGATTCAAAGCTGCTCCGGCGATTCCTTTCGGTTTTTGTTCTGACCCTCTTTCATTCTTGCACTTTTTCTCTTTCCTCCTTCTCTTTTCTTCTTTTATTTCTGGGGCGGAATTTCTAGGCTAAGGGGTTTTTCGCTTCGTCTGATGACTTGTCCGATATTTTACATTAGAGCGACTGGTTTGGTTTGACTTGCGGCTTGGCTCTTCCGAGTTTTCGAGGACGGCTTCTCATTAAAAAAGTTAACTTACATTAAGCAGAGTCGTACATTTTCAAATGAAATATTACGTCCTTGAAGTTTTGTAAATATATTTGTAATAATGTCTGACTAAACTCGAATAGATCTACTTATCTGTACAATTATGAATTGTATAACACTTTGCACGACTATATCATGTTCACTAAAAGAGTAATCTTATTTTGAGAGATATACTCGCAAGTTCAGATTGATGCAATAGAAAAAAAAAAGAGCTATCAGACGGAAATCCAGTAAAAAGAGAATTCTACTCTCACCTCTCGTATAACAGCATTCGGCGAACGGCATTCTACCGAAAATAGATTTGCGGCGCATCCGACATGCCTCTCTCACACACACTCACACACACATATATGCACATATGAAATCTGAAGTGTGCGCAAGGTTCTCTTCGTCAATACACACCTCGAAAATAAGAAGCGCACGCCTGCTGACAACTTTTCTCGCAGGGCATACGCGCGTCGATATCCGGCATTGTCAGCGCGTGAAAGGTCGCTCCCGGGCTAACAACGCGACTTCCATCCGTCGCGTGTCATATCAATCCACCTACGCGCGCTTCTTTTTTTCTTTCCTTTTTCATTCTCGTCCTAAGACTGAACAACGTCTGGCTCTTTGTGAGGCTGCTGTGCAATATTCGGTGGAACGATGTCTCACGGTAACTCAGAGATAACGTAATATCTATTGCAAAAAATCAGTAGATGAAGTCAACGCTAAGTCAGACATCGTGCCAATAAAAAGCCATAAACTATATTCCTTGTATCTTAAGACCCATGAAATTATAAAACCCTTTATAAAACCAGAATATTTACATTGATCGTTAAAAGACTAATAGTTCCTTTATGAAAGTTATAGTATCCATCGTTAATACAATCATGAAAAAAAATCAAACTTTAAAGAAGAAAAAATTTTACAACGCTCTGTCA
The DNA here is from genome assembly GCA_035047105.1 of Galeopsomyia nigrocyanea. NCBI lineage: Eukaryota > Metazoa > Arthropoda > Insecta > Hymenoptera > Eulophidae > Galeopsomyia > Galeopsomyia nigrocyanea. Next base: position 10,518,419 of record JAWWMK010000001.1, on the reverse strand, counting down.
TATTTAAATTTTCAAATATTTCTCCGAATTTTTCCTATTATCGACAAAAAACGTCAACTCTTCGCAAGTAGTAAAAGTAAAAATTAAGTCAGACAATATCAAAAGCCAATGTTCCACGCGTTGGCAACATAATTCCAGTAACGCCAACAGAAATCGTGATGAAACGCCAACCACGTGCAATAAATAAATAGATAACATAAAGTCGAGAGACAGCCCAAGCTGCATGAGTGACAGAGAGAAATAGCGAGGACAGAGAAAGAAAAAAAACCGCTCGTAAATTGTCAAGCCTGCTATCGCGCGCGCGCGCCACGCGCGGCAGAGGCGCGAATGTTGGGCTTTATTACTATCCACCACTACCAAATCCAGCAACTGCAGACGACGAGAACCGCGAGGACGAGAATCCTTTGGGGGCGTAGTATTATGTATACGCGTTGGGCCTCGTAAACGCTAATACAGCACAGCTGAGTCGCTGTATGCTTAAGCAGATATACCTCCCAAGTTTCCTTACGTATACACTACGGAGAGTGGATATATATTGTTTTACTTTATTGCGATATAGGATATCTTTGTTTTGTTTGTTCTTGGGGGAATCCTCCCTGGAGATTCACTGTTTTGTGAATAAATTTGAATTGCGAAATCGTTTTTTTTTTTTTTGTTTCGCGTTTATTATGAGGAATTAATGAATGAGGGATGATTGTACTTATTTAGAATTAGTTTACAATTCAAACTTTGCTGCAAATTTATATTTGAATGAAAATTCTAATTTCGTTTATTCAAAAATACTTTTACAATTCCTCTCTCAGCATTTCTTCTAGAAAAAGTCGTTTATTTGGAGAAATGAATAAAAGACGATTGATTGTATATAGAATTAGTTTACAATTTAAACTTTGCTACGAACTTATATTTGAAAAAAAAATTCAAATTACCTCTATTCAAAAATACTTTTACAATTCCCGTCTCGTCATTCCTTCTAGAATAAGTCCTAACCTCCAGGAACATACATGCTTAAAGTATGATAAAAATTTCGCAGTGGAAAGAGAAGCATGAGAAGCAGGCTCATGCATTAAATTAGTTAAGAAAAGTAGTCCATAAAACTGAGTATAGTAAAAAGACGAGTGACGAGAGAGCGAGAGACGGAGAAAAAGAGAGATGAGCGCGTCGCGAGGGACCGTCGTCGTCGTCGTCGTCGGATTTAACGCCCCGCTCGACTCGAGAATTCGTTATCCGTCCTTCGTCCCAGTCCTCTCGTAAAATGCTTACTCGGCCGTTCACGCGATGTGGACGTCTGTATATATATATACACATACATCTCCTACTTTCTCTCTCTCTCTCTCTCTCTCTCTCTCTCTCTCTCTCTCTCTCTCTCTCTCTCTCCTTTCTTTTCGCCGAGTGTTGAGTGTTTTAGGGACGTCTCTCCGTGGATAATGCGGATGAATTGTGAATGAAGTTTGTCCATCGTTGTGTGAATTATGGATATACCTACTCGGAGAACATCTCTAAGCCTCGTGCTGATGAGATTTTCGTGTGATATTTGTGCCGAAGTTTATAATTCATACAGGTAAACAAGAAAACGAATATTACTTTCTTCAATCAACTCAACACGCGACGATCTAACGAAACATTGGAATAACCCAAGTGTCAAGACGCCAATACTTTATTTTGATATTAATCCGAGCAATTACGTAAATTTCACGAGGTTTTATCGACTTGATCCACTTATCACGTAATAGTCGCGTAGTTCTCATTACGAATGTAGCCGCGCCGAGGAAAAAAAAAGAGCCGCGTGTGCGAAGCCTCGCTCGTAAATCCGAGCTTTCGCTTTAGCGTTAGAGGGACTCGCTCGGAAGGTTACCACTAGCTACGACTCTCTCTCTCTCCTCTTTTGGAAAAGGAAAGCGCAAAGTGAATCGGAGATTATGTCAACGTTGGAGCAAAGTAGGCAGAGCCAATGCGCGCGCGCACGCGGCGTCTCGTTAGAAACTTACGCCGAGCTTTTACAGTCCTCAGCTTCCACCCGGCTAATAGATCCGGTAGCCTCTCGCTCCACGGAAGAAGACTTGGAATTTATTTCGTTCGTATAAGCGAGCAGATTACTTCGAGCACAGAGATGTAGAAACGAACTTTTACTTACGTTTCATCTTTAATTTTCGATATTGTTGCGAAATAATATTATCAAAGTTACTTTTCACTTCCAACGAAACGAAAAATTATGGATTGATTTTAAAAGCTGCAACTCGCAAAACAATTCTGAAATATGAACTCGTTCTTCAAGCAGAGCAATTAATCGATCGCTTTCCAGCCTGTGGAGAAAGCCCATCCCAAAGAGCAATGGATAACTTCCGCGTCGGCCGACAACAACAGAAGGTGGGAGGTGAGGGAGAAAGGGGAGCCGCGAACAATTAAAATCAGCCCGTGAAAGAGTGCAACGAAGTAACGAAAAAAAAAAGGAGAAGAAAAAAAGGAGAAGCGTCGGTAGCGAAGAGTTCGAAGCGAAACTCAAACAATCGAAAGTTTTAACCCTTGCCAGCCCAATTAGAATCCGTCCGTCTCTGCTTACTACTGACGGACGTAGAGCCGCCCGCGCGCTCGCGCTCGCCATTACCGCAGTTATTAAGTCTTCAGCGCGTGCCCGTCCATCATGGGAATTGAGTTGGTTGTGCGAGCCGATATCGCACGTGCGGCTAACGGCCCAACCAGTTCTCCTCTCCTACCACTACTACTACTACTACTACTACCAACTTCGCTTGACGTTTTCATTGCGCCTCTTCGTAACGAGACGTTCCCTCTCTGTGATCGACACTCTTTAAATGAGGGAATATCAAGAACGAGACGCCTACAAGTGATATTGCTTAGTCTGAGGGTTTGAGTTTCAATTATTTGAATTGTTAATATGTATCTCTGAGGTAATTTTCTTGCGGGATATTAAATTTGATGTGTGAGTGTGCGTGTGCTTTGGAAACTAAATTTTGATACGTGGCTTGGGGGTACGAGAGACAACGCCAACAAAGGGCTGATGCTTTGTTCCATAAATCTAAATTACGAGCATTGTTGCAGCCGTAATATGTGTTTGTTAATATAATTTCAAAATTTCTATGGTCATTATAATCGTTTGATGTGTTGCAGTTGGCGAGATAATGGTGATGGTAAGTACCACATATTATTTACTTCCAAAAGGTTTGTATCTACGGGTTTAGAAATTAACTTACGCTTTACAAGTTGGACTCTTTTATTTTCGAAACTCACCTGTAACAGAGAAGAATATTCATTATTTTTAAGAATTCAAATGCGTATGAAGAAATTAGTTTTGTAACGGAAATTCAGTATTCATACGTCATCGTTCGCTTATAGGTACATTTTGTAATATTACAATGCCTTGACTGACGTATCAGCATAATTCGGCACAATTCATAACTTATCAATCTTCTTCACATTCAATTCGAATCAAGCAACAACGCAGCAAGAAAAACTTTCTTGGAAAGTAAATAAAAGTTTTTTGAAATTTCTATTCTTTCGCATATACATACGCTATATCTGGCAGGGCGCGGGCTTTACGTTCCACTCTTTGGTAAGTCGAGTTAGACGAGTCGGAGCGAAAGTCCGACGCAAGGGCAAGAGGATTGCAGAAGAAGACTTTAACGATAGTTGAAAGCTTCTGTGTGTGTGTTTTTTTCTTTTTTTTTGCGCGCAAAATATTTTATTCAATGAAATTTCCTGCGCATATGAACCTCAAAGTTAAATTATTTAACTGGAACGTGTAGCAGAAAGCTTAACTAAAAGAGAATAAAAAAAAGGGAGAGATGAGTTTCATAAAAAATTACAAACTAAGGGTATCGTATTTCATGCGCTGCGAAATGTTGAATTGCAAATTTTTTCTCTTTTCGCGGAATTTTAACTTAATTATGCGGTCTTAGCGAATTTGTCGGAAGTTTGTAATTTCGAAAATGAGAATTAATACTCTGAGGAAATAATTTCTATAAAAAAATTTTTTCAAACTCACACAATGGACATTTTTTTACGAAATTAATCAAACTTTAAGAAAGCAATAACTGTTCTATAAATATCTTTTTTATCGTGCACCCAAAGCTCGACAATATATCAATAAAATTTTCTCGGAAGTACTCTGGTAGAGCTCGCGTGTATAGATCTGATCTAATGCCAGTAATGCGAATCGACATAAGCGTTTTAGCACGCACATTTACGATGTTACGGAAGAGGAACTATATACAATGAAGCTCGTTAGACCATTCAAGAGCTTTCAGAGGATTGCATGAAAACAATTTTTTTTCCCCTTTCATTTTATTAATGTAGCACGGTATTCGCATTAAAAAGACATTTGTAAAGTAAGTTATAAAATAAAAGGAAATGAATGCGTAATCGTTCAACCTTTTAACTTATATAAAACACGTAACAGTAACATTTTAATGTTAATATATGATTAACTCTTCATTCATTCCGAATTGCAAACGCAACGTGCGCGTATACGTGGGCCATATTCGAAAGCGAAAAAAAAAATCGTAGTTTAAAAAACAAAAGACAACTTTTCCGGCGCTAAGGTCTCATTAATCCGAGGGAGGGCTCGACGGCGTCTCGCTCAAAAATAATAGCCGGCTAATTTTTTGTCTCCCTCGAGCTGGGCAATTCCGCGCAACTGCCACTTCCTTTCAATTTACATCTTTGCAGCTCTTTCATCCTTTCTCGTCGCCCGTGCGCGCGCTCGCGTTCTTTCAGGAAAAAAAAGGAAGAGAGAAAGAGAGAAGAGAAAAGGATGAGGACGAACGCGCTTAGTTAAATCTCGAGAAAATTCTTACCACTTTCCCGAGAGCTTATCTTGTAGTTACATGTCACCTCTAGTATTTTCCTTTCTGTCTATTATACTACGTAATTTTTTCTTCTTCTTTGTTTGCTTTTGCTTTTGTGGTTTTAGTAGGATGAATTTTAAATTCTATACTTGTTCATGAACTGCTTTGTAGAGGATTTTAATAAATATTGTAGAGTTTGAAGCTACTTTGAAATTTTGTCATGCACAAATAAAGACACTCTTTTCTTTAGTTTGCTAACTCGGAAACGCGAACACTTTCTAATAATCACATAGCATTAAGAAAAGAAAAGCATTGCAATAACAGTAAAGTAAATTTTGCTGGTTCATAAATCCAAAGCGATAGCCGGTATTTTACAGGTCGTATATACCAGGCGCACTTCTTTTTTTTCTTTTTCTTGCCCCCTCTCGTGCTCTTTTTTTTGCGCTGAAGTACAAGAGAGATGGTAATAGGATAAGTTAATTAGTTTCTTAAATGGAACCCTGACGAGTCTTTAGTCCTTATTTCCGACCCTCGAGTTTACTTCTAGCGCCACTCTGGCCCGTCCGGCCGATTTAACTTCCTCTTCGTCGTCGCTCATTTTCCAAAGATCACTCGTTCTTTTTACATTTTTTGTTGCCTTCCTTTCTTCTTTTAATTTAGCTTTCCTGCCAGATACCGTGGCAGTAAACAGGACATTCTACTCGGCGTAGAAGAAGAAAAAAAAAACAGACAAAATTTCAACTCGACGCTAGGTATTTACATTTAAAAGCTTTTCATGGAAGAAACATCGTCGACGACGACGATGACGACAAGTCGCGAGGCGTATAAATAGTACACCGGATTGCACGTCTTTTTTTCCAGCGTTTATTCTGCAGCGGGACGAAATTAAAATGACAATTGGATCGCTTTCAGAGGGCAAATGTTTTTTTAATAAGCTGAAAACCTCTTTTTTCCGTGCTCTTAGTAAATTAAAAGCTCTGTGGTAAAAATATTAGAGAGTGTTGTTTCTATTTCGTAACTTTTAAATCAACATAATAAAATTGAATGTTCACGATGGAAAATCAGCTAGTGCACGCGAGATAATTTTCTAATTACGACACGTAATTACAGCAGAGAGTGTAAAAAGAAGAAGAAAAAAACTTCATCTTTCGCGCAGCGGCTTCATACCCTCTTTCATGGAAAAATCGATTGCCGCGCTGCGAAAATCCGTCGAGTCTCAGTACTCTGTATTACCTGTCACTCAGATGGAATATAAAAATGAAAGAGAGGCAAAGTCTCTTTCAAAGCAAAGAAAAAAAAGGAGAGAGAGAGACAGAGAAAAAAAAGCTGTCGAGGAAAAATCTCGACGACCGCGAAATTTGTCGTTGCGGCGCGATAAATATATAGGGATCTCGAATCCATCGACATTGGGGGGTGGCACTGTATGACTCGCGCGTCGTATAAGCCGTTTCGGCGGTGGGCGTCACGCGTGGTACGGCAAATATGCACGGCTGAACGAGCTTCGACGCTCGTAAAATTCGAACTCTCTCGCTGTACGAAGCGTATACGCCTCGTGTGTGCGTGTAATGCGGATGTTTTCAGAGGTTTTTTTTTTGTTGTTGTTGTCGAGTGTGTTTTTTTTTTCGTCGATGAGGGGGATCGAGTTTCGTATGTGAGAACTGTCGAAAAAAAAATGTCGACGTCAAGCGTGGATTGCAAAAGTTATGAATAGATATCAAAGGTGATAACGATGGAAAATTTGAATTATTATTTTTTTGTGAATGAAAAAATATTTTTTTATGTTATGTAATTATTGGTTCTCTGGAACGCATTTTGAACTCTTTTGAACTCTATGAAACGGTTCAATAAATATTCACTATTATTCCAATGTATTGAATAATATTGAATATTACATAATTCCTGGCAAAGATTGAAATGTTAATCAACACTAATTGAAGTATGATTGATAATGTCATGTTCAAAGCTTCGAGATAAAATTACACGAAATGGTTTCACATAGAAATGATGAAATTATTCCAAGTAATTAAAATCGTGTTAGTTATTAATTAATCCTAGTGTACACCGTTATCGATAAAGTAATGCAATAATATCGCTGAATTTCGCAAAATTACAAAAAAAGAAAAATATTGCCATACCGTGTGTATCGGATCACCCGAAACATTACTTTCAGATGAGTAATATATTTCAGGACCGATTGGATCCTCATCATTTCACCGAAAAAGAGAAAGATTTTTATTCCTCGTGATTCTTCCGCTTTGGCAATCCAACTTTCTCATTTCCTACCACCGTCTCTTTCTTTTCTTTCTTTAAGCTTGCCATCAACGAATCCTCAGAACGAGGGATAACAAATCGCTTTAGCTCAACACGTTACGAAAAAAATACACATACGCGCGTATAGGCTCTTTCCTCTCGTTTTCTTTTTTTTTACGTTCGAGTCGTATACTTTTAACGTGATTACGCGAGGAATAAAAGAGGCGTCGTCGCCGGGTAATAAAGGCGGTTCTCTCTCTCGATGAGCCGGCCATTCGTCGTCGTTCTGTACGTGTGCGATACGATCGCAAACGCGGAGGTGCTTTGTTTGATCAGACGCTGATAGCTAAAGCCATTTTGTAACTATCCAACCTTTCTCTATTGGATGCTAGACGTGGAGATGTGGTCTGATATACACCAGAAAAGCTCAATGATCACGCGTATAATTTCAGGAGGGGGGTGAGTGCGTTCTCTTGTTAGATGAACTATAAATATTTTTTTATACTGCTTCTGCGGGAGATGTACGGTATCTTTTTTCGGGGATGTTTGTGTATAAGTGCTTCTTTATAGTTTTAAGGTATTATCACGAGAGGACAGAAGACTCAATCATTGAAAGAAAAATATATAAAGTAAAAATTTCAACTTTTGGAGGATCTTTACGAGAATTGCGTTCAATCGCCGCAGATGAATTTGCTCCTACCGCTTTGATCTCCACGTGCGTTCGTATATATACCATCCTTTGGTTAGGAAAAAAAGGAAGGAGGTTTCTAGGTGAAAGGCACGCGCAAAGAGTCGCGTTCAGAAAGCGAGAAAGAAGCAAAAACCATATACTCTTTTCGCGTTTTACGCGGTCTATCCGCGAAAAAGGAGGGCAAAGGCGCTCAATGAAAAGGCTTCTTTCTTCCCTTCGGCAAGAGGTCGATACTCAAAGCACATTGTTCGAAAAAAAAAAGACTCTCACGAAAATGAGGCAAAATCTAACACACACACACGCGCGCGAGCGAGCGAGCGCTCTGGCACAGATGGGCGGAAGCACGGGAAAATTGAAGAACGCTCCAACGTTGGTTGGAGAGCCTCGTTGTTAGATCGATGGATTTTTTTTTTTCTCTCGCTCTCTCTCTCTCTCTCCCTCTCTCACTTTGGTGAACGTGTTATTAATTTAGTTTTTTCTTTTGTTGGAAGAACTTTTCTCTTTTCCGAGTGTGATTGTACGTTGTATGGTGATTATAAATACATTAGCAGACGTCTCTTTGAGGATTTGTATTATTGAATTTTTGTAGGCGAGATCGTTGTCTGAAAACACAATGGGTTTTTAATTAGAGGGATTGAGCTTTTTTTTTGTGCGTTATAATTCTACCACCCCTTCTCGCTGTGTTATCTTGAACTTCTCATCTACGAGGAGAATCGCGTCGTCAAACGGCAAGAATTCCAGCTCATAATCCTTAGTACTTCCCGCTCAAACTAGCTCTTCCTTCCTTGAAGAGGTCAGTTTATCCAACGAAGCGTAGCATTAAAGAAGAGAGAGAGAGAGAGAAAAAAAAATAGAGAGATCATCGTCATTCGGTTTTCTCTCGTCGTCGTCGTCGTCGTCGTCGTCGTCGTCGTCGTCGCGGAATGAAATCGCTTGCGAAAGTTAAGTCGGGCTAATTAAATTCTCCGACGACTGTCCAACTTTATGATCAGCCGAGGTGGATTCTTCTCCGAGGGGTTCGCCTAATAAAATTACAGTTTTCGCCGAGTTGTTAGTCGTGCCTTCATACGGCTCTCTGATTTTTATCGGACTCTTCTCTCTTTTTTTTTATTTTGCTTGGCTCTACGAAATTCGAGAGAGCTCATCCAGTTGGATTTTATAATTTTGAATGAGAGCTACTACTCGACGAGATGGGATTTATAATTTGATACTCTTGCTGTGATGAAAGTTTACTCAGACTCTCTGGCGCTTATTAGTGCTTTGATCTCAATTTTAACTCGTGAATAACATTTTTTCTTTTAATTTTCCAGCTTTTAATTTTACGTGAGAGTTTAATCTACACGGGGATTGATTTTTCACTAATTAAAGAAGCCAAGATTATTTTCAATATGAATTTTCGTCTTTAAACCCTCTCTTTTTCAATAATTCACCTACGCGCTTTCCATATCAATATCCCTAGTTATTAAGCTTCATGAAGTACTGCTGAATAGTACAGTAAGCTTTTGCAAACATCCACGTGCAAACCCTGCAAATCGAGTGGGCAAAAAAAAATCACCGAGCTTTTTTCGCAAAGGAACTTTTTTTATCCGAGCGCATTTGCAAAAAAATTCTGCGTGATTGGGAAAAAGCACATACGTACGCGATTATATCGAAAAAAATGTATGTGCACTCCACACCCTCCAGCTATTTCGCTCGCTCTTACCGAAAAAAAAAATTATTCTCTACTTTGAAGATTATTTGAAAAATTATTAAGTTTTTTTTTTGCTCGTATCAAGCGCGAATTTAATAATAAAAACTTGCACTTTATTTTTTTTTCACGTGCAAGTCATGCTATATTACGTACTTTGCGCGGAAACGAGGTTTCGTATATTTTTCGAGACCGCAAAAGCGTTTTGCGCGCCGTGTGCGCCTCATGTATTTCGCGCGCATGTGGCGAATGTGATATCCACTCGGTGTATGTATATGAAACATTTTCTCTTTTTTTTCTCCTCCGTATTATTAAATTAAAATCCCTTTGTCACGCGAAAATGGGCACTTCTCACTCGTCGTCACTCGTACTCAATAGTCTAATAGTTTCCATCATAAAATTTTTTCTCGCACAAAGTATTCGAATATCGAGTATAATAATCATATACCTCGAGTAAATCCACATGTTGACTATAATTCAGAACGGAGAGGCAGAGAGAGAGAGAGAGAGAGAGAGAGAGAGAGAGAGAGAGAGAGAGAGAGAGAGAGAGAGAGAAACAAATAGACAAACACAACGAGCAGCTACACACCAATATCCTTGAGTTAGGTCTGTGTGAACATACGCTCCGAGAACGTATAGATACGTCTCCGAATTCAGGACCACACAAAAGGGCTTTGCTCGTAGCAAAGACGAGACAAGAGAGACGCAGCAGCAACGTCGCTTAGCTGCAGAGCTGCAATGCTGGTAATTAATTATCTATTGGATAACGAAGCCTCCAGGCGAGCTTGCAAAGCTCTCCCTCTCTATCTCTCTCTCTCTCTCTCCGTTCGCTGTGCATCCTCTCTGTCGTCGCGGGTTTGCAATTTCATCCGATGAAAATTACGCTTATTCATACTATCGATATATACAACGTTGTACCAAAAGCACGAGCAAACTTTGTAGCTATAGTCGAAACTTTCAGATAATTAACAATTTTCAAGAAACACCGAAATAGTAAAAAAGATTTTCGCAGTCAATTGTTAAAAAAAAGGGGGAATTTTTTTTTTGAATATGCGCAAGCTACAAGCGAACATCCGAGCTGTATATGCATAGACTTAGCATTTGATGCACGTTTCTTGGAGAAGATATGGATATCAATGTCATGAATACATATTGCCATGGAAGCACATGAATTTTTCATAAAGCATTGACACAAAGTTAACAAAAAGAGAGAGAATGTCGAGTGTGAGCTCAATTTTGCGACGACGTTCCGTATTTTTTTTTTTTCGAAAAAAAAAAATACGTCAACCGTTAACCGTGAAAAATATGTTTCATTATCGATCGTTGCATGAATTATTCTGAAAGTAATTTTTACCAGCATCGAGAACAATTAATCTCCGGTGACAACTTTAACCAAAATCTACCGATAATTACAAGAGATAGAGAGAGAGAGAGAGAGAGAAAAAACATTCATCAATCTCGATAAAAATACGCTTTGAAAAAAAAAAAAATAGAAAAATACGAAAAATAAAGGGAAGGTCTGTCATCAACGACAACCTTCAACTTTCATCGTGAACGAGGCGACAACGCGACGACTACAGAGCATCGGGGAAAACTCTCGCCTGAAAGATCAAAAGCTCGGCTGTTGCCTATATATACAGCTACAATGGCAGCGTACAGCGCCAAAACGAGAAACAAGAAAGAAAAGCCGCGCGTCACACCTCGATCACGATAGTACACCTCGGCGCTTCATTACCTTGTGGCTTTAAAGTCCCTCTCTTTTCCCTCCCTGGCACAGCAATCTACTGCCTTTATCTGTCGCGTCATCGTTACGACGAGTAGTGTAGCACGCTGCTTCTGCTTCTTCTCCGAAGACTTTTTTTTTGTTTCGTCGTCGTGTTGCAACCCTATAACCGGAAGAGGGTACGCTGTTGTGATAAAACACGACTCGGCGTATTAATTGCGCGCGCAAGGGGTTGGTTTTTTGTAATTGGGCGAGAGGGTGAAAAAAACGCTAGTCGACGCTTAATTGTTTTTTCCAACGGCGAGTGGATTTGGCTTTTTTTTTTGGAGTTGGCAGTTTGGAGTGGTGAAATAATTGATTGTCGCGTGAAAATGCCTGGCGGGCGATCCTTTTTGTTTTCTTTTGAGGAAGTTTTTTTTTCAGTCATCTCTGTCACGCAAAGCTGAATTGACTGAGAATTCTCTTGGCTGTCTAACTGACTTTGTAGGTGAATAAAACTTCTTAGAAATGATTTGAGCTGAATTAAAAATTAGACATTGGTATATTAGTTTGAATGCATTAAATCAGAATAATGGCTCAAAAATAAAAATTTAGATTTTGCTTTTTCAGGCTTCTCCCGAGTTGTTCAGAAATTAAAATAAAAGAAATGTTTACGAACATTTTTCGTCTGCTCTACAGGCTAGAAAAACATAAAATTATTCATGTATGTACTTTTTTCTACAAAAATTCACTAGTTTTATACGTTAGCAATCATTAAGACTAAATGAAAAATAGTAAACGTCAAACATAGACCGTCAAAGTGCGAAAAGCGCATATGGTTTATGAAAATAATTACTTTCATTTGAAGTTTTGCTAGAAATTTAAGTACCAAAGTGAAGAAAAAAAACGACATTTCTCGCGTCGATGAACTTTATTTGAAGTTTGCCTGGGTAAAATTATCGCGTGAAAAAACAACAAGGTCGTTTATTTACCCTCCCATACAAAACGATTCGGTTTCAAAACGAGATATCATGTAACACCTTTTGTTTCCATTAGCGAAATAATATCTTTCAAGCATGGCAAATTTACGTTCATGCCCGACAAGGAAAACTCGCCAAGTTTTCCCTGCTTAACCGTATTAACTTCTAGGGCGAAATCGAATCACAAGTTGCCGCAGCAGCAGCAGCCTGCTGCAACAAAAAACTTTCCGTACTTTTTTTTCTGTGTTCTTCTTTCTCTCTCGCAAGCTCGGGCCGAGGCTAGTTGATATACTGCCCCGTAATCGCGATCGCTTATGGCGTTATACGGCCGGGGATTCTTATTTTTTCGTTATTCGCCCAGCTCCACGTTTTTAAGGCTGCTGCGCTCCAGCACTAAAAGCTTTACGCTCGTGGGCGCGGCAAATTTTTATACGGAATTTATCGGTTGAGCGCGAGTTCCTTTCTTTCTTTTTTTTGTGCTTTTTTTTTGCTACCTCGCAGTGAGTTACTGCGTCCGGAAATGAACGTCGAGATGAAAATATAGTCGTTGCTTTTTATTTCGCTGTATAAAAATAAAAAATAAAAACTTTCGTGTCGTCAATGAACAAGAAGTTTACTTGTTTGTTGATGGATTGCGCGAGGTGAATTGAATTTTTTTTTTCAAACTTCGATGTAATTACGGTTTTTCCGAAGCGCTTGTAATCTATCAATCTCAATAAACGTTGTGCTACCCGATAAATATGAACTTCAGTGAACCGAAATGATGGATAACAAAAGTTTATAACAATTCATCTATATTTTTAGTCCTTTTTTATGCCTATACCTTTTAATGATGTATGGCTTTGTTTTATTTGAGAATTGTAAAAAAGTAGATTTTTTACAAATTTTTAAATAAATTAATCGACCATAAATTGTCAACCCTTGATACTGGAAATAGGAATTTCGACGAAAAAAAAAATTCGATTCTATTTGTGCAAATGATTAGACTGAATGGGCATTGTTTCTCGATTCCATGCTATCTGATTTACGTGCGCATTCTTGACTTTCCATTCAATTGAATTCTACATTGTTCTTCACCCTCACGAGTACGTGAGATGCAATAAAAAGTGTCGCTCGCCTATATTGACGTAATTCGATCGATACTTAACATCTTCCACAAAAGAATTATTAATATCAAAAAATTCTTCATCGATTTTTCGAGACTAGGGACTTTCATTCAAAATTCAACGCAAATATTTTGACAATTTTTCTTCTAAGTATTTTCAAATGTTAGCCAAATATCGCTATTTTAAATTCTTTTGTACATCAAAATACAAATTTTTTACTCACGATTTGTTCAAGAATATCATTTATAATGATAGAAATGTCATTTCAAAAGCTTTGCTTCAACTTATATTTCCAAATCACTCAAACATAATCATCAACACGATCACTAGAATTTTATCTCTAACGACATTATTCACAAAAGAGCCCTCGAATGAAAAAGTAAAATTTGCAATTCAAAATCTCTACGCGAAAGTTCATTACCCCAGTCGGATCTCAAAATAGCTCGTCGGTTAATCGTAGCAGCTCATCGCGCCACCCAAACAACCAACGAATTTCAACACAAATATTTACCTGTCACACAGTGATGCTGCACTTTTCAATCAACACCGTCTGCCCTCATGGTCGTCACATCACATTCATCCCCAAAATAATTCTCTTACGATATCATCGCCCACCTATCAAACTTGATATGTATTTTATTTTTGTTTCAAAAACTGGCAGTGTACTTGTATCGTGATATGTAAAGTAAAATCGAAGGAAGACAGTCGAGAGTCACAGGTCCGTCAAAATTGTCATCACTGAATTTTCTCTAGGGGGGCGATCACTTTATTTTTTCTTTACTCAACACACAGCACACCATTCACAATTGGCTAAATTTTCTTTCGCACATAATAATAACACACTTGTTTATTTATCAATATACATGGATATTTTTGCAACGAGAAAAAAAAAATCGAAACTCTTTTCTTATTTTTTTTTACGTACAACGCGATGACTACTCGGTAAAGAGGCGCCACAGAGCGCGCACCGGAAACGAAGGCTCGGCACGCGACGTTCGCCGGCCGACTGAGGCGCGAATCGTCCGCCAGGATATATCGCGCGCACTCGCGATCTGAACCTCAACTCCCCCCACCACCACTACACACCAACACTATGTGCCGCCGCACGCGAGAGACTTACTACGACTACTACTACTACTACAAGAGAGAGAGAGAGAGAAAGAGAGCGTTACCCCCGAAAACGACTCGTCCCACGACCCACCCCAACGGGCTTGCAACGCGCATGCGCACAACAGACGCACACTCTCCTCTGGCGATGCTTCAACGGGTTCAAGTGCCGCTCTTTTTCTTCTCTTTTTTTTCTTCTTCAAGATTTGTTGTGAGTGGCTGCTGATGAGATTCTTTTTTTCAATGGCACGTACTTTTTTTTTTTACTTTTTCAAAATGCCTAAATTTTTTTAAAAGTGTTTTTGAGGGATAGTTGATTTTATAGTTTATTCGTTTTGAGAAAACTGAACGAGAAATTAAAAAACGATCAATTTTTTAATGGTCAGAGATTTTTTTTGTGTGTTAAAATGATGAATGAAAATGGAATTTTCCTTACACATCGATCTCCATTTCCGAGTCTTTGCTCCAGCTAATAACAAGGAAGCTAAAAAAACACTTGACGAAGGGAGAAAAAGGAAGCAAGCAATCGAGTAAGCACTTCTCGACTTTTTTTTCGGAAAACTTTTGCTCCGCATTCGAAATGGAAAAGTACAGCCAAGCGATTAATTTGAAAGAAACTCGTCTGCTTGTAATGGAAAAGTGCAGTCTTGCAATTAATTTGGAAGGGAATTTCTTTTACTTATTACTTTTCACGCGCTGGATGAAATCTATTTATTATTACTGCGAATGGATTTTTAAAATATCGGTAAAGTTTAAATTATAGTCTTGAATAAAATAACACTATGGAAACTCCAAGTCTCATCATTCGATCGATAAGTATTCTATATAACATATGTCGCTCGGAATTAACCCTATGCATATACAATACGTTTTCGTATTTTTGCAGCGCATCAGCTACCATAAAAACTTCAATAAATACACATATAAATCCCAAATAACTCGGAATAACCATTTTATTGCCTCGATATGTTTCGAATTAAAAAAGCCACAAAAAAAAGAAGAACTCCCTCGATAATACGAGCAATAAATCATTGCGTCTAAGCAAAGCTCTGTCACCCTCTCAAGATCGAAATTCAGATTAGGAGAGACCCAGCATTTTTATTGCCTCGCACGTTGCCGTCAAAGCCGTCGTCACGAATAAAAAAAAGGAAGAAATCTGCAGCGTCACTGGAAAGTCATCGGGGCGTGAGGGAGAAATAGCGACGCAAGGAATTCGGCGAAAGTGCAGATAGGGTGGGAGAGAAGAAAAAGAGACGTATAGAGAGACGAGATGGTTGAATGAGGGGTCGTGGGAGGGAAAGTGAAAAAAAAGAGTTGGAAAGGAAGGAGATGACGGAAGAGGGGGATGAGAAAGGGAAAGTTCGAGAGCCGGAAGGAATTGATTGATTGGCACTGTTATTTGCTGTCGGAGTTCATTTAGATCAAAGCCAACTTTGATGGAATTTGTTTCATTCGGGGAAAAGTTTGATAAGGTTTTATTGCTTGTAATCATTCGATTAATTTCTTCTGATCGATTATCGATGTTGAGTGCCGAACAACTTTTCTTACTGGCTTTATACAGTGTCAGCAAAAGAAAATACCAACACTTTACGTATAAAAAATGTAATTTCGTTAGAACAACTTCATCTTCGTAATAGAAATGCCTCTCATTTTAAAGTTACTTACATATTTTTCGAGTTCTGCGTGAAATCGTGTGATTTTCAACTCACCTGTAACAATAAAAAATTCAAATAAGTTTATTAAAAAGACAATGATTTCATAAAATTTTTTCGATTATTTCCCAATCAATACCCCATCAATTTCATCGCCTTTAGTCATTCCTCCAGCGTATCAGTGTATTAAAGGATACAAAGTCGTTATATGGAGTCCGTAGCTAGCTATATATCAGACTTAGCGCATTATGATAGCGCTCTACTCGGTCGAGGGGGGATACGTGCATGTGTGTGTGTTGGCGAAGATATGGCGAGGAAAAGCCGATCGCGTCTCTATATGAGTGCAGTTCGGCTAAGTTCGAATTTACTGTATGCTTATGCGAAGCGTCGCTGCACCTGCGACGCGACGCCGAGCAGTGTTCTTCTCGCGATTGACGACCCGACATTGCTAGACCGAGGAAGCGAGATATGAAAATCGTATTTCTTTTTTTAAAGTCCATTATTTTTCTGTCTATATTGAGTCGTAAAAAAAATCACCAGATGGACACTTGATTCGATAATGCATATCAAATTTTTATATCAAAATTCTATTTGATCACCGGTTCAAACTTTGTTCGACGTAAAAACAAATTGAAAAAAGCGTGACTTTTTTTATACTACTATAGTGACTGATGCAACTTTAACAGACGATCACCCATTTAGTAAATTGATTGCCATAATATTACGTTCAATAAATTCTCAACGAAAACATTTTATCAATACACACCTAATAGCAGTCGGTTAAAATTCTCACTCGACATTTGTATATGTATATGTCCAATTCCACAAAAAAAATCGATTAATTCGGCAGCGTCTTTTCAAAAATTCAAATTGCGACGACGCTCTCAATTTTAGGTCGACGCGGTTCTATGGGGCATTAAAAGATTCATAATGCTCTGGCTCATCCTCTCTTTGAATGTGACCACCCCATTTTTTGCCTGCGACAGTGTTAAAATCACGTGAAAACTCGGACGTCGATAAAAATGAAAATCCGAATTTTTCCGATTTCTTACAGTTTTTTTTTTTTGGAATTTAATAAGACACGCGAAATGACAACGTTGATGTGACTTCGGAATCGAATTTTACGGCTCAAAATACGTCGAAAACCATATTTTATTTTATTTTATTTTATTTTACTCGAAATTCCAACACTTGCAGAGCTCTGAAAACACGCAAAATTCATTGAACGTGCCAGATTTGCCATTTTATTAGGATTTTAGTTTCCACGCACTGTTGTAGTTTGAAAAGCTCTAGAAGCGTCAGAATTTCAAGTAGAAAAAAAAAAACAAAATAACGTTTCCGATATATTTTGAGGCGTAGAATTCGATTCCGAAGTCAGATTGACGCTATCATTGTTCATTTTTTGTCAAATTCCAACAAAAAAAACATGGAAATTTGTGTATTCTTTTTCGATCGATTTTGCGACTTCTAAGGACAAAAAAAGGGTGTCTCAAGCATTTTTGTGGATGGGCCCTTGTTTTTTTCGATTCAATTTGACATTTTTCAAAACTGGTGCCGAATTAATCGAGTTTTTTTGTGGAATTGGACATATATATAGATAGATAGATGTGGGCAAAACACGTAGCCGCACTTCATTACTGTGAATCGCTGGATCGAAAGTACAATTCGATCAAATACGCGGAGGTTCGCACGGTCACACTAAATTGGACATGTATATATATATATATATATGTATATATATATATATGTGCGCTAGTGCCGCTGTTGTATCTCTCTCGCTCTGCGAGAGCGCACTAGTAGAGAGAACATTATTCGCGCAGCTTCGCAAACGATTTCCGCTTGGTAATTTTCCGGTGAACGATATCCCCCCCCCCCCCACTATATACATATTAATATCGCGCTGTGATTCGTTCTTGTCTCTATCGAATTGAAGTTGTTAGGATACCGTTGGAACAATATTGTACGTAGTTTTCAGTTGTATTTTTTTTATAATTTACT
This sequence comes from Galeopsomyia nigrocyanea, assembly GCA_035047105.1. Classification (NCBI taxonomy): domain Eukaryota; kingdom Metazoa; phylum Arthropoda; class Insecta; order Hymenoptera; family Eulophidae; genus Galeopsomyia; species Galeopsomyia nigrocyanea. The sequence continues at coordinate 10,500,447 of JAWWMK010000001.1, read as the reverse complement.
ATATTTCATGGCTGAATAAAATTTCGAATTGGCAACAATTCATTAGGTAGTTTTTGCTGGTATGAAATAATCCATCTTGTAATTAAAGTGTAGTGTTGATTGAAATGGCGGTCGTCACTCTTTTGCTACGATATTTTTCAGAAAATCGGGATTACTGCGAGTGGAAATTTGTCCAATGAAAACGTAATTAGTGAAGCGAAATATATCCGCTTATTCGTTATTACATTTTTTTTAATTTGAGCGTCACAAAGCTCAATAAGATTATATTTTTAAATTTTCTTAATTTATTTTTTGATTATAACCATTTCCATTACAAACAATTTCAAAAATAACAAGTAAATTTGAACAATCAGCACAACCAACATATTTATAATCAACTTACTACAGCTAAATCATGAATTTTATTTCTATTTTGAATCATAATATAAAAATAGCTGCCCGCATAATCGCATTGTATTCAACGCAAAAGTCACGGTCGGTGCGGTTGGCTCGCGGAAACTCGATTAAAATCCGTCCCGCTTACGATTCCGTCAAGTTAAAAAGAGACCCACGCGACCTACCCGTGACCTTTTCTATAATCGGATCGACTGTAGGTGGTTTTATTTTATTTTTTCTTCTGTTTTAACGAGCTTCGTCAATTATACTTTGTTTTCCGCACGTGCAATTGACGAGTATTTCAGGATTCTATTTTCCAACCGCTGGATCGTGCAAAAAAATATGAAGTAACTATAAGTGTAGAATCAGAAATATTACAAATCTGAGGTAGGATCAAATTTAATTTAGTCGATGAACTCATTCGTCACGGAATTCTGAAATATTCGACGCTTATTTCATATTCTCGATGAGATTGAGATCACGTTGAAAATATATTACGTCAAATATATCAAATCACTTTATCAATTTCTCATTAACCATCTCCAAATGAATCCTCGCGCTTAATAATGAGACGTCCAACAATCCCTTTGTCTTTTCAACTTGAAAAAGAAAAGCTAAAATATTTACGTTCCACTTAATACTGTTCCACGCAAAATAGCATCGCTTAAAATTCGCCTATATGCATGCATATGCGCTTTCAAAACGTGAGAAAGAGGAGGAGAAAGAGGATGGGTGTTTGAATGCGCCAACGGAGTGAAGTGACAACGCAATTTCGCCGTGTGTCTGACTGGCGCCGGCGGCGGTTGCAACGCCGAGAGAGAGAGAGAGAGAGAGAGAGAGAGAGAGATTGTTCGCTATGCGAGAAAGTCGTTGCCTTGGAAATTTGCACTTTTACGTACGTTAGAGCTGGCCGCTCGATCTGGTCTGGCCTTTTTTTTCTCTTCTTTTTTTTTTCTTGTGGGTTTTCGGAGTAAACCCTTCTTCTATTCTATATACTTTCGAGGAAGGAAATATTTTCCGCGGAATTACCATCCGCCACCGCGACTTTGTTGTGGCTTGATGTCTTATATTGCGCGATATATTGTTTTAATTTGTTGCGTTAATTAAAAATTGCGGCTTACTTTGATGTTAATTCGTTGTTTGATGTGGGCTAAATTATTAATTATAGGTGTAATATCGATGTTGTTTTTTTAATGAGTTCACCGACATTTCAGTGAAACTCTTATTGAAAAATTCAGTAGTAGTGGTCAATGTCTGATCATACCTACGTTAATTAATACATACATTTTTCATAACCGATTAAATTAGATACTGTATTATTATCTTGCATAAATAATCGCAACAAATGAAATCTTTCAGCCATAAATTAATTAACTCGTTGCATATTCGATAGCTACATCAAATTGTTCGATATATTTTCATATTTAATGACATTTAGCGTACCAAATACATTTCAGCTAACAATATTTTCAAATCCGCAACGTTCACAATCAACCACGCCAACGCATTTCAACGTTTCCAATTTCAGCATAAATGTGCAAGCCGCGCAGGGTAACTTTTCGCGCGTCATTCCTCTTATTAGCCCGCACGCTTTGCATCTCGAAATAAACGCGCGCCTCCGCGACTTTGTCGGGCAAAAGGAGGTCGCGCACGCGTCCGTCGTTACTTTTTTAACTCTCGAAGGCCGCCGCCGCCGCCGACGCTGCGAAATATAAATTTGCGCACGTAGCCGCTACTGCTGCTGCTACTGCTGCTTAATCCATACGGAATTCAGGACGCGATCATTCTCGATCGCTCTGCATGCCAAGTGACCTGCGCGCGCGCGCGCGTCCTCCTCCCACGCGCATTACGCCTTTCAAACGCCAACCCAGAGGAAAGAGCGCGACGTGGATGGGTCATTGAAATGAATATTTGACCGGTGCTCTTTGAAATTGTTTTTTTTAATATGATACCGCCCTGTATTCTAGGGGTGAAATTTACTGTAATTTTACATACGCTTTAGGGAATTTTTTTTTACTTACAATTATTTATGAAAGATTTTTGACAGTGAGTGAATGGATAGATCACTAAATTCAAATGAATTTGCACAAATCGAATCACTACTTTTCCAGGTACAATTCTAGTTTAAAGAAACACAAAAGATCTGCCTCTGCTTTCATTCCTTCGTCTTTCTTTTCTCCTCCCCCGAGAAAGCCGAGTCTGTCCGTCGAAGAAAACCCCCGTGAAGTCATTCAACTTTGTACAGGAGTCTCCCGCTGTGGTCCTTAAACTGATTTGTATTCATTAATCGCTTTCGCAGTTTTGCTTCGTTCGCGTAAATCGTGCCAGAGAAATCGCAATAGACGAGCAACGGCAAAAAGGCAGACGACGACTACTGTGACCGAGGGAAACATCGGGAGATGCAATAAAAAGGAGAAAAAAAAACAGAAAACAGCGATTCGATCAGTCGCTCCGGTTGAAATGAGATTAAACGGGCCTCTAATTGTATCACGCAGTGTAATTTCATGGATAGAAGTTTGTAAAGAAGACGCGCTTTTGTTGTAGTTAATTGAGCTTTATTGCTCTGTTAAAATGCTTTCACGAAACGAGCGAATTTAGCTTTAACTAAATTCTCGAAAGCCCGAATAGAATGAACTTAAAGAAATTATTTTTTCATTGCGGTTTAATAAAATTTTCATTTTACCTTTTAGCTTTACATTTTTATCTCAATTACAAACACACTCGATTTCAACTTTCCACGAAGAAAAACGAAAGAAACGTCCACATCTTTTTCTACAATCTCATTATAAAAACCAATTGACTTTCCTACAATTGCTCTACTTTCCTTTCTTCCTTTTTTGCTCCCTTCGTTTCATTCGATCGAACGCCGCAGTTTTTGGCAAACTTACAATCCATCAAACAACACAATTCGAAAATACCTCTCTATTTAACCATCGCTTCATTACTTCTGCTTTTTCACACATCCACCTGGCAGCCAATCCGAAAAAGAATAAAAGAAAAGAGTCGAAGAGGAAGAAAAAAAAAAGAAGCTCGCACAAGCCAAGCCGACCCGTCAAATTTAAGAGTACACTCAGGTTGCTGGCTCGGCGCCCTCCGCGATAATTGAATGGCCAGAGAGAGATTCTATCGATTCTCATAGAGCGCCTTAGTGCGCGCGGTCACGCGTGTGTCCAGGGAGAAAACGATCGATAGTCGATTAGCTCGTGTGCCTCCTCCTTCTCCTCCTCGCCCAAAATTGACTAAGTTTTACTATTCATAATCCAAACGCGTGTGTCCGACGCCGTGCGCGTAGTGCGATTTTTTTTCTTTCGCAGATAGTTTGACACCGTTCGTGCTTAGAAGATCGATTCAGTGCCATTCGCTCGTGTAATTTATTGGACTGCACCATATTCGCCTTTTAATATGAGAAAAGTTTTCACTGCTATGCGCGCAGATGGATTAATATTGAAATATATTCTATATCTGACGCTCACGCGGGTTAATGCATTCGCGAAGGTTATAATTACGATGGTTGGCTTTTTTTTTATTTTTAGAGATCTTTAGTCGAATTAGGACACGTCAGCGAGATTTACATTGTGTCTTTAATAATGGCCCTCGAATTAAGTAGTAGATGCGTGAATCAGGTCAGACGTATCTCATTAATTAACGTATAATTAAAGGCATTCGTTTACTAATGACTCGTTCCAGTTACCAATCATTGTGACTTTAATATCCATCTGATATTCATTCGATCATATATTGTACTATTTTCTTGTGCAATATATCTCGAAGAGCAAAAAAAAACGCAAACCGTAAAACATCAGCAAAAAAAAATCATCAAACCACGAAGTAGCGCCCATGTGTGTATGTGTTTGTGTGTATTCCGGCGTAATATGGGCTTGTTCTCTGCTTGCAATTAGCCTTTGTCGTGCGCGCGAGTTTACTGAACGAACTCTCTCGTTCGCTCTCTCTGTTCGCCTACCCGCCCTCTCTCTTTTCCATGTTCGTATATACTGGTTGTGTGTAAGCGTTGCAGCAGGCCTCTGTGTACGTACGCCACTTGTCGTCACTCTTCTTTGCGATTTTTTTTTCAAAAAGCGGCCTTTTCGTTACTTTGCAATACGCGCGGCCGCGAACGAGTCTTTGTCGTGACGTTTACGCGACGAGTCTCGCGTGAACTTTTAATTCGTCGTCGTTTTTAGAACAACATCGAGCTCCATGATGATTATTTTTGAGACTGACGGTGAATTTCTGGTTTCTGTTTTCAAAATCATTGACATGAATTTTGTTGGACTTTTAATTTTTCATAATTATTGCAATTTTTCGTAGTTTATAAAAATAGGACAAATAAGCATGGTACATGCACGCATTCTATAAATCCGGGAATCATTCGAACACGATTTACGACTTGCATCACATATCAGAGCTTGCAAAGCTCATCCAAATCATGTGCCACCTGCCAAGCAGCAATGTTTCACTTGCATAAACCATAAAAAAAAGCCTGACGAGGGTTAACTCCCTCTTGACGACTTTGGCGACGACGACGAAGGATAGAGGCGGTGCGCGCGTTACGTTCGATGGTGATAAAAATGCGAAATTCCGGACTCGCGCGATAAATCTCGCGTCGCGCCCGCCGCTCGCCCCTCGAGTGCACGCGAGACACTGCCACCTTTTCGTTCCCCGACGACGTTTTCAAAGTCGCCTCGGTATTACGCATGAAAATATAGCTCTGGGAGTATTCTTTGCATACGAAGTCCCGGCGGCGTCCCTTGCCCCCCCCCCCCCCCTCCCCCTATACACCCATACCGTCTTATCGAATATGTGTGTTTTGGGATTTCGCTCGGCCAGCGGGATTTTTCGGCATTTGCATTCGAATGAGTGCTTCTGTATATTTTTCGTGTTTTTGTTTTCGCGCGTGAGAGAGTTTCTCTCGATATGCTCTTTTCTTTGTCGACTCTCCTTTTTTTTTTGCGCGCGCGCTCGCGGGAATCAACGACGAGAAAAATAATTGAATAAATATTGAGTCTGAAAAAAAAATCACCGAAAAGAATTCCGAGATTGAAATAACTCTGATTTTTTCTTTTGTTATGAATTTTCGTAAGCACTTTTAACGATAACTCGGTGGTATTTTAATATGAAGGTAAAGGAAAAAAAACCTTATTTCGATTCCAAAAGCGTTACGGTCTTTCCCCTATAAACATTGTTATGATCATAAGGATACTTTTCATAATATTTGATGAAACGCATAACTTTTTACGATGGCTCGCGCGATAAAATTACACTTAAGAATATTTTGATAGCATGAATAAAAATAATAGACAATACGCACGCGTTCAGCCACAGAGAAAGAGAGAGAGAGAGAGAGAGAGAGAGAGAGAGAGAGAGAGAGGCGAAATAAAGGACGAGAGGCGTGAGAATTGCCGTATAAGTTCCTATCTTGCAGGAAAACCGAAATACGAATATATACAGACGAATGTAGAAGGTCGTGGGAAAGGAGGTGGAAGGAAAAGGAGCCAAGGGATCGATAGATATTCCGCGCTCGAGATTAGTATGTTTTATTCTGCACCTATAGGCCATACGCTTTTGTGCGACTATGAGGAGGAGTCGAATTCACGCTGAACTTTCACTTTTTTTTCTCTTTCTCTCTCCTTCTTCTTTTCTCGTAATATACGAATCTCGAAACTGTTTCGCAAAAGAGAGGGATGCCCAACTCGCTGACCGCAATGTTTCGTCAGTTCATAAATCTATCGTGCAAATATGTTATTTTCGGAAAATACGCGTCATGAAATATGGCCTGAATTTATTTCCCCATTTCGCTTGAGATGCAAATTTCGCCTTCTTAAGAGATTATTTGCCCGAGGGTACAGTAAAATATTTCCGTCGAAAAAAAAAAGGTTTGACCCCCCTTTAAATAAAAAAACAGATATCAAATTTCCCAAGCAGATGTCTAACGAACGAAAAAAATGATCAAACGTAGACACATCTTCGTCGTCGTCGGAGTACACAGCAGCGAAAAGTATGGCAATATGCTAAAGAAGTGGTTTAAGCACTCGGCGTATGATGATTGCATAAATTTTGCCGAGTTGCCGGAATTCTCATCTCTTTCTCGCTCTGTATATGTCGAGTACAGGGGGGGGGGCAGGTTTGGCCTCCGTCCGGAAGTGAAATTCAAATTGAGGGTTTAATATTTATCGTGAGCTGTCTCTATCTCTCGCTCGCTCGCTCTCGCTCTACGTATACGCTTTTCGGGAATTATGTTTTCGCGCAAACGCTCGACTCGGGCGAAATGAAGAATCGGGATTACGCTGGAAATTGATAATCTCATTAATTGCACGCCAAGGGTTTGGCCTCTCTCTGCCGCTTCTGCTATGCTGCTACTCTCGGAAGGCTTTAATCTTTTTGAAAGCGTTGTCGGAGAAAGTACCGCGTGCAGATGGAATTGTTATAGTTATTATTTATCATTTGAATTCTTTCGTGATATTTTTGTTGACGGATTAAAAAATTGTTTTCTCAAAGTGGATTATCTTTCGCGAATAAACGTGCAATTGGATCATTGCAAAGTTTTCTTGAGAAAGCTACGTTATTCTAAATATTATAGTACTTGAATTTGATGCTAGGAGACGTTGATTGAATTTTCACGCTGTAAAATGTTTTTAACATAGTATTTATTAGGTGAATCATTTAGACAACCACGTATTGTTGCTATTGTTGGTGTTGCTGCATTCAGTTAAATATTTTTTCGTCAGTTTCATCATCATCAAATTTTCGAAAACTAACTCTTCGAAAACCATCTCATCTAACTTTTTGTACAAAACAACGAAATCCGTTTCGAAAAAGCACGAGAAACAAAATACACGAGAGTTCGCGAAGCCATGCAAAAGCTCAAAATCCTCAGCTCGTCTCTCGTCGAAAACTCATTCGTCCAAAAATCTGCAATCCCATCAAAGCAAACCTCTCGTTCACAAAAGAAACAAAAAAGAAACCACCTCATTCACGCAAATATCGATCATCTTCCAAAATACATCATACATCCCAAAATATCAGACCACGCGCGAACATATCTCGAATGTATGGATTCACAAAGGGTAAAAGATTCGGTTGGTAGCATTAGAGGGAAGTGGAGGGGAGCTTAGCTTCTAAGTCCGTTATCAGTATTAGCCAGGCGCAACGTCCTAGAATCGGCTAACTACCGATTATAGAATGGACCTTGTAAGCGCGATACAACCACCACCACCGCGCCACCTTGAGGTTGGCGGACTTGGCTGTATATATACATATACATGGAGAGAGGTAGAATGTGGGTCGACCAGTGAGAAAATCAGTTATTCTCTAAGTCGGGCTATTGTTTCACTGTGCTTGCATTGTTGCTAATAAGCTATGGCCGAATATAATGCTACTGGACGTTCGCTGCTGTGAATTTGAATAAATCGTTGCGAATTGTTTTGATAATATGAGAAATACTGACGTGAGATCATGAAAATTAATGAGAGTTTTCTTGCGAAATTTTTTACGAAATCAATTTGATAACTGAAATTTTAGCAAATACTCTGAAAACCAAAAATAGTCACTGAAGAAGCAGTAAAAGAGATCCTAGAAAAAGGAAAAAAAATCTCGTAATTACACATCTCTACTCGAAAATCCACTCAGCGAAATAGACCAACAATGCACATCAGCATCCTTAACGCAACGTTCCGTAACTAACACGAGCAAACCCAAAGCTGTGCAGTAGCTGATTAAAATCAGCCCACCTCCTACTCCTCCCTCCACTTTCGATAGCCTCGAGGAGAAGGGATGTGTGTGTGAGAGAGAGAGAAGATGTTATTAGTCCGATATCGCACGCTTGGCCTCTGTATACTTGTTAGACTAGCGCACTCGCTGCCGAGGCGAGACTTTAGGAGTATATAGTAAGAGCCACTCGATGACCAAGTGGCCGGATCAGCTATACCATCGTCTTTGTTTCCCTATATGTATTTTTTAGAGAAGACAAATACGTTGCAATGAAAAATAAAATTATCAATAATCTACGTATAATTCATAAATTTAAGCTAAATCATCTGCCTAATAAATATTATGAGGAAGTTTTCTACATCAAGTTTAAACTTTGACCAACGACTCCTGGTGTTAAATATAAATATTTAAATATTTTAAATAATTAACTGCTCGTTAAATAATGTAGCTGTCTTGATGTAATATTTTGCATCCCAAGTACTTATTTTTTTTCTAGGTATAGATACTCGCAATAATTACGTACCAAAGTTTCTTCGAGGTTTTAATAAGTACACATTCCGCGTGAATGTCTTTAATACTTTACATCTACTAAACATCAGAATTGGAGTCTTCAAAACTCAATATCAGTTTTTTGTAATCTTCATCTATGTATTCTTGATTTTGTCTCCTTATCTCAGCATCGCCTATTTAGCGGAGCATCAGTTCGACCTATTTGTTCGATTAAAGCAGCATGGCACAACTGTTTAGCCCAAGCCGCGTGCGAGAGAGAGAGGAGAGAGAGAGAGGGCCAAACTTTTCGGGAAGACTAATCTTGATTGAATCTGCGCGGCAAAACTTTCTTTATTGAATGAACTTTCCAACGGATGCGAGAGACTGCGCGAGTTTTTAAATTTAAAAAGTTACTCCTGCGGCTTGATAATTGAATCCTGCAGATCGTAAGTTACTTTCTCTTCTTTTTGTATAATAAAAAATATATATGTCAATCGATATTGTACGCTCTAGTAACATACTCGTTTCAGGTTAATTCTATTTTACGAAAAAATGGAGGGAGTAGTTATACGAAGCAAATTGAATTTGAAAAAAAAAAGAGTAGGTACTTTTTTTCAAATAACAAAATAAAAGAGAGGATATTATTAAGCAAAAGTTTCATATCTCGTCGTAAAAAACGAAGGGAAGCTCCCTCGACTTTCTCTTACCCCCACATGCACGCGATATTTCGCGGTCGTCCTTCCTCCTTTATTTTTGTCTTTGCACTTCTACCTACGCGAGCGGGAGAAAACTAATAAAGTGCAGTTTTTAACAGCGCGCGCGAAATATGTTCTGGCTTATAAGACTCTGTTTTGTTGACCTCGCTTTTCTTCCTCAAAAAGGGACGTTGCCCGCGTAGCCTTTCATTGCACTTTTCGCAATAAAGAAGTTTACCTTGCTAAGGCACACGCTAAAAGGTCTCGTAATATTTATGTATTTACTGAATTCCAGATTATTGTATTTATAATTTTTGTTTTCGTCGAACGAGCGAGATATATTTTTATGAAACAAAATTCAATCGATGCTACTGGCTTTTAATCAAAGCGACTATTGAATAGTGCATTGAAGAAATAAACACTCGATATTGCTCGATGTTTTTAATTAAATTTAATCTATTCATCTAACCAAGCCGGTTTTAGTTGACCATTTTTACTATTCGATAATTAATCGACCAGGCTAGACACTATCTCATCGATAATTCACAATAGCACTTTGAATGCATTACACACTTTGATGCACGAATAATCCCTCTTGAAAAAAACTCCACGCTAAAGATATTTCCATTATGCAAAAAAGCACAATTCAATTGTTTAAAGTCGCCGTCTTTGAAAATGCTAGACGTCGCTGATCGATATTCCATTTTCGTTTACCTTTTCGTTGATTTTGTTGTCCACTCTATGCAACTTTTACTTGCGCGCATGCATAGAGGTCACGAGGAATTTTTCTACTTTATTTTGCTCGCGCTACATATCGGATTCCGCGAAAATTCTTTTGCTGCTCTCTCTCGGCATCGACACGGCACAAAGTCAACGATCTTCTTTTTCTTCATTTTTTAGCAAATATTGAGAAATTTTTTTACGTTCCGATGTAGTAATTAAATTTTTAGATGTTATTAAAGTGTGTAATAATGTGTGATAAATTTATTTATGAAAGAAAAATTCGTGTGTGAGGTATATATAGGAGGACTCGAAAAAGAATCTTCAAAGACTCATAATTTCGAAACGCAATGAAATTTTTTATTGAAACTTGGTATGCTGTCACTTTATAGTATTGGAATCCGTAAAAACTCAAACCGGAGTTGGCAGTCACTCGAGAGAGTGGCAATCTCAAACGAAAACAAAGCATTTGCTCACTATCATGTCATGATTGTTTTCAAGTAGTCCATTTTTTTATAAATAGAAAAGCTTTTTTTTATCTGTCATAAAGTCCTGAAATTTTTTCCTTTCTCATTTCTGAAGTATTAACGATTGTCTATATCGACAATTCGCTTGAAAAATCCTGAGAGTTCAAAAGGGAAGTTCAAACTCAAAGGATACAGTAGAATCGCCAAGGGTGAAAAATGTCACGAGAATTTTTGTCAGTTTCTACTTCAGCATCGTGCACAATATTCTTTTTGATATATTTCTTTTCCCTTTTTTCATGTACATTGTATTCTTTGATACCAAATCCAAACAGTTTCTACAGTAAATAAATACTTTACATCTTACGATTTTGCAAAGAATTAATCTGAAAAAGTTGATTTCATGAAATTATAAACAAAATATTCGTGAAAAATATAGATAAGAAGAAAATGTATCGAAGAAGTTTACTTTCGGAAAAATCAATGTATCTCCAGAGAGAGAGAGGCAAGCAAAATATGCGAGCAGAAAGTTGCACACGGCAATCCGGCCATAAGTTAGAGAAGCCAGCAGAGACAAAATTTCGCAGAACTGCGAAAGTCCTTGAAAAATAAGCGCATACCGCGAAGTGTTCTTCCCCTGCTTGTGCAGACGGCGCGTAAAAATCGTCGAGGTCGCGCGCTCGGAGCTGGGGAGCGAGAGAGAAAGGAAAGAAAGAGCACGGAGAAAGAGAAAGAAGTTGGCAAAAGAAAAAAAGAGAGAGAAAAGAAGGTAGCGCACGCGACGTCGTCGTCGTCGCCTTGACGCTTTCAGTGTAATACGATTATACATCGGAGAGAAGGTAGTCTGCGAAAGACGGACGTACGTAAAAAAAAAGAAAGAAGAAAAATTCAGGAAAGAAAAGCTGACGGCTCGGATCGATACTATATCGGGCGAAAGGGCGAAGGAATACATTTCGTCGGTATATAGCTAGTCGGTGAATATTCACTTGATTTTTCGATCAGCACAGGATACTGTATCACGAGCTTATCTCGTTTACTTCTTAATTGAAAACGGCGACGATGGTTTCTGAATCAAATATACCAGGTTAATTTGTTTAATACGTTTCTTCTTGCGACGGCTATTTGTCGTAAAGTAGGAAATAACCGTGGTATCGGTTCGATTGAACTAATTTGCCAGTGCGATGGGATATAATATAATAACAGAATTATAAGAATTAGTGAATTATAAAATTCTCCAGATGATCTACTTCATATCAAATTATAGATTCATGAAAATTTATTGAATAAATCACGAGCTAAGTTACAAAATCAATTATGTAATAGAAAACTCTCGCATCGAATTGGCCAATAGATAATTCATTTGTAACATTATCAAATAATCGGATAAGTCAGTCATGAAAAATCTTAATTTAATCATACCTCATTTTGTTATAAAAATTAAGACATTTATACTCGACTTTGGCAAACCTCGATTATTATAAAATTACATCAAGAGAGCTACTAAATTATTTCACTGCGATCGAATAGAACTCGACTTCTTCATCACATTTATTTCACCATAGATAAGTATTTGATTTCCTCCGACGAATTAATCCGATCAAAATTCACCTGACGAATAACTCAATAAAAAGCCCCGAGAGAGAGAGAGGGAGTCATCGGATCCTCGACTTTATGCGCCATAAAGCCGCTTGGGTATCCGACGGAATTAATGAAAAATCTCCTCTTGCTCGCGAGCAGCGAGTTTTCATCAGCGACACACGTGCAAGCATAATAGCACATATCCTCGGCTCGTACAAGCGCAAGCGTATTAAAATGCGCTCAAGTCGCCGGCTGCCGGGAATGCCAAACAGAGAGAGAGAGGATGATGGTAGCGTGCAAAACTCGGAAATTCTCAAGGATTTAATGAACGTCTTCGCTCGACGCGCAAAGTTCGGCCCCCGTACGTATATATACACTGAAGTGAGAGAGAGAGAGAGAGAGAGAGAGAGAGAGAGAGAGAGAGAGCGGGTCATATGCGTCAAGTTCAAAATGAAATTTCTTCGGTTGACACTTGCTTGCTTGAGCAGGCCTGAATAGTCGCTTAATACGCGTATTTTCGGGAGGGATTATTATTGTTAGATATTTTTTCGAAAAGAATTTTTTTTTCCATTATAAGGTCAAGAAATGTTTTATTGTCTGACCAAAATGTATCTTTTTCACTTGTTTGTAACTCTGCTGAAATCCAACAATAAAAATCAAAACCTTGTTTGGTTGACCAAAACGTCATTATACTACTTACGCTAATAATCATTATTACCATTAGAAGTATAACTGTTTGTTTGCGCTCGATAGGCAGGCAATAAAAATACAAAGAAATTATAAGTCTCACCTTTGAATGTCACTCGATGAATAG
>JAWWMK010000001.1:10462059-10478208 GCA_035047105.1 Galeopsomyia nigrocyanea | reverse complement strand
TATTTCATGTAAACTGTAAATTATTTATGTATAATCGTTTCTCCCGAAGCGGTCATTTACTCCGTCATCCTCTTAAGAGTGCGTCCTAACGGAGGAAAACTACCAACATATAAAATAGAACGTAAATTGAACTTCTGGATTAAATCATAGCATGTTAAAAGATTGTTCAAAATCTTATAGATCATAACGCAATCCTGGACAAAATGAACTGATTTAACCGAAGGAACATTAAGATCTGTCGCTATTCCACTATAATCGGAATTTATTATTGAATTGAAAAGATCAGAATTTATTATTAAATAAAGTTAATCAAATATAATAAATTCTTCATCAAATTATTTAAGCTTGTTATTTTAAAACATCATGTGCATTCTTGAAATATCGATACATTATTTTAATTTCAATATCGAACACCTGTGAAAAAGTTAACCGGCCGAATGAACAGTTTATCTGATAAATGCACATTCTTTGCCAATCAATAAGTCCACAATTCCATTTAAGTCACAAAGTTTCGTCAGAATAGTCAAAATAAGTATGCTCATATCCACGATCTGGACTGTCGTCGAGTGATACGCATGCATAATGTCAACCAAAATATAAAAGAAAACCTCCATAAACTCTTTCGTTACAGTCAAGTTTCTCGGTATCCCCCCGCAAGATATTCCAATTTGATAGTAAAGCGAGTATAGGAGCAGAGCGAGCGCACGCGGAGGGTAGGCGACAAAACCGAAACTTTTTCAATTCTCAAGTTTCGCGCGACAACCGATGCAAATTCTCTAGGCGCTCTCGGCATTAGTTAAAGGTGTATATGTATATATACGCGCTCGTCCGCTTATGACGCGACACGCACGTAACTTTTAATTCGCGTGTCCTGCGCCAACCAATCTGTGTCGTGCTCGCACGCGCTCCTATTACTCCTGATAAGCTTAAGTAATTTATTTACCTTTTGCCGACGGGGGGATGCCATCACGCGACTATACCTTTCAGCTCCCATTTTTTTTTTTTTTTGTTCTTTTTCGTTGCGCAGTTTTTGTTGTTGTTGTTGTTGTTCTTCTGGTATACTGCTTGCTTTCGTTTCACTTTCGAATGAGGCGTTCTATGAGTTCGCGGTCTCTTCGTTTTATTTTTGAGTTCAATATAATTACGTGTATTTTCTTGATAAGAGAAATTGAAATGAATGTTGTTTTGAAAACTGTTCTAATGCGGTTTCCGAATCATAGATGTAGCGTATGCGAGTAAAAGTTTTGTCAAAAAATTCATTTACTAATATATTTAATAGCTACATTGCAAAAGTTCAACTGCCCTTATTTATAGTGTCATTCAAAAAAATTGATATGTGAAAGATAATTAGCCTTTTTTATCAAATGAAAAATACATCGTACTGCTTATGTACAACTTCTATAAAATCATTTTAAATACTTAAATACTTCCTTTATTGAAAAAAAAACAAAATAAAAAAAACGTCTGACTTCTTTTATTGTAATTGAAATATCTCTCGCGAAATTGTTCATGAAAAACAATCACCGGCAATTTCAATAAGCCGCAAGTTCGATCAAGTTCAATTTTTGTCAGTGTCGATATCATTGTCTCCCGATTACAATCGTATCTTTTCCAAATCACAAATACTTCGATAACACGCAAAGGGAGGGTATCAAGTCGATTTTCCTTTCTTCGTCCCCCATAGACTAGAAGTCGTTTCTTGCTCTCAAGAGAGATAAGACATAGCCGTCGTGCTAACGACGACAAAAAACGACAAGTTGCCGACGTAGAAATTACAAATCAAGCGAGCTTTGGGCGTGAGACGCAACTTTTGTTTTCACACTCTCGTTTTTGTAAATAGCTTTTGATAGCAGCTCTTTTTTCACGAAATATATATTTTTCGATCACTCGCAAATTCAAACGTTCAAAAAGGTCGGACGTTACGAATTTGATCGAAAATAAATATTTGGTTTTTCATAGTTGTTTACTTGTGATAGGGTTAATAGCTTTCTCTTTGCTTGCGCGTTGCAATACTGAAAAATTAAAAAAAAAGCTACGAAAAAAACGGGGTTATGTTTTTTTTTTTTTTTTTTTTTTTTTTTTTTTGTAAATCGAATCCATCGATATCAGCGAAATGGATGCAGGAAGCTTGCAGGTCCTTCCAATTTCATCGGAATATGGGTTTTCGAGGCATGTAAATAACAAAGTCATAATAACTATTGCAATAGATAGTAGATTCGGTGAAAAGCTAAACGAAGAGATACACATACACACATGCACACTCGACCATTAATTTCCATTTGCTTGCAAGTGCTTGCGGCTCCTCACTAATCTTTCGACCGATCAATTAATTATACCGATCGGATATCCAATTACTCGCAAACTTCTCGAATCTCTCTCTCTCTCGCTCGCTCGAGGGTGAATCAGCGAGAGCCAAAAGCCGAGAGAGAGAGCTGGAATTATTCAAATCGTATCGGCGAACGCAAGCGCGCGCGTTCACTCGCCGAGCATAAAGCGATATAATCGCGCACCACCGCTCAGGAACTCGCTCGCTAGCTCATCGTCCCAAGACTTGATCGAACTTTTCCTCCTTCTCTCTTTTTTTTTCTTTCATAAGGGATCAGCTCGCTTGATGGCTTTGTAACGTCAGAAGACTCGCAGGGATTTTTCCCTTTTAATTGCCGGGTCATAGACGAGGAGAAGCGATCGCTGGCGATATAATTTATTTTAATTTTATGATAAAACTGATTGATTTTGAAATGCAAGCGGGTTTATTGAAAGTGATCGATCAAAACTACTTCCGTGGATTGACATTTTTTTCATAATATAGAAAAGAAAAAAGAAAATTTAATTTTCGCAAAGTAACAAATAATACGTCCCAACAGCTATAGCAGCAGCTGACAAAAAAGGAGACTCAGAGGAATGCGACTTGTGCGTCAGCTAATTTTTCAAAAGCTCGCGTTGGAATATTCTTTTGGGCGACATAGCGACGATGATCGATGGATCTCGCGCTCGCATACACACGCGCGCGAGGATGGATCGTGTCGCTCTCTTCCGGAAAGCTTCGCCAACCGCTCGCTCTCTCTACCTCTCTCTTTCTCTCTTTACTTTGACGTTGAATGGGTCCCGTATGTAGCATAAAAGGGGTATATACGCCAACGGCTATTGGTTGGCGTCGTCGTCGCTGAAAGCTGCGCCGCGTCGCGGCTGTGCCGCGCGCAGTTTTCTGACCAATATCACCTGAAAGGCTTTGCATTGGAATGCATGAATTTTCACTCTCTGTTTGCTTATATACCGATGGATAGGACATGCATCCTTTTCAGATTATTAGCTTCGGCTGTCCGATGCGCGACGCTCAAATCACGCGAGTGATATCAAAATTGACGTTCGGTTCGTTTCATCTTGTTTTCTGAGCTGTAGATTGTGTAAAAATAGTTTCTATTTTTTTTCAATAAATTTTTAAAAAAATTTTTCTTTATGATAGCTTAGTATACTTATGAATTATTTTGTTCTTTTGAAAATAGTACTAGAGCGAATGCAATTTTGCTTCATTTTGATGTTTCAAAGTAATTGAAAAAAAACGTTTCTAGATGGAGTTCTTATGGTAATTTTATTCTCCATAGACAAACTTATCGTTGTTAACGCATAAATTTATTTTTATCTCAAACAAAAATTGTAATGCACAGCTGAAATTCTATTGATTATACACGTCTGGGAATATTTGGTTTACAATTATCATTCAATACACATGTAACATTAACGTATAAAAAATAAACAACCATTTTTCAAAAAAGAATGACAAAACCTTATACAGCAAGTTAAAAAGGAAGTGCATATATACATCAGAAGGAGCGAGAGCAAGCACGCGCGGACGTGATCGATGAGCGAGTATCTAGGATTATATTTCACGCGGATATTACAACGACGGATCTTCCGATATATACATATATATAGAGAGGATGGAAAGAGATAGAGAGAGAGAGAGAGGCAAACGCGTATATAATAGTGAACAGAGGAGGGTTGGGAGAGAAAATGCAAGTGCATCTTACGCTCGGCTTTCAAAGGGCAAACAATCGTGACGTACTAGGTGCTGCCCTTATATCCCGTCATCTAATCTTTTGTCTATGATGTTGTCGTAGACTTTCTTTTAATTTTTCATGTGGCGTATCAGATTGAGTGGATTTGTCAAAGTATCATGGGTATATACGGGAAATTGATCCTGATTTGTTG
This sequence comes from Galeopsomyia nigrocyanea, assembly GCA_035047105.1. NCBI lineage: Eukaryota > Metazoa > Arthropoda > Insecta > Hymenoptera > Eulophidae > Galeopsomyia > Galeopsomyia nigrocyanea. The sequence goes on along the minus strand of JAWWMK010000001.1, from coordinate 10,473,999 downwards.
TTGTATTTTAGGATTTTGTTTCGTAATCTTGGATTTTTATTCTATATCTCGTAGAATAGCGTTTTGTAATCGAAATTCTGTAAGGAAAAAATCAGTAAGTTACAAAAAGATATTTTTGCGGTATTGCTGATTACGTTTATTAATCAGATTTTCAAAATTCATTGTCTGATAATGGGACGAAAATTAGTCAAATGATATCGAATATTATATTAGCTCTTAAATAAATTATATCTTCCAACCGCGTTAATCATTTCATATCGGTTTGATTAATATAAGATTTTTTCGTTCACATAAATATAAAACTGAGTTTATCCAATAAAAAATAAATAAATTTTATCAATAAAGTATTCAAAATATTTCAAACGTTGAAAGAATTGAAAATATGTCCAAAGTGCAATGAACTATGCCTACAACCTACTTGAGTAATCCACGATAGCATAGGCAGCTGCATTACCGTCAGCGAGAAAGAGATTCAGTGAACGCGCGGTCGATACATGATCTTGAGGTCAAAACAGGCGCACTTTCAAACTCCTCCACAAACGTTACTTTCAAGCATATGCAGATTGAAACGCTGGACTTTCGAGAGAAAATAATTAGCACGCTTCTCCCGAACGTTACGCGATGCCTAATTTGGTCTTCTCTCACAGTCGAGGAGGTTCAAAAGTACCGATAAACGAAATGAACACGAAGATATATTTCGCGCCAGTCAACTCGTTAAACGGTACGATTAAAATTCTCGCGACAAACAGCCGAAAAAAAAAGGCATGGGCACTCGAGATCTCTTATATACTCAACGGTACTATACCGCGAATTGATATTTGCCAGATGGCTTTCTAAAGTGACGCGATGAGAAAAATTTTTACGATTATGGAATATCTTAGATAAGCTTACTTTAACTTATTGACGTCAACGAAAAAAAAACTTGTTTTTTTCGTCTTCTCCGAAGAGTAGACCTTGGATTTACAGTTATTAATCGCCATTAGCAGATTTTTATTTTTCAATTTACGATGAAATTATTACGATGATATGCATACTTTTACAACTCATAAACATAACAGCCAAAAAATAGGACAAATAACGAGTTTTTTTCTTCAATTTTTCGAAAATCACGTCCGAGCTATCGAGTTGTCAGCTTCTTTCTTTCTTTTTCTTTTTGCGCGGGAGAAGCAAAAACCATATAGAGCAAAATTGGGGAAGTACTTTACGAGGGCTACTCGTTTTAAGGACAGACGACGATAAAAAAAGAACCGCGCGAAGGTTTTATCGATGAGGTTCATGCGTGGCTCGGTGCTTTTACGACGTGTCTCCGTGAATATAAATTCGCACACGACGCTTGCGCCCAATTGAAGGCAAATGCTCGGTGTGATCTTTATCGGTAGTAAAAGTACGATCCACCCTCTCTCGTACTCTTCTTCTTCTTTTTTTATTTTAGCCTGCGAGAGTTGTTTCTAAACCACCAGATCCTCCACCTATCAACGTAGTATCTTTTTTGTGGTGGGATTACGATTAGCCGTAAAACTTTTTTCTTCCTCTACTCTTTAGGGACACAAACACACCAACCATATTTCCACGACGTGTCGAAGATTTTCATTTTATGACTCAATGAGGAACTGCGTTCGATAAAATTCAGCTTTACGGCTGATGCCAGAATTTCCAACAAGTTTATAGGATATTGCGGACGAGCTATTTTCTAAGCGATTATGCTTTTTTATTTTTATGCACTTTCAAAAAAAAAAAAAAAATTACACGCGAGATCCCTATCGCGACATATATTTCGATTCTTTTATAGCCCTTTGTACGCGATAACTCTGCCGAAATTTATTCGATTGAACTGCGCTTACAAGGCATTAAAAAGAGCGAACCTCGCGGGGCTCGAGCGTGTTACAAAAATAATACGTTGCCGGATTCACTCGCGCCGCACCGGCTGCGCGGCAGGATACCTCTCGATGTGTGTTTTTTTTTCGCAATATGCGCACCCACCGCGGCGCTTAGGAATCGACGATCTCCACTTGGTTGTAAATTATACGAAATCGATGTATTGGGTTTCAGGCAGTGTTTTTGTTCGTCGATGTTACATTCCACGGAAGCTTTCAGGTGAAAGTATTACGAGATAAGAGTTTATTTTCAAATTTGAATATTTGCTTGTTTCTCGAAGACGTGATGACATACATTTTTCTTTTGTCGGTGCGCGACTTGGTTTTCCTCGTCACGACTTGCTTTTATAGACTTTAGATTAAATCAAGTAATGTTTGTCTTTTTTTTTGTTGGTAACTTGAAACTGCACGTGGATGAGAGAGAGAAAGAGGTTTGTTTTACGTAAAATGTGAAAAATACGGGTTGACAGAGCCATTTCCTCTTGGAATATTACCTTGCATATATTAACAAAAATAATTCTTCGCTAAATCGCTTTGCAAAATATCTTGTTAATTGTCACACTCTCGTATAGGAAAAAGCTCTTCGCGGAAACATAAAACTCCTACACATCTAAACAAAAAACATAACAAACTCATCCGACGAAAAAAACATAACAGCTTGATATTTTTTTACGATCGAAGGTTGTCGCCGCCACGTAAATTTTCACCTATCCCACGCGTTGCTATAAATCCAGCATCGTCTTTCAATATCGAGACGCTCGCGTTTTATTTTGGCGCTCGTTATCCTGTTCCACGGTGGTTTTGTCGCGTCCTCACGGCCACTCGTTGAAGTCTCCTTGTGTGTCCTTACCGACGGTAAGGATATATAGGTGTGGTTGTGTGATATGCGGGATTGGCTACTGGTATTTAAAAAAGTGGATGGATGTATTTTGTAAATAGCAAAATCGGTATTTGTAAGAGAAATATTGTGGATGTTAAAAATAATATTGTAAAATAATTTTCAAATTTCTATGTAAACGCGTGAATAAAAAAATACATCATGATTCAAGTACCTGATGATAATCATTATTCCAAGACTTAGGGCATTTATAGAAATAAATTTGCACATTTATTCTAGGACAAGAACAATCGTGTCATCCATCTGTCGACGTAACTGTAAATTAATTGAGCAAGTTTTTACTGTCTCGCGTACATTATTGAAAGCTATAAAAATAAGCGTGAAAGAAAGTTATTTATTTGAAAAGACAATTGACAACGAGAAAATTTACTTTAAAAATCACTAAAAATCATAAACTTTTCTCTGATAGTATGAAAACATACAGTTCAAGACACAAACACAGTATCTCAAAAACTTTCATAACAATCACTTTTCAAAGTATATAATATAATATGAAATTTTGATTTTAAAAATTACATGTTGCAGAAAGCAAAAATAATTTAGTAGCCATTGAAGCTTTCTAGTCTTATGTTTGTTGCCATAACACTGCACAATCGATTTCAACCGACCTCCTCAATCATTCAAACCATAAGCAAAAATTCAACATCCCATCCAATCGCCTTAAAAAAAAAGTACATTGTCTCGATGACTCATTTGTCAAACTAAAGGCGGTGGTAGACGATCCGCAGACACTCACACACACACACACGCACATGTGTCCTTTTCATTCCCACATCTCCCTTTCTCTATATCACAGGCGACAGAGACTACCTGGGCGTGCACGATATTTATGTTCCTCTCTCTTCGGATATCTCGCAGAGTCACTGCGTGACCGAAAATACGAGGGCGATCGAAGATGTATGGTCGAGGTGTGGAAGTCCTTCGATTCCGGAGACACCTTATAGTATAGAGGATAGAGAGAGAGAGAGAGAGAGAGAGAGAGAGAGAGAGAGAGAGAGAGAGAGAGAGAGAGAACTTGCGATATGCATCAGGTGTGTTGCTGAGATAATTAAGGTGAGACGCTTTCGGGGAGGATTCTTTTTTTTCACACTCATTTTTCTTGTAGACCGAGTAGATTTTTTATTTACGCTAAAAAGAAAAATTGCCGAATTCTCAGAAATTTGGGATTGAGATAACCAAAATAAAGTTTCTGATGAAAATGAAATATTATTGCGTGACATGCCAATCTGAAATTTTTCAATTCAGCGGTTTTCGTCGCACTTTACTTTCTCGATATTACCTCGAAGAATTATGAACCTATAATATTTTTATTACACGAGCTCAACTTCCCCGGCAATTATCCGCCTACATCCTCCCTAAAATTTCAGAATTTACGTCGTGGCCTTGCCGATATCACTTTACAAAGTCACCGCTATCGATGTCCTCTCTAAATAAAGTTGCCAAAAAAAGAGGGAAAAAAATACGGGCCAATGCATGAAGATATCAAAGGGTCCCTTAGCCGATAACGGCTATCCCTTTGGAGTGCAGAGGGTTCGATAAATCGGAGGTGCGAAATTCGAGCTCCACTCTCACCTTGACGACTGTCGATATCGTAAGTCTGCTCTCGATTCGACGAGTCGTTAAAACTCCTTGGTGATTCGTTTTTTTTTTCTTTTTTAGTTGCTGAGGTAAAAATCTAGAGGGAGCTATAAAAAACGTGAGATTTCTTTGAACTTTGAACAGTAAAATTGCTTTTTTAATTAGATTTTGACGAAATTGAGTGTTAATCTGAATTTTTTTATTCAAACTTGATTAATTGTATTTCAATAATTTGATATAACTTGATTATATTTCGCATTTTTATTGTGGCACAGTTATATTAGTCAACAATAACACTGTTCTTAGCTATACAGTGAGTAATAAAACATGTTTCCAATTTCACCGAAATTCAATCCCGTCCTTTTATTCCGCACACATACGCATACTCGCCAAATGTAACATTCGCTCGTGACAAAGGATATACGTTGAATTTCGTGTGTCCTGAGCGGTCCATAAAAGGCTAACGGTCGCGAAGCTTATCTGTCGACTGTACGAAAAAAAAAAGAAGAAGCCGTCGCGTGGTATACTTCGTTTTTATCTCGGCCCGAGAGACAATATTTGCGCGCGATTCAAAGCAGTCCGACTGTTTATGATGCGTTTCGCGAAAGTTGCCAATTCCGACAGAACGATAATGTGGTTGTATTTTGTTCTCTTGAAAGTATGAGTCTTTAATCGTTTCGGAGCTTAAAGTGCTTGTAATGTAATTTTATCGTTGATAAAAGAATCCGCTGTCGATTTCTTTATTTGGCGTTTCCGCCTTCGATTCTTGTTGCTTTTTTAAACGAATGTAAATGGAAAAGGAAACATTAAAAACGCATCAGTTTCTCTCGATAATAATACTACCATCTTTCCGAGCTGAAAATAATCGGATTGAAATAAAATATTCCATATCGGAGGTAAATCTTTATCTCGACCCGAATCATTATTTATTTAAGGTCTTTAATCAAACAAAGGAGAATCTAATTTGGCATATTCGCTATCCGAGCTCTAATTTCATTTTCTTCCCGAAGTCTATAATAAACAAGTATCGTAATAAATTGGCGTCTACGAATTTAGCAATAGCGCTGTTTTAAAATACATTTGTCACTCTGGAAATAACTATAACTAACTTAGGCAATTATAAACCAACCCGGAGTTCGCGGCTTGATAATAAGCGTAAATCCAGTAAAGTATTCATAACAAAGCTCATCTTTCATGCAAGCTCGAAATAGAAATGTATTATATTTACCCTCTCACCATCCACACAGAAAAAGTTTGTCGCCGTTGGAATCACTCACCTGCAACAACAACCAAAAAAAAACGTCATTAAAAATCAATGTCTCCAACAACCAGTATATCCGCAAAATATTCAAATATATACGCATCACAAACAAAAGATCCTCGCGGACTCAAACATCAAAAAGAAAGCTATTAGCAAATTCTTTCTGGCGACGTATGAGCTGACAGCTGCGCGCGTAGTCATTGCGGTCTACGATGTCCTTTAACTGCTAAATGAAAACATTTCAGGCCCCGGAGGCAACGTAATTGCGCGCGCGCGTGTCTTGTGGAATTTCGCGATACAAACGCCTCGCGCGAGTTCGTAAATTACTCGCGCGAATATGCAAAGAAGCTTATATACCCAAGCTGATTTATGGGACACGATGTTGATCGATCTCTTCTTTTTTTATTTTCGTTAATCTTTTTTGACAAGCGAGCGAATTTGTTGGTCGATGTAATGCAAGTATTTAACATGTAGGTGTGATTAACATAAACATGGGAAGACGTAAACAGAAAAAAAAACAACTTTTCTATATCAAGTACCACGCAAATTGTATCAAGAAAACCTATACCCGATTAATGCGTATTATACTCGTAACGTAGCGCTGCGACAGCAGCGCGTAAGCTCTCGCATTCTATGCGTTACAACAAAGAACTTTATTGTCGACTGCTACTTAAAATGTGGCTTCGCATTAGCAGATACGCATACCGATAATAAGCGTCGTTTTCAATTATGGATTTTGAAAACCGGATCGCACCTTGCCTCGCTACCACTTGCCTTTTATGCAAAAGCTTTCTATATATGCACGCGCGCGACCTAAACATTAGATTATACGAGGGTTTAATAGATTATTTGGCACGCGATATACGCTTGTTCCTTTATCATTCGTCATCTGCGCCGCTCGACTTTAAATACTCTATTTACGGCTTGACGCTGGAATGTGCGTATAGATTTCTAATTTTAAATGTACTTTCTGAACTATTTTCGAATCGAGTTCTTATGGTAAGACCAATGCGAATGATTGATAACTGGTAGCTTGATTTATGATTTTTGAAAGAACGAAAATTGATTATTGTTGATCAATTTTGTTTTCAGTAATACAGTAGCGATTGAAGTCAATCTCGAAATTCAAAATATTTTTCCTATAAACACTTTGAGTAACGAGTAATCCCGCTATCGAAGAATTAATGTCTGACACAATTACCACTTCCGCCAAGATTGAACTTTCAAACGAGCGCGTTACAAATTACCATCCCCCCGTCGCGGTATCATCATCAAAAACGATGAGGCATGAAAATCAGCCACTGGCAATTGAAAATTTTTTGTGATATATTATATCCTCTTCACCTCCCTCGCACAAGAACACAAGACTCGTACGCCGCGATATTTATTAGCGAGTTCGCAACCATAAAGTACGATGCGAGGGGATATATGTGTAATCGCGGCCTCCACCGCCGCTGCACAAAGCGAAGCGAGATTATCCGGAACAAGCTGCTAAACGCTATTCATCATGGGCCAGTTTGCGCGCGCGAAGCTGCCGAGTGACTTTCTCCGACGGTGGTCGCGCGCAAAAGATGCAGATTGCGACTATACTCAGTTGCTACCGTGATAGTTTTGTCGGCGAATGGGTTATCGTTTTTTTTTAAAGAGAGTTATCGACAAAGCAATGAGTTCTATGAAAAATACAAATCGATTTTTATAAAATCAGTTATAATTAGAAAAAGTTTCTATTTGTTATCAAAAATAGTGTTGAATAGATTTAAAATATAGTTACAATAAATGATTGAACAACGGAAATCAATAAAATACGAGCTGTCAACAGTTTTGCCTTCAATTCCAAACAGCCATAACTCACGAATGAAAAACAATAAACTATATCCACGCGAGCGCAAGTAGCTTTAGCGATTCCTTTAAAGCGAGAACCCGATTACGAGACTATCAATGTTTGCTTTAGCTCCAGCGAAAATACATATATATCGGTAGTTGCCGATCTCCGACGTCATAATGAAGAAATCGCCAATTCCCACTTTTTACAAAGAGCAGCAGCAGCAGCTCGTCGTTAGGATTTATGGTACCCGGAACGCAGCTGGCAATATAAACACATTGAGTTCGATGCTCTCTCTCTCGAACTCCAATTCTATAAATGTGAACTTTGTCGCTCTCGAGTTCGCTTTTCTTCTCAATGTTTATTGGGAGCAAGTTTATTTTCGTTTGTGGTGGTGAGAAGTTATTTTGAGGGTAATGTGATAGATATACTGGAATTTTTGATGTCGTAAATATTGAGGGGGATAGAGACAACATTAAATTAGGGTCCATCGCGCGAAAGTTTGGGTGATACTTTATAAGACGGTCATCGTCAAAATATCATTTAGCAAACAGATATATTCAAAAGGCTAAGAAAAACATTGAAATCAGAATCAAAGTTATTTTTTATCTCACAAATGTAATTCCCATTCATCCTCCACTGAAAAATACATAGTCCGAACTAACTTTCTCATCGCTAAAACCAGAAATATGCGATATTATACCTATACACACGATGAACGTGGGTGCGCGAGAGACACTTGTGTAACTCATAAGCTCACGGAAGACGACAAGCATAGCACTTCTCTCATTTTGCAAATTCATAAAGCGAAAGGCGCCCCCTCGCCTTTTCATCTCGGAATGCGTCTACTTAGCGCGGCGCCGCGTGTGACGAATTTATGAAAACGCGCGTGAATGCACAGCAAGACAGAGAACTTTGTTGTTGTTTTTTTTTGTTTCCGAGACATGCTTGTTCGGGCTCGTGTTTACATTAAGTTAATTGATGCGATACAAACGTTTTATGGAAAAAAAGGGGTGGAATGTCTAACTTTTGTCGGGACATTTGTAATATTCTTTTTTTGTTCTTGTGGCACTGAAAATTTTAGTTCTTACTTGGTATTACCAGTTAGCAACATTAATTCACGCAGGAAAATTAATTCATTGTCATGCATAAATATATAAAGAACTTGACTTACTTTGAATATTCAAAGTACTTTATTCTTTTGGTAAGTTGTTCTGCAAAAGCTTCAGAATTATAACTTTTCAAAGTTCATCTTTTTCAAAATAAGTATAACCACTATTTAAAATTCAAATAAATCCTCTGATGAATCATACCTTAACAACCAGTCGAAAGCTCATCAGTGGAAGAAAAACCGCAACGATATATAGTCGATAAGGAAATCGTCAAGAAAATCTCTCTCCTCGTCAACGCGTAATTGTACAAATGGATTTGAAATTACCCGCCGAAACGTTAAACTGCCTCGCGCCGCTCATTATAATTGCTAAAAACCCCAGGATATACATACGCGTATACTGAGATAAGCAGCTGAATAAATTTTCCTCTCCCTCCCTCTTTCCGATATGAAGTATTAGACATGTTAGCGAGATATGCACCAACGAGAAAGTCTTCATTATAACCCACGGCGAATTAATGGACGACGCTGCGGGCTTGACAATTTATTTTATTATCGCGAATTGCCAAAGGACTCCACCTGCACATATGTTACGGCTGCTTATAAATAGATCGGTGATGTTTTGTTTTTTTTTTCTGAAAGCGATGCTTCATGCGTTATGGATGAGAACAAAAATATGGATGTGAGATATATTGTCTCTAATAATGGAAAGAAGTAATTTGAATTTTTATGCACTTTGTCGCAGTTTTTTTCTTTTGAATAAGGTCGTGTTTCTCATGGGCGTGAAATAATTTACGATTGTTCCTGACGTTATAGTAAGATTACATCTTTCGCATCTATTTACGCAAACGCTAGAGTGCGTATACTGAAAAGACAATATGGCGTATAACGATGCATTGCACAAGAAAGTGACTATAGTTCCGATGATTTATGAACGTGGTTCGCATTTATAATTAAGCATTTGTGTGAGAAAAAAAATATTGTTACTCGCAATCTTTTTTTAGTACAGATCGCTCATGTTGCGTGCTATTGAAACGTAAATGACTTAATTTTGCAGAATTTCAAAGAGGATAAAAAAAACGTATTAACAATTTCATTTTTTTTTGTACCGTGATCTTCCAGAAGTACTTATGCCGAAGGGAAATTTATCGCCGTAACTTTTTATACAACCGTTCGAAATCCTCTTACGTCTTCAGCGATACTCGCACTTTTATGACTGTAAAATGGCTTGTCCCGAAATCCGCTGCGACTTTATGCTTTACGGCATGCTCTGCATTTTTTAACATTTAAATAAATGTTTGAGTTGCGAGGAGGTCGAAAGAGCTTGAGAAATGAGCTGCGAAAGATACGAGATTTACTTTTCCTCTGCTAAATCGGCTTTTCTTCGTACAAAGTTTCACATCGCAGAATTGAAATGGCACATTGCTGAATAAACATATTCATCTCTACACTTTTATGCGAACGAACGTGGAATATGTTGCAATAACAAATAGCGTAGATTCGAAATCGTTGAATTTTTCGAACTAGTTACTCAACTGCAATTCAAACTGAATTTACGGTATTGCAAAATCACAGTACAATCAAGAAATTCCACATAACTCATACACATAAAAACACACAACCACAACGCAAAACCAAAGTCGAGTGCCTCCTCCACAAAACCATTTCGAGTTCAACAAATTAGTAATCAGAATCGCGTGAGAAAAACCGAACGGACAAACCGTCAATTCCTACACACATATAGTGTCTTGAGTACGTAGACGTGCACAGCACTTTGCTATCGTCTAATAGGCACTCGAGTGCATATATGAAGAAGAAGAATGTCGAGAGCCATATGCCACCGAAAAGACATCTAAGAAAAATGATAATCCCGTGTGGTTGTACATAATAGCTCTTTGTATGTATTACCAAGACGGAAGACGAGAGAGAGACAGAAAAAAAGGGGAGCGCAACATTCCTTTGGACTAATGAAGCTGTGCGTGAATGCGTTATTTTACGACTGACACAAGCAGCCTCGAGGGGCGACGAGGAGGAGGAGGAGGGAAAAAAACAGCGTTGTATGTAAGACGAGCTCTCCGACTGTCGTCGAGGTGCGTTATTAACGATCGCCAACGCGCTAAATTATTATGCCTTACAATTTTTCCAACCTAGCCGAGCGTATTTTTCGCGCACTGGATTGTTAGTTTTGTGTTTGACTATTATGAAGGAGCAAAAGCTATATAATTTTTTTTTCAGGAATAATACGCAAAAAAGTTCAAACGACTTCCAGTCTTGGAAAGCTCTTATATATATAAGCGAGAGTAAAGAAAGACATCCTGCGTGGAAAATGAGTATACAATCAATCGGACATTTATTAGACGTTAAATGAGAAAGGCATCGCGGAGATAATCGACGTGTAATTTTCAGTTGTTATACACGCGTGTGAGGTATACACAAACGCGGCGTGACCGTATTTATAATAAAAAAATATACTCCGCCAAGCCTTTCAATTACGGGTTATTACGGGGAAGTAAACGCTCTTAATTTCAGGCTTCGGCAAGGGAGAAAATTTTTTTCACTCGAGACTTTTTTTTTCGGAGTGCGTTCAAAGGCGGCGATATATATGTATCCAACAAAAATTTTTCGACAGTTTACGACACAGGCCTTGTACAAACTCGTCGCCATTTTACGAGTGATGTAAAAACAGAATTTATTAGATAAGAGAGCACATAGTCAAAAAAATATTATCGTAAAGTTTAATGCATTTACATTATGTTTCGAAGAAAATAAAAAGCGAAGGAAAAATACATATTTTAATATTTGCAGTCGCACTCTTGGAGCCTGTTCAATAAAGCAACAGTACTTTTACTTTGTGTGTCAACATTTTCAAAGTAAGTAGTTAATTTACGGCACTTTACTTCTTCAACACATCGCGCAATTTTCAAGAAGTTCTCTCTCACTCCGTAGCTTCATCGACGCGCTATTTTCCCACACGAAAAAACTCGAAAATATTTCTCTTGCATTTCAAATCAGGAAGATCTCCGTTCGTCTTCTCTTGAAGCAAAAAAAAAAAAAGAGCGAGGTCTTTCAACGAAGAGTGCATTAGCAGTGCAAAACATACATTCGCGCGCGGTCACGAGCGAAGAAATGTGCCAACAGAAGGAGATGTGAATTTCTCCTTTTGCCATTCGCGTGTACTCCTCCACTTTTGTGCAAATATCGAATTCACGAGTAGCATAATTATTGTACTTGTTTGATCGCCTTTTTGTGCATGTCTTTTCGGGTGTAAAAACATTGTTCTTTCGGTATCGTCAAAAAATAATATTATTTCATACCGAACTGTCGTATCGCGGGATTTCTGATTGACGCGACCGGAGGAATCGGGAGAGTCAGAGGTAAAATGAATCTGAGAAAGTG
>JAWWMK010000001.1:10407772-10461959 GCA_035047105.1 Galeopsomyia nigrocyanea | reverse complement strand
CCGTTGAAAAATTCATTAATGGTAAAAAGTTATGGCAGTTTTTCAAAACTAGTCCCATATTGGGTACACCTACCTTACTAAAAAAATTTTATTAAATAAACGATTAATTGCCCATAATTCATCTTATAATTATTGAATATTTATTTATTTTGAGACAATATTTTGTCTATTTGTTTATCAAATCGATTGCAATTCAGTCTCATTGCCATTATTGAGAGATTTTTTCACTAACTATATCTTTCAGAACAAATAAACATCATTATATTTCATTTATTTTCTAAAACTTGTAGCCTGCTTCAAATTTTATTTCAAGATATTATAGTTTTATCTATTGGAAATATAACTCGGAAACCCGTTTGCGTTGAAATAAGATTTTATGTTCGAAAGTGCATTTAAAAATCTCCTGCTGAACTTTTCAGTGAAGACAAAAGAATTACTACTAGAGATAAATTTTGAAATATAAAAACGTGCTATTGAATAAGCAATGAAGTCGACGTCAATGTGAAGAACCGTGTATCCGTTTGTTACAAAATAACTGATAAAGTGCGATATGCGCTGTATGTCTTGTGTAGAATGCTTAAATGCAGAAGAAGCATTACAAGCTAGTTCGTATAAAAATAACGACTACACAGCATCACCACGATAGTGACTTCTTATTCCAGTATAGACGTAAGTATAACTTTCTTTCTCCCGTATCTCAGTGCAAACTCGTCGGATTTTAATATATTTGTAACATTTTTTTTCTGGTCGAATTTCGAGGAGAAATGACTATTTTCATTTATTTCGACATTATTTGAATTAAATTAAAAAGTAGCATAATAAATGTATACAAAATGAAAATGATTTTAAATGTAAAACTTAAAATTTAATATTAAAAATTCAAGTGATTCTAGATTGAAAGAAATTACTATACAGTGTGAAACTTTTTGCGCTAGTTCTGTTCTTCGCTGTAGCAGCAATTGTAGCTACTAGAGCACGGCTCCCATGTACCATCAAAGGGAGTGTTTTGTATCCGATATCAAATATTGTATAATAAAATCTAATATGATTCATATAAAAAATAGTCAAATTTTCCTTCAAAGCATCAAATGCGTTCTCCAAAAGCAGAAGGTGGCCAAGTTAAGACTGCAACGATAATAGTAAGAGGACAACCCGAAATTAAAGTGGAAGCAAGAAAAGAAATTTACAAGGACAGAGATTTTAGTGTTTCTCTTAATGGTAGAGCTAGTCAACCAATGCACGGAAAACCTGAAGGTTACACTGGTTTAGAAATTACGTTTTAAGTTTCTGTCATGAATAGTTTTATACCTGTAATTTCGTCACACCGTATATGTAGTTTTATTTTTATCAGGTGGATTTGAATTCAGAATCTCGTTTGAAAAACCTTCAATTTTTTCAGGAAATATTAACACTAATATATCTTTTGTAGTAGTGATATGTAAATGGCATTGAATCGCCACGTAATATTCTGATTAATAAATAAAGGGTCAAATAAAATTATTGTACATACTTAAATTTCCTCTTATAAAATTTCAAACATTATTAGTGAATTTATAGAATAAATTTCTAAGTTCAGGTCGAAATTTAGCGGATTTATGATTGCGAATTGTAAACGGCAGTCTTCTCATGCTGAAACTTATAAATTTATTTTGTTGTATGGAAACACAATTTAAAGTAATTAAAGAAATCAGAATAACGTACTATCATTTCAACTGGTATTTATAAATACTTTATTATCTCTCATTATGTTCATTCTGCATAAGTTGCCATTTTATTATAAGGTCTTACAGACATGAAAAAATTTAATCCCAATGGAATGAACCGATGCCAAGTTGTCCTTGAGGTTTGCCACTGGGCTGTTTGTTGGCTCGACCACTGATGTGAACGCTACCGTGCTTATTTTCCCAGACTTTTTGCTGACCCTCGACGTTCCAGGAAGTTTTTCTTCCCTCTTTCTTATCATTCACGGAAGTTTGACCATTCTTTTGCGGTGATCGGTGTGGGCGCTGCAATGAAAAATATTGTTTACGATTGTGAACGACAATTGATAATTTGTCTGATTTGAGAGTACTCACGTGAGGGTGGATTTTTGGATTAAATAGGCCTTGGCCTGGGAAGGTTGGGAACTTTGGCGCATTTGGATGGGGCTTCTGTACCGGTGGTTAATACAAAGCGTTAACTGCTATCATGGCTAAGACAGTCAAGAGAAGAAGAGATATGAAGACCTTCACTGTTCGTTTTTTGTATCGAATTAGAAAGAAATTCATTAATAGATAACACAAAAACATGTAAAATTGATCAAGAATGACGTTCGAAAATAGATTACTAAAAAAAGTCCGTAGCCACGATTTTCAAAACAGATTCATGAAACATTTGATGATAGCTATAATATTTAATTCTGTAGTTACTGGTAATGTAATTATAATAAGTCACAGTATAAATAAGCTTAATTTAAAAGTCTATTAGATATAGTTTCTTATGAAATTGTTTTGAATTATGAATAAGAGTGCAGTAAAATGACACTAAATCTTATGTAATTATTAAAAGTGAAGTTTTATACGAAATTACTTACTTCATTTTCAAATACCTGTAGAGATTGTTCCAATTCAACTGATGATCGTTTCAATTCCTTTTCTCTATTATGCAAACGTTGCTCTTGTGAATCAATGTTAGAAGCCACGCAAATGTGTTAAGAACGTTATCTCTAAAAGTATGTATAATTGTGACTCGCATGAATGGGTCGTTCATTGTTTACCTGCGGGCTTTCCTTATTTCGGGGATTCCATATAATTTCTTTCTCGATGAAATTAATTCATGCGTAAATATTGCGCAGAAACTAATAAACGAAAAAAAGTGAATCCCACAGAATTTCGTAGAAACATGATGATCATGCTTTGAGTTTTACTAAATTAATATAAATGGCAAAACTTTTAATAAAATAGCGCGAAAAACGTAATAAAAAATGTTGATAAACTCATCCCGAGATGAAATGAGTGTCACCCTCAGTTGTAAATGTTGAAGAAGTCGAGTGAAAAATCAAACGACTTATCGATCTGATGAGGGCAAAGTTTTTGAGGTGGATTTTTTAAATTTAAATATTTCAATGCACGTTTAAATATAAATGATTGAATAAAAACAAAGTAAATGTTTGTATTCAATTCTACTACTGTGAACTTTAATAAAATAAGTATAAGAAATAACTGACTTGAATATACCATTTTTTTAATTGTATTAATCAATTGAAGAACATTTTAGGGATATACTTTTCACATTTTGGTTAATGCTCCAAAACGGAGTTAATTTTATAGATAAAAAATGTTAGGTCCCAATGAGCTAAAGTTTGATTATGCAAACGCAGGTCCGCAACAGCTGTATAGAAATTTAATTAAAAGAAAATAAATAAGTAGAGTTACTATATATAATTATTGTAGTAACATTTTTTATTTATATTTAAGTACAGTCTACAAAAGTTGCAATGCTTTCGTTAATTGGTAGAGATTTGCATAAATTTATCCCCAATGGAATTCACCACCAACGCCGACTTGTCCTTGAGGTTTGCCACCGGGCTGTTTATTGGCTCCACCGCTGACGTGAACGCTACCATGTTTATTTTCCCAGACTTTTTGCTGAGCTTCGACGTTCCAGGACGTTTTTCCTCCTTCTTTCTTGCCATTAACGGAAACTTGGCCATTGTTCTGTGGCGAGCGACGGAATCGCTGTAATACAATATGTTGTTAATTTTTGTCAACAAAAATTATTGTTATATTATCAAATCTTTATAATGTTACCAGATCTCGCTTCAAAATACTTACAATTGGACGAGCATGAGGATTGAATGGGCCTTGACCTGGGAAGTTTGGGAACTTTGGCGCATTTGGATGAGGTTTCTGTACCGGTGGTGCAAAAGCTTCAACTGCTATTACGGCTAAAACGGCCAAGAGAAGAAGCAATGCGAAGACCTTCATTATCGATTTTTCTGTGAAATTAAATTGATAAAATTAAAATTAATAAAGAATAAAGTTTCGAATAGAACTAAGTCAAGATTTTTGACAAATTATTGATGATGGAGAACTGTAATATTTAGTTTGAAATAATGAACTAGATATGTATTGTATCTATTGAAAAAAAATGCTCGTACTATTATTTCATTTCGTCACTATAAATTTCGAGTGAGTTTTATAAAAAAAACTAGCCACGGCATAAGGCTAAATAGAATGAACTTGATGTTGTAAGCCGATTAGAAATAACGATTGATTATAATATTACCCTGAATAAAATATAAGTATAGTGAAATGTCGCAAAATCTATCGAAGTATATAAGTACAATTTTCACCTTTTTACTTACTTTGCGTTAGAAGTACTTGCAGAGAAGATTCAAATGGAACTGATGATCGTCTCAGGTCCGTTTCCATTTTATATAAGAGCCGGACTCATGAATTAACATGAATCATGGAAAAAGTGTTGCTGAAGCTTATCTCTTTACGTATGTGTATAGTAATACATCTGAACTGAATGTTGATTGTCTGCGTGCGGGTTTTCCTTATTCCGGGGATTCCAACTACTCTGTTCTCGCTAAAACGAACTCACTGGTAGATCGTGCTCAGAACTTAGCAAACAGTAAAATGTGAATCCCAGAGAAGTCCGCGAAAGAACGATAATTTTGAGTTTTGCAATATGTTAGTTACAAGAAGTGAGTA
The DNA here is from genome assembly GCA_035047105.1 of Galeopsomyia nigrocyanea. Lineage (NCBI taxonomy): Eukaryota > Metazoa > Arthropoda > Insecta > Hymenoptera > Eulophidae > Galeopsomyia > Galeopsomyia nigrocyanea. The sequence continues at coordinate 10,457,262 of JAWWMK010000001.1, read as the reverse complement.
AATTACTTTCTTGAAGAGATTGTTTTTTTTCCCTCAAAATTTCCGTCGTTGATTTTGTGATACATCTTCGCAAACATAATTTTTTTATGACACCCATGAGTATATGTGCGGGTAACAATATTATTCTGTACGATAAATGCATATGGCCTGGTTATTCTGTATTTAAATATATTAAATACATATTGCGAAACGTGAATATTTAAAAATAGCAAATACTAATAACGGGGATTGAAAAAATGTTTCTCTAAAATTAATTAACTGATAGAGTTTCAAAATTTTATGCAAAAAAACACTAATTAATAAAAAAATATGTACTCTTGGGCAACATTCTACACGTTATGAAGCAATTCAAATGATGCTCACGGAACAATCGAAACAAAGAACAATTCTTCTTTGTGAGTCAAATTTTTTTTGTAATAACTGTATATAATTACTTTTTATGCTAACAATGCTTTGCAAATGTTCAGAATGATAAAACTTGCAATAAAAGACAATTATTTAAATAAAATACTATATTAATGCTTGTCAAATTATCACATCAATCTTCAAACCAACACAGCCTTCAGCCATTTGGAAAGAAATAACTTTATTTGATTTTTTATATTTCCATTTTATATTTATTTTATTATTTATTAATTTTATTATTGACTTTTATTTTTAAAACCAATAAATTAGATTTAATTTTGTTTCATTTCTGAATATGAAATGTTATTATAGATCTGAATGTTACAGTTTATATTTAAAAAAAAATAGATTAAATTTTTATTTCATAGAGAATATTTAATTTTATCCAAATTTTCTCAGACAGTGAGTTGGGATTAACAATTACATCGATGTTATTGCAAAAGTTTGTATAAGCAGCTAAGACTTACGTCACTTTGAAGTACCGCTGAAGTTGCAATAAAGTAATAATTTATAAGTTGCAAAAAAGCTATTACATATTATATTTTTATAATGGTCAAAATACATTAAATCATTGGAAGACATTTCTATTTTGTACAAAAAGTCAACTTGCATGACATCGTCGCTACAGTAACCGATTATTTTGTAACATTGAATTAAGTGCAACTTTTTCCCTTTTATAATCCACTGCTAATAGTGAGCGCTAGTATATTTCCATTGACATCTCTAGAAAAATTTTGTGAACTAAAGTTAAAAAATCTTTGCATTTATTTTTTGGCATTATCAATGAAACTTTAATATTCACATAATACATTCTATATGCAAATGATTTGAATACCTGACTTTCAATACTAAACAATCAACATAATTTAGATTAAAATGAATGTGAACGCTATGAAAGCTTTTGCGATACTTTTGCTGTTTGCTGTAGTATTAATTACAGGTTGTACTGATTCTCAAAGTACACGACTCCCTCTTACCAGAGTAAGTATTATGCAGCTAATATCAAATTTCGGTTAACCCTTTTAGGCTCAAATGACCATTTAATTTACCTTTTCACGTCGTATCTGAAGATGGATTTAGGCTAAAATGATGTATTGAGAATATTTTCCAACGCTCAGTCTCCTCTTTTGAATGCTGCGACGTGATAGCAATTTAATAGGGTTAGCAATGAACATTAAACGTTCGTTGGTAGTAGTAAACTAAAATATTACATTGTGTGCCAAAGAAATCTTTTTTTTTCGCAACCGCAAGTGTAAACGCCTTGAATCTTACTGCAATTTGCAAAAATAATATAAAAAATGTCATTTATTTGTCATTAAAAATTTTGATGATTAAATAAAAAGACAAAACAAGTAATTGTATGTATCTATTTCTGTTCTCGTGTATTTGAACGTAGTATTCATGGATTGAGAGAGTTAACTGTCTCAAATATAGAATTAGAATTCTAGAACTATCATACATATGTTTCCCACGTTTGTGCGAAGAATAGATGAATCTAAAGCTACCATCGTTGAAACTACAGGCCTCGGCGATTAAATCCTCTTGAGACTGAACGTGACCTTGATCGTTTATCACTATAAGGTGGCCCTTATCATCTCCTTATGACTGCCGTCTACGTGAACGATGCTTGAGACGCGCGACGACATGATAATCTCGACAAGTAGCATCTTAATTGTCAGGTGCAGCTCGACAATTTATAATATACATAATAGGTATTTTCGATAAGTGGTAATATATTTTCTAGAATAACAAAATGCAGTTTATGTCTATTTGACGTTTTACATGTTTCTTTTTAAGCTTCCGTAGTAATAATGTATCCAAGTATCAGTCAAAATACTTTTATTTTTTATATGGTACGTAAGAGAATCGATTAAATGTTTAGGAAATTTAACATTAAAAAATAGTATTTTTAATCCCTTGATTGTTTTTGTTTAAAGTCTTTTGATTTCACTTTTATCCTATACTACGAGTTTTCATGCGACATCAAAAAAGAGAAAGTTCATCGTATTAGTTTTCAAATTGTATACAAAATTATGAATCTCAACGAATAACATGTGTAGATAGCTTAATTGTGATATTCTCAGAAGGACTACCAGTGTGTACTAACTTACGACGAGTCTTGAGTTTACAGGTAGTAACATACACAGCAACGGCTTGTACGTTCAGTAGGTTTCGGGCTATTAGGAGAGCCAGCGCTCCTCGTCGTTCTTTCATCGAAAATTGCTCGAGTTTGAATTCGGTTTTCGAGTTTTTAAACCTTTCGGAGTACTGCTCACCCTTCGTGCATTCGATTTTTTTTTCATATAATTGGTAGCTACTCAAAGTTTTCTATTTCGAAAGTAATTTTTAACATGAACGTGATCTTAATAGTGTTCTACTTGTAAAAATATAGTTCCCGAGTATAAGTAGAACAAAGTGCAGTGTGTGTAGCATTAAAATAAACTTTTATCAATTTTGAGTTTCAACCAAACTCATGCTCTCTCGTCCCGTTTGTGATTCGTATTCATGATGAATCAAACGGACAATACTTTCAAGCAAGGTGACAAGTACGCAAAGGTACGTTTCTCTCGAGCGCGTTAATCACAACAACAGCTCGGTCTAAGCGATATACATTTGTGTTTTTCTACAGCGTTTATTAGATCGCAGTCAGTATTCCGATTGCTATTCTCAAACTCATCGCAGACGGATTAGCGTGTTGGAAGCGTTGAACAAAAAATCCTTGAGCCGTAAGTGAATTTCGCGTTTGCAATATTCATTCGTGAAACTTTGCACGCATCGCGTTGTAATCGAGACGAAAGAAAAAAAAAAGAAATCCATCAAAATTTTCAGCTCCGTCAAATCGACATTACGACGGCAATCCCTTCGAGAAGGAATTCTCCCAGGCAAACAAAGCTGCTGGCAGTATGGAGGACGATCAGCTTGAAATGACGTTCGTGAGCACGTGGCCCGAGGATAATACCGATCTGTCCTCTCGGACGTACGACGTTGAGCCGCGGGACAGTCTATTTTGCGTCAAGTCCCTCGGCGATGCCAAAGCAACGAATCGCCGCGCTAGCACGGAATATCGTGGCAGCAGCTCCAAGCAATTTCGCCAGGATATTGTCGACAGTGACGTCGAATCTATCCCGGCTCTCGCTAATCTCTGGTCGCCGAGCAGAAACGATCCGAAACTTTCCGTTGGAGAACGCTTTGGCCCTTTGACGAAGACTGGTAAAATTATGCATTTTCATATTAATCAACGTTCGTCTAGTGGATTCTTATTTTGTTTTGATTTGTTTTATTTTGGGTGGTTTGCTGAATCTTTAATCGTTAATTATTATTCATTACGTCGAAATTTCTCATACAACTTTTATTTCTCATTTAGTTTATTTACATGTTGTGATAATTATTACTATTAAACATACGAGTTAAATTCAAGTGATACAATAATTTATGATAATCAATAGAGCTGTGTGTTTGTTTACGTTTAGAGTTGACCATGCAAAGTACACTCAACTCGCAGTACGAAAGAGAATTTGAGCAAGGCAACGCTCAAATGCAGCTTCAAGGGGTAGACGAATTCTTTGGGGCTCGTGTGATTGAAATTTGTGAGCCGACGATCGTTAAGTATCATCCTAAAATTGGTGGCTACGAGGCTGTTTTAACTGAAACCCATGAAGCAGAACTTACGTATGTCAAGGAGGGCAGCGGTAAAAATGAGAAAGGGATAGACTTGGATGCCGAGAGTTCGACATTGTCTTGTGGTTCTGAAGCTGTTGCGACTCGAACTCGCAAAGCTGAGCTTACATACGTCAAAGACAACAACGACAAAGGTCGGAAAAGTCAGGACTTGGACTCCGATGATGGATCGACACCTGGATCAGAGTTAGACAAGGAACTCGATCACGAGATCGACAAATTGGACCTTGATGATTTGTCGGATAAGGCAGCATCTCCACCGAAAATCACTTCTGCATCAAGTAAAGTTGTCAGCGCGAAAATATCTGAGGATGTCATCGACGGAAAGGACAGCTTTTGCGAGCGAAATGCCCTTAAGCTTGGAGGTTTGTGAATAGTATTATCTAACTTTACATTCATAACATTGTTTTAATCTGAATGCATAGTATTTTTTATCATCGTAGTTTCAAAATTACCAGTGAAATTTCATTAATGAACATCGATTTTCTAACAGACGATCGCAATTCATCAAGCCCGAAAAACGCAACGTTCTTGGTTGATCATGCAAACACCACTCAACACCGACAGCACAATCTATCAAAAACTGCCTCGTTCATCAAACGCCACACGAGTTTTCTGTTCAAGAACTTGCGAACTCCAAAACTGGTGCGCCGTAAGTCAAGCGTTGAGTCGACGAAAGGGAGATCCAACTATGCCGCTGGTAGCCAATGGCAGCAACCGATTTCCAGTGGAGTGACTCGATCCAATACTATGGGTAGCTTCGACAACGAAAAACCTACCACTCGGTTCCAACAGCAAGTTCAACAGGTGCGGGCTGATTTACCACCCGATATGGATGACACTATGGCATCCGAGGTTTGTTTCATATTCTTTTATGTAGCAAAATACATTCATTATAATTAATATTCAATATTTATGATTTTTTTTGCTAAACAGATGGAGAGCTTTTTAAAATCAGCACTTGGGAATGGCCAATGCAGTTCAACCATGGCACATGCGAATTTGGATTCAACGGATCAAAACTACTCTATTTTGAGTCATGACGGTACTTATTCCGGAAGGAAAAATGATCGGACGACGAGGGAACCAAAGAGCGAGCCACTCAAGCGCTCGGGTAATTTGAACAGAACGTTGTCTATGTACAAGACTTTGACGCAGAAGATAAGAGACGTGAGTTATTAATGTTATCTTGAACTTTCAACAACTTTGGTAAATTTTAATTTTTATTCTTTTACTTTCAGAAATTCCGGAAATACGACCACAGCGACACAAAATCAGAGGCGCTGTCTACGCTCTTTCAACAAAACCCTGTGCCTGAAAATTTGGATCCAGAATTGAGGGAAACAATCAAGAGTCTCCAGGAGAAAGTTGTCGTTCAAGAAACGTTAATCTATCAGGCGAGCAAAGCCTTGCGAGTTTGCGACGAAATGCCGGAATTCACCGTCAGTCCCGAGCGTGTCGAATACGAGCGTCTTTTACTCCTGGCGAGCTTGACGAAAAAGGCGATTCTGAAGGAAATCGATCGCCTGATAGGCCAACGAATCTACAACAATAATGAAGTTTGTATTCTACATTTTCATATAGTTTTTCTCGTTCTTCATCTTATCGATGAACAAATCCATTTTTCGTTTCAGGCGTACGCCTACACCGAACGCGGCGATGTGACGCTAAAAGATATCCGGCTGCAACTGCGCGAAGACGTGTTGCGTCGCGAGCGTCAAAACGGCGACATCGTCGAGTGGTTCGTGGTAGTGGTCACCCAGGGTATGACGGTTTGGGCAACTCGAGCGATCGCCTGTCCAATTTCCAGTCCGCAAATCTACTTCCCCGGACAACACGTCATTGCTGGCTTGACTCCAGATTTCCGTCTGTCGATCGAAGTTTACAGCATGAAACTGCAGCAACTACAGCTGTTCAACCACGACGACAAGTATCACATTACTCGGATTAACACTTTCGGCAGCGGTAGCAAGATAAAAACGCCGAAGATGCTCAGGAGGAAGTCCGTCTCGCCGAAGCAGCACAAAGTCAAGTTCAACGGCATCAAGGAGACGGCGTTCGTCTTTGGCGGTGGTGTCGACTTGATGCTGTACGATCTGAAACTTCTGTCACCTTGGCCTTTGAGTTCGGTAAGCATATTGATATTTATTTCAAATTCGTATTTCAAAATCTAATCGGATCTCATTAACTAACGTTAATTTTTTGTTATATTTCAAAACAGCTGTCGCCGAACTCCGTGCTACACGGCACCATAGACCTCAACTTGTCGTGCAGTGTCGTACTGGCGATATTTCACGCTGGCTTCTTGACACACTGCGAGGAAACTGGCGACCTGGCTTGGAGTAGACGCTGGTGCTTGCTCGAAGGTCATAATCTCTTGTTTTGGAATTACCCGCGCGAGCAAGAGTTCAGTCCACCGATGTATGTCATCGATCTGGTGGACTGCGTTTCTGGCAGTATCGACCTCATCGATAGGAAACTGTGTCCCCGACCTAGGACGCTTTTACTCGAGACGAGGAGTAAGGCAAATGACAGAGATCATTTCATCATCGATGGAAGATCCATAGGACAGTTTCGCAGGTGTGTTTGAATTTTTATTTTAGTTTGTATGAATATTCCATCATTTTTTTTCATTTCGTTTTACACTTTCTAATAGTAATTTTTTTTCGATGATAATTAATGGTCTACATTGATACGCGATTTTTTATTTGATGTTCTAGGCATCTACTGTCGTGCGACAACACTGAAGAATTAACCAAATGGCACTCGAAGCTCAATCATGTGGTATCTGCACTCAGCGATTGGAACGTCATACACACGGCGCGCACTTCATAATTTTTAATGCGTACCTGATTTGTACAAACTTTTATTGAACGGAGATTCTAACACTTTTATACAGATCTTCTTAATTTTATTAAATTAAAATTCATACTTGCACTGTATTTTGATTATAATTGAATTGTATTTTTTTTTACTACGTACGCGACTTCGTGTATTGATATTAAAAACAAACATTGCTTTACAGCGAACGAAATTAATTGTATATGCACGAGAAAAACAAAAAGAAAAGATCTTTTTACTGTACGTAGATTGTGAATTACAGTGACAATAAACTTTTACGTTTAATCCGAATCGAAAGTTTATTATTTTTATATTGCCATATATCATGGAAAAGAATGAAAGCATAAGAATGTATTTGTTTAAAAAATTGAACGTTCAATTCACTAAAGCTCACTATATTCGTGATAAAATTAACGTCGCAGCAGTGGCAGCAGCAACAGGCCCGAAAGCAAACAAAAATAAATTGAAACATCGGGAGCGCGGCGCGCTGCGCGCAGTCAAGAATCAAATTTGTCGCATCAAGTTAATGAACAACGATTGGGTCCGCGTCGCATCGCGCAAGCGCTCGCACTAACGAAACTCGACAACGAAAATCAGCTCCCTGGACGAGAAGCGAAGTCGTAGTATAATCTGGTTAAGCAATTTAATAAAAATCTCTGGTGTATGTATGTGTGTGTATATATATAAAGCGAGAGATCGAAGAAATATCTGTGTGCGCGAGTGCGTGGCGTAGGTTGTTGGCTGTTTAAATCGCGCTGTCACGTCTGACAGTTTATACATTCGAACGAAAGAGGCTGCGCGCGACAGACGAGACGGATCAGCCCCTCAATTGCGCACGTCAACGCGAACAGTGCAGTTTCATTGACGAGTGCATTGTGTTGTGTCTGGCTGCTAGCTGCTGCTACTGCGCACGGATCGACAGAATTTTTTCTTTTTTTTTCTCTCTTCCTCTCTCTCTCTCTTTTGCCTCTTCCTCTCGTGGCTTTTTTGTACCCCCATTGCGCGACAAGAGAGCTTCAGTGTTCGCATTTCGTGATTACCTATTTTACTTGGAATGCTGCACGAACTGCGTTTAATTGTTGATTCTGTTTGGTAACCAATGAATTATTTTATTTCTTTTACCTTTTTTGTTCAATATATTGCGTATTTTTTTAATTATTTCGTGAATGAAACGCAAAATTCAGGATTTTAAACATAATTAAAAGTTGATTCATATATCTTTCCTCTTGATGAAAACATGCACGAGAGGTAAAAAATATTTTAACTGTTGACATTGAAAAATAAATTAGGTCACGTAAAATGTTACTTTTAATCATAAAGTATAATTTATTTTATTCGAAATACATTGATCAAATGAAATTTTCTTTTTCATAAAATAAGTCATTTCACGTGTACGTGTCAAACTGAAAAAGCCACTCTGATGAAATACGACGGAGAATAAAAACTTATACAGCGGTTTTCGTTTAGTGACTCGCGACCACCGCATATATATATACATATACACACACACAAATTTTTCAAGCACCCATAAATTTTATCCTCGAGCATCAATGATCATCGTTATATTTTCGAGCGACTTCATAAAAGTATCTAAAACTAACATTCGAAAAATAGGCGTATGACGTTTTTATTTTTCGAACTCTCAATAAAAGTCAAACAGCTGTAGGTATATAAAACTCTGCCGCAAAGAGAAACCCGCCAAAGTCGAACTTCAGACGGTTCAAACATCCCTCTCCGCGGTCCGAAAAAGACTGTCCATAACTCGGCGTATCAAAGCCCGAAGGGTTGTAACATAAATAACAGCGGCATAACGAGCCAACTTTTACGGCTGATCTTCGTTCAGAAGGCTACTTATCGCGGCGAAAGAGAAGACGCGACTTGGAGAGAGAGAGAGAGAGAGAGAGAGAGAGAGAGAGAGAGAGAGAGCGAAAAAAAACTAAGATGAGACGCGCGCTCACGGTGGCCCTGAGTGTTTATGACGCGACGTTAGAAAGACACGGCAGAGCCAATTAGGCTCTTTTTAGGTGTACTTTCGAGAGTGTCACGCCCCCGAGGATCTCGCGCGCGCGGACTCATGAATATTCAGCCGCGACGACCCTTGACGTTTGAACAAAAGGCCAGCAGCAGCAGCAGAGGCACTGCATCTGCGGTTGATTTTAATTGTATACGTTTGGATTGCTCGAGTGGCTTTCTCATGAGGTGTAATTGGAAATGTCTGAGGTTGAATGGGGAGAATGAAATGCGAGATATCAATTAACGGTAACGTCACTTTTATGAAACATTATTTCATGTTTACAATGCCCAGACTTGTCTGCTTTGATATTCTGCTTGTTAAAGTGTATATAACGTGGATTTAAAGCCCATTCTCAAATCAATTGTCCTATTTTTAGATATATAGCAAGTAAATATTTTTTATGGTTTATTACAAAACGAATATTCATATGATCGTTTAAAAATTTTATTTCATATTTGATAATAACGATAATATGTTTGCTAACGTTTTCAAACCAACACTAATTAGTGATTGATTGGATGGTATTAATTACAATAGATTTTTTACAAATAGTTTAGTATTAGTTATTGAATAACGATGCGACACATTAAATATTGCCCACATTATGTTTTTAAATACTAAATTTTCTAGTACCTCGCGTCAAAGTATCCTTATACTCCACACACAGCAACGATCATATAATTAATACGTCAACAACGGCGCGTTGCACAATTCGAACAGATGACTTCGGTAAACACAACATCAATCATCGAACGTTAAACACGCTTGTCGTCTTATCGATGTATATGTACTCATTTATCTGAAACGTCGTCACTCTCTTTTCTCTCTCCGCGTATACAAAACATATAGGTGGTACACACACACAACGACAAATGTCGACTTTATAAACTTTCGATCTCCGGCTTGCATAAATGCATTCTCAATGCGATAGAGGATGTTGGGGGGGGGGGGGGGGGAGCCGACGCGGCACTTTACCGAAGATGTATGTTTACTGGACGCGCGATGCATCACAGCCCTCTCTTCTCCCCCCGCTGCACTCGACTCTTCGCTTTTTCACTTATCAGCAGACATACGTTTTTCTTTCGCGTGTGTCCCTTTTTTTCGGAGCTATTTTTTTTGTCGTTCGTGTGCGGATAGATTCGATGATAGCAGGTCGCGAGCTATGGGCTGAAATGCGTGTCAGTCATTTCGTTATCGTGTATCTAGAATGTACACGTAGCTTGTACACACAGTGAGAGATGATTGATGGGACATTGTATGTTTTTTTAAACGTACTTCGGACGTTCGCATACAATTTTAATCCAACTTTCATTCAGTAGAAAGTAAAAAGAAAAAATTATGATTTTCTTAAAAGTAAAGCATACCACACCGAGGTACGAATAATATTCAAATCCTTGTTTATATTTTGCAAGCGGTTCCTATATAAGGCATATATATATATATATATATATACGAGCAGGTTAAAGGTATATACAGCTGTTGCAGCGTTTCTATACGCGCGAGCCCCGGCGCAAAGCTTGCATTTCAGTTGGAATTAAGCAGTCAACCGCAGCAGGACTGACCCTAGCATTTATGATGAGGATTTACCGCATTTTCCGCTTTTAATTAACATTTCATCTCTCGCGTATCCCTTGTGCAGCGGCAGCAGCAGCATACCCGCAAGTTACTACCATCAGCTGCGTATATACACTCAAATTCCGCCGCATAAAAATTGTATTGAAACCGCTAAACCACTAGATCTCTTCATTAGCAAGTTTCCAGGATTTTGCTGAAATATATGTTAATTTCCTCTCTTTTGTTTTCTTAATTCAAACCCCCACGAATTTCACTAATAAAAAAATACGCAAAAACGAAAAAAAAAACAATACTCTTTCAACATTTATTTGACTGATAAAAGAGCCGTACTTCAATCAACTCGCTCGCTCGCTCTCGCGGAGTGAAAACAAAACGCAGCGCCTCGAATGAATTGCTTAATAAAACACCTCATCCCGTCCATCACGAGCTTCTTCCTCTCGTTCGCATATATCGAAGGTTATATCTCTCACTCCCCCCCCCCTCCCCGTCTATTGTTCGTCGTCGCGCCCGGACGCATCCTTCGCAGCTCTTCAATTCGCCTCCGGGCGGCATAGCTTGTTTTGCATTGCCGGAGTAACACGAGAAGTGCGCAACACTTAATTGTTTCGAGCGCGGGACCATTATATTGCCAATCAAGCTCAGTAGCTTTTATTACGCTACCGTGCAGCTTATATTGCCTTGCTTGAGCTGTTCAGCTCCCTCCCTCTCTCTCTCTCTCTCTCTCTTCGTTCGGCTGATCGGCGTACGCGTACATGCCAAATATGCCGGAGAGAGAAACGTTCATTAGCGGTCTTGCTTGTTATCTCATCTCTACGCTCGATTTTTTTTCTATCTCTCGATGATGGCGATCTCTTGCTCCTTTAGTGCTGCGATAACATCTCCTGAATACTACCTTCTGACAGCTTCATTCGATATCTTGTTCCTTTAGTTTACTGAAGTAATATTCGATATCCTCTGCGTTGTTGGCGCAAAAACTTCTTTAGCCAACTATTGTTGTTGCGGCCTCTACTCTTCCCGACGATGATGGTAATTTGAACGTTCTAATTAGCTCGGACCCTTTCAATATCAACGTGTAGCCAAAGTTTTGACATTGCAATGCGATAATGGACAACTGATATTGAGCAACTTTGGATAATTAATTGTTTTAGTTTGTAATGATTTGTTTGGGAGCGGGAGGATTGTAAACGTTAACTGAAGCGAATTCCAAATTTTGTTTATAGAGATAGAGATTCAATTTATAGAATGAAAACTTTTTTAAACTGAATTACGAAAAAATTTATACATGACGATAACGCCAGGCATATAATTCTTTAAAATAATAAATCAAATATTTGCAAATGGAACATACATTTACTTTCACTGATTTTCATCGATACACTTGAATTAGAAATTTCTTGCCGCAGATCAGTTCATGCCAGAATGATTTATATCATCAACTGAACGACAGCTTCAAGAGAAATATCACTTATAAACGATTGAAAGATCGAAGATTAATGTTCGCGTGATATTCACACTTACGCGCCGTTGTATTCACCCAAACACTTTGCCACGCAGAGCGAGAGAGAAAACTCGAGGGGTAAACGCGACTAATGCGCCTTTCATTAATACTTCGATAAATAATATTTTTCCGATCTCCATGGTAGACTGAAGCGAGAATATTTCTTTCTTTGTCAAGCTGCTCCCCAAAAACCACCCCAAGACAAATCCTGGGAAAACGCCATAAGGTATATATCGCTCGCTCCCGTCTTGGGTGTATAATAGTACCCCTCAGCTTTCTTTTTCCCTTGTTCACGCTTCGCTGATCGCTTCTGTCGATTCTTCTCTTCTCGCATGATTTCTGATGGGTTTTCTAGCAAATTATTAATTGATAATTTTTCTTCCGTCTAAAATTTTCTTTAAATATTACAGTCCATGGTAATTAGATTTAATAAATAAATGTCGCCTGCGCGCGACCACAATTTATTCGAATAGTCAATTTCGCCGTACACGTATTCAAAACCACGACCCCGTGAAGCGAGGCTAGTCTTAATCAAGAGAACTTTGAGGTCACCTCTGAGTAATGCTGCCACTTTAGTCCCGCGCTCTCATACTTATAGCCAGAATCTTGCAGGGCGCTCATCGACTTCCAGGGTCACTGCGTGGTTTCACTCACACCACTTGGGCTATGAAAGCTATCTTATAATTCACTCGTGTTGCTCTTTATTTTATTAAGGTTATAACACTTAGACGTTCTACTGAAAACTTTTTTTCTTTTTTATTTTGTAAAATGAAATTTTCAAGATTTGTATTTTTTATGTTGCTTATTTAGGAAATCTATGTTTCTATGTTGATCATACTATCAGCGAATAATGAAAAATAGCATTCAAGAATATATATGATTTTAATTACTTTTAAAAATTGCATAGGAAATTCAAATAGTAATGATGCTTCATTATAGTGGTATGAAAAAAAAAGCTTTGTACTATTTAAAAAACACGACAAAGATGTAACTTTTCAAAAAGATACATCGCCGTTTATAAACACTTTTGTTATAGCATCGTGTAAAAAACGCCCAAGATAATACAAATGACTCGGCAAATGTTTTATTATCCTTGTAAAGCATGACGTCCCATCATCCTTCACGGCTCGCAAGACATCGAGAGAGAAAGCGCCAAGATTAAGGGCGAGTCAAGGCGTTAATGTTCTTGCCTTGGCGTCACATTACACTCTCTCTCTCTCGTAAGAGATGTCTCGCAACACAAACCCTCTACATCCCTTGGGAGTACCGGCGCTCGTTTTTATTTCCACCTTAAAAATTCCAGGGGGTAAGGCGATACCGCACCGCAAATTGAATGTTCGGCGGCGGGCGGCACTTTAGGCTGGCTCCTTCGAGCATCAGCCAATTCAAGCGTAGCTTTTTTTTCTCTTATCTCATCTCGATGTATCCGGAAAATATTTTATCATTTTGTTTAGACAAATATTAAAATCAAAATAAATTGTACCAATGTATGAATAATTTGGCCGATTTTTTCTGATTCACTTTTAATATCTGTTTTTTTTTATTATTTCATTGAAACTAATAAAAAAATATACACAACATACGTCCGATATTGAAAATTGATTTAAAAGAACTGCCTGTATCCATCCAAACGGAGAATCGGATTTTTTTTAACATCCTACGCTTAACGTTTCCAAATTTTATTGAATATTGTATCGAGGAAGAATTGTGCGAGAAATGTATACCACAGAAATTAAATTGTCTATTCAGTAATTTTTGTATAAGCCTGAAACAATAAAACCGATATGAAATAATTTTATGACGTTAATTACGATGACAAATTTTTGCAAGTAGAGCATACCTTTTCAGCGATAGTTTTCAGCTGAGAAGACATAGTATTTTCCATCTGCTCGATCATTCTTGTCAAGTAACCTGTTTTGTTCTTCAACAGTAAGTGTGGATGATCAAATTCAACAACTTGTCCATTGTCCATGACTAATACTTTATCACTATCTATTATGGTATTCAGTCGATGAGCTACAGTCAAAACCGTACAGTTTTCGAATTCTGCTTTTATAGTTTTTTGAATCAAGGCATCTGTGATAGGATCGATATTCGCGGTTGCTTCGTCTAAGACCAGAATTTTATCTTTCTTGACAATAGCCCGAGCTAAGCAGAGCAATTGCTTCTGGCCTGCACTCAAACTATTTCCGCCTTGCTCGATTGGCTCATCTAAAGAAGTAAATATTCCATTAAGTTCAACTACCCTCAAAGCATGCTACAGCAAAGCATCGTCAAACTGATGATATCGATCGAGGTTGCTTCGTAATGGCATTGTAAAAAGAATTGATTCCTGGGGAATGATCGACATTTTTGAACGGAGTTCTGACAGACTTATTTTATTAGTGTCAACTCCATCGATTTTGATAGTGCCATCCACATGCACCTTAAACGAATAAATTTTGATTTTTACACTTAATATGTTTTACAGTTACTACTTACGAAAACAAAGAAATGCTTAGGAAATTGGCAGTATCAATTGGATTAAATTCTACAACTATATATTTAGTATCCATATTTTACCTAAACAGACTATGTTAAAATGGGAAACTTTTACTTTTCGATATCAACGACATATTGAACAAAATAGTTGAAGATATCGCATATTAAGCCAAAATATCTGACTGATATTACAAGGGCCTGATAACCCGATAAGCGAATATGTATGACTTTCAGTGATATTATAATTGTAATCGAAGATTAATTTTTACTCATAAAATTTATTCCTAATTTTAGCTGACAAATAAGTATTTATAGTTAAATTACAAGCAGATAAAATTTAAAATATTCAAATAAACAAAATAAAAGGAAAAGCAGATAAAGCAGATTACCTGAAGGAACTGTTAAAACTCATGAAAATGAAAATTAGACCGTCAATTCTTATTTATCACCCAATACCATGCCAAAAGATAGCCGATGTGATCTCAAGATACGCTGTCAAAAATATTTATTATATAAATCATCATAAACGTTATCGGCGACAAAAAAACAACAATACATTTTATCAGAAAAATAATTTTGCAACAGCATAAACCATCCACGTTTACCATTATGAGCCTAAAAGATTTTAATTTCCTCGTTCGTTCTAAAAAAAAAGTGTCAGCGTACACGTACACGCATAACCATAAAATCCAGCGTAAATCAAAAAAAGCCCAGCAACAGAGCAGACGTATCAATCGTAAAAGCGAAAAAGCCGCGCACCGACGAGCTTTATCTTATCGACGAGGGGTTGTGTAGCAGCTAGAACGCGACGTTCCTCCGCGAGAGGGAGGACCGTGCGGTTAGTGCTGCCACCCCACGTAAAAGGGTTGAAGCATGCTGGAGGAGGATAGATTTTCCACGCGAGGGCTTTTATTTGATTACCGACCAATGGGGCGCGCTCGCGCGCACAGCTGTATTATGCGCGAAAACAACGCTCGTTTATATCGATGCGACTCCGCGCGTCTGCATCGGAGGGTGAAAACGATAATTGGTAGTATACGCGAGGCTACTGCGACTTTGCAAGGGTTGCGATTCTTTTTTTTTTTGTTGATTGTGCTGTTATGACGCGAGCGAATGATGAATGCTTTTGTTCGTATAATTCAATATTAGGCGCTTCCTTTCGAGTGTTTCATTCAAAGTTGATTTCGAATAGTATTATTTTTCTTCTAGGTATAATTATTTTATAATCATTTTAAAATTTGTATCATATTATATCATGCATTTGACAATGAAGTAACTAGGAGAAGCGAAAATCATTGATATTCAATGTTTCCATTCCGTTACGTGACTGCCTTAATAAAGAAAGTTGCTCTTTTATAATTAAATAATAAAACGACATTCTATGAATTGGTAATATGGCACTGCCATAAAATCTAATAAAAATGCTCGTATTTCTATGTACAAACAACCGCGAATTTGAATACGGATCTCTACCGTGGAGATAAGCAATCAGTAGTAACACCATACGCTACGGTCAGACCCCATAAACAAGTCGTTTTTACTAGGCAGACTCAATTTTCGGGCGTATCTTCCGAATAAATCTGCAACAACATTGATTTTCAATTTTTCATCCCGAATATGCTTCTCATATCCGCATCGCAGCTCTCCGGATGCATCCGGTTTTTCAAAATAAAAAGCAAAAAAAAATAATAAAAACGGCATCGAGCACATACATCGCATCGAGTGGCGCGTATCTTCCAAGAGAGCCACGCGCGTCGCACAGTGACGATTTACGAGGTTGTCTCGTTCGGAGAATGTTTACGGCCACAGCCGTTTCTGCGTTATCTCTGACGCCCCACAGTAATACTAGCAGCTTCGCGATCGGTCCACATTCGCACATCGCGCGCCCGGAAGGGAAATGCGTTCACGAGAGTTCCATAAAAGACGAGAGAGAGAGAGAGAGAGAGAGAGAGAGTCCGTGCTCGCTTTATGTACCGCGATGTAATGTATTTTGCGGCTCGGCTGTTTCTTCGGATTTTTAGGGCGCAAAACTTCCAGGGTGTTATGTGAATCGCGGTGAGGAATTTATATAATCTGCGGTTCAATGATTTCAAGTTGATTTTTATATTGCGTAGAGGGATGGATTGCAAAGATACTTATAGAAATACCATTTCTTGGAAAAAAAATTAATAATTTTTCGAAAAATTTTCATCTCATTCCAAGATATAAATTAATTTTATTGATGGCAATTGCATCGCTAACCCATATTCCCTGTAGAAATAAGCTCTTTGAAAAACATTGAGTTTCGAGTAAAAATTTTCCATATATAGAGCGTACGCGCGCGAGATGAAAAGTTCCCCGCGTCATACATTCTAAATTGCCAGGCGAACCACAAGCGAGTGCCTCACGTACGGCATTTCGGCGCCGAAATGAAAGTGGCTCTCCTCTCTCTCTGTGTCGCCCCTCACGAGTGGATGCGGTCGCCGCGCGCGATGTCATCCATTTTACAGAAGCAGACTCTGAAATATCGACGGCATCAATAACCGGTTTATCTGCCCCAGCGCCAATTGCTCTAATACGTGGCGCGCGTACGTCTCAAGAACGGACCTTGCGCTTCGCTTGCGACCTCGTTTTCTGCAGGACACGCTTAACGAAGCCAAAAGCCACATCGCTATATAGATTCAGGATATACCACTGGAGTAGAGTACATTGCAAACGGTAATGGATGGGAACAATTGGATGATGCTTTCCAACGGAAAATGTATGACGAAGGAGAGGAGAGAGAGAGAGCGGCTGGTAGTAGTAGTAAAAAAAAGTTGGAGAGATCGTCGAGGATGGAATGGGTTTATGGGCGAGTCGTCGTAAAGTAGTTTACGAGGACAATTTTTGAAAATTCCACTGACGAGAAAATTGAATTGACTTTATTGTACGTGGCTGTAAAGAGAACAATAATTCTATATATTGCAAACGTTTTCTTTATGGATGGCGTTATATATCCAAACGACATTTATGAAAGTATTTTTAACAATTCGTAGTCGTAAAGATTGACTTTTGGTCAGTTCGTATCTTCAGTGATTTATTGATTTTTTTTTAGGAAAATAGATTCTACCAATATTACTTAAAATAACATACGAAACCGTCCATAAATCAATTAGTTTCACAATTTCGCTCCTAAAACGCTAAACGTCTGCTATAAACGTTTTACGATCGTCTTCAAGTAAAACGTAAATTTCTTTACACGCGCGCGCGCGCCCGTGCACCGAATAGAAGCTCCCATTTCTCTCTACTTTGTCCTCCGCTTTCAGCGCCTCACGTAGTAGTATAGTCGCGCGAAAAGCGTCGGAGACAGAGCGAATACAGAGAGAGAAGCGAAAGAGCTTCCCCCGTTTAGGATATCTCAATGGAAATCTTAATAACCTCCGTTAAGTTAGCGCGCGCCACATAATATTTGCATAGCGAAAATGCCCCCATCGACAATCGTTCCTTTCCACCTTCATTCTGCCAGTCGACTGCGCGGGACTCCCGTCGTGAATTTATTAGTCGAATTAATATGTTGATTTTATGCGCTGTTAATCGTTTCGGCGCGATGAGTTGCACTTTTTTTTTGCTCGCGATTAACTGATCGCTGTTCGAGTTGGCTGATTGATGAAAGGTAATTTATGATCGCCTATTGACTCTGTAGAATGCTTGCTCGAAAACTTAATTGCTATCGGTTGGTTTGCTATTCTTCTTTATCGCTTTCTTCATTGAAAATATTTCAAAAAATAATGTAGTACGTTATTTAAAAATTATTTCCAAAAAACAAAAAAAAACAAACAAAATATAACAACAATCAAAAGCACTATTATCTTCCGATCGATTAAATCCCAATAGAGATTGATATCGACAGTAAATACGTCATTCTCGCGCACAATTTACTCGTACAAATAAGGGCAACGTCAAGATCGATCGACAAACTCAATATCTGCAATCAGCGGCAGTTGAAAAGTCGTTAGCATACGAGATAAGGCCAAGGGTCAGCACACCGTCAGTCTAAGGCAGCGTTATCGAGAGCGTTATATATCTATGTATTTTTTTTTTTCGAGGTCGATTTATTATTAACGCCCAGACGAATGAATCGCTCGATAAATGATGGTCGGTGCGTGCCGGTGGCACGCGGCCTAATGGGTATACTGGTCGCTTGCACAAATGAGTGATGAACGGCGCGTATAGGTAGACACATCGACGTCGTTGTTTATTTTTTTTCTTTCCTTCGTTGCCTAAACGCGGGGAATTTGTTACTCTGCAGGGGGCGGTCGTATACGTTGATAGGCAAGTAGTTGAAAAAAGAAGGTAAGCTGAAGCAGTTGGATCATTATGGATTTTTTTTCTCAGTGTTGTGTAGATGGCGCAGATAACTTAAAAACGATTTTGAATACTTTCGATAATATTTCCTGCCAACATTTCAAAATGAACGAATACTTTAGAATGTATAAATTCTATTTAATTATTTCATGATTCTGATAGATATATGGACTTATACTTATGTATCATTATACTGCATGCATACACAAATAAGCCGAAAAATTGTAATAAAATAACGGCGATTTTTTTCTACACCCCAAGAGCAAGCGTCTAGGTAAAGGATATATCATAGCCGCAAACGAGCATCACCGACACACTCGCGAGCTTAGCAGAGTGATAAAGCTGAGCTAAGCGGAACGGGGCAAGCACAGCGAGAGACAGAAGCTGCCGAGACACAGAGAGAGAGAGAGAGAGAGAGAGAGAGAGAGAGAGAAAGAGAGAGAGAGAGAGAGGGAGGGAGGGAGGGAGGGAGGGAGAGAAAGAGGGAGACCTGCAACGTATCGCTTTTCGCGAAAGATAATCGCGCGACGGCAGCTGCTACTGTCAGCCGAAAACAAGCGGAAACAAGTCACCCTGGACTATCTCTCGTAGGACCTCTCTCTCTCTCGGTGCTTTATAGTCTGCCCGGTATACGTATCTCTACTGCGTGTGTGATAGACTTTCTGCGTGGTGTGCTTTTCAGTCGTTAATTAAAACTCGAAAAAAATACTGTGTGCTTGGGTACGACAATACAGTTTTAATGATGCAGTGATATGCTGCTGGTAGATTGTTATGTAACGAATACTCTGTAAGGTGAGAAGAGAACGTACGGCATGAATAATTCGTTATACCTACGAGTTTGTAAACAAAAATACTGGTTCTGCTTCCGAATTATAGCTGCTATGTGCACGGATTTTTTGAAGTTTCTTGAAAAGATATAAAGTTTATAGATTTTTCCGAAGGCCGAAGTATCTGAATCTTGAAGTAACTAAAAGAAGTATAGAAGTTATCGGTTCTACGGTAATGCGATTTTCCGTAAAAACGTGAGCGAATTTCGTTCCGTAGTCATAACTTCGATTCAAGAGACTATAGTTCAAGATCAAAAGATTCACGAGCTCGACACACTTATCCAATCGTGCTTTCAAATCAAATTACTACCTTTACAAGTTTCTTCCTTTCTGTTCTGCTTCCGCATGCAGTCAAGATCGCGCACGTACTCACCTTCTGGGGTCTGTGCCAAAAAGAACTCGGGGGGTCAGTGTATCGCGCCACCGCACAACGGCACCTGGCCAACGTCCAACCACGTCGCAACCACCATCCACCCCTTTACTTTACCTTTCTTTTGTACTCGATGAACACTCTCACTTTTCTCGAATTAGCCGAAAGTAAACTTTATTATAGCTCTACGGTAATTTAATATTCGCGAGCACTTGAAATGGCAATGCGTCAGGGCGAACTCATCAGTCGCTTCCCGACTTTTTTTTTCTTCTTACTTCCTCTCTCTCGAGGCTCTGGTGTCGAAAAGTTTGATCCTTAAATCCGCCGCGCCCCCTGTGCGGATAAAGTGTTTTTATCGGCTTATCATAACTTTGCCCTGAGTGGAAGTTATTGTTTCGTTCAATTCTCTCTTTTTTTTTAATTTTAAAGATTGATGCTATTTTATGCTGTCTCAGCCTTAGCTGTTAGCCCCAAAGTTTTGAACTGAAGAAACTTCTTTTTTTCTTTGTCACAATTAATGAAAATTCTCGTTTGCCTACTTATGTCAAAACACTTTTAACATGGCGATTATTGATAATGCCAATAACTAATATTTATTCGAATAGATGAAAAGCACCAAAAAATCATCTTTAACAAAATTACTAAACAATTTTAAAAATTCATACTAGGATGGTCCAAATCTATAATCCAAGATTTCATGTAATCACCAGCAGATAGAGCTTGTTTGAAGATTGTTACAAGCGAAAAGAAACTTTCATAACAACAAAAACGTAACGGTTTCTATATGTCTGGAAATTCATAATGACGAAAATTATACAAATTAGAATGTTTCAGAACGTAGACGAACCAACAAGAAAAAAAAAAATCAATACACCTCCAAATGCTTAATAGTACCTAATCCCCGTAATTCATTCTCGACGAAACGTTAGCGCTTCGAGCCTTTGTTGGCGCCTTTGTTACCCTCAGTCGCGGTGTTCCCCTGACGTTTCTTCTAATCTCTCGCTTGAAAAAAAAAATGCGCCTGGCACGCGAGGATTTTCGCTCTTGCTTCTTTTTATGAACAGAGCAAGAGCGCGCGATGCGCGAAGAATGCCAAACTCGAATTTATTTAATTTTGCTCCCCCCATCATTTTTTTTTCTCAGTCTCTACCCGTGTTGAATTTGCATGAGCTCGCTGTTACGAGGATCATTTTAAATCTGTTACGTCACTACATAAAATAAGCTCCACGGAATTATTCTTACCGCTGGGAAAACTTGAATAATGTTCATCGTTTGCATATTTTTTACAGCGTTTATTTAACAACATTTTTTATGGATCACACTCACCAAGTTCAACCGTTCATGGATACTTGTTACGAGAAGAGCTACAGAAAATATTAGAACTTTGAGTAAAAATATTGTGTAGAAAATTCTCATTAAAAATTACTCTTATTAACATTTTAAAAATGTTTTCGATTGTCACACCGCGTTGTTCACAGAATCATGACATAACGACAATCCGAATTACAATAAAACGCAATTAGTTCACCTACGCGCAAGAGTTCAAGCACCCACGTCTCCTCCTCGCACGTCATCGCACGCGCGACATTATTAATTTTTTCTAGCTCATCTCAGCCAACAACACAACGTACAAATTGATTATAATTCCAGCGCAATCATAATTACGTCGAGAGACCTTTCCGCTGCTCTGAAAAAACGTCGCATCACGATGATGCTGCAGTCTCGCGCGACAAGGGAAACAACAACTGCGTGCCGCAGACAGGAAAATAAAAAAAAAGGTTCGACTCACCTTCTGCCTTCTCGAAAAAGAAAAAAAAAGTATAGAAAAAGAAACTTTCAGTCGCCGCGGGATATCATTAACTCGCGGATTCAATAACCGGTGGCGCGGAGCGCGCATGTGCCGCGACTTTGTACGCAAACATGAGATTGATATATTATTAAGAGGCGCCCATTAAAGAAAGCGCCCGCCGAATGAAATATGCGGTTTGGGGAGCAGAATTCCCCGTTTTCGTCTCTCTCTCGCTCTGTATACATAAAGGGAGGAACGCGCTATGAGGGGGTGCACGCTTGCGCGTGTATGTGTGTATAGAGATACTATGCGCGTGGTGAGGTGGCGTTAAAATTGAGGAGGAGGAGGAGGATGAAAAAGAAGATGGTTTTGATTACCCTGCCGAGGCTCGCCCGTGGTAAAATATTGCTGGGTGAAAATTAATTGCGCTCGTACTGATTGTACTTTATTTTTTTTAACGAAAGCTCGTCAATCATTGTATTTCGTATAGAGTTTTAAAAAAATTCTTGCATGCAGTACAAAAAAAATGTTCATTTCAATTTATAAAATACGCAAAAGCTCTAATCGCAAGCTCGCAACAAATTGCAGAAAAAATAGTAGTTATATTTCCATCCAACAGCGGAATCCATTCTTTCAATAATACCCCAACGCAATGGCATGCTTGCGACACTCGTAAAAATACACACACACACTAGCCTTATCAGCGCGCGAGCAGCGCAGCATTTTCGCGGAAAGAAAACGTAAAATCCATTTTCGGAAAGCATACGCTGTCTCTCTCTGTCTTTCTTGTTTTACCATAATAATACTTTTTTTTTCCAGCCCAAGAGTCGAGCCTGCTAGTAGTAGTAGTAGTAGCAGTACGCAGAAAGAAAAAGATCAGCCATAAAAGGGGGCTTATCGCGCGCGTACTAGCATACACGCCTCGCGCGGGTAGTATAGTGCGCGAGCGAGCGACGGCCGCCTATATTGATTTTCGCATGAATTTTTATTATCGGCTGGCCGCATCTAGTGTCTCGGGGCTCTACGCGAAAGACCTGTAAAGAGAACGAGGAGCGTATGAATGTGTCGGTGAAATAAAAAAAAAGAACAACAAGCTCCTCCCCATCCTCCTCCCAGTCAACGACATTTCTAGCGTATAATTTACTTTCTGGAATTCTGTTTGATTATTGCTAATCTTTTATACATGGATTTTTATAATTAGTAAAATAATTGAATCTTTCGGTAACAGTCCAGTCATATATTTTGAAATTTTTATTTTCTTATAAATTTAATTGATTTCATAGGTAAATATGATATTGTCATCTCAATTCAAACTTACGTTAAGATGAGGATTTGAGATCATCGATTTTTTGGCATTGTTTTAATTTTGTGAACTATAACAAACTTTTTCTGATACGCGACCCTAATTATTCTGCTAGTATGTACATTAGTGTTTGATGTAACTGACAATAGATGGATATCCATTAATATTTTAGTCTAGCAGATATACGCCTTTGAACACATATCCTTGTGCGCATACACACAAACTAATATTAACTAATTTCAGTGATGTATTGAAAATCCCTAGCTGCAAGAAGCTTATCACAGAAAAATTTCCTCTTACAACAAAAAGACCTTTCTTTCTGAGTGGCCGTGATCGTGATGCATTAGTATTTACATTTTTTTAAATAAAAAAAACAATGATTGATTAACTTGTGTGTTGCTCAATACAAAAAAAAATAACGTAACAAAGTACCTACATTTCGATCGAAAGCCCCTGAAAGAACGTAATAGCAATTGTCACGAGTTCGTCGTAGCAGGCAGAGCAACACACGCGGATAGAGAGCTCGCAAATAGGCGCAAAACTCGACGGAAGCGTTAAATTCGCACGCACAGCGTCCACTGGCGTCGTTGCTCGCGCACACCCCATCGCGACAGGGAATTGAATTAAATCGTTTAA
Source organism: Galeopsomyia nigrocyanea (assembly GCA_035047105.1). Lineage (NCBI taxonomy): Eukaryota > Metazoa > Arthropoda > Insecta > Hymenoptera > Eulophidae > Galeopsomyia > Galeopsomyia nigrocyanea. The sequence continues at coordinate 10,433,522 of JAWWMK010000001.1, read as the reverse complement.
CGGACTTATGTTTCGCACGGGCTTGCAAAAGGGGTCGAACCCTTCGAGCCCAGTGGCGCACCTACTGCTATACTACTACGACTCTTCGTCGCCGCAGTGATAAACGCACTGTGTGAGCAGCATCCATTAGGCCTGTCCGTCAAAATTTTTGCTTAAGAATTTCAATTACCAGCTGGCAAGCCACCGTGGAATGCTTGCAATTTTCGGGGCTTGATCGACTCTTACGCAGTCGCATCACGCAGCCTTTGACGAGCAAACAATGAAAAATCATCCGTCGCTAAGAGAGATCGAGGAGGGAAAGCCGACTCATCGGATACATTTTATTGGACGCGAGGTTGAAAAATGTTGTTGTCGATTAGAGCAATTCGAGCGTAATCTTCAATTGTTTTTATTATTTTTTTCAGAAATTATCATATTGATTTAAATTTTTTCGTATAAATTTATATCTGTAATACAACGATGTCATTACTCAATCAATGTACAAGTTTTCCACAGCTATAGTAACAATAGCTATAGAAATCTAGCTGTAGTAAAATTTAGTCGTAAAAAGTAAAAGTATATTCATATTATTCGATTCCATCACTCTGAGCTTCTCAATTAAAATAGATTTGGATAATAAGTCTATCTATTAGTATATATGTATTACAGTTAGGTACTAGTGCCAACAGATGTACAATCCTTCAAAATTTATAATGTAGCAATAAGTAGTTCGAGTTTAAGTAAGTAGTTGGATTTTAACTGTCTGTAGAATTTCTCTACATGTAACAAACATTCATGAATTCTTTTGCTTAGTCCAGTGGAAAGCTAATAAATATGACTCTCAATCAGAATGCAAACAACACATCAATATTCAAAAAGTTCATCCAAAGAATGTCAGGGTACTTCAGAGAAAGAAGAAGAAGAAAAAAGAATTGCACAAAGAAGTCGCATTAAAATTCATTGGAGTAAGAGGTCCAGTACAAAAGTCAACTCAGCCGAGAGTTATATCGTGTGCTCGTCGAAGCAGCAGGAAATAATTGGGGTTATAATTTTTAATCCTCCCCTCGAGGCAAACAAGCGTTCCTTCCTTCCTTGGCATGACGACGCGCGAGTGCTAAACTGGCTTGGCACAATATTTGCCAGAGCCCTAATGCCATATCGGCGAGCACTTGTCAGTCGAGCGCAACTCGAACATTCCCGCGTATATATATCGCTCCAAGAGAGGCAACGCGCAGATCGAACAATGCCAACTCAAAGATAACTCCGAAAGGGGAAGTTTCCGGAGCCTAATTGGTATTTAGCAGGAGTCGACTCATCTCTCTCTTCCTCTCTCTCTCTCTCTCTCTCTCTCTCTCTCTCTCTCTCTCTCTCTCTCTCTCTCTCTCTCTCTCTCTGTCTTTGAGCTACGCTCGTCTTGAAGTTTCCGCCCTCCGACGTTTAGCAAGCGATTTCGCTGTGGTGACTTTGCCACTTGATGTTTATCGTGTGACCGCGCGCGACTACGTGCGATTGAATTATGCACGGATGGACGTTTAAAAAAGGAACTCTCTGTAAACCGTTACCTCACTCATGTTAAAAAAAAACTCCACTCGAATGTCTTATCTTCCATGATGCAAATATGAGCAGCATCAGCTTCTTGGCTTTTTCTTTTGCTTCTATGCATTTATCTTTCAAAGTGCCCTTACCCTTTGCTGCTGAGCACGTGCATATTATGCACATGATGTACTTTTTCGAATAATTCAATTATTTTATAAAATGTAACTGAGTTATAAAATAATAAATGCTATGGCATTTTTTATGAGTTGCAGATATAAAATACCTGAAGGCTCACTTACGAATTTTCATTATATACATATTCTTTTAAATTTCACTTTTACGAAATCATAAAAAGAAATAACGCCAGGGAAAAAATCTTTGCACAGCTGCACGCGACTCGCGGATCGATGACTGTAAGACTCAGGTGGGCAGGCTCACTTTATACTGGGTCGTACATCAAAGACAGTAAACCCTCATCGGTGCGCAGCTTGGAGCATCGTCGTCTCCCTTAAAAGTCGCCCTTCCAGTTGCGTAATTACAAGCCCATCATCGTCTCGCGAGCGATTTAAGTTTTAAACGTCGCGTCCTTTAAAAGGCTCATCAGCAAACTTCAGACGAGCTTTTCGTGTTTACAGCTCGCTAGCCGATCACAGGTACAGCTGCACTATCATGCAACGAACGAGCTGCGGGCGAGACTGCAATGGGAAGAAGTGCTCGAAGGACGAAAGCTCCAACAGGGTTCACCCGCCCCCTCGTAGATGGCGCCACGGACTGTTTCAGTCGAAGAAGCGAGCTTTTGATGTTATATTTGTGTGCCGTAAATTTTGTAGGGGTATAATAATCAACGCTTTGAAAAGAAATAACTAAATTTCTGCTGTCAATCTGAATATTTGAAAAATATTATAATATTTTTTATAGCAGTTTTTTTTTTAAATCTAATTAAATAATTACTTAAATTTATATAAATGAATATACGTGAGCTTAAAATAATCGAATCGACTGATACTCGTTTGAAAATTATAAATGTAATAAAGATTTTCGTTGTACACCAGATGGAAGTCTTTTTATTTTGCTAATAGACAAATTGATCATTTTATTAGATAAAGGAATTATAAATAATTAACTTTGCCGTCATTTTATTTCCTTCGAAATTCTTAACTTTCAAATATTTCATTGTTATAATTAATAATAAATCATAATTATTCAAAATATAAATTGTAAATTTTTTATAATCTAACATAAAAAGATTACAATAAATTGCATATCCCTTCTCGATGAGCGTCCAATGGTATTTGCCTCTTCCTCTTTTTTTCTTCCACGAAAGATCAAACTTTCTGCCCCATAATCCATTAGTCGATTGATAAACATAGCGCAGAATCGCAACTTAAATTGCACTCAAAATACAAAAGTAAATGGTTCCGTTGATTTCACTGTCATGCAGGCAGGGCAAAAAAAATGTGATACCACATAATGAAATAAACCAACGTCACAAGTTTGAAAAAATAAAATTGTTTGGCAGAAACAAAGTAACGCATCCGAAAGCGAGAGAGAGAGGGAAAAAGGAGAGAAAAGAAAGCATTCCACTCAATTCCGTCACTCAATGTAACATTCCAACTTCCTCCGCGTCCGAGAGCTTAACGCCGAGGGCCCATTCTGCGCGTGAGCAAAGTAGCGCTGGCCATTGCACGCGTACACGAGAGCAGTATATAGAGGGGGGCCAACGCTCCATAAAGTTCACTCTCTTTCTTTTTCGAATCACTTTTTCTCTTAGATGGACCCTTCCTCCCTCTCTCTTTTTTTTTGTCCCGCAGCATTAAGGCACTTGCCCACTCGGGCTCGCAGCATCAATGGGAGCTAGCTCGCCATTCGAAGTGGCGGTCTAAGAAACTGCTAATAGACTACTACCTTTTTTGCGCGCTCAACCACGTGAGTTCGACGAATTGCGACGAATGCCGCTGCTTCGAGCTTGCGAGAGAGAGAGAGAGAGAGAGAGAGAGAGAAAGAGAGAGAGAAAGAGAGAGAGAGAAAGGGAGAAAGAGGGTGGTTTATGAGTATGTAAGCTTGAAAGGCGCAGTCGGCTTCGAGGGGATTGGACAATGTAAGAGAAAAAAAAGTCGAACAAAAGGGGGATTTTGACGAGAATCTGAATAACGGTTTGACCTAAAATGCACACCTGAAACTCATTCTTTCATTTTTTAAAAACAAAAATTAATTTCTCTGTACAAAAGTGTTTAATGAAGAACAAAAAAAGTAAAACGTTGATTATCAATAAAAAAAATAAAACTTTCAGTTCGTCCTAACTCTTCAATCCACTAGTTTTTCTCTAGACACTTTACAAGCCAAGTCTGGCTTAGCCAAAACTTCGCGTGCATCCCACACGACGTAAAGCCTCTCTCTTTCTCTATCTCACTGGCTATGCTCGATCGACAAGCTTCGGCCCCTCTATGCGGCACGACCATTAGCGGGATGAAGCTTCCCTCGTTATACTCGCCAAGACCACACGACTTTATTCGCGCTTCACGTCGCGGATAATCCTGCGTGGTTTTCCGGCTTTCTCGGCTCACGCGCCACTAGTTATGTTCGTTCCCGCTGCTGGAATGTCTTATGTGGACACGTAAGTCGCACGAATGAGGTACAAATTTGGAATGGATCGATACGAGAGAGAGAGAGGCTTGGAGTGGGATCTTTCCTTTCGGATAAAGCCTGCAAGCGTAGAGGAGGGTAAACGACCTCTTAATAGCAGGATTTTGTCTCCTCTCAAAGTTTCTACTTACGTGCAAGCTATGTTTGATTGAGAATTAATGCGAGTTGGGGTTATTAATCTCGTTTCGTTTTCATTGCACGAATTGAATTGATAAGAAATATTTGCTGTAAATAATTTGAAAAATGCATTCTTAAAAATTATATTTGGAATCTAATGTCAAAGTTAATCCTTGGATGAATAGTCTGAATTGACAATTAGTACAGTAGACTCAAATGAAGCGCCATTAATTAAGAATTTGAAATATCAACAGAGAAAAAGTCTCAAACAGATTAGTTAAATCAAGAATAATGACGACAAAAAAGAATAAAAGAAAGAACAAAGAGAAAGGCAGATTCGATATGTCGAGGCAAATAAGGGGAGCGCAGTAGCGAGTACGCGAAAAAAAAACAAGGGGAAACAGCTATAGCTCAAGTTGTGTCTTCCACGTTGTCTTCTCTCGCATTCGGTAACTGGCTGTATATTTCTCTTACGATTCGTTTACTGTCGAACGGCGCAACGACTCCAGCGCGATATAACTTGCGCGGCAGCAGCGATGTTTTACACGCGATTACGTCACGCCCCATAGACTTGCCTCTTTACTGGGTCATTTTTTCGGGCTCTTCAATGGCAAAATTAGCTCGTATCTTGCTTTGCTTCATCGAGATGTAAACAAGTGGTTTTTATTCGCGAGGTAAATTAATTGTTCACGCCGAGGGCGTCCGTTCGTGAGACAAACCATCAAAACTTTGCGGGTAACATCAACAAAAGCTCCAATGATGTCTCGTAAGAAAAACAAAATGAAGATCCCGCACGAAGAGAGAAAAGTGGATAAAAAGGTAACGACTGACGATTTCTCACCTTTAATCTTCTTACCTCAGAGGAAAGCCAAAAAAAAATCAACAATTCCCCCTTCGTCAGAAAAGTGAATAAAAGTTTGATCCCATATCCCGTGCTAATTGACTTCATCCAGGGTAAATGGCATCCGTAAACACATACACAGACACGCAATTAATTAGAAAAATGCGCATTCTGCGCGAGAAGAAAGATGAAAATAGTGTATAACACCCCTCACAAATGCTGAATGATACAATTTAATAAGTCCCGCTGGAATACGAAAATGGTTCGCGATAAACGCATGAGCTGCTAAGACGGAAAAACAATATTGTTGTTTCATCGGTAAGTCCTGGCACGTCGACGAAAGTGACGCGGCTCTACTCGGGCTTCTCTCAGTGTATGTGTGTGTCGTCCTATCTACCGAACAGGGGACGCAAATTGGATTATGCTCGGCCGCCGCCACCGTCGTGGCAAGGCAGGGCTTAACACACGACGAGAAAGATGAGAGTCAAAGGGAGAAGGACAGTCTGCGCGTGTGTGCCACCGAAAAACGAGGGCGCTAAAGGACAGTGTCAAATAAGGGAGGAGGAAGGGGGATAGAGTTGAAAAAGGGGTTACACCGAATGTTTTTTCTTCTTTGACGAACTTACGATGCAGACGAGGTTTTTGTCTTGAACTTTCGTACTGCCATTCGTGCGATAATTGATTCTATTCGACATCAAAGGGTTGGAATTGATGGGAGAAAATTAGTTTACGACAATTAAGAGTGTAACTTTGATGATTGGATATTGACAAAAAATTGGGGCTTGATTCGTTTAAAATACACTTAAAAAGTACCTGTAACACATGGTATTGATTAAAAATTGAGTACTACATAAAAAAATTCATAAAGCTCTGGTAAAAGTAAGCAGAAAGTGATTTCTCTCGTCTAAGACGAAGGTCTTAGCAAGTGTCTTATTTAGCAGATCCTCGCAGCAGCAGCAGCAGCAGCTGTCGTCGTTGGCTATATAGTTGCGGAAACGAGAGGTGTGATAGATTGACGCCTTTAGTGCCCGGGACAGTAGTCAATATGTGGCTTAGGACTCCGGCGATAGACGAGGGCCAAATGGAACTTTTTTTTTCTTTCTTCCTCTCTTCATGCATCGTCCTTCACACAGGATGCGTATAAGGAGATAAAAGTGTCCCTAAGAGACGACAGCTCAATTTCGCCCGAATGCTTTGCCTTTTCGTGGGTCGATTTTGACTCGAACGGAAAGTGTATATAGGCAGAAGTAAAGGAAAAGGCAAGGATAATCCAATTTAATTCGGTTTTTCTTATTGAAATGCAAAGTAGATATGTAGATATATGTGAAACTCTAATCTTCATCTAGTCGTAAAAGTTAGGGATTTATGAAGAATATGAAGAACGTTTAATAAAAAAATTATTGCATCCGAGTGCAAAAGTAACGATGTATAGTTCGCAAAACAATAAGTGAATTAAAAATCCAATAAAAAAGAAGAGCGCTAAACCGATAAAAAGTTTGAAGTATTTTTTTTAAATTAGTAGTGAAACTTTAAGCAAACCACAATAGCGTTCCATTCCTCGACCTCGCCATTAAACATACCCAGATCTACATATACCATCGAGGGTAAGAAAAAAAATATGCACGTTCTCCATAGGTCGCATCTCAATGACACACACGCATGCACAGCACACATAACAGGGCGCGCGCGTCTTTGTAAACGTGGTCGCTGCGGAGGAAGCCATTATTTCCGCAGCTCCGAATTCAACAGTAAACTCGGCGTCGTCGTCGTCGTCGTCGTGCAGGACAATGGTTTGCCTCTCTGGCGTTCGGCCAGGATACTTCGGCAATATAGGCTCGACTTCCGTAGCGATACAGAGAAACGAATATGCAAGCTACGCCCGGACTATTTATCTGCATTGTTTTCATCGGAAAATGCAGAGCACCGCATTACCGCTTAAGTATCAGCGGCAAAGTCTTATCGCGCGGATAGCAGTAATAACGCGATGTGACTTTGTATGTGTGTGTGTATGTGTGTGCTCGCGTTCGAAGTTAAGCCGTGTGTGAGCTTAGTGTGTGGTCGATGCGCTTGATTTCTGTAACGCCGAGGAAATTGTTTTTTTTCTTTAATGTGTCGCGAAAATAACTTGATAAAAATGTACTTGTCATTTCGGATAGATTTACTGTTATCCCTTTATGTTTTTTGGAATTTAGAGGCTGAAATGTAAAATTATTTTGGTTTATGCGAGTATTATGAAATGATAATATCGGTCGCTTTGAATTTCTCTTGATGCATGAAATATTCGCCAAACGTCAAAGGGATATCGTGAAATTATTCGATGGGTTTGCATGTTTAATCGTTTTAATTATTCAGACGCACAGAAGCCGATGCAATTTACTCGCAACGTACATATTATGGAGAATAATAAAAGAAATACTTCGGGGAATCAGAATTTATTTTTAAAACGACCAAATCCGACCTATACGTCACATTTCATATTCTCAGCTGTCACATTTCATGCTCCCCTGTCACATTTTCGAATAGCCAGAGTCAAATTAATTATTGATCGCTCGAGGTTCGCGTGCATTTGTTCAATTTAGGAGTTGAAACTTTTTGCCGATAAATTGAATATTCGGGCAATTGCATGAAGCTTTTTAGGATTTTTCCAGAGAATTACCGAGTTTTTTATTTTTCAATTCTTCATGACGACGGTATAATGGACTTTGAATCTTCCTGTAATTTTTATATAACTTGTGCACTTTGAGCGTTATTCCATTAGGACTCGTTTGAAATTAAGGCATGTGAGTCTAGACTATTGTAATGTATGAAAATAGCAAATTAGAAGGACTAGACTTGACTTGTGTTAAAATGTTAAATATTATGTTAACAGAATTATATGATCTCCACATATGATAATCGATATTCTAGCATGAAAAGAAAATAGACATATTATGAGTGCAATCGTTTGAAATATGTTTTTCATGAAAGTTTCATTGACAGTTAGCAAATTTGTAATAAAACCCACCTAGCAGGTACATTAAGAAATAGCAATTATCGTCATTTTCGAGTCATGTCTTCCTCGACTAATATATAATATAGAACACTAATTTGCATTCAGATTTTTTTTAAATTACAATTTCAAACCAATTTTTGTTCTTATTTCAGGTGAAAATTAAAAATTACATGAATAAAGAAACAAACTTAGTTCATAGTTATTAAAATAATTTAAATTTTATTCGCAACTTCAATTTTACATCGGATTACATTTAGCAAACACGTAATGACTCAGTTGTTCCATTCCCGCATCCTCCCACTTCGAGCGGCGGCACAATTCAGGGACTTTCGAAGGAATTCAAGCAACGGCGGCAGCCGATATTACGGCTGACCCACGCGAGAGTCAGGAGGGAGAGTAGTCGGCACTTTTGGCCGTTTGCCTCCTAACTTGAAGAGGTTCGCGTGTGAATGCGCGCGCCCTCCGCGAATTCCTCTTAGAGCTCTCTTGCGCGAGCTACAATTATACCGTGGGATCGCGACATAGTCGGAATGTCCCGTCGATTACTTATTCCTAATTGTTCGGCTTGGTTATATACGAGCTTTCGACGGTGCGCGGCGCGGCGGGACCGAACTATATACCTACCTACTACTTCTTCTTCTTGCATTATCGGCTTTCCCATACCACATGATAATACCTATAGGCTCGAATGTTTGTTCGCAAAAGCTTAGTCGGTTCGCGTGCTGCTGCTACTGCTGCTGCTGCTGGATCGTGTGCGAATTGCGATGAACTCGTAGCAAGTCGAGCGAGCGAGCGAGCTATCGTTGCGCGAGTGAGTACCCAAGCCTCCGTGTCTCTGGCACATACTCTCTCTCTATATATACAGCTATATAGAGAATCGCTTTACCGCATGGATTAACTTGCCGAATGATGTGCTTCACCGACATCCTGCAGTCGTTTAGATTTTGGAGATTGTGATACATGTGTGTGTGTACCATAGTTGATTGGCACGATTGTTTATCCAAACTGCCAATCAGTTTGTTTTCAATTTTCGATCATTTTAATGCTCATTGTTACTCGGTGCGCCAAAAAATTTCGATTATTTATTATTTATTAAAAAAAAAGTAGATGGGTCGTAAAGCGAAGTCATTTTATTCGTGATCTAATTGACTGAGTTGCGTGATAGTTAGTTCGTATCTGGCAGCACATGCGCGCCGGACGTCACTAATGATTATTAGATTAGAGAACAAAATAACATTACGATTCTCATACGAATGTTCATTTTTGAGTTTTGAAATAAACCTCGAATTCAAATTACAGTAAAGTAACCAAAAAATCGATAGTTATCAATCGGAAACAGAAAGGACGCGCAATGTACATGGTAATCTTTTAATATTTTGAAACGGCTACTTCTTAAAGACTATGAATAATTTTAAGAATCGAAATATCAAAATATCAATGCCAAGATAAAAGATATAAGTATGTAATGATGGAACTGGTTTTGGATACAACGCGATATGGATAATCGTATTAAGTACTAGAAATGATTTCTAAATGATTTTCTGACCTGAATTTACAAAATGAAGCATCAGAATTCAAGATTTGAGAAAAAATTCCAACACGCAACATTCATAGGAACTGATAATTTTGCACTTAACTATCTCCAATAAATAATACTCTAAAAGAAGCTTTCGAAAGCAAGTTATACAGCTCGCAATCAAAAAGGCTCTCCAGTCTGCAAAGCTTACGCAATTGAAGCAAGAGGCAACGGACAATGCTCAGTCGTGCATATCACGAGTCGCTAATGGAATAGCCTGGTCGCGGGCTCAGTATTGCCGAAATCAGAGCGTGAAAGCACGTTAATTCGCCTCGTCATTATACGAATAATCCGTCTAATGAATTCGTTCTTCCATCAAAGCGACAACAGCACCACGCTTTCGCTCTCTCAATTGGGAAAGGTTCTCTCGGGTAACTGTTAATGTTGTCAGTTATTTTTATTTTCTTCACAGCAGCAGCAGCAGATTCGTTTGAATATCCGTTATCAGGAGCAGCATGTTGATCGCATTAGGCGACACTGACGACCGAAGCGCCAAACAATTTTAATGCGATTCACTTGTAAGTTCGTTTCGAATTGAGAGCGAAAATACAGTGCTATTGTTTCTCCATTTTTCGTAATTTGACGATGCAAATAAATCCAAATTAATTCTGTTAACTTCGTGTGAATAAACTCTACAATTTACCTTATTACTGCATAAGATGGAAAAAAAATGGAATTACACACAATGAAAAAGAAAAATAAAGGGAGTGTTAATTACTTAATCCATAAATTACTTAAGCACGCATATAGCATGCATATGTCCCCGAGCAGCTAAGCATAAGCGCGCGAAAGAAAGCTCACGGGACACAATGAGGCGATTAAGGGTCCGGACAACGACCCGCGAGTGTTATATTCTGGTGCGATATATAGGGCTCTCTCTCTCTCTCTCTTTCTCTCTCTTACTCTGACTTCCGGGTAATGCCGAGGCATATGCGTGAACGATAACGCGCCACGACGGATTGTGGCACCTCGTCAACCTGCATGAGACTCTTCTTTATGCCTTCGCCTCAATTCTCATACTTGTCACTCTTAGCTCGCGCGCGTGTGTGTTTTTTTCTTCTAGGTCTTCTGGGAAGCGCTCGTTATGCTTTTTTTCTTTCTTCGTACTTAAATTGAGTGCGTGGTTGGATTGGAGAATTTTTTTAATTTAGGCTTTCAATATCTTGATTGTTGATTTTTTACATTGTATTATAATTATTTTGAAAAATGTGTACGACCTTTTCGGGCGGGATACTGTTAGGAAAAAGCGTGTATGTGAAAAACTTCGACCGATATTTAATTGATTTGAAATAGTTATTTCAAAAGTGAAACACGAACTCTGAAAAAAGAGAGAAATAACACGTTTTCGATGAAGTTATTTGAAATCGAAAAAAAGCCCTATAGGCGTGGCTCCAACAGAGCTTTTCAAGCTCCACTCTTTTTGCTCTTCCGCCCGGCCTACTTACTCAATTCCGTGAAGTGCACTGATGTGCTCACAGAAGCGTCAGTTTGCTTTGGGAATTGATAAGAGAGAGAGAGAGAGAGAGAGAGAGAGAGAGAGAGAGAGAGAGAGAGAGGAGGGGGGGGGGGGCGCGATATAAAAGCGTGATATTTCGAGGGACTCGTTATGCGCTTTGACGCCAACGCGCCATTGGGACCGTATACGGCTCGATCATCAAAGGCTCCTTTGATAATTGACGGGAACCGACATGAGCGAGTGAGCAAGAGAGTGCCGATACAGTACAGCTCGCCATGCGGCAGGGAAAATTGTTTTTTGATCGACGATATGCAGCGTCATAACGATAACGAGCTTAATACCTTGCACACCACCCCGTTATCACCCTTAAAGTTGAGCTTTCGATACGACGTACTTGTAATTTTGCATGTCATTCGAAATCTTATAGTATCGTTATTTATGTAAGTAACTCAAAGATTTTCGAAAATATTTTTACAATGCTACATTGAATACGCCTCTTAACGATAAAAAGACATTAAATTTTTCAAAAAGGCCATGACACAAATCTCCTCCTCGCACCTACAAATTTCCCTCTCCCCTTAAAAATCCAGCAAATAAATTAAAAACATAATAGCCCTCTCCGTGCAGCCTTTGAAGCACACGCATGCAAAGTCTAACTCCCGGCAAGTCTCAATCGAGAGTCGGCACAGCTCGTACAGCACACATCTCATCCGCAAGCCCTGCATAAGGATCATACACGTGTGGAGGCTAAGCAAATACCCATAGAACTCGCGCGCGCGGTAGACACTTTGCTCGCGTCTCGCGCGGTTCGTCTTCGTGCATGGTGGGCGCGTATATAGAGACGCAATAGGCGGACTTATCTATATATACTCTCTCGCTAGTATGTCTGCTGCGCGCAGCTTGCCTCGTTCGCTCTCTCGCATAATGTGACCGCAACACGACCGCACGAAATCCGCTACGGAGCTTTAAGTGCGCGCACACGCAAGCGCTACTGTTCTGCTGCTGCTGCTGCTGCTGCTGCCGCTACTGCAACCTTCGAGAGAGGATAGTAGGTAAGCTTAATGCTCGCACGCGCAATTGCATACCAAGAGTGAGAGTGCGAGTGAGAGTAGCGAGCCTCTATAATACGTAGTAGGCACTTTGCTAAGGGCCCAGCCATGATATTTTGAGTAATCTTGCGGTTATGATGGAGGTGTCTGCTCTCTCTCTCTCTCTCTTTCCCCCTCTCTCTCTCTCTCTCTCTATCTCTCTCTTTCTATCTCCCTCGGGGAATTCTATTGTTTGCTTTGGCAAATTCATTCTTGGGATGTGTAGTATAGTTAGTTATAAGTGCGGCCGAGGCTTACTTGCGGCTATATGGCCGGACAAGGTTATCATACATTTTTATTAGGGTATACCCTTCCTAACACCTTGATGTGAATTGAAATTTAATTTCAGGCTCACATGACTCTAATTTTTTACTAATTGAAAAGCTCCTGAGAATCGTATGGCTTTCGTATGGCTAGATTTATTTGGAATATTAAATCTTTTTTATTATTATGAATCTTACGAAATTCTCACGATAAAAACTTCAGTGACGCACAGTACAAAAATCCAACCACGTAAGCTTGCAACCCTTATTTCACATTATCCATAAAGCAACAACTTGCTACTATACGTTACAGCTGATTAGCCCCGTAAGAATAGCCTCGTTTTTACGCATCCCTAAGACGCAGCATCCTTTTTCGACGATAAGCCGCTGTTGTGTACAGCGACAACGCGCGCAAGAAAGTTGTTTACGCGGTAATAATCTTATTTGCCAAATAGCTCGCGAGCTAACACACGTATACACAAGACGCTTCTTCGTGCTCACATACACGTTTCAGTATGGGATGCCTCCTCTGCGAGTGTAGCCAAGAGGAAGCGCGATAAGGCATGGGCGCGCGAGAAAAGCCGAGGTTTGTGCGCGCGATACGCGCTCCAGCGATCATTAGGCAAATGGGCGCTAGCTATTATGCCTCGCATCGTCTCTCTGCTCTAACTATACGCAATCCTTTTTTACCTATATCTCTTTGGTGCTGATCTTTTGTTGATATTTTTGCTTGATATATTGAAACGGCAATTGCTATTTTTATTTGATCGAATGGTCGACAAGTGATTGTGTCGAATAAATTTCAAATAAACCTGTCATTGCTCGTTAACGACCAATCGTGAAATTGATGTTTAGTTCGCTGATGAATACTTGTATTGTTATTAATAATAATTCTCACTAATTGGTTGGTTAATGTAATTGTACTGGCATCTCTAATATAATGGATAATTATACGCTGATTGATATTTTTTTTTAACTGTAGCGGCATCATTACAAGTTAATATACAATTATTGAATCGATGCATGTTGCCCTATTATATTCTAATTAATTTTTAATTGATTTAGTTTAATATGAAAACAAGCAATTCTTAATATAAATAATCTTTAAGGTATTTCAGAAAACTAGAAATATTAACGATTGGTGCACGAAATACGGAAAATCTATGGAAAATAATATATATGCTCTTACGAATGAGATATTGCGATCTAAAATGTTGATTTGTTACAGTGAATTCGAGTCCATTTCACAGTTATCATCCGATTCTCAATCCACGTCCTGTTAAATTCACTGTAGTGCGGAGGGGTTGACTTGTTTAGAATCCCTTTTTGCGGGAGTATGGGAGTAGTATAGCGGCTCTTTTGTAGCTGGGCATCGTACTTCGACGAGAGATAAACCGGACAGAAGCTTGATTATTATTTGTGTATCTCTCTGCGGTGTGACGCTCAGACAGGCGTACGCTCTCTCTCTCTCTCTCCGCATCTCTGTTATAGTTATATGCTGTATAGGCTTCTTTGCGCGCTTGACGTTGCCTATGTCCCCGGACTAATCAATTAGGGTTAGCGGTCTGCGTGTTTTATGCATTAGTAAATTGATTCGACCGATTTGGAGATTTGCGGGGTGACTCTTTGGGCTTCTGCGGGATATATAGCGGATTTTGGTGTTGAGCCGAAGGGGTTGCTTTGAAGTACAAAATCCATTTCACCAATTACAGCGGACAACATACACGTTTGTTTTGTCCTTTATTCATGTACATTTTATCTATATCCATGAGAGGTATAATTTTTTGATAAGTATATAACGCGTGTAACTTTTATCAAACATATGTTTAACAAAATTATTTCTATTCCAATAGCTCCACGTACAATACATGAAATTGAGAATTTAAATTGTAGAATTCGAATCACAGAAAAATAATATTTGTCTATTGAAAAAAATGAGCTCAAGGTAAAGAAAAAAATAGTTCATGAATGTAATAAAATAAAAATATTTTCTGTATTTTGTGATTATTTATTATTTTGTATAGCCGTAGAAAATTTTTATATTAATAATCTGATTTAACTAGTCATATTAAGATGTTATAAATTCCATATAGATTAGTACAGAGTATAATTCATCATTCATACATTTTTAAGGTCAAATTATTTTTCTCATTGAAACGAAATATCTTGAAATGATTCAGTTTATACTAAGATTTTTTTAAATATCGCTAAACTTCTTCTAAATTTTTCGCAACACGTTCAGCTAATCCAATTAACAAATCTCTAGTTCCAGGGAGAATGAAAAATTCTGTAGGCCTCTCTGCAAAAGGACCATAAAATAACTGCCAAGTTGGGATTATCTCGTCAGTTCTGTCATATATTTTTAAAAGTAGGCGATTTTTCATATAACTTTCAATTTCAGTTATAGTTTTCTCTGTGATTTTAGAAAATGAAATCGCATTCGAATAATTCAAGGCAGTTAGAATATGTGTCATATAACCTTCGATTTTACAATTGTATTTTGACTCGAGTTTATTCCAGAAAACTTCTGCACTAAAAGACATGCTATATTCCAAAGCCATAATTATGCTGAATTATTTGTTATTCTATCCTGAAAAAAAATTTAATAAATTGTAATGTAAATATGCTTCTTTGGAATGCAAACTATGCGTGTAAGAAATATGTGAGCATTAAAAATTAAAAGTTGAAGATAAATAACTAAAAAAAAATATGAGGAAAATCTAATTTCAACGTAAAACTTGAACTATCTATAACAAGGAAAATCAACAAAATTGGAATGATTGTTTGTAAGTCAGTAAAGCTAAATAAAATCGTTTAACGAAGATAATTTAAAACGACTATTAAATAAATTCAATTAAGATGACACTTATGAATCTTTATCGCTCTCTTACTATATACAGTGACGCGCACAAACACTTACACAGATACCATCAGATTCAATGCCCTTGTTTCAATTTTCAGGCCAGCACGCCGTACGGCAGAAATGAATAATTTAATTGCAGAAGCGGTTACAATTATTACTAATAATAACTACTTATTTAAAAAATTGACGAATTTTAGAATAACTTTAAAACAGTCAGTAGAATCAACTTGTATTCTCGACAAGTTATGTAACACGAGGAAGCCACGCACAAGACATGAAAATGGCCGTTCCAACACTGACTGAGTTATGGAATTCTGAAATGCGCTCGCTGATTGTTTCAACAGTTCTCCTTTCCATTAGCAAGGTCTTATTTATGCGAGTGGATCCGATCTGCGCAGAGGCTCTATGCTGCAACTGCGCAATGTGCAGTTGCTACTACGCAGACCAGATTCATGGATCTCAATAAGACCCGCGGTCCCAGTCCCCAGACTCTCACTGAACAAGAGGAAAAGAACACTGGGACGCGCATGGGCGCTTACGTTTGCAAATTAAGAGGGCGCTATAGTATCTTCATGAAAAAAGGCTCTGTTTTTCAATCAATTTCCGAAAATGGTGTGAGCATTTTACCAGCAACGATGCACAATCATCATATTTTTGTTTTCAATCAAAAGCATGAAAATATATTTTCATTTTTCTTTTTGACACTCAAAATTTGTTTTGATCATAAAATTATAGAATCGCCAGCAATTATTGGTACAAAGAAATTCTGTTGTAATAGTATATTTTTCAATCTCTCTTCAGTTATGAACTATTTTCTAGTAATAATTATTTGCATCTATTTTTTAAACATTCGATACACCAATACTTATAAGGAAGCAAGGGTATGCAAAACTACTACTTTTATTGAATTTTCCCGGAGTTCATTTTCGTTTAAATCCCTAGAATTTGCGTATTATTCAAGATAAAAACAAAATAGCATCCTACAACGTTTGTCTTGATACTTGATATAAATCGTTAATAATCATTTAAAATGAATTATTATAATTCTTTTTTATTAACCCTACTTTTGATTGTCTTGCTATTGTTTCCCTTAGTTTGCTGCTACACGCTGTATTTGCCTATATAATGTTTTCATGTAAACTATCTAATTATTATTACATGTTTCCACAGCAATAAATTACTGCAAATTATTAACACATCATCATGTTCTAAAAAGTAGCATGACCGTTCAGGCAAAATTTAAGTAAAAATTGCCGATGCACTTGCAACGAGTAGAAAATGTGGAGGAAAAAAGCTCGCCGGTCTATAGTAAAGCCGATAAACATCCAGAGCGGGAATGCAGGGTGGAACGAAAGAACTGCAGAGTTGCAAATTTCACTCCGCGCTGCTTATCGCTACGTCTGCTACTGCATGCTTAAGCTTCATTGAATTTTTGCACACAACATACATATAATCTCCAACTAGACATTCTTTTCACGATTCAGCTCAGCTCCAAGCCAAAGCATAAAATACATTTAATAATTCCAATCCCGCAAACTTTTGATACGATTTATTAATTAGGATTCATACACGCGTGGCGCGCAGTGTCGACAAAGCCTTAGGCGGGAAATTGTTTCGCTCTCGCGATGGGATGGGATGGGACGGGGAGGGGGGGGAGGGGGTTACAATGCATAGCGACGCCCTTCCGCGCTTTACGCGGTAGCGTGCGACGCGCGAAAGACGTCGCGCCACCCCGTTGATAGTGATTACGTATGCGGCGTCGCGCGCGTCACTTCGCCTTCTACTCGCATAGATTGGCCGTGTAGGATGAACAGTCGGAGGGAGCTCTACTCTGCGTATTACGCTCAATCCAACAAGTACAAGAGACACGAGAGAGCGAGAGAGACGCCTTACAACGACCGAGTTTAAGAGCTGCTGCTGCTGCTGCTGCTGCTATGCAATAGAATAAAGTCGAATGAATTATTGAAGCTGACATATTTCCAAGAAAAGCTCTCTGACGTGCGCTAGATATAGAATGCGTCGAGGAACTTTAATCAAATTTACCCACGCAGTTTTGTTCTAGATAATGTAACAATTTTTATGTTGCATGTACATTGCGATCATCATGTACACGATCATGGCATATTTCAAATTGGAAACTTTTTGAATATGGATATTTCGAATGAGCATTAACTGTAATCGCTCATCCTTCATAAATCATCTTGAATTTCAATTTTCGGTGATCATCATTTTTCAAACGCAACGTAACAACACCAAATAAAAGTAATCTAGTTATTATTCTCAGAAATACCGCAAATACGAGTGGTAAATCAAACGTGCGTACACAGCCAATTCAAAATGTTGGGGACCAAAGACGAGCGGATGACAAGAGCAGCAGCAGCAGGTTCTAAGTCTCTGGCGCTACATGCAAATTATAACGCTCCTCCATGAAGCTTCATCACGTAGTAGCGGCGGGGCGCCTCCCACGCATTTTGCGCCGAGAGAGAGCAAGTCCTTCCTTCTTCCTCCCACGATTCGTCTCTCTCTCTCTCTCTCTGTTGGATGAGCGTGTATTATATATACGAGAGCTTGTAAGTCGCATCGGGGATTCATTGTTATGCATACGGAGTTCAGCCTCTGCGAGAGAGAGCAATGTTTATCTATATATATATACATACACGCGAATATATTTTGTACCTTAGCTCAATCCAACTCTGATTCTCCTTCCTCCTCGCTATACTTTAATAATCCTCGGCTTTTTCTTCTCTCGAGGATTCTGACTTATTCGACTTCCTTTTCTTTTTTTTTTTATTTTCTTCTCTTGTGCACCCGCGCAAGCAAGGAAGATTGTCTCGGGGAGGCGATATTTTAAGTATTGCGCGCGCGCCATGCAATCGGTTTTTCTCTTTTATTAAAAGTTTTTCTATCAGCTTTCCTCACGAGTGATTTACCTTGGAAATAACAAGTTGCACGCGCCGGATTTATGTTGTTCGGGCGACAAAGCAGAGTTTTCATCTCGCAAGAATTTCATAAGGTGTATAACTTCTCTTTTTATATATTTTCTGTTTGAGAGATATCGAGTTTGCTTATTATCGAGTTTGTTTCTTTTGGAATATAAGAGTCGAGCAGGATTCGTAAATTAGAACAATCAATCTAAATCGTGTCAGAAACACAGGCGATTAAGACGTTTTATGAGATGTACGATTCCATTCTTTTGATTCGAGTCGCGCGCGGCATGTGATCGTCTCGCAGCGATAATATAAGCCTTTTAAAACTGATCGATCATGCAGCTCGTTGGAGTTTTTAGAACGCTGACTAATCTATTATAGATCAAGAATTTCTGGTTTGGTCATCGAGAAGAAGATGCTCTGAACTTACTTTTTAACATTCTTCGATGTCGCTCCATTTATGGAAAGTGTTAGCTGTTATACTAATCAAATCTATGTATGGTTATGATTGATATAAAGATTTTTGGTTTCAATTTGAATATATTCAAATTGAAACTAAAAATCTTTCTGATAGAAGCGACTTCGAATAAGACATCAGAAAATTATTTTATAAATTATTCCATTTTTGATTTGCAAAGGTACATGTGACTATAATTATTTAAAATGAGAATCTAAATATTACAGTCTTAACTACTGTACAAGAGCTCCTAAATATAAAAAAAACCTAATGTTTTCAATGCATAAATGATACGTCTGACAAAACACAATTACCCGTTGAGACCGGCACGTCCCAAAGAAAAAAAAAACACTTTAATGACTTTTTTGTTGGCGATACCGAGGGCTGACTGCCACGAGTGAAATATGAAAGAAAGAATGCCATATAGCCCCCTCCCCTCATCCCTGAAATCGTGAAAACGTAGACTGTCACTCATCCACGAGCACGCAGGAAGGAAAAGAAAAGGCATCAGGAGAAACTCGGGGCTTGGCGATTATGTAAATGTTGCTTATGGAAGCGCAACAGATGCCTCCCTTCTCTATATCTTTCTCTTCACTTTTCTCTTACGTATATGTATAAGACCTCCAACCTTAGTAGTAGTAGTAGTATCCATGTACATATATACGCTACCCTAATCCCAATAACGCCTCTGCCACGGAGATACGACGGGGATATTGTTTAGATCCTCTAACGAAATTCCTTACAAATTCCCGCTCTGTCGCTATATATACGCCGCGTGGCCTTTGTCACTGTATATAAGAGCGGAACGCGCCGCAGCGAGACTTTGAAATAACAAAGTTTCGATCGATGTATCTCTATAAGCTTCATTGTCGTGTGTGCGAGAGATGACACGCGCGCGCTCACTCGCTCACTCGCTTATGCTTCTTGTTTATCATAATAATTCAGAACTCTGAGTCTATTAGTGTTGTGCGGCTTATGATTAATATTTATGCAGCCAAGAATAACGTTCGCTTCAATGATAGTTTCGAATGCATGGCAGTTGTCGCGTTGTAGTATAGGCTCATTGTTTATTTTTAATATTCTATTTCAATGGTATAACATTTAAAAATTGACGGGTGCTAATGCCATTAGAAGTATATTTTTTCAATATCTTTAATCTCATTATTTCCTATCTCTATAATTGAATTATATTCTCTTTCATAATATGATAATAAAGCTTCCGCTAATTAAACAGATTGCCGATTAAATATTTGAAAATAATAAAAAAGAAACTTTATTTACTAAATCGTCTATTTGAATAAAAAAAGCAATTAATAAAATGAATGAATTTAGAACTTCTATGCAAGAAATAAAACTTATGGAGCAAAACATTGTCGAATAACGATTACCCTACAATCGTCACAACATTTCCCACTTACGCGACTCAAAACCAAAAAAGCATTAGCATACCTATATCGAAATAAGGTGAAAATTTATCTTTTCTCACGTGCGTCAGCGTGCTACCGGTTATTATTTGGTCAGAGCGAGCCGCGATTGGGAGTAGGCGCAAATGAGATAGCCCGAAAAATAAAGAAGCGCGCACACATAGCACAGCTGATCACGATAAAGTAAGTTTGCGGTGGCATAGCGCGTCTATACCATTTATTCGTGTGTATACGCGCGATAAAGCGTATAATAATCGTTCTCCACATTGGAATCTCGCATCGTTTAACGAGTTTCTTATTTTAAATTTCTCCAATTTAGCTCGATAAGCGCAGTGCCGCACATACACACACTCGTTTTCTCTTTACCACTCCACTCGCGCTTAATTAATGTATTTATTATCGCGCGTAGGTATATAATTGAAGGGCCTCGTAACAGCTGCGCGCGTGCAAACGAGAAAGAGAGAGAGAGAGACAAGGTACGTGTGTATCGAAAATTTAATGACGCGCTCGCGGTGATAACGTAATCGCCGAGGAGGATATGACAATTTATGCCGCGGATATAAGCAAGTGCGAAAGAATTTTTTTTTTCACAACACATTCGCGCGCCGAGAGATAAATTAATTACCTTTATACGTATACGTATGTCGAGTGCGACGACGATGAATGCATTGAAGAGTCAACGGTAATTAATTCTCGATCACCGATATACATTCTACGTTATATACATAGACGCACATCTGTCGGGTTATAAAATTTTCATAAAACCTCTTTGGCATACACACATTGTATATCCGTCAATAGCATTTCTAACGTCACGAGCGACGACGACGGCATTGCCTCTCGGCAGTAGTAGGAGCAGCACTGCGCATAGCCCCTTTTGGTAATGACAGAAGCGCGCGTCAATATTCATGGCTTTGGCACATGGCTTGGCGCTGATATGCTAAATAGGCTCGCGCTCTCGATGCCGTATACACCGGCCGCTTTAAGCTTTACGACGCGCGAAACGTTATCGCTGCCTCCTGCCGCTGCATCATCTGATGTGATTGCGTTTTATGCGTGTATATGTGGGATGCTGCTGCTGTTGATGTTCTCCATCTACGTAAGATGCCAGTACACACACATGTCTACGAAGCTTGGAAATTCAATCACTTTATCGCCTCTTTCTATCACCTTTTTCTTGCATCCCTAAATCACCTGCTGCTGCTGCTGCTGCCGCCGTCGTATCGCCTTTCGCAGATTGCTATTTGCGAGCTATACTCAATCTCGTGGTTTGTTGTTTTTTTTATATATCGTACGTGATCGTTACGTTTGATAAAAATTTTTTATCATCTTTTTTACTATTCACTCGATACCAGAAAAATTAATTAATCGAGGCAACGGACAAAATACAAAACCTTACTCATTAAATTAACGAGTATACATCCACTCTGGATAATCAATAATATATCTCGTGCGTCGCGTAATTGTCTAACAGAGAGCTGCCTGCAAATCCAGTGGTTTATCATTTCATTAAAAGCCAACCACCGCGCGCTGCATATATACATACGATCATTAATAACCGCAAAACTAATTTACCCGCTTAATACATTTGACAAACACGAACGGCAGCAGCGCAAGGCTATATATAAGGCTGGCGCGCGGAAAAACAATAGCGAGCAAGCGAGCGAGTGCAACCACAATGTATCACAATTATAACGCCAGTGAGACTTCCATAATTATCCATAAATACACACACCCTCGCACAGAGATTTCCCCCCGTTTTCTAATCAATTTCAATGAAAACCAGCTCTCTCTCGTGGTGGTGCTGGTGTTGGTGGTTAAAATCGATTCATTAAAATCAAGGCGTGCGCTAATCGCGCAATAATTCACATCGATTCCGCATAGGAAAAGCATTAATCCTTCGCGAGCTTCGTTCGTTTGAATTTCTTGAAATATATATATATAATGTATACAGCGGATCTTTGGATTAACGAGGCGCGCTAGCTGCACCTAATCCTGGGCTATTTATTATTATACACAGTTCGCGCGCGCGGCCCTTTGCGACCAATGACTCATCTCGATTGCTACCTACTACTACTATGTGCATGCTATGGTCTCAGCTGTGCTCGACTCCGTTTCTCCCATTACCCGGCCAATATTGCAGATGCGCCACTGCTGGCTCGCGCCAGATAAAGTCCTGGGGGACACTCGCGCGAGAGATCTTTTCTTTTTTTCTCTCTCTCTTTATTTTCTTTTTCCGAGTGTCTGTGTCTGTGTGTGCGCGTGAAGAACAAAAAAAATTGAGGGAGTATAGCGCGTGTGCTGGAATTTATGCGGATTAGTGAGACGTAATTGCGTAGAGGTTGGCTAGTCTTCGTTTGTTAATCATCGCCTCAGGTGAACTGGACAATGAGAAAAGGATTGGTTCGTTGTAATTACTTTTTTATGTTTCTTTTTGTTTCAACATAGATAGATTTGTAGAGATATTTGTTCGCCTGCACACTTTTCAAGTCGGTTCCAAATTGCTTAGTTGAATCTTCCTCTCTCTCTCTCTCTCTCTCTCTCTCTCTCTCTCTCTCTCTCTCTGTCTCTCTCGCATTATTTACAAACAATAGCCATGGCGAAATCAGGCAAATGTTACGAGGAAGCGCACAAAAGAAAGAATAGAACGAAAGAATTTCGCGGCAGGAAGAACAACGCACACGTGTATCGCTGCAGGTAAAGATCGGCGTTGTCTCTTTGACAAGGCCGACGACAATGAATTATTCAATTGACTAATCCCGCCCGTGTCCCGATTGCCAATTGGCCAAAGGGACTCATTCTTTCGTCCTTTTATTAATTTTTTTTTCCTTTTCGTTTGCGCTTTCGACGCTCGTTTAACCGGCTCTCGCGAAGAAGAAAAAGAAACAGAACGCGCAGTCCACGTCAGAGTGAGCGGAAATTTATTATGCATCCGTGCACGCAAGCTTATTTAATTGAAAGCCGAAGAAACAGCAAAGAGAGCGAGAGAGAGAGAGAGGGCAGCTCGTAAAAAGCGAATTAATTTATCGACTTCCAAGCGAGCGAGTTTTAGGGTACCGATTTTTCGGGGCATCCAAATTGATTTACGACGGCGCGTCGAGTCGTGCGGCGTGTATATATATGGACGAGAGTTTGATCGCACTGTAAAACGCTTGCTTAGACATACGGGACCGAATCCTCTCTTTCGTTCTCTCTTTTTTACGAGTTTGATCGCACATTTTAATGGGCTTTGCCAGCTTTTTTTTTTTTTTTTGCGCGCGAGTCGTACAAGGACTTTTACCTTTTTTTATTTGTGGCTCTCTTTTTCCCTCTCTCTTTGTTTTGAACATGAGTGTGAATCATCGAACTGCATTTTATGAAGGCTTGATGCATGTTTTTCTTTCTCGTACTGGTCGATTTTTAATGGAGCACGAAAGATGCGCAATAAATTTAGCACAATAAGTTTGCATCTCGTTTTTTTTAATGTAATTTGTGAGAGTGAAAATAAACAAATTTATTCGATAAAAAGAGTCTTCTATTTACAAAGATACGCCGGCTTGAACCAGGCAAACATTGATGAAAGAAACACGCAAATAAAGTGAGAAAAAAGTAAAACGGTCTGAGTCTTATCAATTTAAGGAATTAATAGAAGCCCTCGAATTTCGCAACATCGGTGCATGAAAGAGAGTCTCTCAAACGCGCGAGTCTCTCTCTCTTTTCTCGAAGCTTGAGACTTAAAAGTCCGAAAGTAATAAAAAATAAAAAGAGTTCCTGATTCCAGCTCGTCGTCGTCGGCAGCCAGCCGTTCTTCTAAGGAGTCGAAAGCTCTGTAAAAGCTCGGAGGAGCTTTATAAGCTTCGCGGAAAATCGCGGAGGACGCGCGGCTTCATTGTGTTGTCGTCGTTGAGCTCCGCAGCCTCGTTTCGAAGCCCGTAAAGCGGCCTTGCAAGCGCTTGACGACGACAACGACGACGTCGACCTATCTAGCTATTACGAAAAATCTGTTGTACCTCGGCTCCTGTAAAATGAATGATTTTATATTGGTTCAAGGATTTATCTTAGCTTAAGTATTGTTTTTCCTTTTTGTTCTTAATTGCTTTTTAGATTTTTTTTTCCAAGATGTGCAATAACTCGAACAATTAGACAACGAGATAAGATTAATCGACACCAGTATGAAAGACAGATCAAACTCAAAAAAGTTACGCATTAAATCTCATATAATTGATTTTTTCTCTCGATCGTTATAATTCACCACCTAGCATCTAGTCGACTCATCATAATATCGATCCTTGTGTGTGTTCGTCGCTCACAAATTCTCGTCGTATGCAAAGCCGCCGATAATGCTGATGCAGCGATTCGTCGATGAGTACCCCCGGCTGTGCGGCGTACACGAGATGTTCCCGAGGATTATTATGTGGCCGTTGACGAGCCTCGAAAAAAATTCAATTGACATAAATAAGCCGCGCTTATATCCTTGGGACCGGTTTCAACGATTAAATCATTGACTTTCTTGATCTCCATTGTGGATTTCGGAGATCATATTGAATATTTCATGTGGCAGACGACAGATATTTTCGTCATGATCAAGTATTGATTTTTAATAACGTGGATTATGCAAGTGCATATAAAAATCTTTCTATATCAAAAACGACGATAAAATCACCTAACATCAGTTTTTCAAATGAAAATGTTAATAAGATGAAAAAAAATTCAGCCACTGAAAAGATTTTTATCACCTATAAATTATGCGTAGTGGTCCGGCCCGGTCGCTGACTGCTTCATTATACTCTCGGCCGTCCGAACATTTCGATATTAATGGCCACGCTACCATGGAAATGTAAGCTCCACATTCTGAAAATCTACTGTGAAAGAAATTTTGTTTTCTCATGCATTCTACTGAATTTCTCGATTCGACAAAAAGATGCTTCAAGCAATTTTTATAATTGTCATAATTAAAAAAAAATATTCTTTAAGGTGTGACTATTCTTTGAATTCTTATAATTAGCAAGTTAATACGAATGTTTTCGAATAAACAAAATCATTACATATGCTGATGACAATTCTCCTTTACAATAGGATCAGTTAGATCGTATCACATTAACCTTGTTTGTCCAGACAAAGTATACTATTCAGGCCAAGATATTATTCTAGGAAACATTTTATTTGCCACATGTAGCTGGTGTGTTCCCATGTAAATTAATGATCGAACAAAATGCAAAACATTCCAATTTAAATATCCTGACACAAGTCTTCATCAATTCAGCAAAAACCCTGTCTGGTACACCATCCGAATGAAAATGAAGAAAGTGTCTACGCTAAGTCTATTTCCATCAGAATCGATCAAACAAGTCAATTTTTCTCGTCGCATAACGATGAAATCACACCGAGTCAGCCAGGGATAATCAAACGTCACGCGCGTGAAAATCGCGCAATCAAACGAAATTAGAATAACCTCGAGCGCGTAATGCCATTAAAATCAGCTCTTAAAAACACAGCGAGGAGACAGATAGTTGGAGGATACGAGAGAGAGAGAGAGAGAGAGAGAGAGAGAGAGAGAGAGAGAGAGAGACAGAGAGAGAGAGAGAGAGAGAGACAGAGAGAGAGAGAGA
>JAWWMK010000001.1:10379717-10404169 GCA_035047105.1 Galeopsomyia nigrocyanea | reverse complement strand
CCCCCCCCCCCCCCCCCCCGCCCCCCCCCCCCCCCCCCCCCCCCCCCCCCCCCCACGCGTCTGCACGAAAACGGCGCGACTTGTTTGATAGATGCATTTTGCAGGTTGACGCGTAAATTGTGTCGGACGGCCAGTGCTGAAAGTATGAAACTTTTCTGATGTAGGAAAGACGTATTTTTCGAAAAGTAAAAAGACATTCTTCTCATAGTACGATAGCCAGAGTATTTCCAACAAACTCATAACTGACACATATGTCGCATGTGGAGTTTCTTTATAAAATAATTTTTAAGATAGATAAGTTGGTGAGTTAAGTATCTGCCTTATTTTTAGTTTTTACTTAGTAAATTTCAATTTAAACAACATTTTACTGATTTTTAAATTAAATATGTACAAAAATAAAAAAACATCACCATCGTTCAAAAATTTTTCACACAAGCAGTAATATCCTTCACCGTTAGGTAACGTTCAAGTGAAGCAACTACTTGTGTAAATAATTGAATATTTCCATTTTCACCTTGAAGTTGTAGACGGCTCAGCAAAGCAGCTACTTATCGTAAGTTGACAATTACTTACAATAGCTTGCTAGTGGCGAGACATAACTTATCTTCGGAAAGTGTGTAATATGTTTGGGTGGTAATGAACTCGTGTTATTACCTTCAGAATATCTTTCACTTAACTTCTGTCCCGTCTTCTCATTTACGGAAACTTTTCAATTTTCTTTTTACATTGTACTCGCTAATAATTGGTTTTGTATAGATTCTGTTAAGAAATTCATTTTTTGCTAACTAATAAAATAAAAATCGTATTACATTTTACATTTTCCACATTAATCTGTTTTTTATCCTTATCTTCAGTTACTATTTCTGCTTATCAATAAACAAGACATACAGCATGTGTATTATCGAGGTAGTCACAGCTTTGATGTACATGAACACCAGGCATTTACAGTAGTTGCCAGACGTATCGTCCAGTCTGAAACTGTTTTCCCGCTACGTGACCGTTCAGTCACTATACTATCTCCATTTTACCGCGACCACAAGGAATTTGCGAAGATGACTCAAGGCATTCCGACAGACGGAAAGGTTGACCCTTTCGGCAAAGGGCTGCGTCACTGTTGGACTATTAAAGCTTGTCGGCGAGAAAAGCTTTTTTTCACAAAATGAATATTAACGAAGCTGTCGTTGCTTTACGATAAAAATAATGATAAAATGATAAAAGCTCGAATAAAATTAGTCGAGATTGAATGAGAGAAAAATAATTTAAAAATTTGATAGGTCGGTCTTTATCAATCATAAAAATCTCCATGGTAAAGTAACTCAACATATATCAAACTTTTATTTTTTTCGCGGACGCAAATTTTTGATCGACATTCAAAGTTGTTTGCATTGTGATATCTTGATCTATGTTCAAGTATCGTAAAACTCTACCATCTGCGATTGGCTGCCAATGAACAGGAATCAACTTCGATGTGTCAACTGTTGGCCTCCTTCACATTAATATACGAAATATCATATTATTTGATGCTTAAAAAATAATTGTATATTAATCTCTTCCTCCGCATACCCGTGCGTAGCAAAATTCGTCCACATCTCTGTCAATTGCTCCATAATTCTGTAACCCTTCGTTCCCTTTTTCAAAGGTTCGAGTCCTATGTCTTCGTAAGCACGCATTTTGAATAAATATGGTAGTTCGTCACAATGGCAAACACCTGTTTTATATTTCACGATACTGTAATCTTTCGTTTTGGTTGAAAAAAAAATACCTACTAAAACTTACCATCAGGTATATTTTCTGAAGCTGATTTTCCAAAAGAATCGTAACTGAATTGATACAAGTACGTCGATGCCGAACTTTGCTCTGCTTGTACTTTAGCAAATCTGTGGATACCTTCCAGAAATAAAAAATCACTTGCTAAATTTACCAATTTATCTAGATTTTTTTCCGATACCAACTCATTTTTATAATATAACCGTTTAACTTGCTTCTCATTTAAAAAATGACGATACATTACTTCATCAGAATTGTACTTCAAAATCTGTCCAAATTTCAGATTACATATTTCAAAATAATCTTTCCTCGATAAGCCTCTAAAACAAGGTTCGTCTAATTATTTTGTGTGATTATCAAGTAGTCTTTTTGTGCGTCATACCTAGTAATAACGTGAGGCCCTCGTGGGCATTGCATCCAACAAGATAAGGAAGGTGAACGCCTTGATTTGCTGCGATGTCTGGATAAACAGGCATGAAAGGATCAGAAAATGTAGAGTTATTCATCGCTGGACCGAAAACTAAATAGTCCTTGAATGAAAAGATGATCAAGCAATCTTTTTTTTTCGTTTTGGGTCGAAACAATAAACTTACTAGATTTTGCCTAAGACGTTCCTGAGCTTCTAATAATCTTTTGGCATCAACCGTTTTTAAGAATTTTAGAATATCTTTAGTATCTAGCAAATTTTTCCCCAGGTATGAGCAGAGTGTGATTGCATTCTTCTTTGGGTTATTAACCCGTACCCATGGGTTATATATAACAGAACTTTGAGATATAACTTTATGAATCAGGCCTATAAAAATCAAAAATCAACTATACAACTTTGTAACAAATCACATTCCATTATAGTGAACCTTTAGTTAGTGGTGATAAAGCCAAATAATGAGCAGCAGCTCCTCCTGCACCAACTCCGAAAATGGTGACATTGTCTGGATTACCTCCGAATGCACGAATATTTTGTTGAACCCATCGTAATACCATCACTAAATCTTTCAAACCTTGATTTCCTGAAGTGATTGGATCTTCTAAGTCTAAAAATCCTACGATTCAAATTTTTCTTATAAAAAATCACTAATTTTTATGAAAATAATTTTAATGACAAAATTAAATTACCCAAAATGCCAAGTCGATAATTGGCAGTTATCAAAACGACGTTTTTCCTCATCAAATAATCTGGTCCACAATAAGAATTATCCGAAGATCCAAACATGAAACTTCCTCCATGTATAACTACAATGATAGGTGTATTCGCATGTGGCTTATCGATGTAGTGAGTAAAAACATTTAAATTGAGACTTTTTTCATCGTAACTTGTAATTTCTGCAAATGAATCACATTGAGCACATATGGGGCCGTAATTTTCGCAATCGATTATTCCTGTCCATTTGTTTATCGGTATCGGGTCCTGAAATTCATGTATGCACTTCGGTAAAATTGAGTAAATGAAAATGCAACACGAGATTCACGCATATTTTCGCTAACTCCAGTGAATTCTTATTTGATTTTCAATTTTATTCATTCAAAACGGAATACTAATTTCAGAAGCATATATAGTGTCGTAATATTGAATAAAGTTACAAACCTCAAATCTAAGTTCACCAACTGGAGGTTCTGCATATGGGATACCTTTGAAAGCATAATAATCAAAACCATCCGCGTGTTTTTCGATAATTCCACGCACAGAGCCGCTATGTAATTTTACTACGGGATGTAACATTTTCCAAGCGTTTAGAGCATGTAACTGGTAACATATAAGAGCAGGTAAGAAAAAGATTGAACTCATTCTGCCTGCATATAATTAAAGGCTCTGCTCTCGGTATATCCTGTTTATGAAGCTTTGCGCAAACTATTACTATTGAGAAACCGATATTAAAACTGATTTATTTGAAATGTCAATGCGTATGCTGGTCAATAACTATTCACGAATTAATAACTCTATTTCATATTTTACTGTAATATATATTTTAAAAAAAATCCATGGATTAAATTATTATTCTCATATGAGTGTAAATGAGATTTCAATCTTATAATACGAAACCGACAAATGAAAATCCAACATGTCACGCACAAGATGTCATACAAAATCTCAGCTTCAATCAGGCAGCATTGATAGTATACCACTCAGACCCATTGATGACAGCTAATCCAATGACGGAAAGAAGAGGAGAAAGAAAAAAAAAGAGTCGCACAGATTGCCATTGAGAGCAGCGTATATCTGCAATGTCAGCGATGATGATCTCTCAGCGTGAGCCAATCATTGCAACGGATGACGGGTTGGTGGTGGTGGTGGTACGGCCATATGGTTTGAAGGTGAGTCACATGTCTCGATTTAAAAGCGCGCGAGCGACGAGCGTGGAAATCGGATGAGACCACGCAGCGGTTGGTCTGAACATTGGCACTCGAGACCCCCATCCGGTCTGTCGTCTTTCGTCGATTGAGAACTGCCGCACCTTCATAGCTACTTATCGAAATTGCAAATTACGGACGTTGCTCCTTTCTCAACCGTTCGCCACTTCATTGTCCACGGCACTCTTCATTTTCAATTAGTCTCAATGGACGCTCGTTGTGCGCGAGCACGCGCATCCTTGAGACTACCGCTGTTGTTCTTTTTTTTTCTTCTCTCTCGGCGAGCTTTCAAAAGAGACGACTGAGATGTATATGGTGTAGTGAGTTGTGCTCAAAGGAGAGGTATTCGTCGCTGGACAAGCCAGTCTAAACACGAGCTCGAGAGAAACTCTTTGAGTCGGCTAATTGTCGAAGATTTTTATGCGACGAGCTTGACTCGTTGCGATTCGTCGCGACAATTGTTCGCTCGTGGGAATCGTTTTTGACTTTCTAAAAACGACTAAGGTTTACCCGCTATGTTCTGAAAATTGATTTTCTCGCCTTTTTCTTACTTCATCTTAGCTCATTGTACGTAAAACGTTCCCTTATTTATTATAATTGCGTTTACCTATTTCATGACTCCGTGTGACATTGAATATACTTATTACTTAAGTCGTTACAAGCGATAAACTTTTACAACCGTTTAAGATGTGTTTAAATGAGTTGGCTTGAAGCAAATTATCCTTGATATAGCGCGAAGAATATTATTTTTCCATGAACGAGCATTTGCGGCTCGTTACGTTATAAATGTCGCGATTCGAGAAAACAGGTAGTGCGCATTTTCGCGTTAAGCTCGCGAAATAACAGTTACACCAGAGCTATAAATTCCAAGTGATAACGCCTCAGATAACACTCATCTTCCCTGCAAATATTCACCATCCAATTTTTATCCGCTCATTCAAAGAAGATACGCCATGAAATTCGATTGAAGATCCCGCCTTCACGCGCCATTCCACGAATTCTCGCATTGCAAAATCTTCCCATCAAACTCGCGCCTATCTCCTGCTGCATAGAAACAAACTGAGTTTCCTTGGGAAATGGAGAAATCGTGGAATCAATCACACGCGAGATACGATCTGCGCGTGCGAAGTGTTTGCGCGGAAAAGAGAGAAACGTTTAAATTGCCGGGCACATCAGTCTTGTGCGGCGTTTTGATTCATTTACGTAGTAACTATATAACTTCCTGCGAGCGGTAATTATACAACTCAGCCGCCCCGTCGGCGGCGTAAAAATAAAGCGCGAAACGCCCTAACGACTGCTGCTGCTGTTGCTGTTGCCCTGCGGGGAGAATTCGTCTCTTTTCCATGCCTGCTGCTGCTGCTGCCATTTGACATTTGATGCCCTGTATGCGTATAGTTCACTGATGACGACGCCGGCGACTCCTTTTTTGTGTGCGTCGCACAGACATTTTTGTTGCGGCGGTATAATGATGTCATTAGGGAGAATCTCTCACATGCGTTTTAGAACATTTTCTTTTCTCGCTTTATTTTTCCAGAATAGAAGCTCGCAACTTTTGTCCGATGCGGAGCCGAGAGTCTAACGTGAGTAATATCGTAGAGTTTCATTTTTAATATTTCACTCTTACAGTGAATATGTTTATATTTTTTTTTAATTTATCTTGGCAGAAAAAGTTCAATAACTTCACTGCTACTCCCCGTAATTTTTAGCATCATTCCAAATTTTAGTACGTTTCTGTCCCTACAGGGATTATATAAATTATCATATAAATGCACGAACACATGCTACCCGTTTCGAAATCCGTTGGGGAGTCGGAATGTACAATTTTCCTTTTTTTTCGACGAGGATTACGACGGTATAATGGGAAAACGATGGGCTCTGGAATTCCGTGCGTAGGTGTCTGAACTCTGCATAAATCTCTCCCTCTATCTCCTTTTCTTTTCATCTCTCGAGTTTTTTTTTTAATAAATGCGCGTGCGTACATAATCACATCGCGTGACGGAATTATTGGTTTATTACGTAGTTTCGGGCACTTTTAATGTTGACAAGGGAGCGACACAGTTTTATTTTACCGTGATTTTTATTCGCCATCCGGTGTGCGACTGCGTTTCCCTCTTTTTTAGATATCCATGGAAAACACGTGTCGCCGAGTTTTGCCAGCAGTGAGTCACGTCGGAAATAAATATTTTTGTGAGAAATGGGCTAAATTTATGGCACACTTTTTGTGACATTTTTGAAAATTTCAAGTATAAGGAAACGAAGAAAGTCAGCTTTAGCAAGGTTAAAAACGATATTAATTGAAAGTTGATAAATTTCATTCATCTGTGTAATATATACTAAACTCATTAAACATCAGCTATCGTAAAACAAGCAAATTTAAAAAGAAAAATGACAGCAAAGTTGACGTTCCCACAGAACAAAAAGAAAAGAAAAAGCTTGACAAAAGTCGTTGCGGTGCTTCTCTTTCTTGACTTACTTTCATCTCCCGTATACACAGACACGCATACATACACACACCCACACAAAGATCCCAAGCGAGACTTAAGGAATTATTATTTTAATTACCGAGCATTTGCAAGCGAGAGCTAAACGGGGTATATAGGATGGGGGAGAGAGGTCGGCCTCCTTTTAAAGTCGGCGTGCGCGCCTCTTCATTTAGCAGCTCGGCCGCGAGAGCTTGGCTTTAATTAATTTTCATGCGCGGCGAGGCAGCAGCAGCAGTCAGCTCGTGCGACGTTTTTCCTCGTGCTTTTATTTTTTTTTTGTCGTTTTACCTGCTGCTGCAGCCGTTTCTCACTTACCTGCTACCACTGCTTTTTTTTTTTTATTAGTCGTCGACGCTTTAAAATATTTTGCACCGCTGTATGCCGAAAGCCAAGTTCAAAGCTGAGAAGTTTGCACGCGCTCTCGACTCGTGGAAATTTAGAAGTGTAGGTATATGGTTGCTTGACTTACCGTGCGACTTCTTAGCGTGCAGTCAGTGAAAATTGCGCGCTTGCAAATGTGAAATCATAAAGGTACAAACGTGTACTGAGCGATGTTTTACTATAAAACAGCCAGCATGGCTTTGGCTTTGACAACGCACATTTCTCTGTATATAATTATTTTCAAACTGCTTCAAAGAAATGAATGTGTGGCGTCCTCGCCTAGGGCCGCTAATATACAGGTACGCGCATCTAACGCAAGATGGCTACCCGTATTTCGGTACCTGCGAGCGGCGGACTGACCGCTCGGTTAATATATAAGGGCCCTTGCCACTGGCAGTCCCCGAGCGTCTAACACACGGATTGTCGACACAGTGTTACTGATGAGTCCAGTCGGCAATCTCGGACGAAACGCTTTTCTCCCTTACCGACTTCCTATCTCACGCACAAAAACTATGCGCAATACGCCTGATGATAATAACACAAGGCCTTGCCATAAATGTTTATGGCGTTTAAAAAAATTGACAGCTTTGAAGAAACTGAAAAACCGCCCTTCGGAGTACTAAACCAACTCGTAAAAAAGTTTCTTTTTTTCCTAACATCAAACTCGCAAAAATTGTTACCGGCATCCAGTTTTACTTACTTTACCTACACACAAAGTATCATCTTAAGAAATTTGCACGATATCGATGTCACGAAAGTTTAAGGAGAACAAGTTTGAAAGTAACTTGAAACAAATTTTCTTTTTTTCTCTTTCTCTCTCTCTCTCTCTCTCTCTCTCTCTCTCTCTCATCGCATCGATAACTTTGGCAGCGCCGGTGCGTCAACCGCAAAAGTTAGCCGATACAACAGGGATAGTGCTCCTAACGCGATTTAGCTCGAGGCTACATGGTAATCGCCACCTCGGCAACGTTGGCAAGGTTTAACTTTAAGCATCGCGACAGCGAAGCCGGCTACTATAGCGCTGCATTGTCGACTTGATTATATCGCGCGGGCAAAACTTTTATACACGCATATATACGAAGATTAAAGTGCACGACAACGACGACGAAGACGACGACGGTGGTACGCGATGATGGATGAGGAAATATTAGAAAACCTTGAGCTTTAATGGACCTCCTTTCTCACCTCGACTGTGCAGGTAAACTAGAGAGCTTTTCTTTTTCCACTGAATTGCAACGGAGTATTCTTTTCGTCCGCTTAATTTTAATGCAGTGCGTGATGGATTGCTCGGTTCATTTTGCAAACTCCGGAAGCTTTTTCAGATTGTAGAAATATATAGAGCTCATTAAAAGCGCCACGCAGCTGCGGCTGAATGGTAATTGGGTTGACATCGAAAGTAATGAGGGCTGTACAAGTTTTGATATTCCAAAAAGCCGATAAATCATTGTCAAGCCGAAATAATAAGCAGCGCGGGCGCATCAGTCAAGAACTACTCTTTCGAAAATTCATCCGAGTTAATTTGAGTTAGAGAGAGCTCACTGCTCGAAAAACAAGAGAAAAAAAGCTAAAAGGGAGTGAATATAAGATGAAAGAAAAGATATGACAAGCTGTGCCGTCGCGGTAAAAACTCAACAGCGTCTTATAATACGAGTAATCAGCCGGTTGGGAGAAAAGCATCGGAAGCATAAAACCATCGCATCGCGTATGGGTCCCTAACAAGCGTCAGCGGCTCCTTTTCGCTAATTTGGCACTGTCAGCGATGCCACTTGTCATTCCATCGCGGATTTTAATGACTCGCCCTCTTTAAATTCTCATGGGACTCTCTCACTCTCCTTTGGGCTTTATCGTCTGTGGCGTCTTTTCTTTCTTCTTTCTCTCGCTCTCTCTCTTTTTATATCTTTCTTTCTTTTTTTTTCTTTCTTTCGTTACTTTTAGTCTGCGGCGAAAAGGGCTTAGCCGAGCGTGAAGTCGCGCAGGAAGCGCGCTCCGCGCTCGCATGTGCACGATGCGCATACCGTACACGTGTGTGTGGGCGGGTGCACTGAAACGCTACTGCTGCTATATACGTTTCGTATGCTATTGAGTAAGAGAAGGAAAAAAAACTGCGGGCTTTTGAACGTTTCTCAACGACAATGATTGAGGCAATGAAAACACAGCCACGTACACTGCGGGGTTACTATTTTAGAGCGGTTTTTCGAAGAATATCAATCGTATACGATATTATACATTATTTCTTCAATTCGCTCTTTTTTTACGATCGAAAAAAAATTTTACGTGAAATTGAAACGTGGAAATTTTTATTTCTTTCCGGCTGGAAATACCAAAACTAACAATGTATCGATAGACGTTATCCAATCTCGGAATGAACTAATCGTTCGTGAAGAATAACTGCCAACGAATAAAAAAAAAGTGTGACGAAACACCGAGCCGGGAAATGAAAAACTGCTAGCTGCAAAAAAGCGTATTTTCGCGAAAATGTACGCGAAGCCAGTATATATATAACAGGCAAAATACATATACAGGAGCTGTGCAGTTGCCACTCGCTCGCTCTATACTGCGCAGCGGCGGGACGAAATTGAAATTTAAATGATTCGGAGGCTGGACGGCGACTCTCTCTCTCTCTTTCTCTCTCCCTCTCTATCGTTTTGATCTACGGCTTTTTAAATGCATTCGCTATATACCCACACCCGCGCGCGCGCAAGCGGCTACATGATTCGAAAAAGGCCGATCTTCCTGGATTTGGCTTCTGCATATCGCAGGATGTGATTTCCATTTCCCCCGGCTATTTTTTTTTCACTGGCCCTTTACTCTTTTTTTTTTACACATTCATTCGCGAGAGGAAATTCCGATATAATAGTAAATGTGGTTATGTTTTTCTTTTAAACTCTCTGTTTTCAATTTCTCTGTACTTCATTTTTTTTTGTTCGCGAAGATTATTATCATTCAATTTTTCCCGCGATTCGCACGAATGTTTTCAAAACGTATATACTTACCTCGATTTTCCGCAGCTTTAAATTACTCGTTCGTATTTAGTTTCGATTGAAATGCATACTTATTTCGCGAAGCGAAAGTAATTAAACCGATACCCAATACATCAACTTGAAATTTATTCCATCCGAGCCCTCGCGCATAAATACTCCAAAGAAAAAAAAAGTAATCGAGCATATCCTCGAGCATATCATTTCGAATGATCAAACTCCGTTAATCTAGACATAGCGAAAATAAACGAGTAACAAATTTTGACGTGATATTTTCCTCCGAGCGAAAACAATAACTATATTAAAACTTGACGTGAAAAAACGAAATCCACTCTGAATATTGAATAAATGTCACGGAAATCCAGTTTAATCAGTTAAAAGCTTTTCCGCGAGTGCAGCTCGCCGATAACATCGGGCAAATAGCTTGGAATAATCCACACAGCTTTATCCGTTGATATTTTAACCCTCTCTGAAAAAAAAAAACACGAAAAAACAAAGATAACGGAAGAAAGTCAGGAAATATATACATAGGAAAGGCTTAATTATATAATAAACACAAGTTTCAATTATGGATTCACTAAAAGTTTATTTCGTCCTTGGGACATGAAATGTGTGTTGTCGTCGGTTCATTTTTTTTTTTCGGTGAGTGTTTACATTTTATCTATATCATCATATATTCTGCATATATTTATATATTTATATATATATCTCGCTCGCAACTCCCATATATATATGTATAATCGTCGTTACAATATTCGTCACCCTTCGTCGCGCGTCGAGCATATACAGAAATTGAAATACACAGGCGCGCACACACGCGAATATTATATCAAATGCGTACACGTAATAATTACACTC
Organism: Galeopsomyia nigrocyanea; assembly: GCA_035047105.1. NCBI lineage: Eukaryota > Metazoa > Arthropoda > Insecta > Hymenoptera > Eulophidae > Galeopsomyia > Galeopsomyia nigrocyanea. The sequence continues at coordinate 10,393,356 of JAWWMK010000001.1, read as the reverse complement.
AATGGTTCGTGACGACGCTTCATTCTTTCTCGCTCGCCTCGCATATTCATACACACCCGCACGAGTTTACATATACAAGTATAATAGAATATATAATATGCGCTTATGTATAAATTATGATACAGTTATGTACAGGAAAAAAGAAAAGAAGAGAAACGAATGGAAAAAAAAGCTCCATTCCCTGCTTCGCGTTTTACATTCTATTTATAATTGCGCGCGCTTTCTCTCTTTCTCTCTCTCGCTCCTATTTATAAATTACAAGTGTCCTATGTACATCCAGGAGAATTAATGCGCAAGCTCGGGTAGATGTGTGTGCTGTATGTATGTATGTATGTATGTGTGGGTATATGTGTGTGCCTATGTAAAAGCGCGCAAGCGATAATCCGCCGCGATAAATCGCGGATGTATGCGCGCGCGCGCGCTCGCGAAACGGAGAAAGAGCAGTTTCTCTAATCGCTACGAGATGCCTAGAGGAATTTACCGAGTGGCGCTTCTCGTTGTATCTTTTTTTTCTCTTTTTTTTTTCTTTACTTCTTTTTTTTTTACGTCTGTGCGTTGTCTACGAAACCGTGAAAAACATTGCGTCGCTCTAGGCTCATGCATTATTTTTATTTTATTTTTTTTTAGAAAAATTTGCGAACGTGGAAAAGTGGAAAATTGCCTTATTTGGATTTCCTCAAAAGAGTCGCTGTTTGTATACTTTTTTAGTCTTTTGTAAATGCATACTTTACTTTATTGGGTTGAGTCTGTATTTACTAATGAAATTGATGGAATGAAAGCTCTTCATTTTTCAGCCTTTGTAATGAAAACTTATACTCGACACCGAATAAAGTAGATGTATACTGTTTAATGGAATTATGTTTTTCAGAAATCCAAAGCGAAGGCTAAAGAAGCGTATAGGCAGTGTCGTTTTGTAAAAAAGCTTCTTTCTCGAAACATGCTTTTATTTGTGCCCCTTTCGTAGAATTTAGTAATACTTAACAAACATTTTTCTATAATATCAAAGACTTTATTCAATTTTCAAAAAATTCAACCTATACCTACGAAGAAATTACGTTTAAAAAAATCACGAGCATCGAAGTCGAAAAAGTAATAATCACACGCTTAATTAACTATACCAAACGTCTCTACCAAATCACAAAAAAAGAAAAAAAAAAACGAAAGCAACGATAAAAAAAAGAGAATTGTCGGCAGACGCATAGGCAGTGCGAAATCTTATCGAGGCATGTCGGCAAACGTTGTGGCTGTTGTTGTTGCTGCGCGCAGAGCGAGCGCCCCATTACCGTGTGTAAAAGCGCGAGAATTACGCGCTGCACAGCGCGTGATTTGGACGAACAAAAGGAGCTAATAAAGCATCCGCGCGTTAAATATGAAAAGAGGCGCGCACGCTTGTGCATCCTGACAAGACTTTTAATGAAGATGAATAACCCGAAAAAGCGAGCCTCGCAATGCACATACACACAAAATTGTTTTGTTATGTAGCCGCCGTAATTTTCGGCTATTTATAAGCGGGTGTTTAGTGCAGCCTTGTAATTGATCGACCGTCCGTCGAACAATGTACAATAATTCGTTTTCACAGTGCTTTGAACTGCTGCTGCTGATTAAATATCGCTTGCTGGAATAATAAATAACGCGTATTTTTCAACTGCGGATGAAAAAAAAGAAGAAGTCTCGTCGGCGAGTGCAATTGTGCGGTCGATTTGCGCGCGGGGCTCGTCTTCGATAATACCGAAAAAGGAGGATAAAAATAACGATGCGTCGGCAGGGCCAATGCTCTGCCGTCTGTTCTTGCTTATTGTGGAATTATTGTGGTTAGACTCGACAAAGGCAGATAGTAGGATTCGTTATCGGTGCTGCAGTATTTACAGTATGGCGCTCCGCAGACAACTCTTTTTCGCTCGTTTACCCTTTTTCCAGCGTGCGGAGATCAAAGGCATACCTTGTTGTCGTCGTGAAATTTTCATTATGCTATGTCGTGGAGAACCGACAGACAAAGAAGTTATTTGATGAAAATTTTTTCATTCAAAAAACGTTTTTAAAAAAAAACACGAGCGCTCGAGTTTGTCGGGATGCCAGTCATATACAACAATCTAATAGTGATACAAAAGCCCGGCAGTTACATCGTTATACATCATGTTTTTTTTCTTTTTGTTTGTGTGTACACGTCTCGTTTTTTGTTTATATACGCGATATTGATTCGGGATTATTAAAAATCTAGTCAATAGTGTCTATCGTATATAATATTCTTCATATACATATATATCATTTATCCAGTCGTTGTAGAAGATTGATGATTTTTGTTTCTCTATAAGAAGCGAGCGCTCCTTTGCCATCACTCGCAAGCAGGTAATACGAATCATCAATTACTTTAAAAATATGCATATCCCAAGCAAAATTTGCAGTGCCGAGAGCAGATAATTGAATGTTCGAATTTTTCAAAGTAATCAATGTCGTCTCCTTTTTTTTGTAATCCTAGCTAAAGCCTACATCCGATAAGGAACGAACGAACTGAAAGAAACAAAAATGAAGAATCCGCGAAAAATTCCGAGCAACGACAGAATGTGATTCGCGATACATATCACAATAGTATTAGGGTTTCCTGCGCTAACGCCGTCAGCTATTATTGTTGCCTCATCCCTGTATTGTCGATTTTTGTTTCGTACATCTAATATACCCCTTTTTTCGTTACAATAAGAAAGAGTTTTTTTTATCGTTGCGTGAAGGCGACGTCGGTAGAGTTTTTTTTTCGCATTTTAGAGAAATAGAATCGTTTATGCGGTGCGAGAAAGAAGGCAATCGTCGTTATCTCAAAGTCATGAAAATTCTTTTTTTTCCTCCCTATATTTACAAAATTTTTTTTTTTTTACTTCGGAGCCTAAAAACACTAGCAAACGTATAAAATGCGTGAAATGTTTTACTTTTTTCATTCGGAGAACGACGATTTCCCTCTCCATTTTATGCTTAAATAGTCGTAGTATACACAATTACACGCGTCAAAAAGATAGAACAACGCAAATTCAAGAAGAAGAAAGAGCCTTAACGTAGAATTAAAAATAAATACTAGATTTTTCCGACAGTCGTCGAGTTCGTAATACTTGAGAAAGAAAAGAAATGACATTTAGATAGACGTAGGACTTTGGAAACGATGGCGCTTCCAAAACTGAATGCATCGTGCGCGCACGCGTGTTTCTCTAAAATCTATCGATTATACGTAGCAGTTATCCTAGATGAGAAATGAAAGATTCAAAAAGGTATAACGAAAATTCGTAACATCTATACGGGCAATAAATAAAAAAAATATACACACCGGTGTTGAACACTGAAATCGTAATCCTCATATCAATGCTTTGTTTATTTCGACGAGTCAGTCTTGTTTGCGTGCGTGCGAAAGAAGAAGAATGTATAATATACCACCCAAGAGATAATACGCATCGCGCAAAATGTACAATGCCAGTGGACCGCACATCGTCGCATTTGTGACTTAGAAAAACGCTTTGAAATATATACATATCGACAATATATAACCCATAGAACAAGAAGAAGAATAAGAAGGGAGCGAACATAATCGTTACTCGCTTAAAGCAAAAACGATCGGAGTGTGAAAGTGTTTTCATCTCTTCGCTGTGCTGTGTCGTTAGAAAAAAAAAAAGTACAGCGCGTCGTTGGCGTGGCGAAAGCAGCCGCAAGAGGATAATGATATGCCAATCGTTTGAACTATCACCGTAGCCGATTATCCACAATTGTACCCTAGGTATTTTTTTATTAGGTTATTGCGCAGGCGTTCGCTCGTTCGCGTGTGTATATGGAAAGAGTGTCTTAAGCCGTTAACCGAATAAAACGACGTTCGATCGCCTTTTCTACTTTAATCGACTTGCTCGTAATTGTAACGTGCAAATCTCGAAAATTAATTCGAAACTTTACCGTTACATTTCGCTACACTCTTTCCCCACGTTCTCCCATCAATGTCTCGCTCGTCGTCGCTCTCTACAGCATATCGCCGTACGAATTACTCACGTAGGCTCTGGTATAGAGTAGCGTGGACGCCGATGAGCTGGTCATGGTTCGCCTCGGCCAACGATTATTCCGACGTTGCTGGGCGAGTGGCGACTGCTGCGCACTCGCTGGGCTCTCGTCTCATGCGTATCGATGCAACGAGTGATCGCGTCTCTTGCTGCCCGCTCGCCCGTTACGATCGCACATCAGGTCTGGACTTGGCGGACTCGAGTATGTGAGGTTGCTCGCGCCACGTGACGGCGGCGCGCTCATCGGCGGTGGAGGCGGTGGGAAGAAACTCTGCAGGCATGCCTGAGAACAGCAAAAGGAGAAAAACGAAGAGGTTGAGATTAGTTTTGCGTGATGTAGAAGTGAATTTCGTGAGAGTATTGTTGTAAATTTTTCAAGAGTTGAGATAGAATAGAATACAACAGAAAATACAATTTATCAAGTAGCGAATTACCTTCGCACTGCCCCTGGATGACTTAGAAAATATGCTGTCCTGGTCGCTACTTCCGCTAGGCACTGGCATCGGTACCGCGTAATCGTAGGTCGCATCTGAAACCGAAAGCAAACGAAAAAAAAATTTTTCTTCAGTAATTTCCAACTTAATAATTCAAGCGTAATCCTCGCTTCGCTCGAACCCCTTTCAATTATTGTTTTCCAGCTTATCCCAGCTTAATCTCTATCAGTTATAGCTTCCTTAATTATCATTTAATAATTGAAATCCCCTTCCCTCCCGAGTTTAAAAAAAAGCAATAGAGCAGCAAAGCCATCATCATCATCATCATCATCATCATCATCATAATCATGAATAAGCTGACAGAGCAGCAGCAGCCGCGCCTCTATTCGAGCATAATTTCCAAACACAAAAGCCCCCAAGGCTGTGGCAGCGGCGGCAGCGTCACTCACCGGACTGCTCGACGCTGTCGTGAAGATCCTTGTTGTCGATAACCACGGTGCTGTATCCATAATAGGCGGCGTGCGCGGGCTCCCTGTACTTGGCGCTACCAGACTCGTGGAATGGCTCCTGGTAGTCGTCGAGTCTCACGTCGCCGAGGAGCCTGTCGTTCAGCTCTCGCGGCAGAGTCGTCAGTTTTGCGCCGGCATACCTGTCGTCCAAATCCTCGACTCTGTACGCCATCAACGACGGATCCTTCTCCGCGGTGCCGTAAGCAGCCTCGTGAGCCAGAGCGCCCGGTGGTAGGGCTGATTTCGTGCCTAATGGACTGGCGAAATTCTTGCGTTGACGGTGACGCGATACTATGAAGAAGATTGCCACCGCCAGTAGGAGAATTACAGCGGTTAATACGCCGATTATCACGGCCATGTAAGTTGGGTCGTCTTGTTTGGCAGTGGATACTGGAATTTCGGCGTGATGATGAGGCGACTCGCGTAGCGAGCCACGTTCGCGCGGACGCGGTGCTTCGGTCGTCGGCGTTGATTCCGGCGTAAAGTTGCCGTGCGCTATGTCTGTAAATACAAGAATAAAGAGTACGTACTTTAGCACAGATTTTTTATAATACCGCATATTGTAAATTTAATAAAAATAAATAAAATTACACGCATTGAAATAAAGTTGATGAAAACTTGACGTACAAAAAAAAACAACAAACAAAAAATGCAACATTGATTTCGCGCGAATATCCGCTCGATATTCACACCGTTAAAAAAAAAGCCGAATCCATTGTAAAGCGTCACTCTCTCTCTAGCTACTTGGATATGCGGGCTTTGCTCTCTAGCTTCGAGAGAGCACGAAAGTGCATACATATATGTATGCGCACGTGTGTGTGTGTGTGTGCATATACACATACAGTTAGCTAAAGTTACATAAAACTTACCAGAGTCGAATGTAATCTCGCTGATCATGATCCATCGAGCGGCAAAGCCAAAGCGCAACTTCACGAATTTGCCGATACGGTGGTGAAGCTTGATCGTGACGTTGCGCGAGTATTCGAAAATCTTGTCCTCGATGGTATTGTAGACTATTGGATCTCCGGTGTAATGCTTACCGCCGATGCTGAATAGTATGCTCACGTCCGAGAATACCTGTAAAACACAATTGCAAACAATAGAAATCTCGACGCCTTCTACGACTACTTTTTTCCCCCTTTTGCCATTGTTCTTGAGAGAGAGAGATTTCGGAGATTTGAAATTGGGATGTCGAGAGAGAAGTGAAATCTCGAGAACGTAATCGAGAGAGAGAGAGACAGAGATTTTAATCAACCGAAGGTTCGTTCGCGATCTTATCGTAGTTCGATTATTTCCGAGTTATCCGGACAAATAGCTGGTTTCGTGTCGGGAGACTTATCGAAATCGCTACATACATATATACAGTAAAATTCAATTACATCGCGCGCAGACGGATAACAACTCCATAAAACGAGTTTGTTATTACTTTACGCTACTTCCAACCAATATCAATCGGCTTCGAAGTAATACTCTGCAACTCGCAAGGAATAATTCACTCGAATCACGATCTGAAAAAAAAGAAAAGAAACTACAGGCTTTTATCAGCACTATAAGCGCTCTCGTCGTTTCGGGCCCGATTCCGAGAGACTGATTAGGAGAGCCTTAGTTGCCACACGACTACAATGCCACTGACAGCGGCTTCGATAATGGCAACGGCGGCGACGACGAGGAAGGAGGAGGAAGCCAAGCCGCGATAGTAATGGAATGCTAAATCGCCTAGGCGTCGTCGTCATTGTCGCGAATGCACCGCACGACCTCACGCCGCCGCCGTCCGTCTGCTTACACGGATGAAGATAGACGATGCGTGGAATGCATTTTACCTACGTATGTGTTGTATGTCTATGTGTGTGTGGGTGGGTGTTGCCTCGGGTTAGAGTATACTCGCGCCGCGCCGCGCGACTTGTAAGACGCGATGAGATCGACGATGTTTTCTGACGAGCTCTGCCATTTGCGTTGCTGTGGGAGGTCAAAACGTACGTAGCTTGTACTCATTTTCTTCTTTCGTTGAACGCAGTTGAAATTGAAAAACAGATTCATTAATTTTTCAATCGTCCAAAAAAAAACAAACAAACAACTCGTTAAGTCGCAGCAGAACAAATTAAAAGCCCCGCGCGATTTCTCGCCAACTAACTCTATCCCGCATAAAGTCATTACTTATTCTTCGTTCGTCGTCGTCGTGGCGCGTACGTCGGCGGCAGCAGCAGCAGCAGCAGCAGCAACACCATTGACCCCAAAACTTTTCCCACACCCTCGGAGTGAGCGGCTCTGTACGCGAATATTGTATTCGGGTGGCACGTAGACCTCGCAAGCGAGAGAGAGAGAGAGAGAGAGAGAGAGATTACAAAGCTCGCTGAGATTATCCAAACTCCGTATAGTGGCATGTATAGGCCGCGCACAGCACAGGTTTTGGCTTTGAAGTGCTTGTCTTTCAACGCGCATGACGACGTGTGTCCTCGCTCGCTTGTTAATAGAAAGGTGGAGGGGTTGTATTGTATTTGAATGTACGTGGCATATCTCTCTACCATGGGGCTTTGTCATCGTCGTCGTCGTCGTCGTCGTCGGCGTGCATGCATGCGCGGCTTTAACCCCTTACCTCTCTCTCTTGTATATAGAGACTCCCTTTTCTTTTTCTTTTCGGCTTGTTTTCTTCTCGCGACGTTGCAGCTACTTGCTTGCGTTGCGCGTTTTACGTGTATTCTTTATGCCTTTATCGCTTTGCTGTTTTTTTTCTGGTTTATCCCGTTTGGTTTTCATTTGTGCTTTGAGATTGGTATTGGGTGTGCAGTTATTATTTTTAACGTTGAAAATTTCGATATTACAATTATTGGTTTAAATTTGAAATAAAAAAAAAAGACACTGCTAAGTTTCCGCTTGATTTTATATATACACTCGAGAGAGAGGAAGAAAAAGAGTTTGTTTGCTCGCGCTCTCGCGTAATGAGGCGTTCCATTCAAATGTAGTACGTAAGGGATTCTCGCGAAGTGTTCTCGCTCTGCCTGCTATATACGCGGGGCCATTATAAAAATCCTACGAGGGACTATATACTCCTCTCTCTCTCTCTCTCTCTCTCTCTCTCTCTCTCTCTTTCTCTCTCTCTCTCGGTTGAAGCTCTCTCACTCGGAGCTCGAGGCAATTTTTGTGCGTTTTTGTGTGTGTAAGTCTACTGCTGGCTGCTGCTGCTGCGAGACCGAGAGCGAGGAAAACTGGATTTTCATATACACCAGCGGACTTGCTGCGGGCCTTTCCAATTTCCTCTTCCGTCTACCTCTGCCACCGCCTTCTAACTATCATCTTTTTCTTCGCATGCCTCCAGCGATTTATTCCTTGCTCCCGCGCGGTATTAAAGTTTTTTTCTTCTTCTTCTTACTACGCGAAATTCCATTTCTTCGCCGCTGCCGCTGCCGCCGCTACCGAGTTTGTGAAAATATTGTCGTTTCCAAGTTTGAAGAAATGTATCGAGTTTGTATAACGCATTGTACTTGCCGTGCGCATACTCCGTCGGTTATTACTACTACTACTATACTGCGCGGCATGCGCTTTTTGTACGGAAAAGCGGAAATAGGTCGACTATTATCTTTGCGCTGTGACAGTGAAATGGAATGAATTATAATATATAATATCTCTCACTTGGATTACTGTTTAATCGTTGAATATTACGGGGATGACAAATGTCGAATGTGCCTCGCGGGAACGCACTTTGCCTCTCTATTTATCCGCGTATTTCGAGTGGAAGAAGACTACATAAACGATAATGTACAACGCCATCCACGATTAGCGATGAATTGTCACTCTCAAGAACAATGATCACTCTCATGAAAAAAAAAATCCCTTCGCACTCACCTGAACATCCTTGGTAAACTGATTGTTGCAGAAAATGTGCACAGCCGAGAATTCGCGAACGTGATCGAACTCGAATTTGATCTCGAGCGGTTGCCTCTCTCTGGTATCGTTTCTCCAGCCGACCCATCCTTGTTCCTTGGTCGAGTCGTAATGGCTGGGCTTGAAATTGTCAGGCCCAACGCGACCATCGGTAAGTTGGCCAAGACCGTGGCGCAACTCGTGGTCCCAGTAACCGTCGTACGCGGCGTCGTAGAATTCCCAGTTGCCGCGCTTGTCGCCCTGGGGCATCGAGTAATACACGATGCCGTCGTTCCACGGGCAACCGTACACCTCAACGCGCATGCACACCGTGCGACGATGAAAGCTGTACGGCAGAAAGCGGATTTTTTGCGCCCAGATCGGTGGCTCAAGGGTGTGCTTCGACTCCAGATACGTGTTCTTGTTGCCTTGGATCACCTGGAAACAGAAATTGAGTTTACATTGAATAGATGATTCTTCTTGGATGAAATGTGATTTAGTTGGACGAATTGATGGTTCGATCAGGCAGACGCGAAGCTATCATTATATGAATGAAAAATTGCAGACCAATGATATATTCATCGAAGAGACATCGAAGGAAAAATCGTATAAATATTCAATCCCTCGACTCAGATTTAACTATTTACACGCGTATATATAGCCGCGATTGAGCAGCAGCAGCAGCAGCAGTGAGAAGTAATATCAATCGCAATACTGTAATTACAGCTTCCCCATAATTCACTAGATTCAATTACAGCCTCCCTTTCCCGTCTAATCCAAGAAACTCCCAGCCATAATTAAACTGGAAGTCAAGAGAGAGAGAGAGAGAGAGAGAAAGAAAAAGTTCTGTGTGTGTAGCGATTAGATATCACAAACTAAAAAAAAACGTACACGCGCCGCAACTTTCCCGTATACGTATTTGAATATCCATTGGATTCGCGCGCGCAGCACTTTATTTCGCAGGTGGAAAACCGGAACCCGCTGCTGTTGCATGCAGTAGGTAGTATAGTGGCAGGCTCGCTTATCGCAGTGGCGCATCTTGACAAGCCGCCGCTGCTGCTGCCGCTGCAGCAGCAACGCGACAATGGACTTTACGGCGCCTAGTTATTTCAGAACGTGCGGCACCGTTATTAGTGTGGCGGCGCGGCGCTGCACATTTATATGTTATATTATCGTTGAATGATTTATGAGGTGTACGCGCGACACGTGTTTTTCCTATATGTAGTTCACGATCGACGCGAGTATCATTTTGTCGAGTATAGATATAAGTCATATTAAGTTTGATTGTTTTTTTGTTTTTGCATCGATCACTCGAAACAAAAAATATACACGAAGATAAAAAACAACAAGTAATAATAACGACGACGAATGAAAGAAAGAAAAAAGCGCTGCTCGTCAGATAAATCACAAGTGGCACTTGACGCATTTTTTAAGACACTCGAGAGACCCAGTTTTAACAGCTGACTAAGACGCTTATCAATGCCTGAACGAGGAGGCGAGATTTTTTTCGGTAAAAAGTATAACGTCACCACGGTGGAATTGGAGTTAACAGCGGATATTTGACTTACTCCGAAAGAAAAAAAGAAATTCTCGCGTTGGTTCCAACAAGCGTCGCGTCGGGAGACCGCAGCAGCAGCAGCAGCTCATCTGCACGGTATAGTTGCACGAGTTTGCACCTGTGCTCTCGCGAGAGTTTTAAGCCCAGAGTCACGTCGTTCGTGTACACGTGAGAACGAGCTGCTGCTGCCGCTGCCGCTGCTGGTCGTAGTCATCGTTGCGAGGTCTCCAGCGGGCTCATAAGTGGAAAATAAGGAGAGCCTTTGTTCCTCTCGAGCAAGCAAACCCTCTCGCGCTCTCTCTCTCTGAGTCCTCCTCGTCGTTCGTTCGTTCGTTCGAGGATCTCTGATGCTACCGAGCGATAGGGGACCTCTGCTGCTGCTGTTGCTGTCTTTTTTTTTTCTTTTAGACTCTTAGAGCTCGTGGGATGCACACTTTTCTTGCTCTCGATCTCTCGCCGTGCACTGCACGCGTTGTATGATGCTTAATGGGTGATTCAAAGAATGTGGGCGTTCAATTCTTTTTCACTTTTTTCTCTCTTTTTTGTTTGTTTGATGAGTAGATGGGGTGTTTTAGAGCGAGGAGGGTGTGGTAATGAAAATGGCTTTTTGATTTTAGAAGAAAATCATTTCTAATAAGTGGTTTGAGTGAAATTTATCGGTGAATAAAGGGTTCAAGTTATTAAAAATCTTTCTTCTGACGCGCATATTTTTGAAAAGCCAGTCAACTCGAGACTTGAAAAAATCCCAGGTAAAGATTACTATTTCGAGCACAACAGCAGAAAAAAAAATCTTTGACAAAACGACAGAGAGAGAAAAAAGAGAAACCAGCATGCTCATCAATAGGTTCCATTCACTCAGCCGGCAATTCAGAAAAAGTCACGACTTGACAATGCGCGAAAAGAGCGAGCGAGCGAGCGAAGTAAAAGTACGAAGCATCAGAAAAATGCGGCGTCATCAGGCGAAGTGCTTCCGCGACGCCACCACCGACATGGCACACATACACACGTATATATACTAAAGGTAAAGGGCAATCACAAGAAAGAAAAAGAGAGAGAGAAAAAAAAGAAGCGAGTCGCGAGCACTTCACTCGCGTCGCCATCTCGCTCTATTAGTAATTCTCAAAGCTCGGTGAGTGAAGAGTTTCCTATATTGGAAAATGTCAGAGTTGCCCAAAACGTCAAGTCATATAATATAGAAGCTCGAGTAATTTCACGAAGAGGTCGTTCACTTGGGAAGTTGATAGGCAGCAGCAGCAACGATGACAATATCACCAGCGAAAGGAAGTGACTTGCGACATCTATATGCCGCTTGATTTCCTTTTCTCCGCGTTTTATAGCGGTAATTTGACGTTTTATGCAATTTTGTGTAGTTGAATGAAACGCAGCGAGGAAATGAAATTGTCGTTTCGTAATTCACCGCGAATGAGAACTGTAAACTGACGAAAATTTTCAGACACCAGTTGTGCAGTCGAGGAGGCTTTCATTTTTTATATGAATCACTCGAGTTATTTAAGAATTTCATTTTTCCAAATGAAATTTTTTTCTTTCTAGAGTACAGGAGAGATAATTTGGTCGTACAATGAAGGCAAAATTAATCGCAGAGCGCGCGCGCGCAGAGGGAAAAAATCGTAACAAAAACGAGGATAACAATCGCGTATATAGCCGGCATTGTGCACGGCAATCACGGGGGCGCAAAAAGAAGAAAAAAAAAGCTCGGCGAGCGCGAAAGAAAAGAGGAACGAAGCGATAATGATACGTAAGACGGAAGTAAGAATGACGGGCATCTTATTTATGGCGTGCGGTCGGCAGCAACTTGCTTGTTTTTTTTTTCTCTCCCATGCTCCTTCCCCTTTTCAGCTTGCGCGTTGTTGCTTTTTTTTTTCGTCGTCGTCGTCGTCGTCGTCGTCGTGTAGTCGTGTCTACTATATGGGTGGGTGAGTGAAAAATCGTCGCGAAAGAGGCTTAGACATTGTTATTTACGGAGATTCATTAATATTCCGCGGCCGATGTAAGTTTTCGAGAGCACGAGCGTATACCGTGCGTCGCCGTCGTATGAATTATTGATGGTATATATGGATCCATTTAGCACATATAACGCTCTGATAAAACATTCGACTGCACGATAAACGTTTTTTTTTTTTTGCGAACGAGGATTAAAGTCGTGCATAGCGAGAGAAAAAAAACTCAACGTACGGAACATTTTGCGAAAAAAATAATGTAACTAATTAAAACTCGCTGCGCCGCCGATTGTCAAGTGCAACGTTTAATAGTTGATAACGTATGGTAATGAGGCTCGAAAGCATGCGAGCATTTAGCGTAAATATACTCGGGGTTTCGAAGAAAAAAAAACACTGCAGTACGAGTCGAACAAGCAAGTCTAATTAGCATTATTCTCGGGATTGTTGGTTGGTGCCGTTAAGTGCTGATATTAACGATTGTCCGTAAAAAGACACGATACCGCACGGCCAATCGAGTATCAAGCTTTATAGATCGATTTTTTTTTCTCTGTAAAGGCGAAATTTCATTTAATAAGCCGGACGGTGATATACAAATATAACGAGGTTGTTTGACGTTTCAACGAGCTACATAGTCCGATATACGGTGTGTCGATTGTGAAATTATTACGATGAAACACCTACGTCTCCGCTTTTATGACAACCACGAAACATTTTTACGTAAGAATTATAAGATTCTTATTTATTTCGGACGAATATTCAAATTCTGTCTTTTACGATTTTTTCATAAAGTTTCATTGCATTCCAGCGTTATTGAATACTAGCATCAACTTTCTAATCAAGGTTTCAAAATACGTTCAATGCAACTTTGCTAAACTATTTGCATGTCATTGATTTTCCACACGGAATTCATAAATTAGATATGTTTACGAGCGTAAAATTTTCATATTAAACGCAGGCGGTACAAATTATAATGACTATATTTGTAGAAGTCGAGTGTGCTCCATTAGAGAGTAGTTACACGTGTTTGAACAAGAAATTTAATGTGCTTGCCTCGTAATTTATTTCTAACACGAAAAAATTGATACGTAAATTCGTTTTTCTACAACCATACAGTTTCATCTCAATCGATATATCATCCCATCAAATCTCATCGATTCCGTGATAAATATTATTGAAAACCTAGATAAGTTATCATTGCAACGAAGCCCCAACGAAAGCTCTTACAAGCAATCAATCGTAACGTGTTATTATAAGTTCAATCGAGCCAACCAGCCGAGCAAGAGAGAGAGAAAGATATATA
>JAWWMK010000001.1:10335779-10362222 GCA_035047105.1 Galeopsomyia nigrocyanea | reverse complement strand
TATAAATCCTGCTTGCATTTTACGACGTGCAAAGTGAAAGGGAAAGAGAGCGCACGATTAATCTGCATGGGAACGCCTTTAATTGCACTAACCCAAGGTCTCCAATACGCTATATACTACCCGCATGAATGCTCAAGGACTTAAGATGTTCGGACCTGCCTGCGTCGACGTATATAATACACAAATTAAAAGCTTTATATAAGATTAAACGCCGCGAGCCAGCGCGCGACGTGGAGCCTCGGATAAAAGGTGCGCGCACCGTTACACACTTCGAGTTTTCGTTAATTAGTGGAAGAAACGTGTTTTTCAACTGATTGATCGTGTCGATTATGTGACGAAAATTTGCAACGGAGAAAAAAAGCGACATTTCAGAAGAAAAAAAGGAGTTTGGATTCACGTAAGCACGATGGCGTGATAATTGCAATAATGAAAATCGGCGCGTGTTTACGATCGTAGAGTTATTAAAAAGGATAAAAATTTACCCTCTAACGTGAAAATATACGAGTAAGAGAGAACGAGGCAAAACGAGAGTGGAAAAGCAGATAACATTAATGAAATTACCAAAGATCAACGCGGAAAAAGGCTTGCGAGTTTAGCCTGCTCCTCCTTCTCCCCGTAGCTACTTTTAACGAGCTCGTAAACGAACGTATTTACCCTGACTCTAACGCAGCTAGCTCCTTTGCTGTGTTCCTTTTTTTTCGTATAGCCCTTTTACGATTCCCATAGCTGCGCTCTGTTTTCACCCACGAGTATGTGTGTGTGTGTGTGTGTGCATGTCCTGTCGCGAGATTTTACGATTCTTTGTTCTCTCTCTCTCTCGGGCGCGTGTCACCTCCATTAAGTCCGTTAGCGCGCAAATAGGGAAAAATGCTCCACACGGGAGCTCTGCTCTTTCTCTCTCTCTCCGAGGTTTAACTCGTAAAGATTAACGGCTCCGCGCGCCGCCACCGCAATCGCGAAATAGCGATCGAGAGAAAACCAACCCCCGGCCCACCAAAAGGTAATTAGGTCGCCCTCTTCATATGTATATCGTTACGTTTTACCTTCGCTTTTTTTTTCTTTCTTTCAAAATGGGAGGGTTTTATTCCGTAATCACGAGTTAGTGATTCCGTTTCGATAGCCCGTAATTAGAGAGTCGCTTTGTGGCTTTCGCGTTTATTCCGCAAACTCGCACGGTTTATATACCACGAATGAAAATACCGCGATTATTATCATTTCATTACCAGCTATTAATTACAAAAAAATTACTGTAATTTTATGACGATCCTTCATAACTATATCCTTAAATGGAACTAAAATGCACAGAGGAATTTACGTTTTATTCGAGCTGACTGTGTTAATCCAACAAAAATCTAAAAGCGCAAACAAATTTGTTCCTTTTCCGGAACAAATTGAAAAGATCCTCTTGCGCAGCAGCAGCAGTAGCAGCGGCGGCGGCGGCGGCTTTCGATCGAACGACAATGTCGACGAGCGAGCTAAACTCGCGTACAAAAGCCGGCGCGCCGTAGCCAGTATATATACACGAGAATTCCGTATGCAAATTGGCAATCGTCGCGAGTAAACGTCCGTACAATACGCACGAGTGGAGCGTGTAACGGCTGGACTCGAGCAACGTCCGCGGCGGCCAGCGGCCGGCGGCACTGGACTGCATAAAAGCCATTGACGGAATTAAAGGAGAAGGGGGACAACGACGACGACGACGACGACGAAAGATCGAGAGCAGCAGCAGCAGCAGATGGGCATCGGTGCTGCTGTTATAAGGGCGAACTCGCAGAGGCGAGAGATATTAATTGGCTGATTGCCATAGATATAGCACCACACTGATTGATTGATTGCTTCATTGATTGATTGCTTTTATTAACTTTCACGGGCTATCGGGGCCGAGCGAGAGAGAGAGGGAGAGAGAGAGAGAGAGAGACACTGATGGCCCGAGCGCTCATGCAAAAACAATGGCTTCTTCGCGCCTCGATGCGCTCGAACGTCGCTCATTCGTATATTGATCACTCTCGGTTTTGCCATTTCCCGTTAATTTTTTTTTCTTTTTTAATATTCTCCGTAATCCGATGTGCATTTTTTTTTATACATTCGATTCGAAGTTATATATGTGTAACACATTTTTTCACGGTGAATTTGCAATGTTTAAATGGTACTGTGCAATATGATTCAACAGAGTATTTAATTCATCGAAAATTATAGCAGTTAACTACTGTAACTATAGCTCAATATATATCTCAACAACCGACAAATACGAGGTATTTAATCAACGATTCAATTCGCCACCTGAATATGACTAAATGAACTAAAGCCAAAGCGATCACGAGCAGAGCCGAGCTAATCAATCTGGCATACATACATGTATACATATATACATATAGCCCTAAGGGCATCGTCGTCATCGCCGTCGTCATCGTTATATCGCACACGCGGCCACGCATAATTAATCGAAATCGCGTCTCAATAACGTCGGACTTTGAATGCGCACGGCGAGAGGGCTGGTGTATGGGTATATACAATCGAAGGTCGTCGCTCATGCAACGTGTCCGCGACAGCTTCTAGAGAAGAGAGAGAGAGAGAGAGAGAGAGAGAGAGAGAGAGAGAGGGAGAGGGAGAGGGAGAGAGAGAGAGAGAGAGATCTGGCATAAAGGAGCCAGGGCATGCTGGGCGCGCGTTAGCTAATCGAACGGAAACCGGCTATGGCGAACTCCCAGCAAACTTGGACGTAATTACTCGCGCCCGCGAGAGAGAAACCCCCATGTAAACTCTCTCTCTCGTCATAGCTATCTCTCACTCCGTGGCCCCCGTGTGGCACTGCTACCGCCGCCGACGCCGCGCGAAATTGCCGTTGCTTCCTTCCTTATACTCCCTTGGTTAATCAGTACTAGAACACCCCGACCAAGATAAAGCAACTTTGCTAAAACGATAGCTCGACCTGCTGCAACCCCTAAAGTGTGTGTGAGTGTGTGTGCGCGCTCGCCTACTGAAATAATCTTTTACTGATAACGTTTTGCGAGCTGCTCTTCCGCTTTGCAGTACGAGATAAGGGTAATGAGCTGTTATACATGAGCGTTAAATGTTTATTATCATTTGGCTTATGGGTAATAATGTTTGGCAGTTTGGAGGACTATGGTTGCGAACTTTTTTAATGAGTATATTTCAGTCTCGAAGTTGAAACTGTCGTTTTCGAATTGAAGAAACGAATGATAATTTGACAAATGTACTCGCTCAGATACCAATCAGAATCAACGAAGGGTTTGTAATTACTATCGTCAGTCGATACTCGCTGTACGTCCCATTGAAAGCTATCTCTCTCTCTCTCTCTCTCTCTCTCTCTCTCTCTCTCTCTCTCTCTCTTCCTCATCACTCTTTCCATTGATTATCCTGCCATTCTCGCGCGTTCCACATCCACACTTTTCCACTAGCAGTCACATATATACCGTACATCCCATGTGTGCAGCACATGGCTATGCGCATCACAATAGCAACAACGACAACAATAACAACGGCATCGGAATCGATCGGCTCTATTGCCGTACCGAAGCTTTATCATTAATCAAGCTTCGCTCCCTCGCCTCCCTCCTTCCTCCTCCTTTAGTCGTCGTCGTCGTCGTCGTCGTCGACGTCGAGCAGGTGGGAGGCTCGATATCATCCTTGCCTGCGTACAACAGAGATTGATGGATGAGCTTCTCTCTCTCTCTCTCTCTCTCTCTCTCTCTCTCTCTCTCGCAAGCTGCTATAGGGATTTCCTGCTCGACTGCGCGGATTGCCTATTTACCGGCATTTACCTTTACCGCCGATGAAGGAAAGAGAGGAAAAAGAAACGATGCAGCTTCGTCGATTTATCGACAACCAAAGCCGCCGCGCGGACGATGCTTTTATACATCGCTCGTGATTTTTCATGCTTGCAAAGATTTTTTTGTTAGCACGAAAGAATTGTGGCTTGAAAATCACCGAGCTTGTTGAACTTACGTGAATGGTAATTGTGACGTTGGATTGCGTTCTTACCTGAAACATATTTAAAAGAAGGGAGAGA
This sequence comes from Galeopsomyia nigrocyanea, assembly GCA_035047105.1. Classification (NCBI taxonomy): domain Eukaryota; kingdom Metazoa; phylum Arthropoda; class Insecta; order Hymenoptera; family Eulophidae; genus Galeopsomyia; species Galeopsomyia nigrocyanea. The sequence continues at coordinate 10,358,192 of JAWWMK010000001.1, read as the reverse complement.
AATTAACGAATGGAACGAAGATTAATTGAATAACGTAAAATGTGAATAAACATTTGAGGGAAGCAGATTCGAGTTAATTAATTGGCAAGTCTGCGCGCGCTTACAGTGATATAATTGCAGCTTCGCTCGTTTTAACAAGCCCCGCGCGCGCGTATTCCGCTATTCACTGCACGCCGCCAAGAGAAAGCCGCATGAATGGGTATCTCTCTTGAGTCTTTTCATGCGGAATCGATGAATGCGGAAAAGTTTCCGCGTCAAGTACATAAATATAAAATACCAGCTTGTTTATTCCTCAGCGGTTGTCGTAATTCGCGCGGACGTTTTGAACGCCGACTCATCGTCATTTTAATAATCATATCGGGAAGGCAGATTCCCATAGCTATCTTGGAAATTTCATTAACGACTCTTGTTCAATAGGTTTCTTGATAAATTTTTTTTTCGCGTTCTACGGAATTTTCATTTGTAGGAAATTGATGATTACGAGATTGAAGAGAATTTTTCTATTATGAAATAAGTATACGTTATAATCATTTGGGAAAATTCATAACTTAATGCCCCACGAAGGAATGATCTTTAAATTTAGTTCTTGTTCAAACAAATTAATTTTATTCAACGCGAACTGAAAATGAGTCCATTAATGTAGATTCACTTCAGTTGATTTTAGCGTGTATTGTAAAAGCCACCTATCGAAAGACACAACGAACTGCTATTCTACACGCTATATCATGAAAACAAATACACATATTTTCAAACACGTAGTCTCGCAAATATACAAAGCGTTCGAGCAAGAGCAAAAGAGAAACTATCGGAAGCGATAAAAATCCAGTTGGAAGCGAGAGCGTTTCAGCCGACAGCGAAAATATTCATCCCTCGCGCGTAACGATCGATTTTCGGTCGGCACGCGAGATATGCGGGACAGCTATGCGGCCAGCTAGCCAGCCAGCCAGCCAACGCGACGATGAGAACGAAGATAGTACACATATATAGCAGTAGTAGTAGTAGTAGTAGTAGTAGTAGTAGTAGTAGTAGTCGGCTTAGTTTCTGCATCGACGAAATCATTAGTGAGCGCGGCAAGGGGATGGAAAAGTACGTCGAAGCGAAAGGGTTGATTGGATTCGAAATCTTCGCCGAGTTGATTGCTCTCGGGGACGCGGCGGTGGCGGCGGCGGCCCCGATGACAGTTTTAAAATATGCGCGAGAAAGAGAGAGAAAGAGAGAGAGAGAAAAGCTTGATGAGAATCGGGGCTTTTTGATTAATGAATTTGCACACTGGATTAAAACATTAGCCAGGCGTATCGTTTCATCTTATTTTCCCGCAACTATATATTCGTAGATAGATAACGACTGATTAATACGTATATAAAGCTTTGTTTTATCGGATAACAGCAGCAGATCCGCACTCTCGTGAAATTGAAACAGCTTTCCAATAGCAAGAGGGAAAAAGGGAGGAGCGCGACATATTTACAACGGTAGATTAAGCGTAGATACTTTGAAAGTTGAGTGGAAACATAAAAATGCAAATGTGTGCAGAGAGACGGCAGTTGCTTGCTTTAAAAGTGCCCCGCGCAGAAGTCGTTCGATACCAATCAGCCATGGTAACTCTCACACGCGCGGGGGCTCGCGAAGCTTTAAAACAATTTCTTCTCCCAAAAAGTTAACTCTCTCGCGGAGCGAGTAGTGGAAAGGCGAATAAAGAGAGTAGTAGAGTGCATCCTTGGGTCAAAGTTTCAGAGCGAGCGGTGTGGAGCTTCGGTCTTGCTATCGCTGCTGATCTAAACATTTCGAGTAGTCCCGAGGCTCTCCTCAATCTCTACTCCTACAACGACGACGTCCACTAAATTCAAGCCAAACGGCTTTTCCCCGTGTATATCTATATATACGATCGACGAATCTTTAATTCCACGGCGGCTGCTTGCTACTTGCTACTTGCTGCTGCTGCTATTCCTTGCGCGCTCGTGAATCTCTTCTCTCTCCCTCTCACTCGGTTCGCGCAATCTTTGTCTTTTTGTTTCAAAGCCAAAGAGCGCGCGCGTCTGCTATTTCTCTCTCGCTGCTGATCAGACGAGATATTCCTTTTCGATTATCAACAGATCATTCGTTCTCGGGATCGATAGAAGATGCTGCTCTGATTAATGTCCATTCAGCTAGTTTCTTCCGGTTATTTATTCAACGACTGATTTATGATTTCGAGAGGCGCCACTTTTTCTTCCAATTGAACGAGGCTATATAATGTTTACGTTGGTATTGAGAGATGAGCGCGTATAATACTTTTCATAGAAGAGACTTTCGAGTCAATGACACTCGAGTGCTCTCCGTATGTGTGTGTGTGTGCGTGTGTGTGTATTTGTGTGTATGTGTATTCGCGTTAACGAAACCACAAAGAGAGATTTCCATTGAAAAGTTGTTGACTCACACTTGAATACCTGTCATTTATGAAACTGACGATAGCTAATCTTATTTGCGTTATCAAAAAAATCAAATCGAATCGACGATTCACGCAAGATCTAAGAAGCTCGAGTGTCAGTTCTACAACTCATGCTATACGGAACATCATTTGAAATTCATGTTTACCCAGTAAAAAATCCAAAAGAAAAAAAAGTGAACCACGCTCTTTAAACCGATACTTCTCACCAAACCCCACATAAGTAAGAATTAACATTTGTCCAATGAAGAGGCCTTTAAACTATTAACACGTCAGTCGAACGAGAGTCGCCTCGTCATTAAGCAATGACGTATTTGCGCCGAGCAAACAGCATGAGTCCAGTTTTCCTCGAAAGACATCGACACATGTACATTTTCGACAGACTCGCTATAGACGAGTACATATTTGCTGTAAAAAGGAGTGACGAAAGTTACTTATATTACGTGATGAGCGATCGCAGACTGATTATACTTACTTATCATCGCAAGCTTTTCCGTTTTTGACGAAATAAATTATATACATAGTCAAAGTTAAAATGCAATCCGTCCTAACGAAGAATTAAAATCAAGCGAGCATGTACATACGTACATACATACATACATACACAAGCAAGCAAACAGTAGCGCGCATAATAAAGCCAATTGTGTCCGCGCGCGACGTGTGAGAAAGCGGCTAAGCTGCCTCACAGCACGGCGGCTATTTCAATTGCGGCTTGTTACGGGAGGGCGCGCGCGCGCGAACTCGCGTAAGCGCAGATGGGCATAATGGCTTATAAGCGCCGCCACCGTCGAGATAAACGCCCACACCTAAAGCCCCTCTGTACTGTGTTACGTACATGTACGCGAGAGAGAGGGAGAGAGACAGGGAGATAGAGGACAGGGGCTATTATGATCTCGGCTTCCGGTCCTCGATGATCGTTTGGACAGATTTTTCGACGGTCAATCGTTCACTTGAGATAAAGCCAACGTGAAGGCGTAAATAGCTGTGGTTGGGGTATCAGGATAGGTTATTATTGTAGATGATGGGTTGTGTTTGTGCATGAGCTCGGGGAATATTCTTCTATTTGTTGAGCGAGGGAGTTATCGTCTATCGCATTTATGCTATTTCGTACTTTTACTTGTTGTCTGGACAGTCATGAAAGGTTTTGATCGTGTACACAAATATATGTTTAGTTTATCATTTTTGTTAAAGGTTACATTTTAAAATTCTTTTTCTTTTTCATCGTTAGATGGCTAAGTTTTTTTTTATCAAGCTTCCATAAAAATAATCACTCGATTAAGTGAAAAAGAATAAAGTTGCAGCAGTTGTGTCGAGAGTTGTGTTGAATAATGATTATCGATTGTTAAATGAAAATCGTTATGTGAATTTATAACAGGATAAGTTTTTTTAATTTGTAACAAAAAAAAAAAAGAACAAATAATTTACTCATTCCAACGTTTCCGCTTTCATTGCAATCTCTATCCACAAATACGCAAAACCCATGGATCCGAATAAACTGTCGTCCATACGAAAAAATCCCTCGTTACGATTTACACCCGACAGCGCGCTTTCAACTTTCTCAATAACATCAGCGGTCCGTATTTTCGGGCAAAAACTCATATACGCGCGAAAAAGTCGAAAGAGAAAAGCGCGTTGTGCGCGATAAAGGTAGCGACAGGGCGAGAAATAAGGGAGAGTCACACACACGCATAGCCGCGGGCGTGCCACAGGTTGAAAACTCGGGAAAAAAAATATATGAATAGCATCGTGACACGCGTCAACGACTTTGCAACACACGCGCTTTTCGAGACTTGTACGTGAGTGCGCGGCGTACCGGATACACGAAAAAAAAAGTTGTTTGTTTCTTCTTTTCTTTTTTCACGTTTTGTAAACATTAGCGGAAGCGTTGATTGCTCGTTAGAGTGGTAAAACAATAGCCCGAGTGAATTTCAAATTCAAATTCAAATTCGAGCGAAAGAAGCCACACGCTTCGAGAGAAAAGCAGGTCAGATTGCTACGTCTACGCGTGAATGAACTGTTTTGTTAACATTTTTAACTGCCAAGCGTATTCGAAGCAACCGGTCGATTCGTATACAATTCGATTGAATGAAAATTCATTAACGGAGCAAAGCAGCGTGAAAAGCATAGAAAAGAAGGAAAAAAAAAATTTTTCCCCATTGAAAGTTTATATGCACACGCACACCTCGTATTACGCCATTCGGATGCACGTATTACGGTCACGTAACCATTCATTCATACCTTTCCCTTCCTACTTCCTCTCTCTCTCTCTCTCTCTCTCTCTCTCTCTCTCTCTCTTGTGCCGCGCTTTTCCACATGACGGCGGCAGGCTCCCCGCGTGCGCTCTTCGACTTTTATATCGTGATTCTCTCTCCCGCGCGATTGTTGAACTTCGCTTTTATGCACATGTGTGTATGTGTGTGCGCGCGCGTCTCCCCTCTTGACTTTCCACATGGGAAAGTTTACGCGAGATGCGCTTTGTGAATACGCGACAGTGTATGTGCATGTGTGTGTGTTTGCGGGGTTATGCTTGCGGAGAGATTTTGCATCGCCACGTATGTGTAACTTTGGAGCGAATGCTTTCTTTTTTTATTTTGAATGTGAACTAGTTTTTGATGGATTGGAAAATACCAGTGATTTTCGTTGAGTCTCAATGCATCGTATTTTTTTTTCGTCCAGATTTTATATTGGTAGAGTGTTTGTACTTTTTGATGATCTTTTGATTCTTGATAGATTATTTTGTCATGACTATAGTATACGAAGAGTTTTATAGATGTCGTCGTTACTCATAGGGAAAAATTTACTTTGAGTGTTCAAATAACGTAGAATTTTCATAGATTATTGTCAAATAGAAACGATTCCTGATTATATATAAAGAGATGTTTATTGTCTGATGCTGCTATTCGAACAAAACTATAAATGTAAATAAATATTTCTGTACTCAAAATCATTAAAATATTCCCAAAAGACAAATTAATGAAAAGTTTCGAAACACGTAGAAAATCCCAGAACAGAGCATATTCTATTTAGCAACCCACAGAATTCGCATTGGAGCACGTCTCACTGTTCTGCCGCCTTCGCGGAAGGTTTCCATTATGCTTGCGCGCGAGTTTGCAAAACTTGGCTCACTCTCTCTCACTCGCTCTCGCATGTATGTATATATGTGTGTGTTTGTGTGTGGGGTGCCGCAAAACAGGAATCCTGCGGCGGCTGTGGCGCCTGGAAAATCAGCGACTGGAAAAATAGCAGTTCATACGCGCCACGCGCGCGCGAGAGAGAATGATTTACAACTTCGCCGAAATACTTTTGCCACCGTATATATATACGTATATACGTGCACGCGTGCTATATACGACTGTATGTATGGTTCAAGGGGAAAAAAAAACCTTTACACACCTGAATATTTATCTGGCGATTTATCTTTGTAAGCGCTTATCGCGTTGCTCGATACTATTTTGCGACATGCCGCAGGTTTACGTCTCGCTCGCGCACACCACCATATGAAATACTTCCGCCGCGCAGCAGGAATTGCTGCACGTGCCACGCTCTTTTTCTCTTGACGGCTTTCCTCTTTTATATCTCATCGATTCTTTCGCGGGGCTTTTTTTTTTGTCAGGCGCAACAAAGAATTTTACTTGCAAGCTCTGTATTTATTTGGAAGAGATGCAATGCGAGATTATTAGAGTTGCATTTTTCTTTTTTTTGTAACAGTAAAACGTATTTCATTTTAATTCTTTTGAAAAATTTGTAAGTAATTTGTTTTTAAATTGGGATATAGTCAGCTACTCTTAAGGAAATTATGCATAAGATCCCAAATAGAATAATGTTAATCTAGATCATTTTTATTATTTAAGAGTACGCGCAAGTCATAAAAAAACAATAGTGTTGTAGAGTGTAAGTATGAGTGTGTACGAGCGTGTGTTGATCGAGCCTGGCGACACCAGCGCCCTATACGCGAATAATAGTAGTATAGTGCGTGTGAATGCGTGAGATGATGGTGAGATGGGTATATGCTAATGAGTCAGTGATTGGACGACCGTCTCTCGACGAGTATGAGTTGTGCGTGATTAACTCCAAAAAATAACACAGAACATTATGATTATTGTTTATAGTTTATATATTTTTATACATATAAATTATTTTCGATGGTTATATATAATTATTTATAACCATCGAAAATAATTTATCACAGTGCTTTACAGAAGTCATCTAGCGTAAAAATAATAAAATACTATACTACGCTATACCTACGCAATTCTTGTAAACATGCGTATAAAAAAATTTACACCTATTATCTGTTATTTTTCATAAATAAAACAAATTGAATAAAAAATAATGCCTCGCTAATTATACGCGAATATCTGTAAACAAAGATTATAAGAAAATTTCGCAAACGCGCAATAAATAATCAGAGAAACCCACAAACTTGACATGCACATGTGTGGTGAGGCAAGGACACTCCAAACAATCACCATCTCCATTCTAGCACGCAATACTAGTCTAACAGGTTTATTCACGTAACTTTCATCGTGGAGTCTCGATTCGTCGTTACCGCGAGTGTGCACCATCGAATGCAATGCAAACAGAGAGAGAAAGAGAGGACAAAAAAAAAAACAAGCAACTTTTCGTGGCCAACGACACGACACACAGCGTGCGATGCAAGCTCTTTCTCTTTCTCTCTCTCTCTCTCTCTCTCTCTCTCTCTCTCTTCGTCGGCAAAACAAGAGGGCAGGCAGAGAAAAAAGTCTATACTCGAACCGCTAACAATTGAACGAGAGACGCAAGACCGGATGAATAGCTCGACGAGTGCATGCACCTCTCTTTTCCGTTTTTCCCTTTGTGCCTTCAATCTATATATCCCCCAAGTGCACGCAGCAAAAAAAAAACGAGCTTTCGTTGATATCGTCTCGCTGGATTTTTCGAAACGTCACTCACAGAAATGTCAAATTCCTCGCGCAAGTTTTCGCGAAAAGTGGAATGTAAATGAAAAGCAAAAAAAAAAAATGATAAAATGTCACCGGGTATATAAATATATATATAGCATCGTAGGCGCCATTACTTTTCAGCGTACTAATTACGACTTCTCTCATCGGCATATAACTCGCTGACCGGATGTTCGCGAGCGAACTTTTCCTGCTGCTGCTGCCGAGTACGAGAGAAGCAACTGGCGCGCGGCTCGTCGAAACTCCCCGAAGTTTCATCAACCGCCTTACGCACGTCGCCGACGAGGCACGTGACGTGCATTCATCCCGCGCAAAGGCCTCTACAGCAGGTATATATACATATACATCCGACGACGAACGAGCGAGCCAACTGGGGTGAAGCGACATTTCTTTCGGCTTTTCGAATTGACACTTCTTTCGTCATTCCTTGGCGCTTTGTCCGTTGGTTTATTATCGTCATTAGCAAAATTGCAACTCCAAGTGCAATAGAAATACTTTGTTCGTGACTAATGGAATGAATAATGAATATCAAATGACTATATGATGAGTGATTAAAAATATGTCGTCCAGAGATCGATTTCTCGTATATAGGATTGTTATGTCTCTCGATAAGCGCATCTTGGCTACCGTTTCATCCATTTGCACATGTCAAGATGATACTCTTATCTAACAGTTTTGCTTGCAACACGCTCTTCTCGATTACAGTCGGTTGGTAGAAATGCAATATCCCATCTGTAATTGCTCGAAAGGCAATATCATATCAAAGTTGAGCAAACAGAATTTAATAAGATACGAAACTGTCAACTGGATAATCTCAGCGAGTACGATTTTTTTAATAACTTCGGTTTGTTACGAGGTGCAGCGAGATACATAAAAAGAAATTGATAAACAGACGGTAATTGAGAGCTAAAGCGAACGAGACATACGCGAAGTCGGCGGAAAATGAGAAAATAAGGAAGAATCGCGCGCGCGAGAGAGAGAAGCAATTTTCCCGAAGAGCACCCGAGCATTAATCACAGGACGTTGTAGAAGAAGAAGAAGAAGAGAAGAAGTAGAGAGAAAGAGAGAGTGAAGCTAATAACCGCGCGGATATTATTACGTGTACAAAGGGAGGAGGACTGTCATTGTCGGTTGGAAGAGGAAGAAAAAGCCCGAGAGAGAGGAAGGAGATACAACGACGGAATCGGCAAGCAGCCCGTCGTCGTCGTCGGCGATACGTGCGCTTGTCGCCACGGAGGAACACAGCCAGTTCCGCCACACGTATTGCTAATCGGAAAACTTTTGCTAGAGTCGACTCTGCTCTAACGATAGACTTCTAACTTTTGTTCCGCAGATTTTAGTTTGGCTTATTGAATATACTTTCAGCGAGGATATTGTTTTTTGTTAAGAGGATTTTCAGATTAGATAACTAAAAATTGCGGGAACGTATATAACAGCTACTTTTTACTTTTAACGTAGATCTCTTCGTTCACACGTGAGTTTAACGTTGTTAATTACAAGGAGTTGAGGAGATAAGTCGTTGAGTTATGATGAGAAAGTCAGTGTATTCAAGACTGAAGTATCCGTGACACGTAGTTATTTCTTTTTTAATTGCGATAGCTCCTTCGAGAAACATATGTTGTTTCCGGTCGTATAGATGTGACATAATTATGGTAATGCGTATTCCACTGCGTAACGTAATTGCGATGCTCCATTGTTTTCATGATTTATTGCCACTCAACAGGTAATATTGTACACCGATGATAAACACATATTTAATATATTTTTAATCAGATGTATTATTTCGTCGAGTTTCCAACTGGGAAATTAATTTAATCCTTTTTTTTTCTTTGCTGTACTAGGCTTTGAATTGCCGCATGTGAATGAAAATCACGTGTCGGTAGATTGTGGAAAAGCAATAGAGCTGCAATTTTTACTTTCAGGATTGACCGCTAGACCCACGACATGATACTTTTTTCAATATGCAAGAGGATTAAGCGTATTTAATATTTAAAACTGTTGATATCATCTAAAAACTTTATTTTCAAAGGTTGAATTTTATAAAATTTTATGCAATCGCGATTAGTAAACTTTCAACAAATAAATAAAAACTATTATAATGATAAATTTTCGCTAATTATTAGCTTTTACTTGTCTATTAAAATCAACATGGTAAATATGATTTATCTCACCAAAGTAAATGTTTATAGAAGTCGTATTACCTGAAACAAAAAAATAAATTTCGCATTATTAAAAAAATCGTATCAAAATTTCTATTCCGTAAAATGAACGCGTATAAAAATATTTCAAAATTTTCAACTCGCGGATGTTGTATGAAACTCGCGAACCACTCTAGGTGGATTACATTTTTCCACAGAATTCCACGGAATTCCAATAGCTCTGGCATATTTGACGAGTGCTCTGCACGCAACGAGATTTAAAAAAAGCGGTACAAGATAAAAATTTGAAACATGCATCCACGATAATAATTCCGTTGAAAAAGATTCCAAAAAAAAAAAGAAAAAAATTTATTCCACTAGGTAGAGCTTGCAAGCTCGATTGAATTGGTCGATAGTCAATTTTCGACAACACAACTTGCCGTGCAAATAATGTAACGCGCGAAGCAACCTAATTCCCGCCTACTTTCGACACACATACACACGCGAGAGGAGATGTACATTCGATTTCTGGGACGATATCGGAAACCGATCCAGTGCGCTACTACTACTGCTGCTGCATCTAACTCGGAAAGTTATCCGCTCGACATTTAAGGGACGAAGCTCACAGCCTTCGTTTCCTTTTCCTCCTATACCGATATACGGGTAGTTTAGATTGGATATCTTGGGTTAGTTTTTGAGGAGTGTTATTACCTGCGGCTGCTGGGAATTAGGCCAGGTCTCTCGAATTGTTACGTAGACTCTTCGCCAAGTTCTACACACTTATCGGCACCAATTTGTTGTCGGAAAATTATATCCCATTACATAAACTACCTATTTTGAATTCTAATGTCGTGAAATTTAGGTCAAGAAATGGCGTTTTCAAAACGTTCAACGCAGAGAAAATAAAATCATCGCCAAAGTTATTCCCAAATATTTTTCAGAGGATTAGAAGAAGAATAAAAAAAAAGCTCAGTGCAAAGCTTAAAGCAAAATCCTCTTGGCAGTACAAGTGTATCCACTTGAAACGAGACACCCGTGGAGAGTACAGGAGAGAGATCCAAAATACGTGCGAGTATAGATGCTGCGCGATTGGCCCGGGCACGTTATATACGAGCGATTCTCCGTCCGGGGTGCTGCTGCTGCTGCTGTACTCCCCTTCGCATTTAAATATCACTAGACTCCCTCGGTCGCCTCGAGCGCAAACCCAAAAGCCCTCCTCGATATAATATCGATGCGCGCGGCACTGCTGCCTGAATAGCAGCGGCAGCGGCAGCAGCAGTGCGAAGCCTTAAAGCCGAGGCACTTCGGATCTTTGAGCTTCCCACTCGGCCTCTATCTCTCTTTTTTTTCTCCTCTTTTCTTCTCGCTCCCTACGTATATGTATATATATCTTTGCTCTGCTCTAGCTTTCTTTCTTTCTCGCGACTTGTTTTAGATTCTGCAGCTACCGCGAGCCACCGCGAATTTTACTTCAAGACTAGAGAAAGAGACGACTTTTTTATATTTGATTTTCGGAGCGCTGAAAATTTTCGAATTCTTTTGTGGATCAAGAATATATCCGTCGATTTTCGTCTTCGGAAGAACGGAGTATTTTTTTCCTTTTTGGATTTCACGGTGATCAGGGCGATAAATACGATTCTCATAAATATTTTCGGAAGGGTTCAACACCTAATCTAATAAACCGTGTAATATACTGGCGCATGGCGATTATATAAAAATTTTATTTCCACCTCGTTTCCTCGTTTCCACCCTTCGTTCATTCTCTTTTTTTTCGGAAATTCCTTCAGACACCGTGCGCGATTCGAAATGAAAAGAAAGCCTCCACGATTTACGCCCCTCGATCGCAGCAGCCGGCTTCATACACGTATTGTCCACCGGGCAAATATCAATATAAATCATGGGTTTCGAGTTGCGACAAATTACCGCTGGATTTTTGTGTCCCGAAGAAACTTTTTTCTCTTTTTCTTTTTTTTTTAACGCGACGCCCTCGGGGAAAGAACGATGCGATGAAAAGGCGCTCGTGTGCAGTTGGGACGAGAAAGAGAGAGAGAGAGAGAGAGAGAGACGGTTGAACGACATTTTCTACGATTCAGCGTTTGGTCTTTGTTGTGAAAAGAGCGAGGGACGGTTGCTGCTGTTGCTACTGCTGCTGGAGCATTTAGACTGATTTACCGACGACGACGACGACGACGCCTCGGGCGGTTTTCAATGTAAAATCGAATACACGTTGACGTTTCGAAGGCAATTTAAACGCGCCCTATTCCCAAAACATTTAACAGCTTATTCTATCGTAAATATCAAACTGCAGGCGCCACAGCCACACACACACGCGCACACATCAGCTGCTCTATGAATTTTTTTTCTCAAAGCTATTTCATGATTTTATTACTTCTCGACGACTCGGAACGGAAAAGATTAATGCCGAGTAATTCGGTGATAAAAGTACGCGAGCAATCGATTCCTAAAATCGCTATAAATATCGCGGGGCAATAATTTCTCAACGCCTCGCGCGCACTTTCGGCGCGAAAAGAAATTCCGGCGAAAGTGAAACATCAGAATCAATAAACAGGACGAAAAGTATCATCAGCCTCTCTCACTCTCTCGTTTGGTCTTTTATAAACACAGACAACTCGCGAAAGACGTGCACGCGCTCGCGCGCGCACTTGCCTTCAGCGGACCCCTATACTCCGCTATAATTATTCGCTTGGTCTGCGCCTCGTAAAACATCGCCACTTATAAACGTTTGCTGTGTCTCTCGGCTTCCCTTCCCTCCTCCCGTGTGTATGTGTATATATGTGTGAGGAGCGCGTTTAAGCTTTGCTATTCTCGGCAATGCTGCTTGCAGCGCGTGAGAAAGACGGAACGCGTAGCAACGATTCGGAAGCCGCCAGACAAAGAGGATCGCCCTCAAGATTTATCTCTCTAACGTATATACGCGCGCCGTGTGCCACCTTCTCTTCGCTGCTATGTACTCCTACATATATTTCGTGTCAGTGTAAATTGTGTATTGCATTAATTTTTCACAGTCTCGCGCGCCCGAGCGACGAATTATATTGTCAGTTTCGGCTGTGTTTCTTATATACTGTTGTTCTGGGGCTAGGATTTGTCTTTTTTTCTTTTCTTTCTTGTTCTTGTCTTCTTGATGTCTTTCGAGTTCTTATGTTTTGACTTTTATGTTGGCTGCCGTGATTTAGTTGTTCACTTATTATTTGTGGACTTCGATCGAATGAATGAACGAATAAAATTGGTAGTAATGATCCTATATCTCATTTGGATATATAAGTAGTTGAAATTTTGAGTAGAACGTAAAATAGCAATATTTATGATACCTCAATATTACTGAGGATACTCTGTTCGATTATTCTTGAGTTCTTCTCTGTTGAGGATTCTCTGTTCGAGTACTCCAATGTTAAAAATTAGAAATCCGATGGTATAACGAGCATTAAAATCATTTCTTGCAGTATAAATTAAGTTAAAAATACTAGAAATTATGACTACTGCATGACTTGTACAATTGCAACATCACCGTGACATCTATAGGCCAGGTGAAAAAATCAATTTGCTCAACCAAAGTAATCAAACCACCAAAAAAAAATCACCCAATAAAAGCGGAAATCCTAAAAAGGAGTTTCGCATTACTATCAAGAGAAAAAAAAATCTTGCACCACCCATCAAGAAGTAAATGATACGAAATCATTTGTATCGCTGTATAAAAAAATAAGTTTTCCGAAGCTCGGTACCTCGCTCGGTACACACGCGGAAAGCGGCGCAAGTTTATTGCAACGCCGCGTACGCGTATACGCGCGTGACAGCCACAATCCCAACGAACAATCCCTCAGCCAAAATAACGCGCGCGCGCGCGCGTACACTGGCTGCGTTATTATCCAGCGAAATTTATCAAACTCAGCCACGAGAGAGAGAGAGAGAGAGAGAGAGAGAGAGAGAGAGAGAGAGAGAGAGAGAGAGAGAGAGACTGATAACAAGCGACAGGGTGGGGGGGCTCGAAAATAGAAGCATTATCCACGCGAAAGAGGGAGAGAGAGAGAGAGAGAGAGAAGTAACGACAGGGGAATTAGGTGTGCTCGCGCGTTATGCGTTAGACCGAGTATATAGAGTGAAAGGGAGGGCGTAAATCGAGTTCGGTCGCGTGGTGCGGTACTGGTAGGTATATACAATATGCCGCTGGAAAACCGAGTTACAAACGCTATATAGCGGCCCGCTCTATACGTGACCTGGCTGCGCAAACTCCAAAAGGGAAGAAAGAATTCAGGCTCTAATTATAAAGATGCGGGAAGCTGCTGCTGCTGCTGCTTATATACGCGAGTTGCCTTTACTCGGGAAACTCGGTGGTTTTCGGGAGCTGCCTTGCTGCTGCACTGATTGTTTTAGATGCAATATATGCGCGCGAGCGCGGTGGTTTCCGGTTCCTTGTTTACCTGGAAATTATATGCTGCGAGCGAGATCAAAGGGATTTTGGGTGATTAGATGTTTAGATTAGAATTTATCGAAAATTATTTTTCATCGCACGCGGAAGCTGACGGTTTTTCCTTCTTTTTCTTTTTTTCTATTTTCTGAAGGAAAAAGCTTCCATTAGAGGGAGGCTGTTTTTTAAATTATCTGCTCGAAGCGAAGTCCCATCATCGGGGAAAATCCGAATTCCCGGCACGCTCACTCTCTCGCTAAACAGCTATGGCACTTCGTGCATTCTTTTGCTCTGCTTCTTCTGCTCCTTTTTTTTTCTTTCTTTTTTTTTAATCACGTCAATGATACGATCAGCTTTTTCTTTTTTTTTTTAGCGAGGGTGAAGTTAACATTTTTTTTATCCTACGGCAGGAATTTATTCACCGTGAATTTAGCTGTTAATTACATTTTCTCTTTTTTTCCGTTATATAGATTTCCGATGAAGTATGCGAGGTTATAATTAATAAAACGCAAAATATAACGAGCGAAAAAAAAAATGAAAATTCTTGCGCTAATTAAATTGCAAAGCCAAACAAACGGGCACTTGTCGGTTCACTTAACTCAATCCAATCTGAGATTTATAATCAACGAAATAAGACGAATGCGTAGGTTTTCGCGATCTCCCCTCTACAAATCAAACATTAACGAACGTATATATAGGAACAAAAAAAAATGCTGCAGTGCTCTCTAGAGAGCAACGTATGCGTAATCCATGGCAGCTGAGCAAATGAGAGAAAGCTACGAATTAACGGGCCATTACGCATTCGAGCGCTGTTAATAACTGCCTCGGCAAACCACCACCATCCGCGCATACACACATACGCACACGAGCTGCCGTATGCCCTTTTCAAGCGACTCATATTTGTTGCCCCGGCAGATACTCTCTCTTTCTCGAAATTAACGCTGAACTAGATCTGTTTGCTCGACTGACTATTGTATACTTTCGAGGAGTTTTTTTTTCTTTCTCTTTATGTTTGCTGGCAAGTGCATGCCATGTTTTTCAATGATTCACGAGAGTTCGACGTACAGGCGGTTATTTCTCGACGTGATGTGTTAATTCGGAGTTTTTGTAAAGCGAATTTAGCAGGTGTAAAACAAGCTCTATGCCACTTTCATTATTTGTAACGTACAGGTTGAAGAGGTACAGTTACAAGAAATTTAGTCGATTAATTATTTGTAAATTAATCGATTAATTACTTGTACAAATAACTGTATTTATAAATAGCAACAAGTTAATGAATAAAGTTTCGTGTTTGAAACATTTGAGTCCGCCGAGCGTAAAAATGTGCAAGCTCGCAAATTCAAAACTAAAAAAAAATTCGCACACACACGCCGCGAGATTAATCGATGCATTCGACCCCGACAAACGAGCAATTACCTCTAACGCGACCGAAAAAAAAAGTTTTTTCGCTAAAATAGCAGAAAAAATTTGCTCACCTCACGCAGTTTATATGATCCGTTCATAAAAAAACGCACATACTTTCTCTCTCTCCCGTGCGAATGAAAAATAGCGCGATAAGCAAAAAGATTTTGTTTTATTTTTTGGCAGATCAAAGGTAATAATGCGGGAGGGGCCAATGAAACGCGGGCGGATAGCGAGAGAGAGCTTTGTTTTCCTCACTTGACTGCATTAACGACAGGCCACACGAGTGAGTCGAGCGAACGAGCGCGCGATGCACTATGTGTGTGTGTCTGTGTGAGTGAGTGTATGTTTGCCCTTTAATTGGGGGGGAGTTGACCCTCTGTTTAAGGTCAAACATCATGACGTGGCAGCGCACATACTAAACCGAAGAGCTGACTGACAAGCGAGCGGGTGAGAGAGAGTTGGATTTTGACGCGTGCCAGTCGTGCTGCTGCCCAGCTCATCTTGTTGGATGTATTTTCGTTACTTACATTTTCAAAATATTGATCGACGTCTGTTGTGTCTGTTGCGTTAATTAATGAAATGATGCGATTGCCGTGAATTGATTTATACAAAATCGAAAATCAGTAAAGCTGTAATTTATTTGACGTAGAGATTTGACACACGAAGAGAAAAAAATATCGGTGACCCAGTGAAGCTTTCAATCTACGTTAACTGACAAAGAGCGAACGAAGACAGTAAGGCCATTTGTCAACTTAATAGAAATCCCATTTTTTTTCCTCTCTCGCAGACACCCAACAGACTCGTTCACCTACTACTACCCACAAGCTACTTTTAGAAATCTAATTGTTTTCTTCGTGCGCGGATAACAGGTTTTTCCTTTACCTCGTGGTGTATTTCTGCGAAGTGTCTGACGTCACTTCCGTAAATATTTGAATACGCCACTCAAAAAATAAACACATCCTCTTGTACGTACATGCGTGTGTCGATCGTGCACACACCCACGCTCAACACACATTCGCCTCCGCGTGTGATGCATCTTTGCAAGAAGGTGATTCGTACACGCACAGAAAGAGAAAGAGATGATTAGACACGAAAGAATTGCAACGAGATTTTCTTCATTATTTTTTTTTTTCAAGTTATACGACGTTGGATTAGCTGCTTCGACAGACCGCGATAAATCAAGTGCGCGCATTGTGTTCCGTCGAGGTATTAAGGCGTATAGCTACCTATATACACACACAGCGCGTAAATCATGAACTGCATTCGCCGTCTTTATTGCACGCTGCACCGACGTCGTGAAAGTGCAAAGGAATTTTCAATCGATACTTTTTTTTTTGTTACGTTAAAAATTTCGACCGAGCGCAAACAAACGCTGCAATTACTTTTCTATCTTCACGTCTGTGTTTGGAGATAATGCTGTTAACTCACGAGATTATCGCGCGTCTTCTTCTTCTTTTTTTTTTTAACTTTTTTTCACGGGACGAGCAGTATACTACGGAGCGGATGTTGACTCTAGCGGCCTGTTCCAAGGTTTCCGAAGGAGAGAGAAAGAATTGACTCTTGTGAATGCGATGTTTGCGCTCGTTGGATAGTTTTTTGGGATTAGCTCGCTTGGGCCAAGTTTTGTGAAATGTTATGTGGGTATTTTCAGGATACGAACAGCTGTTTTTCAAATGGACTTTTTAAACTTGGCTTTTTTTTATTGGATTAATATAGGTTCAATTTCGAAAGATATTTATTCATACATGTTTGTAGTTTGTCATCTGTAAATCATAAATTGTAAGTTATCTCCTTATGTTTCATACAAACTTTTCTTGTGTAAGTATTAGACATTATAGAAAGAACTAGAACATTCTTAAAGAAGATTTAAATAACTGCACCTAAGCCATCTATACTCGCAATGAAATATCGATATCCCATCCTCATAATACGAAGTCTGAAAGAATGTATCGATAATCCAATCACGGAAAATTGCCATGAGCATAATTTATCAATCTACGAAGAAACGTGTCGATCAAAGACCGAACTCAGACCGGAGGGAGAGAGAATAAAGAGTTAGATGAGCAACGGAAACAGCCAAGACAATCAAGTAGCTAATAACTCTAAAAATAGTAAAAGCCCCAGCATAACTAAAGAGATAGAGAGAGAACATTGCACCGGTGGTGTCTGCAAAGCTAATCAAAGGTTCAAGCACCCTGTTACTTAATTCATAGGAGTTCTCGCCGAGCGAGCAGCGCAGATTGTTATTAAAGCGAGAAAACGTCGGGCATATAGCACACACACACATACAAGCTTATACCTTCCGCCCATGGAATATTTATTTCGCTGAACCCGCAGCTGTGCGAAGGCACGCGCGAATTCGCCAAGGGAAAAGCCAGCGCAGAGCTATATACTCGGGCAACTCCCATGCATATGCATTCACCAGGCAGGCAAGCAAGCTCCGTCCGTCCGGTCGACGCCGCCACCGTCGCTTTAATAAATGAACGACTTTACAGCGCGATCGATACACGTCAATTCAACTCTATCCTTTCTCGCCAGGTGTATATGGTGTACGCTAGGTTACTACTGTGGTGGTGGTGAGTTTTTTTTTCTTCTTCTCATTTTTTCTTTTATCGAAGGAAAAATTGATGCACAGCTTTTTTTCTTTGAGTTATTTATGTTTAATGTCGGGACAGGGTCGCGCGATGATTTTTTTTCCTTCTTCTTTCGATCGTGTTATTATTAAAATGTCATTCGAGAGGTTGTCCCATTGATTTATCGGGAATTGCAAGGGCATTGATTATCCATTATAAATAAATGTATAATTTTAGGTATATTTCTTTATCTAATAGTGAATTAACCTTTAATTAATTATTATAGATAATCTCTATTTTTTAGTGAATAATAGTTGGTTTAGTAGGAAATGAAAGCTTTTCAATAAGTTAAGTCAAAGGTTAAAGTATTTATGGAAGTAAATATTATATACTTAGTAATCATTAAAAAAATTATCAAATGTTTTTAATTTCACTCTGCAATTCAATTACTAATTGTAAAATAACATAGAGTTACTTAATTTGATTGCAGAATATAAACGACACCTATTATGTAGAAGCAGCAATATTTTGTGAATGCTAAAAAAATCACCTACGCACACTTCCATCACATTCACAATATGTTAATATTCGTTTCTGAATATGCGAATGAAGAGAAACTGCTAGTATAGATAATCGGTAAAGCTCTTAAAAGTTCAGATAATTATGATAATTTTTTTCCCTTGCTTCCATTAGTTCTATCTTATTATTATTCAAACCCTACAAGTTAGAAAAGGTACCGAATTTTTCAAGATCACGGAGTGAAAATCAAACGAACCGACAAAAAAGAAAACACATTTCTCCACATGAAAAATCCACCGATGAAAGGTTGAGCTCAATTTATAAAAATCCAGATTCCCACAAAAGAGCAAGCTCATTTATAAAAATTTTCTCTCGAGCTTATACACACGTCGACAATGCAGCTAATTTCCTTCGTGCAGCATCTGACGAAAAATCCCGCACGCGTAGCTAAGCCGCGCGAGCAAAGAGCCGCTCTGACACCTATAGAAAAAGAACCCTGCAGTGCCTATATGTAACGTCAAGTCGATCAGTGCGTGACCGATAGGCCGGAACAGATGCATCGTTAGGAGAATATACCACCACTGCTGCTGCTGCTAGCATAGCTACTACCTCTCGACCCCCCAACGTCGTCAGCGTGAAATCGCGATCGGCGTTTTTCAATTGGGGCGCTCGCTCGCGCTCGCGCGCGACTTTTTAAAAGTCGCGCGCCGCTGGCAGCGTGCCTTTTTGGCCCTCGTAAATCCCGGCTTTCGATATATGTATAGGAAGAGAAGATGATTGTAATAAAAAAAAGCGGAGCCAGAGAAAAAAAAACGCTTAATGGCTCTGCTTAGCCTGCGCTTTTTCGCTAACAATTGATGGCCGAATTTCCATTCGCTCGCGATCTCCGTTCATTTTCCAATAAAATTTATTGCCATCTCATTGTACCATTTCATGATGCTCAGCTTTATTTGTTTATAGCCGCTCGTCCCGAGAAATACACCACCTTATTCAGCTGTTCTCGCTCTAGATATTTTTTTTATTTGCTTTTTCAAAAGACAGATATATATATCTCGATAAATATTCTCGATGACAACAATTGACATTAAGAAAAAGAAAACGAACCAGTGGCAAAAGCATCTCCCACTAAAGATAAAAAAAAGTTTTTCCAAAATCATGTGGCCCATTCCTTTCATCAGGAAAGCCCCGAATCCGACAATAAATATTCTCCATCCCACTTAACTCCTGTTAAACGCCTTATCCGATCGATCGCGCCCTTTCGAGAGAAAAAAAATACGAGAGTCAGGAGCGAGGCTATCGGCATACGTCGTCCCTTATCTGTGAGAATCAGCTCGCTAATCTCGATCGTATAGCACACACACACATATACAAGTAAAGTTATAGTGACCGCCTCTAAATCAGGGGCTGCTGCTGCCGAGGCAGCCACGCGCGGGTGACCGTCTTCTTAGTCTTTATGGTCGAACACACGGGATGGAGTTATTAAAGAGTTTTCCTATAGCTTCGGCTATATACACAGTGCTTATTACCGACTAATTTATTGGATTCGTTAAAGTTTGGTAATCGCTGGGAGTATACACATTTTATTTTACCTGGAATTTTCATCTTACTTTTGATTTATATCGGATTTTTTTATTCGGCGTTGGCTACTGTCGAGTTATACGTAACGTTTCACTCGTACGATTATTATGCATATTATCGTGTATACCTCGAGTACTGGAATTTATACGGGCGAGGAAATGGAATACGATTATACACATCCAAGCGAAACAAGCACGTTTGTTACGAAGACGCCGCCTAGCAATTACCTATGAATTATGATTATCAAGCACGCGATTAAAAAAAATATAGAAGAAGTAGGCCAAAGACGAACGTTGCTGCACAATTTTTTTTTTCGCTCTGAGAAAGAAAATTTTCCCAGCAGCACCTGAGCACTCACTCAAGAATCTCCGTTCTCCTCCTGTCGTCACTATACATCTTCTAAGAACATCTTCTTCTTCTTCTTCGAGATATAGCTTTCGTCGCCTCGACCACCCAAAGAAAAAAAAAAACAAAACCCGAACGAGCGTTACGAATGGCTCGCACGCTGTGAATTAATAAGCCCGCTCACGGAGCGTGCATAACGTGTGTGTGTGTGTGTGTGTGTGTGTGTGTGTGTGTGTGTGTATGTGTGTGTGTGTGTGTGCGCGGCGGCAGCGGGACAGCTGAGTATAGTCGAAAAAGGAGCCAGCCCCTACTATACTATACTATACTATACCCATAGCTCGAGGGAGGTCGTATTGTTCAACCGAAGAGAATGACTTCGCGCAGCCGTACGCCCTTATACACACTGGACTAGATTTCGTTTGGCTATGCCGCTGCTCTCTCTCTCTCTCTTTCTCTCTCTCTCTGGTTATCGGAGCGTTTGCTTTGTTATATTTAGGCTGTATGGGTGGGGTTCCGAGGCTTTGCACCGCGGTTATTATTCAGACTGATTTTTCAAGCGGCCGCGCGGGGTGGTCCTAAATTTTTTTTTTCATTTTCTTTTAATCTTAATTGTGGATTTTTATGAAAAAGAGGTGGATGATACTGTCAGGATTTTTATTTCAGGCTATACCCGAAGTTGCAATCAGAATAATGATAGAGATATTTTTACAATTCAAAAATTGCAACTCACTTATAGTTTTCTTCGATATTTACAGATATCCAATTTTAACTATGGTTATATGAACGAAAATAAGATGTTATAGTTATTGCGAATATAGGTGGCGTATCACACTCTCTATTAAGATAACTAACTGAATAAGATTTGAATTTCGAATTTGTAGCTGTATATTTCATAAACCTAAATTCATTGGCGAAGCAATCTAAATGTAGCGCCTTTGTCGATGTACTAACACAATTTTTATTATAATTGCTCTCAAACTGATACTATCATTACTATATCAAAAGAAAGATACCGTTCATTATTTTACTGAACGTTTTTCACTTTAATAACAATATTAAAAAATGAAATATATTTCAGATACTTGAGCAGACATAAAGGTCCATGAATTTTAGTTACTTTGCAAGCATAAATCTATAAGTATAACATTAACGATCCTTGAATATTCACCGAATAATAAATCACGCAACGCATAAGTATACTTTGCAGAATCCCTGCAGCTGATATACGTAGGCTTGTATCGAGAAAGAAAGAAAGAAAGGAAAGGAAGGAAGAAAAAAAAGCAGGAGAAACATGAAATTAACTTCTGAATGCGACACTGTTCAGTGTATATAAGCGCGACAACGCGGCGTTATCCGGGGGCTTATTAGCTGTATAGCACGGGCTTGCTGCACGACGGGCGATCTTTCTTTTTTTCTCTCGAAACACTTAGCACGTCCAGTCGCGTCTCTTTTCAATTGTGTATAACCCCTTGCTGGGCGAGTATTCGATTTTTTTTTCCGGCGGATTATGATAATGCGATAATTCATATATATAAATCCCCGTGCGTTATAATCGGATACGAAAATTCTGAATGGAGCTGCTCGACGCCTTCGGGGCCTTTTATAATCGTTTTAGCTTTTTGCGCGCTGTCGGCGAGCGTGCAACTATAAGGTAAATTTACACTTTGTAAGAAATGGGGATTAAATTGGGTTTGGCACCGACGATGATCACCCTACCAGGCAACTCTACGGGATCATATGCTTTTCTTTTCTTCTTTTTTTTTTTTTGACGAGCATTCTTTTTGTGTCAGTGATGCGCTAACTAATCCACTTGTTTAATTCGTTTAGCTTCAATTTTATCGTGCATTTATGTTGTTACGGCCAATTCTTTACTATGGATTAAAGATATAGGTGTTTTTATTGAAAATTTTATTAAATCATCAAGTTTGAGTTGATTAAAAGTAAGAAGTTATTGAAATAATCAAATTGAGAATGGTAATTCTTTTCACTGTATGTACGAGGTCTGTCCGGAAAGTATCGGGCCTACGTTTATATCTTCGCGCCATAGTGTTCGAGCGACCACTGCCGGAGA
>JAWWMK010000001.1:10301702-10335679 GCA_035047105.1 Galeopsomyia nigrocyanea | reverse complement strand
CATAAAAACTTGAAATTGATCGCGTGTAATCGTTTCTACTAATTTTTAGGTTAGGTTGCGCTCCGTCATCCTCTTAATGTATGACGATTACATTACATGTAAACAAATTAATAGTTATGCTATATATATATATGTTATATATGTTGTATACGTTTTTTTAAATATCTCGCTGTATGAATATGACTAAATAAAGTATGACTAGTGCAAAGAAATGTTTTCTGTACAGTGACAAAAATCCTCTAGGAAAAATCGGGCTACTGGGGGGAAGAGGGGAGGGGAGCAGCCGGGAACGTAGAGGCATACGCACTCTGCTCCGCCCCGGAACGTAAGGGTATACTTTACGGATTACGGGAACGTAGTGGACGTCAGCCCAAATAACAGTTGGGGAATAAAGATTGAATTTTCGAATTTGCAGGTGAGCCCAAAAACTTTTGTTAGCGATTTCTCGTTGAATATTTTATTAGTCGTGAAAATTTATAAAGTTATACGTACGAGTGAAGTCCTTTGTACGAGATTTACTCGTATTTACTCGGTGAGATTGAATTCGTGAAAAGATCTATTCGATCAGAAGAATAACAATTTTTTTTTCACTTTTGTAAAATTGCCAAAAGCATGTATTTACCAATTACAGCAGATCAAAAAAAAAAATTTTTATCTCAATGAGCGATCAAACACGTACTCTAAAACTCAGCCGGAAAAGGCGGGCGTTTCCACACACGTGTAGAACAAAGGGCACCTAACATTCAAAGGCCAGAATTACGTGAGCAAATAGTGCGCAGAGGAGCGAACGACAACGAAGGCGACGACGACGACGACTACGACGACTCGAAGACGTTTGCCGGATGTTTTCGCAGCACTGGCGGTCTCTCGTGAAAAGCATGTTGCAGCCGCATCAGAGTCCAGGTCTGTTTGCCTTTTGAAGAGATAGGCAGCAGGCGAGAGGAGGGTCAGTACGACACGAGAACATATGTATACAACTGTGCGCGCCTCCATATAGTTATAAGTTTCCTGCCGGGAGGATTCGAGTAGCTTGCTTGACTATACGGAACTCGCACCTGCCCTCTTACTTACCTTTGTCGTTTCTAGCTCTATACATAATGCGTATGTGTGGAATTTACAGTCTTGAGGGCTTTATGTTTGTGTTGATAAAGCAGATAATTGAGGCGACAAATTATGCAGATTATATCAAATTCTGGGATACATTAACACCTGCATCTAGACGTGATGAAGTGTAAGATATTTTGTCAATCATTATTTCATTCGAAAGCGTTGAAGCTTGTTATGTGTTCGATTATGATTGAGCAATAAGCAAAAAATTGTAGTCTTCGCTGAACTGTTATTGCGTAAACATCGATTGCTCAATAAAAAGTTTTGAAATCATCTGTATAGAGGTATATATAGTCAAGTCGTTGCAGAAGTAGACTTGACGTTTTTTCGGTAGGTGTCTCTACGACCAATTGGTTAAAGGCTTAGTAAATTTTCAACATGTCTACAGCATAAATACGTGGAATTATAATCTTTGACTTGTTTTTCTATTATTGTAAACCGGACGAGAAGTAAGACCATCAGATTTTGCGACTTTTTTCTCTAACCGAAAATTTAAAATTTGATATTTTGCAAAAATTTCAAATCTTTTTCACGAAGTTCGGAACTACTAATTATTAGCTTTACAACAAAATTTGAATGGCAAAAATCGTTCGACTTTTCAACATATGTACACGAGTGTCATGACTATTTAACAATATTGAAACCCGTCAAAAAAATGTCCGATTTTTGCCATTCAAAGTTTGTTGTAAAGCTAATAATTAATAGCTCCGAACTTCGTGAAAAAGATTTAAAATTTTTGCAAAATATCAAATGTTAAATTTTCGGTTAGAAAACAGTCGTAAAATGTGAGGCCCCCTTGAATCAGCATCAAATGTCGCTCTCATTATCACTGTTTATATACCATAGCACTGATACTTAAAACAAAATTTCGTTAAACTTTTTGTCGTTATTACTTGAAAATTAACAAATTCAAGTGATGCCTCTAGCAAAATTATGAACAAACCAATTTTTGATGATTTTTCAACAACTTTTCATTGCTGAGATCGCCTTTTCTTGATTTTTTTAAACATTGTTTTCGCAATTTTCATATTTTCGCAAAAATTCACCCAGCTACACGTTCTTAAATATTCAATGTATCTACCAAATTTTTTTCAAACAGATTAATTCATTTTCTATGAAATGCCAGGTGTTCAAAGTTGGGCATGAAAAAAAGTCGTCAAAAATCCGTGTTTTTTTTCGTATTTTATGCCACTAGATTTTTTCTAATTATTCGAATTAGCCACGGAAAAGTTCATTTTAGTGGAAAAACGATACTCTTTGATGTCTTTCAAGTGCCATCATCAAGCGATTTTTTTTGCTCAAGATATTCATGAAAAACCAGCGGGCTCTGTTATTTTCAAACGGATAGTAGGCTGTGTGATATTTATTTCGAAATTATTATATGCTTACAGGATAAAAATATTGAAATTCAATGATAACCATACGTAAATGCCGATATTTTGTTCTAAACCGACGTTGAAATAATAAATTACAATAATAATTTAACAGTTAACAAAATACAAAGCTAAAAAGTTTAAATGAACGAATTCACAAGACAACTTTCATGACCTCAAAAACGTAGTTGTACAGCGAAGATTTTTAGCGAGTCCCAGCAGGAACGGAAGAGAATTAGAAAGAGACAGAGGATTAAAGAGAAGGAAATGCTCGAGAGGTTGCCGAGAAAGACGCATAAAGAATAATGAATGCAAATGAGAGACTCGAAGCTCTCGGGCGTGTATATATATGTATGTGTGTGTGCCTGTGTATGTAGGTATGTCTGGTGTGTGTGTGCGCGTGTTATTAGGGAAGAAAGGCAGGAAGAAATTGCTGCTGCAGCGTAAGGATGAAAGGGAGCAAAGTAGTGCACAGTGCACGTCGGAGATGGTTTATTATGTGAGACTGCGCGCCGCAGAGCTAAGTAGAATGAAACCAGTGGCAAATGTCGTAATTAGGAGGCGAACCTCTCTTTCTCTCTCTCTCTCTCTCTCTCTCTCTTTCCTTTTTACTCGTGGGTTGAAAAAAAGAGCTTTTACGTTTGAGGCTATGGATTTTACTTGAAAAAAATGGGAAAGAGTGGTTTGTTAGTTAGCCGCTGGCTGCGGCTTTTATACTCGTTGTATGTTTTTGCCTCTCGGTATTATGTCCGTTGAATTTAATGATATTTTGCAAGAAGATGGATTTACATGCGGCAAATGAAGCTTATTTCGAACCACGAGTTACTATAATTAACATGGAAAAAGGGCGGAATATATGCAGCACGATTTGCGTAAATGAACGCATACGTTTCGATGTGAAACACGATTTTAACTGCGGTTTAAAAAAAAACCATGATTCGCGCAAATATGTTTTTGCACTTACACAATATTTATCTTCTGAACACAAATTCTCTTCATTTTAAGTAAATCCAAACATTCACTTATCACCATTTGCATAAATAATAAACGTTGTCGCCTCTTCCAATGATTTTGCAAAATCAAAAGCCTCTTAAATCATACCCCGTATTAGTGTCGATGACACTTAACTTAACGAACCTAATCGCGAAACGAAGAAAAAAAAGGCAACGTTGCAGCACTTGTCTACACGTCGATCTCGTCACGTACACGTCGGGCTTGTTTGTTTAATGGAAAACGCATTTTCGAGAGCAGCATCGGTTCGCCGAGCGACGGAGAAAAAAAAAGAGAAGAGACATCACACTACTTGGGCCTTGAGTGCACTTTGCCTCGTGTCTCTTATTTGCGCGTATAAGAGAGCTGCTTAAATGGTCGGGCCTCTTTAGCACGTCAGCGTGATAATGCACGCATTCGTCGTATGAAATGCAAGTTTTCTTTTTATATGACGCATAAACATCGACAGTGCTATGAAATACTTATAATATCTTATTTGATTTTTTTGTGTATCATATCGTAAATCAAATTATTGTTACATGTGTTATGTATGCTATATTTTTCTATATATTTATGTCATTTTCTATACCTTCATTCACGAACAGATATAAAAAAACTAGCTCCCTGCAATTTAAGGAGCTGTATCAGAAAAATGATTTTCACACTGATCCTTGAACAGATAGATTTTAAACTCTTGGCGGCATAAATTAGTTAGTGCGTAAAGTCGCTACTTTATATCAACCTATATTCTTTCAATTAAGCTAAAATATTTTTCTGAATTGATTCATAAAAAAATTAATTTATATTATTATAAGTGATCACGCTTTTATTCAAAGAATAACAATTTCAACATTTAATGACATATTATATTGTTATAGATGTACATAATTTATAAATACACACTGCCATTATTTTGATCAGAATATAATTATTTGGTTACTTACCTAGATTTCTATTAAGCTGAATTTATAACAATTATTATAAATTATTGTACACTTTAAAAATATGAAAGTATTGTACAATATATTCATATTTTCAAAAATTATTATAGAGCAAACATTACCCTATACCCGCAGAACATCATTAAAGTAATATTTCAAAAGCATTAATTCATTTTGTTTTCTTCGCGTAATTCCCCAAGCCTCATTAGCCTTTCATCCCTCGTACACACGCCCTCAGCATTAACAATTTCCATTAAGCCTCGAAACTCGGGGAATAATTACAGCATCACGTGGCCCTTTAAAAACGTTCTATCAATCATTCGCTCCCGGGCATTATGTACACACAGAGGAGAGAGACCAAAAGCGATCTTATCAGCGGGAGCGAGCGACGACAACGCGTAATTTTTGCGACGTGTCCCACGTCCCGCAGGCGAGGCCGGCTGTGTGAAAATGAATTTGAGCCTTGGAGACCGGCCCTTATCTCGCATCTCTCTTGCACCGCGTCGCGTCGCTGCGTGAAGCTCCATTAGCCTGAGCTGTGAGGTAAGCTTTGAGAGCATCTCTCGTCTCGTGTACTGGGAATATATCCTTGAAAATTTTTTTTTTACGTTTTGATGAGCATTATTATCGTTATCGGGGCGCTTTACATTTTTTTTGTAGAATTACCATCGTGATGCGGCTTCTTGTTTTCGAGAGTGCTTTGGGCGATTGTTTTGGATTTTTGCGAAAATTGCTCTGGATAATTATGAATTTTAATAAATATTTCTGAAATGTTTACATATATCTGGTAGTAATTTATTTGAAACTAGAAGAGAGTAATTACACAAAATATTTCGCTCCGTTTTAAAATTTTACTACAGTACCGCAGAAGTTCTACTACATACCCATATATGTCTAATGAATCTAAAGTTTGATCGATCATTGTTCCGTTCAGACATCTATCATTGAAAAGTTTAACTAAATGAATCATTCTAAAAATTACAGCTTCTTTTCAATGAGAATATTAAAAAGATTATCAAATTATTAGGACTAATTCTTGCAATGGACCACTACTTCCTTATTTTTACTTTTAAAGGAACTGAAAAATTGATGGGTTTGGCATCAAAATTACCATTAGCTACCTCGTTTAAAATTTTTTTCATGGCTATGCGTTTTAATAGAATTATAACGAACATAAAAGCCAATCTATACAAAAGAAAGTCTATATAACGCCAAGCATCGACTAACGGGCTATCGGAGAGAAAAAATTTCTTTCACGCGAAATCCGATAAATGAGCTAATTCAGCTCACCACCGCTGTACAAAAAAAACCTCGAAGCGAATAAAATTGAATACTCATAAGCGGTGCATACCAGCAAGTATATACCAACGACGGCATGCAAAAAAAAAAAAAGAAGAAGTATACGCATCGGTATTCAGACAGCTGCGAGCTTTTATCGAAAATTTGCCTCTCCGGGGGCGCCTAATGCAAAATAAGCACGCAAGGCATCGCGCGCGCGCGAATATGACGTTCTCTATATACCGTTGGCTCCGAGGAAAATTTACATTCTCGCTCGGCTCTTGCGTTGCAGCAATTGAGCAAAAAGTCGACGCTCCGTGCTTGGACTGCCAAATTCGAGCCTTATAGTGCAGCGAGCAAGCCGAGCAAGCGAACGCGAGCACAGCGAGTCAATTAAGATAAGAAGAGAGCCCGTAGGGCGGCGAGCAGTAACGAGATTGCGGACAGCAAAGGCGATGACAAGTACCAACTTACGACAACGCGGGGATGAGCGTTGAAAAGGGTTGACAGGTGTTTTCCGAACAGACGCTTTATTGCTTTATGGCTTTCCTTCGCTCGCGACTTTTACTCGGCTTTACCTTTTCTTTTTTTTTAATAAGAAGATTAACAGCGGATTATGAGATTGCCGAGTTTTTTGCGATGTGCCATTACTTTCTTATTCTTACTTTCTGGACTTTTTCTGGTGACGATTGAAATATGTATGTCAAATTAATGTTAGTTTATTATGATTTTATATGACTAATGTAGCGAATGCATTGTAAAACGTTAATAAATAGGTAAATCTGTTAAAATTAGTTTTTCTTGAAAAACGAAAACGAATTACAAATTAAGCTAATATTTAATTTTTTAAACTTGATTTTAAATTGATTGTCAATAGTTCTAATAATCAATTATATGCATTTTTGTGTATGTAAATTCGCATGTTATTGATATTCAGTTAGTCATTAAATAATATTTCTTACAAAATTGTATTTTTCACTATCAAGTCCATTCATACAGTTATTCATATTAAACATGCATCAAGAAATATATAGATATATGTCTAATGAATCCACAGTCTAATCGATCATAATTTTATTCAGACATCCACCTACTATTAATTAACAAGTTCAACTAAATGAATCATTCTTAAAATAGCAGCTTATTTTTTTCTTTGCAATCAGAAGATTAACAGCGAAGTATTAAATTACTACTTTTCTGCAGTGTTACCTTGCTTTTCTAATATTACTTTATATGCGCTGACTTTTACAGGAGTTGATCGAAATAAGTAAATTTCACTTTATTATTGCCTTGCACGAATACTAGCTGTATAGAACAGCCGGATTATTTTTGACGAATCACAATATCCATATATCCCCGCTCAATTGACTTAATTTGAATGTCTCGACAAGAGGGCAAATATTGTCATCGTACAGAATAAAATAGTCTAACGTGATCGATGAAAGCTAGAATTATTGAAAAAGCAGTAAAGCCTACGTATCAATAATAAAGTAAAATAATTCATCGACGAAAAGAGAGAGAGAGAGAGAAAAAAAAAAATCAGACGATGAAGGAGCCTCGAGCATGAACACACGTTTGAAAGCAAAGCAAACACAACGTCGCCTAAGTGAATTTCAGCCTCCAGCCGTTAAATAATAAAGAAATGCACAGTAGACGCGAGAGGCGGTGCACATGAATGAAAACGTCGCGTGTGTCGCGCGGCGCGGCGCATAGTAGCCAATGAATATCGCAGTTCTCGTCTTGCGAGAGCGAGAGGAGCTCAGGTGTATATACTATAGAGCGACGGGATTTTCTGCGGGCTAACGCTCGATACATAAAATATTGACGAGTGCCCTCGCGCTCGTGCACGGCTAAAACCTCGTATAACCTAGCCTAGCTCACACGTACTATGCTTTATACGAGGTTGTTGGCTTTATGTCGTCGAATTAAGATACACACACACACTTGCTCCACTAGAGACTTGACTGTTGGCATTATTATGTATTTATCAAGCGTCTATAGAGTTTTTTTTTTACGTTCTTTACTTCTTGAGGTAATTAAAAGTTTTGAGTGATTCTTGAAGGCGACGCTACGAGGCGCGTTTGTATCGTCATGTTAACTACGTACTTCCATGGCATTTATAGCATTGATCAAATGATTGAGCATTCTGAATTTTATGAATAAATTAAAACTTTTTCGCACATGAGACAGGTTATTTTTGCAATTTCTCTTCTTAATTAATACAAGCATGATGTATTATACTGATAAGAAAATTCAAAATTGATCCATCAGCCACAATGAATTTATCTTAATCACTACCTAATTTAACGATTGCTTTCAAGTTGATTTTAATTAAGATGTGTATTTAACTATATTGAGTTGCTTCAAGCATTCTATTACTTGTTTATTATACAGTGAAAGGTTTGTCAGAAATCTCAGTAATTGGTTGTCGACTTCCGATTATCTTCATCCAGTCCGCTAAAATTTGGATGTAAGTTTTCTACAAACAACTCCAATTATTTGAATCTGTTTGAATCCTAACTGATAGTTAAGAAAATATTCTCCAGTTGTTGTTAGGGAAATACTTGTAAACCATTCATGTAATAAAATAATCACCCAAAAAAAAAATTACTCTTGAACTTTCGCTGCTCACTTATTTACTTTAACGTACATCGAGAGCCCAAATTTCATAATCGAAAATTTCATTCGGTAACTGTTTAGTTTGCAGATCAAATAAACCGATACTAAGCGCACATATTAAAAGGAAAAGGAAATCTCAACCGCGCAGCGTTTCCTCACTCGCTCACGCGGGGGCACGTGCGCAATCATCCCCCCCGCATATATATGTACAGCTCGTGAAAAAGAGCACAAATATGTATCCTCTCTTGCTCTGGCTTCTAATCTAGCCGCAGTTCCGCGCGCTGTAAATATGTAGTAAATGCTCGTCGAGCGGGGGGAGAGAAAAAAAAGGCGAGTTGTCAATATTTGAATTGCCTTATCGCGAAGCTCCAGTAAGGAGAAGAGAGCGAGAGAAAAAAAAGTTCGTTTGCGTTTTTCTGTGTGCGCGGGGTTCGCGTGTCTGTTCGTGCGAGTATGATTCACGTCGTCGGTGCTCGCTCGCGCTCGCGATAAAATCGATAGAAAAGACAATGAATGAAGCCTTCGATGATCGAGCTTGAGTTTTATGGATGACGCCTTCGTTTTTTTTATGGTATTCCTGGATTTTTGCGATAAGACTGTATGTGTGTGCTTGTCATCGAGTATAAATATCATCGGTCAATGCCCTTATCGCAAAAGTTTCTTTCATATTTTATCGTCGTACAGTGTCGATATTACTTGAAAATAAAAAAATATTCTAAAAAAACATCAGACTTTAATATCTCTTCCAAACTTTTCGATATCAAATTCTCAAGTGGTGAGGGTCTATATATATCTATATGAATATTTTTTCGCCAGCTACCTTCTGAAAAATTCTATCGTTTTCTCTGAACAAGCGAAGTAGTACGGGGTTCGAACCGCGCAAATTTGATTCCATTTCCATCAATCCAAGCTTATACGGTGGGCTCTATAGCTCGCACATAGCCAAGACTCCATCGAAGGAAAAATCAATCAATCATCGTTTTCTCTCCAGCGCCCTCGCAACTCTTTCAGTCTATAACTTGACTTTCATTCTAGCTAGCTCCCTCATGCCTCGTTCTGCGTGTACACTCTTACGAAAAATTGCAGCCGGTAGATGGAGTTGCAATTTTTTTCTTGCTCAAATAAGAAGTAATCGACTACGTACTAT
This sequence comes from Galeopsomyia nigrocyanea, assembly GCA_035047105.1. NCBI lineage: Eukaryota > Metazoa > Arthropoda > Insecta > Hymenoptera > Eulophidae > Galeopsomyia > Galeopsomyia nigrocyanea. The sequence goes on along the minus strand of JAWWMK010000001.1, from coordinate 10,326,224 downwards.
TTTATTGGCTAAAAAAAAAGATTAAATCACTGTGCCCCATGATTCGAATTTGAATTGCTTACTGAACAGTGGTAATATTTTCACTGAAATCTACTAATTACTCTACTACAGTAGTATATCAAATAGATATAATATCAATTAAATTTATAACAAATTAATAAAGTGTAATATTTAACATATATGACGAAATCCTTAAAAAAAAACACATTTTTCTATGGAATGGCAAAATTTTTTTTTGATGCTAAGGACCTTTTTCCTCTTCTTTTTGAAGGTATATAGTGTCGGAAAATGCTCGTGAACATTGGAAAAGTCTGCAGTAACTAGCTTTTTGCATTTTCCCATTATAATCAAATGGGCTTTTCTCACAGAAAATAGGCGAAAAACGGCAGTTCTTCAAATATTGATTTCTCGGCTTCTAAGACCGCTAGAAACATTTTTGACCAATCAAAATGATAGCAAAGAAGAAGACCTTTACGTAGAAAAAAATTTCATTCAAAAATAATTATCCGGTGACAAGTTATCAAAAAAAATTGCAAAATAATTACATTTTCAGTTTGTTATTAATATCGGGAAAATGCTGAAAAAATATAGTTCCCGAGGACTTTTCCAATGTTCACGAGCATTTTCCGACACTACATACCTTCAAAAAGAAGAAGAAAAAGGTCCGGAAGCCTTAGCATTAAAAAAAAGTTTTTCCATTCTAGACCCCAGAAAAGTGTGTTTTTTTAAGGATTTCATCATATACATAAAAACACAATTATTCCTAACATTATCGATTTGATATAAGAAATATCATTGCACAAACTAAATTTTCATAAGAAAAATTTTCTCAGATTTGTAGCATTTGACATGAAAATATTCTATACATATTTACTGACGCGATGCATTCATGAATCTTATGTGTGTGCGCAAAGAGATTTGGCATATATAAGAGCTTCTAGCAGCGGCGTGCAGTAGGCGAGAGAAAGAGAGAGAGAGAGAGAGAGAGAGAGAGAGAGAGAGAGAGAGAGAGAGAGAGAGAGAGAGAGAGGCGTCCAGAGAAGCTTACATCAGTAAGCTCGCGGCTTTACTCCGCTGGGAGATCGACTTGCTCTTCTCAGCTATATATTTTCTATACACCCGTGCACACGGTGTATATAGCTTTTCTTTGGCAAAGCGCAGACAGTCCGTCGAGAGTATATATAATACGTGCTCTGTGGTCAGAGTTTATTCGAGTTGTGAGTATAATATAACGTCAGAATTTCTCTAATCCGCTGAGTTTAAGCAGACTACGTGTATTTGAATGTACTATTCAATATTTTGAATTTTCAAAAACGATTGAAAGTTACTCTGAAATAGATGTTGGCTTGAATCGTATACGGCGTATGCTATTTTTGTTTTCAAAGTCGTAAAATTTCGACTTTAAGGTGTCGCGGGCCAAACTGCGGATATAAATTGCAAATTCAGGCAACTCAATTTCGCTCGGAGTGCATTTCTGATGTAAAGTGCTTTCACGCAGGTGCAGCTAACGGGTACTAAGCTCAAATGGCACAAGAGCTTTACTCATATATACATTGTGTACTTGCATGTTTGAAAAAGTAAAACAAAGTTGATATCCTCGATTCAAGAGCTCGGTAAATTTCATTTCAAATATATTGGCGAATAGCATATTTCATGTTTAATATTTATATAAAACTATTTAGCAAGATATGTGCGAGATGTTTTGAGAAATAAACTCAAAAAACGTCCAATAGGAGCACATTATATCGTTTATTTAACCGCTAATTTTATAATCTAAAGTAACGGTTTTGTACATAAGTTTATTTAACATTTAATTAATTAACTGGTTAAATAAACGATAGTACGTGCTCCTATTGAACGTTTTTTGAGTTTATTTCTTAAAACATCTCACACACATCTCGTTGATTAAACTCTAGCATCCCGAAAAAAGAAAATTCATTAAATAAAAATATTAAAATTACAAATATAAAATACTTTCGTTGCAAACGATTTTTGAAATTCCATGAATATATGTAGGTATAGGTATGAATTCCGAATCACATCTGCGTTGGAAACCAAAGCCGTAACAAACATCGGGCGGCTTATCAATACCTATAAATCCCACAGGTAAAAGAAAGGCAAACGAGGGCATTTTTTGTGTGTACGTGTGCGTACGTTTTTTTTTATCGGAGTATACCACACAACAGCAGCAGCAGCTTCTGGATATATTAAACCGCGCGCGCAGGCGACGTTTCCGTGGCTTGCGATGACGATAAGCCACGCATTATCTGGCCGTGTGCAAGAGAGAGAGAGAGAGAGAGAGCGAGAACGCACAAACAATGCGCCTTGTTTGGAAACGCGCGTGCACGATCATCGCTGCGTTGCTTTTCATAAGTCGCCTGGCTACTCCACTGCACGTGCACACAAAGACGCTAACTTTTTACGACGTTGTTTTTTTTTTCATTTCTTCCAGGCCGATATAATGCTGCTATAACCAAGGGCTGAGCACGCAATGTTTGTTGGGGATACGAGATAATTATATTTTTGATAGCCTTTATAATAATAATTGTTTTTAAAATGTGCACTTTCTAAGCTAGGCGTTTCAGATAAGATTCGAAGCAAATTGATTGGCTCGTTCGGCGTTTTTTTTTCAGTGCAGTAGGGGTTGAATACTTAATAGCTTTAAAACTGTACTTTAAAAATGTAAAGAATAATTTTGAAGAAGAATTATAGTGGTGACAGCACTTTCTTATGCGAATAGCGATAAGGGCATATAAGACTATAACATCCTGGCTAAGGTTGGAGATTTGGGAGGAGAAACTAATGAGTTAGTCAGTGCGTGCATATCGAGTAGTTGACATACATGATCAAGCCAGTGACATATGTATTGCATAATGTTACATTTGTCCGTCATTTCAATTGTGTTATAATAAATACAAGTAGTGTGATTGATAAATATTGTTATTAATTATTTAGTAATAAAATGTTCCTTACAAAAAGAAATGCCTTTAAATTTAAATAATCGAAACGTTCAACTTCAAAAATTCAATTTGGTACATCGATTTTATTTTCTGCGGAAAAGCAAGCTTTGCGAAAGTTTTATTCGAAGCTGCAGATGTACGAACTACATTGCATACAATAACCCAGTGACCAGACTAAAACTCTCCGTCGACCCCGTAAATATTTACACCCGTTCTTCGTATTATTCGCAGCAGCTGAGAAAAGTCACCTAAGCCTGCCATCCCGTGAGGCACCGCGAGAAAGGATTGAGGAAAGAAAAATGTAAAGTACCATGCGGAACGTATTCGTAGTAGCAGCAGCAGCAGCAGTGCAAAGAATACATATATATCGGAAACGCTTTTCTTCCGTGTGTACGTATGGAAAATGGCGCAGCTGCGAGAAGACGAAGAAGAAGAGCATATAGTAGTCAGCGTGGGCGGGCCTCTAAATGGCCGTTTCGGATTTTGATCGGCATTAAGCTGTCAAGCGCGAGAGCTAGACGAGGCGCATGGTATATAGCGTCGCACCTAATCCCCTCGTAGTGTTGTTGCCCTTTTCTCTCACCCCGGATGCAGGGTTTGTGCTGCATGTATGGATGCGCTTTTCTCTTTCTTTTTATGTATCTCCAGACTTTTTTTTGTCTGCTACTACTACTGTGCATCTTTTTCTTCACTCAACTTTCTTCTCCTTCTTCTTCTTCTTCGTTTTGAGGTTCAGCCGCATTAATTTTTTTACACAACGCTTCGAGTGAAATTTCTATCGGATCACTTGTAAAGTATTCCAACATTTTGGAGTTTCAAATATTTTTTTTATTCATGTTTGAAATAATATACAAGTGAATATTCTTTTTTTTTTTCGGTACATTTCTACCTTATTAGGAAGCACCAGCGTAATCTTTGATATGTAAAGCCATCGAACTTCCGTTTTATCTCAACGAAAATCAATATTAGCATTCAGAAGTCAATCATCCATCGACTTGCTATTCAATGTAAGTGTCACTGGCCGAGATAAGTCGATATTTACTTTAAAAAAATTTTTCTCACCATATCTATACACAAATATACAACAAGTCATCTACAGGCTCATTTTGTTATTATTTGTAGGGATATCCATGGAAAAGTCAACACCACCGTCCACAATCTATCAAAAGCTCATTGTATATCACCTTTTTATATCTTTCGAATATGTTTTTTTACAAATCACCTCTCCTCATATATATATATATATATATAAAGGAAAATTCTGTCCCCTCTCATACAAAATCTCTCCAGCAACAGCAAGTCACACACGCAGACACACAGAGAGAGAACTCGTCAGAAAAGTGCTGTCAGCAGTGCAAGCTGTGTTTACTCCTTACACCCTATACACGCACACACACACATGCACGTATATGAATTTCCCCTCCTCTGACTTGTGTATCTTCCTGGGCAGGAAAAAAAACGCACTTAGCATTGCTTTGGCGGAGAACGCGCAAGCGGTGACTGGGCGCTTTTCGCCCTTTCTTCTTTATGCATGCGCCTTTTCATATATATATCTTTCTCTCTCACGGTGCGTACATTCATTCACACGAGCGGCAGCAGCTTCGTCATGCATATTCGCCGCTGCCACCACGGCAATTTGCCATGGAAATGTGCTGGCCCTGTTGATGCGCACGCTCTGTTTTATTTTCATTCGACAGTGAGAGAGAGAGGCTTTCGCGGATTTTCGAAAGCGAGATTATTTCTGATTTTCACGCGCTCGCGTTTGGTTAGAGGAGGGTAAGCCACTGGCTATTTAGCATACTGTATACTAATTTTTCGAGGGCTGGTTTTTGGAGCGAGCGACTGCGAAGAGAAAAAAAAAAATTTTTTTTCACCGGGGGTTTCGTCGGGGTCGATATTGATGGTGCATTCATAATTTATCTCGCTCGGGCTTCGTATGTGCGTTTACTTTCTACCTGTATTATGGGATGGTGTTGGATGTACGGAGGGGACGACGCGGAGTGTGATCAATGATTTTTTAATAGATTCCTACGGCGTGAAAATAATGAAAAAAAAATGTGAGAAACGTAAACGAAAACTCGGTCTATTTCACGTAGCTATTCGTGTATCGAGATTTTTCAATTGAATTGCTGCGCGAGTATTGACTTATCTCACATAAAAATGAACGAAATAGTTCTAACCGTTATTTTATATTTTGACAAATCGTGGGATACGATATTCAGAATTCACACAATGGACTCGTATACATATTATATCTATCCAAATCCTCTCGCATAGGAATATCCATATCGCCAATAATGCCGAGCATTCAAAAAAAAAAAAAAAAAAAAAAAAAAGAAAGAAGCTATCAAATATATAGAAAAAACAGGTCGATCGACTCGGCTGTTCTATTCTTCTCCGCGGAAACCGCGAGTCGCGCACTCGATGCAACAAAGTACAGCAGAGAGTACCTCCCCTCCCCTATATAAGTCCCCCCTTAGCCTGGTTTTTCGAGTAGCCATCGATTCACCGACATTGCACACATGCATCCTTTTCTTCGCTTGATTTTTTTTTCGCCATCGACTTTTCTTTTTTGTTTGTTCATTCTTTTCTTTCGCCGGGGAATTTTTCTCGCGGACTATCGGTTTCAGCGATCGACGACGACGACGACGACGACGAAAGGCGAACAAGAGACTCGCCGATAATTGGACGGGTAATAATAGCGCGTGCGCGCGTCCATGTGGGACTTGTGTGTTTATATGCTGCTGCTGGCGCGACAATGTCGAGCGCAACGAGGAGGCTCGTTTCTTTTATCGCCTTTTTTTTCTCTTTCTCTCTCTTTCTATCCCCTTAAGAGCAGAGGTCGATACCTGCAGCTACTAAAGGCTTATACTTGCGCCTACGTGCACCTTTCACAGGTCGTTATGGATGTGTCGCTTGTTGTTGCGCTTGTAAAATTGTTTTCATTGTTTTAAAAGAGCCTGCGAGAGATACGCGTGTATGGAAAGAATGAGTATAAGCTTGGTAGAGAATACTATTTGGAGGGTGGTTTTATCGCGAATGGAATAATGATTGAAACGGATGCATTGTGATGCGTTGATAGATTAGTTTTTGTTAAAAGATAAAAATCACGACAAAAGAAAGCGTTATTGGTTTCATTAGTAACTAAACGATATCTACAAGTCATTAACAATCGAGAAACCAAACAATTATAAGTTTCCAACAAGTGTGCATTTCAATCGACTATTATTCCATTCAAACATCCACCTATGATTTAAAAGTCTAACTAAACAAATCATTCTCAAAGTTTTATGTTTTGATGAGCCATAATTAACTCTATTTCACGAAATTACATTTTTTTTTGGTGAGAATTCAACTCAATGTGATAGTCAATTCGCGATGAAAAACTCAAAATAAAGTCGATATTCAATTCCAATGAAATAATAAAGCACAAAGTAGACCCTGCAGTAGAAACGAATCATTATGCACGAACATACGCACACCACGTATACTTTATAGAATAAGAGGGGCAGCAAAAGCGAGTGGGAAAATAGAGCAAGGGAGAGAGAGACAGAGAGGGGGGGGGGGGAGAAGAAGAAGGTACACGTAGATTCGATAATAAGGAGAGCGCATATACGACGAAGGCAGCCCCATAAGTGACCGGAATGGCGCAATAATTCGTGGCTTTCGTGACGTTTAAGAGGTCTGCTATATAGTTCCCTACACACCACACACAGACACATACACACCGGTCCCTTTAAACGCGCATACTTCCGAAAGCCACACGCACTATCTCGCCGCACTACTACTTTCCTCGTAGCGCGCGCCGCGTCTGCTCCTCTTTCTCTCCCTAAATATAGATCACCGCAAACCTGACCTCCAATTATAGACCCTTTGATGCTACACGCCAACCATCGCACCTTGCTAAGTGGGCATCGAAGTGTCCGATAATTTTATGGACCTGCTAAATGCACTTCTCGGACAAGCTCGAACTCTGTATGTGGCTGAGATGTCGCTGATGCATGCGAGATAACGAGCTGGGACTTAATGATTTTAGGAGAGTTCTCGAGTTGAGATGCGAAATTACGTATTAATTTTTTAACAGCTGCGCGGGTGTTCTCTATTATTATAAATTCAAGATGTCTTTGGAAATTCTTTGTTTTCTTTACTCTAATGGACGTTTTTTTTTATTTTGGAACATGATTGCGTCTAAATTAATAGAATTTGACGTTAATTGTAGTGTAGTTCTTATATAATATTACAAATTAAATTATATTTTTATAAAAAAACAAGACTAAAAATTAAATTTTTTTAAACTGCTAAAAAATATAAAAGACTAACTAAAAGAATATAAAAGTAAATACAAGTTAATAACAACTGCACAAAGACCTTGCATTTTCATAAAAACGTATGCAAGTAATTGTATGCAACGATCCCTTTGAGAAAACGCTGAAAGAAAGGAAAAAGATTTTCGTTTGATCTTTAGTAAGTCCGAAAAAAAGGTGGAGGCTACCTTCTTTTTCTGCAGCAAAGCGCTATTTTAATTCCACTCGTTGCTCTTATACGTGGCTCGCGCAAAGAAATCAGTAATTAGGCAGCGCGCGGTGAAAAGCAGCACAAAAACAAGCGAATTACAAATCTCGAGAAAGTTGGAAAAGCGACGAAGCTCGGCTGAGCAAAAATTAGCATGGCCACTCGTCTCGAGGCGCACGTGTGTACAACGTAGGAAGCTTTGTAGTTTTTCTGCAAAAGTGCAATAAATTTCTTTTGTACGTCTCAAAATGAGAATGAGTGAAATGCTGTGTACTGAGAGTGGTTTACTAAGATTTTAGTTAGTTCAATAATTATTAAGCTGTTGTAAAAGGAAGTTAAGTCCCTAATTATTATTTACGGCTTAAATTTCATTTTATTGATTATTTTATTTGGTTTGTATTAAGGATTTTATGAATTTTTATTTGAGTAATATTAATTTTAAGCAAACTGTTATAGAATATAGTGTTGATTGCAGATATAAATAATTCTGGTAACGATTATTACGCGCTCGAATGATTAATGTCAGCTTTTTTTTTAATTACTGCTTCATGGAGGAAAATAAATTCAGTGGTAGTTTGGACAACCGTGATTGAATTTCTTAAAAATTATGCAGTTGCTTTTATCGTGCTTTGCTATTTTTAGTTTCTTCTTTTATAACAGCGAAAATGACTATTTGAAAAATCTCTGTGAATACATAATTCATTTAACTGAAATTTCGAACGCTAGCATCTACTGGTAGAACTAAGAACAATGTTGATAACTTCCAGACAAAAAATGTCACTCTTTACACTAGATATATTTCTAGAACACCAAAGAATAAATCTGTATTTGTTCTTGTTCGTCAACAAGACAAATCATTGAAAACTTTTTTTCCACCGCAGTCGGAGAAAGCAAACTTTTTCCTTCCACAGCAGCGAGGTATACCTTGTTAATCTATCAATTGCCACCTAATTACGACGAAACTTTTCCCATAGATCGGCCGCGAGTAAAAAAATCTGAAACTGCAGCAGGAACAATTTCTCTTGCGTTAAACTTATCCTTCTGGAGGAAGGGGCCACAGCGGGCGAAATATTTTCATTGGTCTTTAGCACCGCGACGGTCTCGAGCTCACTCTTCTCTGGAGAAAATCTCGTTTCCGATTTTTCAGCGTCTTCCCAGTAGCCGACTTTTACGCTTTATACCTATATAAGTGTCTGCAAGCTTCCGCCGTCGTCCAGTCGATACCCAATTAACGGATATCTTCGGGGAGAGGGAAACTTTTCTCGCTCTTTCATATCTACTATTTTTCTCTCTCCCAGTACTTCGTGTTTCTTTCATATCTGTTCGCGCTCGCGGAATTCCGCCGTTCCACTATCGTCTGGGGCAATACTTCGTCGAGTTATTATAGATATCGCGCAGAGCTCCGCAAATTTCACGGAACTCACGCCCGACACACACATACACGTCTGTTCTTCACTGTTGCAACGCGCGCGTGGGCAACGTAGGAAGGAGGCGATGACTGAGCTTACACCGACATTGTAAGATGTCGACTGATTGGCCTGTTTATTTTGCCAGTGAGTAAAGGAGAGGATTACCAAGTGATTCCACGTATTGGATCTCGTTGTTTATCGATGAAAGTACATGGCCTCGTTCGATTTTATAGCAGACGCCAAAGGAAGATTAGTGGGAAAGATAACACTTCTATAAACAGTGAAGCAGTTTCTTTTTCATTCTGCTATATTTCAAATTCTTTTATTTGTTTTTTAAATTGTAAATCCAGTGGTAGAAAATTGAAATTGAAATGGATCTTTAAGAGAAACGACAAATTACCAATAATTGTTGTAGGATTAAACAAAGAACATTAATTATCAATTAATCGACAATCTTACAGAATACCGTCCCTATTAACACCCCTAAAAAATTGCATTCTATAGCCCCCGACCAAAGAATCCCACTGTTGTCAGGCGATAAAAATCTTAACCAGCTCCCGGAATCTTGTTACCGGACGTACATAAGAGGACGAATCGAGTGGTGGATAAAAAAAAAAAAACAAGTGCAGAGAGGAACTGCCAATTACGTGGTAAATTCTATTCAGCTCTTTTCGCTAGATCGTTATCCCAGACACGCGCTATCGAGTCCATCTGTGCGCGCATGCACACGAGGAGATAGTCAGCGGCGCCTCCTCGCTTTACAATGAAAAAAAAGATCCTTCCGCTTTTTCACCGGAACAATGAGATCCAATCGAACGATGCTTCGGCTTTGTTTTACGAGCGATCGTACGTGTGTGTATGTGTGTGTGTGTGTGTGTGTGTCTGTGTGCATGTTGGCGTGGGTGCTGAACGATCTGCGCCAACCTCGACAATAAGAGATATGATGTTGCGATCGCTGGGATATTTGTTAGACCGACTTAATGATAGGTGGGATACACTTCTTGCTGTTTTTTTTTTCAATAGCGCACACCATGCATAAATTTAATAGCGCTCTGATGGAACAATATGTCTTAGCGACCATGCCTCGAATTGAAAGAAACATCTGAATTATTAGTTGTGATATAATTTATTTAGTGCCACTTTTTGATACATGCATTCCTAAAAATTTGAATGTAATTTCGATATAGATGATAGTTTATGAGTTCGAAAAACGGAAGTATTGTAAAATGAAAACTTGAATAGAAAAAAATACTAGCAAGAATCATAAACTCAAACACAAAAAATATCTACTTGAAAATTTTTAATTATGTTCATGTAGAAATTTCATTTGAACAATCGAATTTTCATAATTCAAATTAAATCAATATCGGTTCTTCCGAACACTCTTTGCCGCTGATCATAATTATTTATAAAATTTTAAAGAAATATTGCTAATACTTTCGATGTTGCAGTGAATCTTAAATCTGTTCGAGAAAAATTTAAGCCACATACGATATTGTGTAGGCATCCCTCTATTGGTATAAATATCATTCAAATTTTAATTCACATACAATTTAGAAGATGAAATTCACACGACATCAACTTCTGAAAATGTAGATAGTTTATTATCCTCCATTATAATTTCTCAGTTCTCTCTTCATTCGCAGCATATTTGCAGCACAACACGAGCCTAATCAATTTTAACGTTCACCTTAAAAACGAATATTGCATGTATACATCATCATAAGCCAACCGCTAAATAGTGATTTAATAGCAAACCCCGCTGAGAGAGAGACGACGTTGTAAAAAATAAAGAAGAAAAAGAAAGAAAGCACCTAGGAGGAGAAAAGAGAGAGAGAGAGAGAGAGAAGGGTTGGCCGTGTCGACACGCACGTTGCACGTGCGTTCAAGATCAATATGGTGCGTGCACGCAGAGGCTTCGTCTTCTTTTGCCTGCGCGTTATCCATCATCGGCTTTTAAAAGCCGCTGACGCAGCGATATGAAGCCCACCGTCTCCTCTTCTTCTGTCGCTTTTTTTGCGCTTTCTCTCTTCTTGATGAAAAGTGTCCTTCGTTGCTTTCTCTCTCTCTCTCTCTCTCTCTCTCTCTCTCTCTCTCTCTCTCTCAAAAGGCCGTTATTGATAATTTGTTGGAAAGCTTTTTCGATATTAACGTCGCTCAGCTTGATGTTACGTCGAGAAAAACAAGTTGTATAATGCTCCGGAGTGCTTTTTACTTACAATAACATATCATATTGTGAGAAAAAGTATTACTCTCTCGATATCTAAAGTAACTTTGGATAAAGCAGGTAGAGTGGATTTTTGCCATTAGCGATTTTTCAGATATAATTTTCTTTTTTCAAAATTGATAACCTTTCAACTTCTGAAATAACAGGTAAAAAGGTTTTTCATATGTAGAAGCTAACTTACAATTAGACGTTATTCGTTCAACATGTCCTTGGTTGTTAGTGAACCGCTACACAATCGATCATTTCCGTACAGAAGGTCTTTCAATATTAATATCATGGTAATTAAAGCCCTTTTTTATAATGCATACAGATAACATGTAAATCAATCATTTTATAGCGTGTGCCCTTATTTTCTTAAAAGCTTTAACAGTACTAATATGTAAATAATTCGAATATTTCGTGTCGGCGATGATTGATGAACGCCACCGCGTTACGCTCCCAAAAATAACTTCATCGTATTTTCAATAACACAAAGTATTTTCAACAGACAAAGAAATTCTCCCGTGAAATAAAAAAATAACAGTCTAGTATTAACGTCGAAAAGAAACGAAAAAAAAAACGAAGAAAATGTCACGTCGATGTATAATGACTCGGGGAACCTACACGACATCGTTGCTATCGTATAATAACAGCGCCGCGTTTATCGCACCACTGGGGAACGTAATTTTTCTATCCCGTGTGCTTGCGCGCGCGATGTCGGGATTAATAATACAGCCTATACAAATAACTTGCGTGTAGCTATAGAGCTGCATGAAAAAAAGAAAGAAATAAAAATACGTTTGCAAGTGAACAGCACAGAAGGGAAATAGAGAGTAATGAGCATAAATTATTGAGTGATGTACCGACTTGTTGGTATATACGTAGAAAAAAAAGTGTAAAGTTACATCGATTACCGTAAAACTACTTTTTCAACGACGTTTAAATTAATAGTGAATATTATGTATAAAGCAGTATTATATTTCACATTGAAGACGTTTGCTTTTAAATTCATGTCCAGTAATTATCATAAATTCTAGTCTCAATCGACGCACGGCGGTTTTAAACGATATACCGATCAAACCACATCGACGAAGAATATAATATATATTTTTTCATTTTTGTCTTTTGCGCCAGCAATATCTTGGCACATGAAAAAAAAAAACAAAGAAAAAGAGACAATCGTTATAGAGGTGTATATGAGAAAAAGCTGGTGCGTGCTAAGGATATATGCAGACGCGATTGCGAGCTCGCATGCCGACACGCATTACATTATCGACATCGCTCCGCCGCCGCCGCCGCCGTCTCGTATAAAGCATCCCCCACCTACACACGCAACGTTGTTCTCGCGCGCCCCACCCACCCGAGAGCCTTTGCCTTAATAACGCGCTTATTATTTTATCAATAGCAGGAAATAACACGTCGACGATCTTTTCTGGTATAGTCGCTACTCGGGTCATTACACTTTGTTCGGTTGATTGAAGCTACGGATTGTTGGCGGCAATCGATAAAAGGTAAGGAACAACTATGGAAAAAAGGAAATATATTTGTCTTTTTAGTAGCTTTTTTTTCTTGTATAATTTTGAAAGAGAATTTTTACGGTCGACTCTTTGACATTGATTTCAATAATTTTAGATGATAATAATGATAATCTAAATGAATGATATAGGAAGATAATCTACCCTAAACGAACTCAAGCTTATTTTTATATCAGTTATAGAACAATATTCTAAGTACAGGTAAGTTCAAAAGTAACATCAGCGTCCGTATTGACGAAAACTACATTTAATTGTACACAATTGTATAGTAATTCACTATAAATTCATTACATTTAGCCTCCCCGATGTAATTTGCAAAAATGTTGTTTGACTATATCACTCTTCAACAAATCAACGTCAGTACAGTGCCAATCTTAAAAAACGTCATGGATTGGGGTTTCAAGACAGAAGACCGTGAGCTCTGAAAGGGTCTTGACTTTGACTTCGCAGCGTGACGAGTCAGAGACGTGGGCACTTGTTTGCAAAACGGATTTTAAACGGGATGTAGGCTCGTTTCAGCACGTCAAAAGGGCCTCCAAGGTTTATTTGTTTTCCGCATTCTTTCGGCCTTCTTTTAACGTATTCGGATTAAAGGCTCGCAGTGCGCAGAAAGAAAACTGCCAACCGACTTCTCGACTGCCATTGTTCTTTTGAGATGTTAGAGCCTTTCTTTCTAAATCAAAGAACTCAGAAGATTGTCTGATATTCTCTTTTTAGCTCTTTGAAAAAGCTCTTTTTATTGGCTAGTTTTGTACAATGCAACTATATATATGAACATAAAGTTAAAACAATATGTGTGATTAAGTCAAAACGTTGAGGATTCTAGAATATTTAGTTGGCAATACCATAATAATGATTATTTTACAAGAGTAATAAGGAAAGTCTGACATTAAATGTCTACACGATTGCATTAATATAAAGGTATCTCTAAAACCCAAATTGATTGTAATAATAGAGCAGCTGACCGATGAATGTTGGGGTTCTCAAAAATAACGATTAAGCCATTTCATGTCAGAGAAATGCATTGTAATACTTAACACTTTTTAGTTGAATAAATTTTCTTGAGGGCTATAGACAACCGTCAAGACGAAAATTCTGAGTGGTCATCGAGGGAAGGAACATCTGCGTCAGTTTGAAAAATGCACCCCTCACATTGTCCGTGAGAAAATCTACCCACCATACATCAAATGTAGAACGACTTTACATTTCATTTGATGATTTTAGACTAATTATGACAAATCTATTTACATATTTGGTACAAATTAATACTGCGATGTAATAAATTACAGCTGTAATTGATTGTATTTTCGTCTTACTAATAATCTATTTTTCTACTAATGTATAAATTTTAATGTATTGGACTATGTTTGTATTTAATATCAAACTATAGATATGTACTTGTTTAACGATTGAATACATATAGTAACATATCTACATAATCAATCGGAACAAAATTTTACGAATTCTCATCGATATCCATTCACTCAATATGGAAATAAGATCAACAAACTATTGTGACGAAAAGTTTGAAATGTTGAAGTATTAGATAATGAGATTAAACTGGCTTTCGATAAATTAATTGCAGACAAAATATAACATGTTAAAAAATCAATTGCAATCTTAAATTACTTAACTATAAAATTTATAATCTCGATTACTCAGAGAGCAACCAGAAATACCGAAGCATCTCATTTTATTCTTTTTCTAATATTATTATTTTCAATATTCTGAACCTTTAAATAGAATGAGACTTTCAAAACTTCTAATGATTACACTATCCCAATGATACACCTGGTGTCGCTTTAACAAAGTAAAAATGCATACTAACGGGGGCACTTACGTCTGACCGATTTTCTTTCGAAGGACATAGGTATAGAAGAATCTATATTCATTACAAGCCGAAAAAAAGAAGATTCTGAACGCACTTATCCCGAGCCGAAGGAAAAGCATCTGCTGTCAATTCAAGAATCGCCACTCACCGCTCCATTTCTCCCCCCTGAAACTTCGTTCTCGCATATCGTCGAGGGCGTGTAAAAGTTCTCGTACTATACCGAGGATACATAATACGTATATATATACGCGCAAGTTGCGCCAAAGGTGAAAAGGACTCGAGATAAGTGGAGTAGGTTTTCTAGCAGGTAGCAGGTGTTGCGATGATGCTGCGCCGAGATATCCATGCTTTAAAGACATATTGCCGTCGTTTAATCCCTACTTGTGCGCAGGTATACTTTGAAGAAGAAGGAGAAAGCGGTCCACTGGGCGATTAGCCATCGGTGTCCGCCTTCGCCTTTCTCCAAACAGGTAGTGTATCGGATTTTCCGATCGGCTCTGCCAATGTAGCAGCTACAAAGATCCCGCGCACACGCGGCTATTTTGTATTTTCAGCTTGACGGTTTCGTCTGCTTCATTTCCTTGATTTGACGTGTAAGAGCACGATCTGGTGTTTCATGCTCGCGTCTATTTTCATTTATCTTGTTTTTTCTTCTTCTTTACTTAGACTCGAGCGCTTATTTTGACGAATGACTTCGGAAATTTCATTATGATGGGGTTACAATGCAGCTGAGGAAAAATACTTTCGATGGAAGTGAATCGACGAATTCGTCGGTCTTGAAGAAATGATTTGTGAGGACGTCATAATAAATTGTTTTTGTTCCCATTAATCTCGGTACATGTTAGTGAGTTCAGTCGTTGATGCTGGATCACCAAATATTACTTTGATATATTTACGAGTAAAATTATTTTAAATATACACTTTATAGACATTTCAATTCCTTCGAGTTTAAATTTCGTACTGAACCGTAGTGAATTTTTATATACCTTTTTAGTCAGAAGATATAAGTTTTGCGAAGTCTGAAATAAAATAAAATTTATCTAAACCAATTTGAGTTTGTTTAAGTTAATTGAGTATTTCAATTATTTACATATTTTTTGAAAAAACTTATGGGTTTGTTGTTGTAAGTACATTAGTTCTCATTGTTATTGTCTTCATAATAAAATTTTGCTGGTTAATAATGAAATATAATTGTGAATATACCATGGTTTAAAATTAATTATAGCTTCAAAATATTGGCAATGATTGGAAAATATTCTTTGTCCATTTCATGTATAACTACAATTATATTCTGCCTAATTTCAATATTGGTTTTTAACACGTCTGAGTTTTTGTCATACGATTTATATTAAATTATTGTATTTCAATTTTTGTCATCGATGCTTCATTACATTTTTTTTTCAATCTTTCCAACCAATTATGAAAAAAATAGAATACTGATGTTTGAAAGAATATATTTTTTTCTACTGCATTTTAACGACTTGATAAGCGTATATTGATGAGATCTCTATTAGTATATTCACGACATCTATATTTCTTAATTTAATTTAATTAAAAAAATATTATTTCGATCAATAGAGAAGAATTTTCTTTGATAAATAACATAAAGGAAAAAGAAATATTCCACTTGTTACGTATAATTAAGAGGTTGAGAGCTCTTGGCTGCTATCGACAGAATTCACCAATTATAAGCCCCGCACAAGGCCGAACTCGGAAGAAAAAGCAACCCAAGAGAACCCTTAAAAACTTTTGATTCCAATTTTAACTATCGCATCAAGAGATTAATCTACTAATAATGGTTTCTATTAATTTGGGACTATTTTGCCTTAAAAATATTCGAGCATAAATTTTATAGTTGTAAATAAATTAACTTAGAAGCCAAAAATTTAAAGATTCATTATTTTTTTCAAATGCAAAACATGAAATGCATAAAAATATGAGTTAGCATTTGTTCGTCGCGCGAAACGA
The DNA here is from genome assembly GCA_035047105.1 of Galeopsomyia nigrocyanea. NCBI lineage: Eukaryota > Metazoa > Arthropoda > Insecta > Hymenoptera > Eulophidae > Galeopsomyia > Galeopsomyia nigrocyanea. The sequence goes on along the minus strand of JAWWMK010000001.1, from coordinate 10,309,803 downwards.
ACGATCAAAAGTTGGCGAGACAACATTTACCTTCATAAATAGTCATGAATTTCAAAGCAGAGAGAGAGAGAGAGAGAGAGAGAGAGAGAGAGAGAGAGAGAGAGAGAGAGAGAGAGAGAGAGAAAGAGAAAGAGAGAAATCTCAGTGCCATCAAACAATAAAGCCTCGAAGAAGCATTCACGGCGGCGCAGGCAACATCATCCTCTGAATGCACAAAACGCCGCAAGAAAAGACGGTACTTGTCTGCCGTCGGCAAGTTTCTCTCCTCGAGCACAACATCATCATCAACAACGTCATAACTGCACAAAATGGAACGAGATATTAATTAAGGCCTCGCATTAATTAGATGCGCCGCTTGCGCGCAGCAGCAGCAGCAGCCTTTCATTAAAAGCTCGCGGCCGCGGATGCTCTTGCCGTTGTCTTCACTTCTCTCCTTATTCGCACTCGTCTCGAGATTTGTCGTTGGTCTGAAAGACTTCTGTCGACCTGTGTACCCCGCGCACCCCTCGAGCGTTGAACGCTCGTAAAATCGCAGCTTGGCCCATTCCCTGAAAACAGTGCTCTCGCTGCGATGGAAAGGACCCCTTCTGGCTGCTGTGCGCCGCGCACAATGTCGTAATCAAAGCCCACCTCTGCATCCGACGAGGTTTATGTCATCGCTGGATTCGCGCGATGCGGCGTTATGGGCGGAAGCCAGGGGGATTCTATACTGATAGCGCGTTACAAAGACACACGCATGCCAAATTTTAATAGTGCATTGTTCCTTGTGCTACGTCAGCGAAATTTAATTAATTAAAATAATAAAGATATTGGGAATAGACAGATAATTTAAAGTGGTCGAAGCTTTTATTTTACGAGGGAAAAGATTGAAAAATAGCTGTAGAAAAGTGTAAATGGAATGGATAAATATTAATTGTTACAAAATTAATATTCGAATATGCGGTATCTGAAATGGATTTGATTAGAAATTTTGATTGGATATTATACAAGTTGATGCAAAAACATAATATTTTAGCTGAATTAATTACAGTTAGTTTGCCAGTTCATTACAAATAGAATTTCATGTCATATACTATGTATTAATTATGAAATGATTATTCAATCAGGTCTGAATGATTGATCAACATATCTTCTTTTAGAAAAAATAAAAATAATGTATTGGAAAAAGAAGAAGTGATTTTCAAGATCAAAAAGTGCAAGGAATACTGAGTAAAATGATGCAAAAGAGTCAGATAAAAGGAAGTGAAATCGAAAGGGTGAAGCTAACGCACATAAAGAGATGTAAGAAGATAGTGAAAGGGTGGAGTGAAATCCGTTCAAGGGTGACACAACGCGTAACGCATGCCGAAATTCCCCTCGAACAATGACGCCGAAAAGTTGACGGGAGTGGATTTTTTTTCTCACTTCTCCTTTCGCCGAATCTTTAACGATCGCTTTTAGCGCAAAGTGAAAGAGGGAGGAACGTTCAAATTTTATACTTTGGGAGTTCATAAGCCCCCGAAAATCTTAGCTCTTTGTGCGAGCAGCCGACTTATTTTATTGCGGTCGTTAGAGGCACTAGTTCAGTAACTGTGAAACGGGGCGCTGGATTTTTCGCTCGATTGTTCGACGGAATTAATTACCTAGATTATATTGTGAAAGTTGAGCAGTCTGGATTATGTAGGATTCTCTGTATAAGTTATGCTGAACATTAATCACAGATATTTTTCGATGGTTCAAGTTAATAACATTTTTGTTTTAACTGGTTTGTCAATTAGAAAAAAATTTTTTGAATTTTAGCAAGCTCCGACTTTTCCAATAATGTACATTGCTTAATATGCACGAAAGAATTAAGTTGGACAGTTCTCTTTCCGTTATAATGCTTGAAAATCGTTTTTTAATTTGCAATATATCTTTGGACATCTAGCGTGAGGCGCCAGAATCTTGCCAAATCGAGGAGATATGCATATAATCCTTATTTCAGTACGACTTCAATTATCTCGTCGTGTAATTTCTGTTCTGACATGATCGAGGAAAATGAAAATATAGAGAATTGACGGTGTAGGGTGACTTAAATCGACGACGACTAATACTTAAGAAATTGTTTGAATAAACCAGACATAAATTATTTTGATAACCAACAAAGTCGTTTCTGATTCATCAAAAAAAAGCGACATTGTATTCGCTTGCAAATTCTCGCGGAAAAGCACGCGACCATAAAGCTTATTTGGAACAATCTGCCTGGGCGCCGTAAAGTACCTCACTCCCCGAAATTCAAATCGTCGAAACGTTTTTTATTCGCACCCTTCAAAACCGGTATATAGCGGCTAAAACGAGCGAGCGAACAAACGCCGGTGTGCCGTTCGGGCGCGAGTGTTTTCCGAACGATTACACGGAAAAATTGTTTCGCGCGGTCTGTCATGCGAAGCAGACTTTGCGGGGCGCGAGGAGGAACGAGATTTCTTTTATTGGTAGCTGCAAACACGCTGTTAACTCAAAGCGAGAGTGAGGGGCAGACAGATAGACGAGAACGAGACACTGATACGACCGAGATTTTTCTTCTATTTTTTTTTTTGCTTTACCCCGACGATTTATAAGACGCGACGATAGCGCAGAGCCGCGTGGCGACAAATTGAATCTAGTCTTTGGCCTGGTCATCGCGACTTTGATCTCGCGACAAAGGAGAGACGCTTCTTCGTCTTCTACTTTTTTTTCGGCTGTCCAACGACGTAATCGCTCGAGCTTATCACCTTCGGGAAGCTTCGCTGTATATATGTGCCACAACGAATAGAAGAAGAGTGTCAGAGCTTTGCGCGAGCGATTGATGTCGCCGAGAGTTGAGGCACTCAAGGAATTGGCTTTTGATCGCGGCTACATAGCTGCGCGAGGCGACATTGGAATCGATTCTTTACGCTCATGAACGCGCGCGCTTTAATCCTGTTCACGGCGATCGATCTGATAGTTGAGAAGAATACTTTGATTGAGCTCTTTTGATAGGTTGTTCGACAAAGTTTCAATTTGATGCTTGCGTTGGATTTGGCTTCATGTTACGGTTATGAAAGTCGCTTACTTTGATTAATTTTCAGTGTGAAACAGGAAATTTTGACATGAAAACAAAATTTCGTATAGTGTTCGAATGGAGAAAGATTTGTATCGGATAAAAATCTTTCACGCCGTTTGGGCTCGACTAGTCGTAAAAATGAGGTATTACGCCGCCGACTTTTGATATGTTAAAATGTGTATGTATACGGAGCCTTTGAATCGTAAAAGCGTTGGCTTTGCTCACATTTACATCATTCCACTCAACCCTCACACATCCCTCAAACATCCACCAATGGAATTTCCACCCTCCTTTTTCAAAGAGCAAAAAGACACAACATTCCGCGGCGCGTAAAAGCGAAAGAAAAGGACACATCTCGGGCACAAAAGACCCATTTCGCGTGTACGACTCGTGCAAAAGAAAGGCAGAAAAAAAAGATAAAACGACTGGGCGCAAAATTACACGAAACAAGTGTATAGGAGAGCGAAGAGGGAAAGAAAAAAAAAGAAACTACGAAAAACGCGCGAGTGGAGCGATTAGTACGCGCCATTGCTCCCGATGCCGCTCACGTCGCGTTCAACTTGGAGCTTTTCCAAGCGCTCGCTGACACATAAGGTATATTTCGCGACAGAGAGAGAGAGAGAGAGAGAAAAAAAAGAAAACTTTTGCACGAGCTCGCGCGCGTCCCACCGGACCAAATGAGACACCATTGCTATACACGGGATTAGAGATGCGTCGAGCGTAAGGGGTGAAATTTTATGAAGGAACGAGAAATGAAGAGACGTTGAAAAGTAAATTAGCGAGGTACTTCGTTCGCGAATACGAGGGAAAACGAGGTTTTACATGCGTCGGACGAGGTTATTGTACTTTTTTTGTGTTGGAACTTTCATGCGACTCTGGGATTATGATAGACTTAATGTCGTTTTTTCGACTAATTATAAATTCAGCGCTGCGTAGTAATTAATGAGGGCTTTTTTTTCTCTCTCTCTCTCTGTGTCGACGTAGAAATTATGAGATGACGTTGGTTTACTTGCTCATTTCAACTTGTCGTACTTTCTAATTACTAATTGTAGAAAAGAATGGGCTTTGTGTCGATGTACCTAGAAACCGGATTTGAAAAAAGTCGACGGTGAAAAATAAATTGCATATTACATAAATATATACAATTAAATTATTCGTCACTGTTAAAAATCTTTTATTATTCGTCAGTGAGTCAGTTGATCTTTCTCGCTTTCCATTCACGCCGATAGATGTAGTTGCATAATGATGATTATGATGTAGCAACCTCTTGAAGTTAAGAATACGTACGTACTTTACTCACGGAGAATAAATGATGATATAAAATATGATGAATTGTTTATTTAGTTTAACTATAAACTAACCAATTCACAGTAACTTAAATCACAAAACAATAAGCTCCAAGAAACGATATTGATTTTCAACCCACCCTGTCGAAAAATGTATTTTCGCGTTCGCGCGTCCTACGAAGAGTCGAAGGGTCGCCTGATTAAACACAGACACGCGCCGTTTAAATTCCCTTTTTTTTTTCTCTTCCTTGCCTTAGTTCGTATAAATAGCCCTCATCCATCTCCCGAGATTGAGCGTACGCGTACGGCAAGGTCCGATAAGCGCGTGGTGAGGCTGCACGTAAAACGACAAAACGCCGTCCAACGCAGTGGTAAGTGGCCCCGAGTGACTCCTCGATCTTTTTTTTCTTTTCTTCTATATAAGCCCGAAAGAAATTACACCGTATATATACGCTTTCTGCCTCTCTCTCACGCTCTCTCTCTCTCTCTCTCGCTCTGATTGACTTGCTTCGTCGTCGTCGTCGTCGTTCGCACCCGCCCAAAGAATTTCTCATCAACGCGAGCGGCGTGCGAGGGTCGTCTGCTGCACTTAGCTTTGTTCCGATTGCCCGCGTAGCTGCGAAGGGAGGGAACTTGTGAACGGAACTAGAGGGATATATTCGGAGGGCTCGTTCTACGAAGGGCTTCAGACGTGCGAACTTTCAAGGGTAGCGATTTGAGCTGTAAGCGAAAATGCATCTTCGTGTAGTAGTCGAAGACAAAAGAACGATCTAAGTCGTAAAATCCTTTTTTTTACGTATCACGTTGATTGCGCTAGTAACGGTGATTATATTATACTTACAGCAAAGTTACATGGCATGATGATGTAGAAAGCTGATTGCATTTTGCATTTACATACTTAGGGGTAAATGGTTACAAAAGGGGTTCCGGTTTTATCTTATGCTCACAGACGTTTATGATGTTAAGTCGAGCGCTTAATTTTGAATGTATGAGTGGGTTCATAATACGGAATATGCTTTTACAGTACTAAAATAGCAAAAGGATATATACTGAGATGAGCTCGGAGATGAGACTCTAATGCAATGTTACAAAGACTTTCTCGATAATACTTCATAGGTATCCGACATCTCACTTTTCCGATTTTAATCTCGACTGTACTATAGAAAATCCATAATTTCAATGAGTGCTTTTTGATGAAGTTCGCATTGATCATCAGAAACGTGGATAATAGTGCAGCAAAGAAAAACTTTTTATGTCCAAAGTTGAATATTTGTCTTTGTTCAGGTTGCGCCAAGAAACCCGAGGGGACAGAATTGAAAGAGGAAGAAGACATTAGGAAGTAGTCGAGGGTGAGAAGTGCGAAGTTGGGCAACGAGTCTCTCTCTCTCTCTCTCTCTCTCTCTTTCGCACGCGAGAAAGGGTTCGGATAATTTCTAAAACTTTAAATTCGCTAATAAAATCAGCGGTTGTTAATGAAAATTTAATTAAATCCAATTTGATTACAGGTTTCTTAAACTTAACAGGCCGTAAAATTACTTATTTCGCCGAAACTTTTTTTTTTAAAGTACTCCTCTTAATTAGCGTTCTTGGAAGCGTTCTATTAAAATTTACGTAACATGAGTTTTTTTTTGTCAAAGACATGGCAGAGTCAATCAACTCTTACCTGAAAAATGTCTGAATGAAAAATCCGTAAGATAAGCTTTCCGTAAGTTTATAATCACTTGAATATTGGACGAACGAGAGTCGAAAAGTTTCGTCGTGGGGGATAGCAGGTTTCAGTAGAAAAGTCCTTAAGTGGTCAGCCATCAGATTCATGATCAATAACCAGTGAACCGCACCCTCTCTCTTTCTCTCGAGCACTCTGAAACTGATCGAAATCAGAAAGGGTCAAACTCGTAATATTCGTCCCCCATCCTAAAACTGTCGCTACTCAAAGTCACCCTCCTTTCTTTGAATATATTTAAAAATCATCAATCTCAATCCGTTTCCTTCCCGAAGAAGAAGAAGAAGAAGAAAAAAAGGCGCGAGTATTTCGCGATAGACCGTCATTCCTCGCACACGAGAGTAGCAACATTCCACGGCGTTACATATAAGAAATTAACATCGTACAGCCAAGCCCGCGATGTGCCACTCGATTACAGCGCTTGGATTTGACAGTGATTTATGTCTAACCCCCTATCCCCCCTTGGTTGGCCCTTTTATAATCGATCCATGTTCTTTCACGTCACGTATACACACTCTCTCTCTCTCGCTCGCACACTCACACAGATTTAAGGGCGATTTTTGCACTACGAAGGATGTGCGAGCTGGCACGAGCGGAAATTGAGCGGCCGATAGCGAAAGCTCGCGCTATGGTACTTATTCATCTTGTGAAAAATCGTCAAGACGCCGGATCTACGCACGTTTTTTTCATTTTTCAGAAGGGGGGTGGATGAGAGAAAGAGCTAGACACGTCGGACTCGAGGGCTAAAAAAATTACTCATCCTGATGCGGACTTAAGAAATATACCGGAAAGCTTCTTGCGCTTTCAATGCCGCCGCACTGCCTCCCGTGCACATCTATACTATACTCTTGGCTCTCACAATTTCTTTTCCTCTGCTGTCTCGCTAGGGGGGAAAATTAGACAGCTTTTCACTAAAGTTGCTTTTTTTCATGTAGTCACGTAGGCACCGAAATTCCGTGATTCATTTATACCGCAGCTTCGTTTTTGTATAAAGTTCATTGACCTCCGCGTAAGCTATTAGTTTAATAACGTTGGAGAATATAAATTTTACATCTGTAAAAGTGCAGTAATGAAATTAAAAGTTTCGCACGACGAGAGGAATAATTCCATTCACGTGTTGCATCAAAAGTTGTCGTTGTGGATGAAAAAAAATTTTTTTTTTTCCCATTGGCAAACCAGAAAAAAAAAGAAACTCGAGTATGCTCGCTCTACGCGGAGTTTTTCCGCATAATTGACGGAGCACTTGAACAGGGTCACTAGAACTTTTGAATTTATCGGAATGAGCTTGAAGCGCCCACTCGTACAGTCACAATACAATCTACTAATGGCATCGCAAACTTCCGCCGAGTAAATTTGAATGGAACGCGCGTTTCTTTTCCATTCGAACGCGCGGGTCTTACTTTCTCTTCCGCGAAAATTAAAAATTCAACCAAGACAGTTTTGTACGATTAAACCAAGCTATGTAATTTATAACGAATATTTTATGAATTAAAGTATGTATTGAGGAAAATGAACAAAAATCACAACAATGTTATGTCTTCCACCCACTTTGTAGGTCGAAACTTATTATCAATTCTGAGTTACTTCTAAGTTGGCAACTGAAAAAGTATCGACTCTGACAAACAATACTGATAAATGAGCAAAAGACACGAGATCAGAGCCACAAACGAAAAATAAAGGGGGGCTACTATGGTAAAAGAAGGATGATGGAAAGAAGGGAGAGGGAGTGAGTGAGAGAGACGAGCGAGTATGGCATTAGCAAGATGAAAATTTAATTTCCATAGCGCGCGCGCGCGCTCGTGGGGGTCGAGAAGAGGGCAAAGTCTAACGATCTGCGGTAGTCCCGGCGCGGCGCGCGGATGCTCCTTAAACTTTCCCCGGCGCGCTTTATCTTCGCCACTTGGCTCTCGGCCTCGCTGCCGCTGCAATCTACCGACGTCGTCGCGAGAGTAAGAGAGAGAGAGAGAGAGAGAGAGAGAGAGAGGATGCGAAGATCGCTCGCTCGCGAAGTCCCTTCTTTTTAGCCACTTGTGCGTACGATGCTCTCTCTCT
>JAWWMK010000001.1:10283496-10296088 GCA_035047105.1 Galeopsomyia nigrocyanea | reverse complement strand
TCTCTCTCTCTCTCTCTCTCTCTCTCTCTCTCTCTCTCTCTCTCTCTCTCTCTCTCTCTCTCTCTCTCTCTCTCCCCATTGGCTTTGAACTGAAAAAAGAAACTGAGTTCATAAGTGTTTTTCTGAAATTTTTACGCGAACTAGAGTTTTAATCCTAGAGGGCATAGAAGAGTCTTTAAAGCGGAAAGACTCTTTGCGTATTATATGTTGAAGATATGTTGAATATTAGAAGTGAATTTTTTAAAGGAATATGCTGAATTCATTGTGTTGCAAAGATGTTTTTGACGATAAAAATATTATAAAGAACAAAGTTTATGTTGCATGATTGATTACATGGAGCTCAGTATGAAAATCAATTTTTTTCTGCGCGAGTCTTACGTCTTATTTCCATGAGAGATAAAAGTTATAGAGCGACCCTTGCGAAAGATGTTTTGCGTTCGTGCTCGGCATGAATATGCCTTTGAAAAGCATAGACCAGCAGCAGCAGCCCTTTTTTGTATACATGACTCGTTCGTCCCTCTCCCCCAAAATTTCTCGAGCTCACAGTTTTTCACCCCTCAAAATATATTTCTTTTCATTTTCCTACACATCGTATTGAGTTCGAGGCTCGAAAAAAAAGAAATTCAAAGATAAGATACTATATAGGGCTGCGGCGTGAATCGATATTCTTCACACGTATTTCAATAGCCCAAAAACTTTCGATCATGATTCATCGAAATATTTCCATTCGCGTAATCAACGAACTACTTCTTTTTAATTTTGTACTTTTTTTTTGGCTCGATAAAAAGTTTGATTGATATATCGTATTTTCGACTTCAAATCAAATGCGATTTTCAATCGTTTTTCCCATTACCTGGAGCTGAAGTAAAATTGAAAATTTGAAATATCTCCTCCATCAAAATTTTTTTATCGATATTTTGCATCGACCATTCGAACAAACAGAAAAAAAAAATTTTTTTTCCGATAGCAAAAAACTATGACGACTGTCGTTCACATTTTTTAATCAAACCATTCGTCATAGCGTACAGCGCAGGCAGCCACGTAAACACCAAAGCGGAATTCAGTGTAAACAGCGGAATATTTGATCTGCAGTATATAAATATCCTTGCGCGTATTTACCCAATAATATCACATAGAACGCGTGCGCGCGCGACCAAATGGCTAGTTTTATTTACTTTCCACAGGGGCTATATACATCGCTGCGCATGAATTAGCGATGCGCCTTATTAGCGCAACATATAAACGTTGAATTTTGCTCTCGTAGGTTTACAAATAAATCTTTATCCCCGCTGTGTATATGTACGTGCGTGCGCGCTACCGTTTCGTCGCGCAAATGCAAGCTCCCTCGTCTGTATGCGCAAAGGGGTTGGTGATGAGCGATGCCATCTCGTTCGCGCTAGACTCAACCACGTTATTACTACACCACGGCGAAATGTAATTTCCGGCTGCTTGTGGGCCTCGCGCTCGCTTTCGCTGTTGGTACCCCTATACTACTCACACAGCCCTTCACTTTGTCTCTCTCTCTCTCTCGCGTGTCACTTTTCGGCTTTCTACGAGTATAAACTTAACTTTGATGTGTCGTGCATGTTTGGTCTTTTTCTAAATAAAGAGAATTACAGATGTTTATTCTGAAAATAAAGATTTGTTATTTTGTGATGTTTCTGAATGTTATTGCTAATAAGTTTTAATTTTTATGCATGTAGTTTATAATTTTTCACAAGACAAAAATTGCTGAATCGTTGTGTATTTATTAAACGAACTTTATGTGAATTAAATAATGGTCGCATCATAGGCTTCGTCAAATGACATTGAGTTAAATTCAGAATAATATACTTAAATGAACGGCTATAATTCGAAATCTTCATTCTTTTCAATTTACGTTAACTCATTGATAACTTTCGATATTGTTGAAAGCTTCGTAAAAAGTCGTAATAAAAAGTTTTATTAGTTTCATGTATCGAATTTGATCAATTAAGCATCTGTACATCTGTATTATAGGTACATGTTCAGAATATAAGAATTCTCTACGTGAAGTTATAATGAAATTGCAGTAGGTGGCGACCACGTCAAAAAACACATGATAATAACTGTGTTTTGTTAGTTAAAAAAGCGGTGTACTTGTCAAATGCAATCGTAATGATATTGATTGATTGATTGATAAAGTTTGTTATACTCTCTTACCGTATAAGCATAATAAAGTACATATATAATTATCATAGGTAGGTTACGATATTAAGAATAATTCATAACAATAAGTAATAGAGAAATAAAAGAAATTAACAAAAGAAATTCACAATGCGTATACAAGTGGCCTGAAAAATATCATAACGATATCAAATACAAGTATAATTTTTACAGTACCATTTTAAGAAAAAACAAAAATGTATTCATGTTCAAACATCTGCATTATCAATTATTATCGTCCGTTGGCAAATAACATCGAAAATTTTCGCTTCAAACTCTCAATAGATACCGAAGAAAAAAAAAATTCATCTATAGAGTCCGAACTCAAATAGTATCCAGAATCGAATCTATATAGCATCGAAATGAAGCAGCATTCCAGGCGCCTGCACTGCCATATCCTCGCGTACCTTTGAGTGTGTTTCCTCTATCGGACGGAGGGGCGCTTGGCTTCCTCCATCTCCGATTCCGCCGATTGGCCGTTTTCGCGTGCGCACACATGGGGGATGATGACACGGACCGTACGGACGATCGAGTCTACTGGCTATTAATCACCCGATCCTTGTTTGTTAAGTGAGACACGCGCGCTCGCGCACCCACACATACACACATACATACATGCACACTCCCATACACCTGCGTGTACGCTCCGCCCGCAATATCCGCCGCCATACCAATACATTCGTCTATAACGAGAGAGGCGGAGAGTGCCCGATGGAATTTCGATTAACTAATTTTTTTTTCATCAAGAGTTATCTTTGTTTCTCTCGCTATAGCCAGCTCATCTTCGAAACTCTCGTAACTCTTCGAACGGGTTGAATTAATTGATCGTTGTTGTTCTGACGCTAATCTGTTGAAGTGATTTGTCGTTAGATGGAAGCATTGAAAATTTAAATTGAATTTTCGATGCCGATCTTTATCGAGTTTATGAATGCCTGATGATTGTAAAGATGGAAACGAAGTGGAGAAGAAAAGAAATTCATTATCTTATAGGTGTGTTATTAACTTTCTTTATCGCCCGATAATTACAGCTATAGGATCCGACTGTTAGAACGTCGATATAGCTGCATGGTGTATATGGAGAATTGATGAGCCTAACTGTTTTGATTATTAGTGTGAAGTACCGTCGACTTTTTTTTACGATTATGAGAATTGATGACTATACCGAGACCTGTAATTACAGGAAAGAAATTGAATTGAAGTATATAAACAGTTCATTCAACATTCAGTGTATTATACTGCTAGGAATACGAAGATGCTACGTCCAAATAGTAGAAGTAATGGTCGAATTTCCAGCCGAAAGAAATTGATATTGCAATATTCAAAGCAAAAAAAAAAACATTGTGGAGGGCAAACACATCTTCGAGAATTTTACACAAGGAACCTATGCATCTTTCATTCTCTCCTTCGAAATGCCTTGGCGATAGTAATAGCTCCAACACACGTTTGCTCTTTGCGCCCAAACGAGAAATGTCGGGCATTGAATCTTTAACGCTCGCGCGAGGAAAGAATGCATGGTGGGCGCCCGTGCGCGGTCTAGAGCCCCCGAAAATGGATGCTGAGCGCGAAGGGTCTCAATAATTCATTAAAGAAAACCACGCGGGCTTCGTGCCAAAGCCATTCAATATTCAACGAAATCGCATAGCAAGACGGAAAATAAGACATGGAAGGGAATCCATGCCACACTTTGCGATTGGTCTGTTCAATGCATGAAACGGGGATCTTGTGTCTGTGTGTATATGTGTGTTTCGGTAGTTCCCACGTACGTGGAACCACTTGTTTCTATTGCTCTCGATCTTTTTTTTTCTTTCTTCTGTACGATAGGGAGTTTTCGCCCCAAGGCGATGCTGAAATTCTTGAATGTATGACAAAAGCGGGTCACCTTTGATGTGACATGTTAAGTAATTTGTTTTTTTTTACAGGGTCGTACATTAAGACATCTGCTTTTGGATTCAGGATGAAAATAATGCAATATTTTTGAATCAAAGAAAAACTAAGTGGAGGAAAAAAATAGCAAACAAAAGTTTTTGTATGTGATGATTTTAATGTGAAGTTTTAAAAAAACAATTGTTCTATAAAAGAAAAAAAAACTGTTCTATAAAAAATTGTATTTCTTAGACATCTATAAAACTGTTATTGAATAAACTTTTATAAATTATCAAGTAAACAAAACGAAAGACATTTCAAAGCGAATAAAAAGCTCAGTTTTAAGCAGAGACAACTATTGTTTGGAGCCTGAATATTTCTAAAAAGATGACGATAATGAAACTGAAAGACAATGTGATAAAAAAAAGACAGCAAAGTCTGCGACCCTCGTTTGAGTTTAGCTTGGCTCGTGTCATTGTTCTTGCGCTCTTTTGTGCCCCGCGATATTCCGATCTGCGCTTTAGGAGCATCCCCGTCGTACAATACGCATCGTTCGATTTAGAAACGCCGAGGGCACGCGCGCCGCGTCTAGCGCGGAAGTTGGAAAAAGACGAGGGAGCGTTGGAACTGCGCGAGTGCTTGTGAAAAGGCGAGAGTCAACTATAGAAAAAAAAAATCGATGCTCAAAGTTTCGTAATAAAAGATGAGTAATGACAGGTGAAAATTGCATTGAAAACGTAACAATGATGCTGGAGAAATTTGTATTATGCGGTACTTATTATCTGGTTTATTTGATTCTTTTTCTTTTATTATTTTTTCTGTTTCTTTTAAATGCTAAAAAATTTAAAATAGCTACAAAAAGATAATGTATATTGATTACATCCGACAAAACATTATAAATATTACTATCATTGATATATTTGGACCAAGGGAATCAAATAAAAACAATCATTAGTAATATTTTTTCGACATTTTAGCCACCAGACGGCAGTTCGCTTTAGGAAATCTTCATTCAATTAGAAATAACAATGATTATGAATAAGCAAAATTCTTAAAAACACGGTAAGAAGTCAATTGTACCAACTTCGATATATTTCACTTTTAGATGAAACGTTGGAAAAATATTATTGATTGTTTTAATTTGATTTCTTTGGTCCGTATAGATTAAAATAATAATCAGTTGTAACGAGCTTGTTCAAGTAATTACCTGTATAAATTTATCAGCACATAAGCATTCAATGTTAAATTTAACATTGGTTTATACAGATCAAAATTTTTTTTCATTCCTACGAATATTTGATTCCAGTGATATTCATAATCCAGTCGTAGACTAAGTCAACTCTGGCGTACAGCCCAGGCGAATGATCGTGAGTAGGATAGTAATCACATTCAGGACCAGACGACACGATACCAACCAATTCTCTATTGATAATAATTGGACTTCCAGAATCTCCTGCACATACGTCAGTGGCGCCATTACCGGCGCAAAATAGACTGTTTGGGACGTGCACTGGTTTCGAGTACGGCTTGCACTCTTCATGATTTATCACTGTTACTTCACTCTTTCTTAAACTAGGTGAATGACCTCTGATAACCTAATTTGGTAAGTCACGTATCAATCGATTCTACTTTAAAAATAACGTATGACGATGTCATTATTGTCAACTCACTCCCATACTCCCAAATCCACATATTGTTACGTTATCACCAGCTTTAGGTGGCTTCGAAGTAATTTTAATCGGTTGTTGATATTTATCGAACTGTATTGGATCTTTCAGCTGGAAATGATAAAAGTTTATGTATACGATATTAATTCATATTATCACTAAATGTCATCTACCTTGATCAAGGCTATGTCATAGTCTGTGTATTCTTCATGTATACTTTCCCATTCTCCGTCCATATGTTTCCCCGGTATAAGGATTTTTTCTATCTCAAATTGTGATCCGTCTCTCCCAATAGACACTTTTTCCAAACTTTTTCCCGTATTTATTTTATCCCAATCTGCCTTTTCATAATCACTGTAAAATATTAAATATATCAAAATCAGCCATGTGTCAACTGATTAATTTTGGCAACCTTCAATATAGATATTTTATCTAATAAAAAAAGTATATTTAGTTATCTAGATCAATGATATTGAAAATACATTTGTTACGAAACTATTGATAACGTAGACAGTAATAAATGATAACTGGATTAATTTAATAAAATTAATACGAAAAATATGTTCATTCACTGTTCTATATTTTGAAATATAATTAAGCCTTTTTACATAAACTTACTCTATGCAATGAGCTGCCGTGATCACGTAAAATTCTGAAATAATCGCTCCACCACAAGCATGTTCTTCATAAAATGACAGCGAAGCCTAAAATAAGATTACCACTTATTATCATATTCCAAATGTATTTAAAAAGAAATTTAATAAATGTATTAGTAAAAAAAAAGAAATAAGTATCTTTTGTGCACTTGTGCTAGTTTAGGGCGTCACATACTATTGTACAGTGTATTCGTAAGAAATATCTCAACTTGTTATCAGAATTTAAAGTCAGTGTACGGATGGAAGTGTATTGTAGCACTTGTTGGCGTCATTATCTATCACCGATGTAATATAATTGTATATAATTTTGAAAAAAAATATAAAAGTATTTTTACGACATACTTACTATAAAAGGTACTTCTTCTATTGATACAAAACTTCCATATGAAACTGAATCTACAATAAATTGAAAATTTCTATCGAATAAACGTTAATTTGTATGCTTTATTGTACTAATTTTTTAAATCGATTTCGAAACTTACCTACTTGAATGCATGATGTAATTATAGTTAACAAAAAGGTAAAGACAATTTTCATTTTAATAAGTATTAAAGAATGTGGCTTTCGTGAAGTGTCGTCTCCGAAACTGATGTAGTCTTAGACTGATTTATCATCATTTTATCGCTACAAAAAAACGCGTAATCTTGAACTCTCATACCAATGTTTTCAAATAAAATGATTGGTTTCTGTCAGCGTGCGAGCTCTAAGTCTAAACTCGCTACTAAGCGTATTGTACGCTTACATATAATAAACTGACTAAACTTACTTATTCTGAATTAGCAATATCATAAATCATTGTGTAAGTTCAGTGAAATCTAGGAATCAATTGTTGAGTAGGTCATAAGATAGAAGGCCGAAGTACATAATTTATTGAATATATTTTCTCCATCTTGCCAGTATATTCGAATTAGTGATAACATTGCCTGAATAAATATTTTATAACAATAACAAAAAAAACTATTTATAATATCAATTTCAATGTACTGAGAAAGAATGTTTATTGCAATAATTTTTACAATTGTAGCCCTGTAATGTCAATGATCCAATCGTAAAAATAGTCTATTCGAGTGTATATGCTAGGTGTTCCGGGGTAATCATCGTAGTCTCTATTAATGGTAATGCAATACTCTGGTCCTGCAGACGTAATACCAGCTAATTTTCCATCAATGACGGCTGGACCTCCCGAGTCTCCGGCACACGTATCAGTGGCATTGTTATCAGCGCAAAATATACCTTGTGGAAAATACCAAACGTCATACCAGGACCTACAAACTGATTCATTGGTGTACTCTATTTCAGTCTTCTTCAAAACGGGAGCACGACCTCGTGCATTCTAATAAAATAAAATTTCAGTTTTCAATAATTTGAAACGTATTATTTCGAATGAAGATATAAAATAATTTGTCATACTCCTTGATTGCCTACTCCGTACATGGTAAGGACATTTCCATTTTCAGGAGGGTAGCGGCGAAGTCTTATTGGTTGCTGGTATTCATCAAATTGAATTGGTTGTTTTAACTAAGAGATAAAAAATTTAAATAGAATACCAAGGAATGAATAGAGGATTTTTTTTTATCGAGTGTGAGGTTATAATACAAGTCGTAGGCAATAAGTCGTTGAAATCTTATAGAAAACAATTTTTGTTTAGTTACATAAATATCAGTATGTATTACGAAATTTGAAATAATGCACATACCTTGATTAAAGCGATATCATGGTTAATATTTAAATCATTATTCCAATCAGCGTGCACGAAATGTTTTTCGACCGAATGATGGTTTTTATAATTACTTCCGCCAGAGTAGACAAGTTTACTTCCATAGCCATCATAACTGTAAAAAATTTATGTTATTGACAATACAACAAGACATTATTTTTTAGGAGAATTTTCAATTTTACATCGTCTGATGTTTGAAGATTAAATGTAAGATATATAAAACGTACTCAATACAATGAGCAGCTGTAATTATCCAGCGTTCAGAAATAATTGTTGCACCACAGAATGCCCAAGGCTTGTCAACATTTTCTTCGCTTACTAATTGAGCCTATAGCATAATTAATGCACACTATTATGTTGAATTCTTGATAAATGAAATTGTCTACGTAATAAAAGATTTCTTTTCATATAGCTAAACAACTCAAATACAAAATTATCACAAATGAATTCGGACTTACGAAAAATGGTGCTTCTTTAATAGAAATAAACTCTCCATTCTTTATTGAGCCTGTAAATTTTTTTGTAAAAATGCAAGCGGAAAAATGAAGAGTTTATAAAAAAAATATTTATTTTACCAACACGAGTGTAAAGTGTCATGACTGTAATAAATAAAGAAACGGAGAAAAGTTTCATGGTTCTCCAAAGTAATCTTCTCATGTCACAGATTCAAAGAAGACTAAACATCTGACTGGAAATTTCATATTCATTTCTTTATCTCTAAAAATTCAGCTGATTTGGCAATGAGCACAGATAGTCCTATCTAAAACGATGCCTGCTCGCTCAAAATTATCAACGTTTTTTCACACTCTGACGTGTTATCGAGCCACAAATTATTGGGGTTTCCTGAAAAATATATCTGAACTAATTGTTTTATATTGGCGTAGTGTAATTTTCTCTGTGAATATTACATACGTAAGTTTACCAAGCGCCATGGAATTAGTTCTAAAGCTTATTATCAAGGAGGTATTATAGTCTGAATTATCAACTTTGGTCTCCATACAACCAAAAAAGTATTTCTCGTGTTCGACTAGTTCGTATTGAAAGATAGAGTGTAACAAAAGAATTGGCGATATCTCTTATAAAGTCTAGTATTCTATGGTCTATTCCAAAATTTTATATGCCCTTTCGTTCGTTCGAAATACGAGCACAACTGAATGGTCGTCGAGCATTCTTTTTTAATGCCTCTTTCTTTCGCATACTATATTGCTATGAATCTCTCGCAAGTCGTTATTATGCTCAAGATACTTGCAAGCATCACATGCTACTTATTGCCTTACCATTACCGTGCAATGACAGCTACTCCATCAAACATTCTCCTCGACGTCAATCCAAAGCCTCTCTCTCTCTCTCTTCCATACACACGATACGCGCGCGCTCCGCGAAAAGACACTCGACGCGATCGGAATTGATTACGCCGTAGAATTTCGATATTCCCCTGATATTTCCCTGGTTACGCATAAACGGATAGTGAAGGGCCTCGGGGGCCGATGATTGGGAAGTCAAACACGGGCTTCGACCAGCCACGAGGGTGCCGGCGAGGGCCATACGGGTCCAGCCATTCATCTCTCTCTCTCTCTCTCTCTCTCTCTCTCTCTCTCTCTCTCTCTCTCTCTCTCGCTCGCTCTCTCTGAGCAATTATGTACCCACCAACAGTGCAGCTCTCTATATGCAACGACCGTCAGTCCGAGAACACACATGCGGAGAGTCGCAATGAAGATCGAGGCGGAGAAAGTGATGGAAACAATAAAATGATCTGCTCGATCAATGGATCTACATCAAATCGAGTTTGATAATAGTAACTTCTTCTTCTGACAGTATAGTGATAACCATTTTTAAATTCTTCTGATTTGACAGTATATATCTTCTGATCCAAATACAAGTTGACCATTCGAGAAGTAATAACGTTTGGAATAATCAAAACATAATCTCATTACCAATTTCAAGCCGTAAATGAGCTTTGACGATAATCAAACGTAAGCAAGAAAAGCAAAACAATTGCTGAAGGCACATAACGTAAAATACGTACTTTCCCACATATCCGTAGGCAGTATTCCCCAACAGAGGCAAAAGAGTCGGAATTTAATCGCAAAGGTGGGGGGCGGGGGAGAGTGGTAAAACAGCGTTGCACACATAGTAGGGAGAGAGAGAGAGAGAGAGAGAGAGTGAGAGCAGTGCGCGGGTGTGTTTGCAAAGCGGTGTATTATACTGTCAGGCATGTCGGGGGATTAGCAAACGCAATACGTCGGACTGGAGATCGTGCGGCGCATCTGTTCTCGGCTGGTCTACCGCGGCTGCATCGCAATCGACTAACTCCCTCCCCTTCCCTTCATCCACCGCCTACCATTTTGCCTCCAGGCTTTTCTCTCTCTCTCTCTCTCTCTCTCTCTCTCTCTCTCTCTCTCTCTCTATACTATACCAATTGCAATTGGAATTTAAACGACAACGACTGCATTTCGAACATAGCTACGATACTTTTCCCGTAATATGCGTATGCAAAAGAACGCTTATATATATATCGCATGCGGTTTTCTTCGAGCTATATATACATACACGTATGTGCGCCGATCACGAAAGCCACGTTCCGAGGGAGGGTAAGGGGATTTTGCACGTGCAATGCCTCTGTGTACCAATTGGGCGTGAGTTACCGTGCACTTCGTGACTGGCTGTATAAAAGATTTGCAACTTGTAGACGTTACATGGCAATTGTACGGTGTGTGATGACAGATATATAATGGTGTTGTTGATTGGATGAATTTGTGGTAGAGTTGATGATACTTTTTGATAAAATTTTGATAAAATAAAAAAGATAGTAAGAAGTCAATTTTTTGTCATTTAAAATAGTTTTATAAGATCTGTTTAAGAAATGTCAAGGACATGTGAACATTTATGATTTTATCCTAAGTCGAATTCTCCTCCTCGTGGAAGTTGTCGATTGCAACGTATCGTCGTCATCGTTCTCTTTCTCATCCGCCAGAGTTTACGTCGCGTTTTTTTTTCTCTCTTAATCAAAATATGTAGATTTTTTTAAATAGTTTTTTTGAAACTTTTTTACACTATTATGTAAGTGTTTTTGTGTGAATTTCGAAGGTGTAATATTTTTGATTTCACATTTATTTTATTCTAAAGAAATTAAAAAAATTATCATTCTTATATATTTTCATTAATTACATGTTGTAGAGGTTGCTCAATCATGCTTAGGTGAACCCTCTGTTGACGATAGCACGAAATCAGATTACCAGTTATTACCGATCGAATTTTGACTGTTTGCTAGAGCTAAATACGCATCTGTGTATACGACTCGATTGTTATTGGACGAATTAATACAGTTACCTTATTGCTCGAGACGCGAAGCACGCATACTTACATTTTTGATGAACCTCTTATTTACATTCCAATCAAGTAATTTTATTTACCCTGTTTATATCTGTTTTAGATAAGAGTGATTTAATAAGTTTGTGAGTAATTGTTATTGACGTTCTCAACATGTGTTCAGTTCCAATTCAGATAATTGAATCGATTCAATTCTCAAGAATATTCGAGTGAACATTCAACTTACATTAGTGAAAAAAAACTGGTAACTAAGTCTGATTGCGAGATTTAAAGTTGTAACGAATTCGAATGAAACGACCGTAGTGGGCAATTAAAATTCCAACTTTTCTACTTAGCGTATCTCCGACTTCCTGGGCAAAAAGCGGGGAAAAAAAGCTCGAAAAAGATATGACCAGCTCATCTTCTTTCAGCGAACTCGAGCGTGCGCTCGTCGGTATTTGTCTTAGCCAAGCCGCAGATGAATGCAGCGAACGTTCGTCTTCTTCCCGCGGAAGTTTCAAACACTTGTTGGAGTCGCGAAAGTCCATAGGTCCGATGAGAGAGAAATGAGGCTCGCTTTGTCGATCGATCGTCGAGAGATGTCGACGCCAATCGCCGGAAGGGCCGAACGCGTAAAGGCAATGACAGAGTGCTGAGGCTACGGTTAAAAAATCGAGAAGGAGACAGTGAAGAAGCGAGGAAAGAGCAGCCTACACAAAGTGGCGTACTAGCCTCCAGAGAAAAATTGGTTGGCTTTAGGGGAAGTACGAAGGAATGAAAAAACGAGGGTGAAAATCGATCGTAGTTATCAATTTGAACTTTCTTTTCGAACTTAACTTATTTATAAATACACAAAGCGTTGAAAAAATACAGTTACTTATTCAATCTGTTACAACGGTCTATTAATTTTCTATACATCCGTTCTAAAAATGAACTTTCGCAAGTTCGAAAAAAGTATCATAAAACTTTCATCGAAAAAGTACCAGCCTGGTTAATAAATCATGCTGGGCGAACTGCGTTTAAAGTAAAAAATATGAAAAAGCCAAAAAAAAGCTCTCGTGTTTGAACGACTTTTCTCAACGAGGTCAAGTATCGGCCGCGGCCGGACGTTTATGAATATGAAGCGAGAGAGAGAGAGAGAGAGAGAGAGAGAGAGAGAGAGAGAGAGAGAGAGAGAGAGAGAGAGAGAGAGAGAG
>JAWWMK010000001.1:10228693-10273991 GCA_035047105.1 Galeopsomyia nigrocyanea | reverse complement strand
ATATCAAATAGTATGTTCGATTGTAGGACTTTTATTATAATTGTTATTCCTCGGCGTTACCGGCTAGTGCGATCGTTGAATATTTGAACGTCGACTGTGCGAAAATATCAGTTCGATGCATTATTCGATTATCTAATTCGGGATAAATTATTATCGATTATTCTGAGCTGCACTATTTTTACGGAATATACTGCCTTCTGATCGAATTTTTTTTTATAAGGAGCTCCGACATTCGTTTATTCGATTATGAGTTACAGTTAATTTTACGATGATAGACGTTATCCAAGTATAGAGAGATTTTTAAATAACTTTTCAAATGATGATATAATTATGTTATAAATTGAATATTATTGAATTGCATTAAAATCCATATTCTCCGGTTTCTGAGGCACAAATAATAGGCACATTATTATAACTTCAACCGCTGCAATTCAATCGATCGAAGTTACAGCAATGCCACACCAAGCGTTAACAGATATAACTGAGTTACAACTATTCCCCGCAGTTACATTCCCACAAGAACGTGTGGCGCGCGCAAGTCGAAGTATTTTAATCGAGACATCGTACGATATTGTTGCAGGACAATGCACGACGGCGTTGGGCATGGAGAGTGGCGAAATACCAGACGAGGACATCACTGCGAGCTCGATGTACGACCCAACCCTCGGGCCGAAACATGCCAGGTACGTTTAACTATACCTACATATATATATACACACGCGCAAAATTTTCAACAATCATATCAGCAGGAAGTCGAGTCTCAAGTGAATCGAAATGTGTACGCGCGCGCGCGCGCGCGCGCCAAAAGGCTGATGGACGACGTGGTGGCGGCGCAGCGATATACACGGGTTTAATGCTTCGCTGAATATGTATCGGCCGCGCTGAATATTGCCGCCTCGATAAGTTTCATGTCGCTCTTCGTATGCCCTTTTAGGACGCTCTACTGCTTTTCCGACGACGTTTATCTGCCCGCGAGTCTTTGAACTCTGCTCTCTTCTTTTGCTTCCACGGTGCTATCATCTTCCTCTTTTTTTTAATACTTTTTTTTATAACGCGGGGAGTTCGTGGAAATTGCAGGTTTTTTTTCTTCCTTTTTTTTCTGAATCGTTCTTGTGCATGCTACATTTGGAAAATGAGGGCGCTTGGAAAATCTGTCAAAGGCGAGTTTTTCTCTTTCAGCTTGTTATTTATTTTAACGAATGTACTATTGAATAAAATTTGTGTGTTTAATGAACGACGTGTATAAGAGGATTTTCGATCGAATAGTTGATGAAAAAAGTGATTTTACAAAATATATACTCAACAACATCGCAATAGATAGAGATAGTCGATAGAGAAAATAAAACGTTAAATTGCATCGCCTCGAGATGCCTAATGGAGAGGAGAAACACGTAAGGGCTACATCTACAAATTGCCTCCGATTTCCATGGGGCACCTCTGCATAATACCTGTATTAGAGCCGCGAGCTTGGGGGTCTTACGCGGCAATAAATCTGTATTAGGTCGACTGCGCTCTGGTGAATTCGCATTCAGCGAATTTCCCGTTTTTTTGTCTCTCTTTCTCTCTTTGCCTTCCTCAAATCCCACTCATTCTCTCTCTCTCTCTCTCTCTTTACTCTAGCAGCGATAACGTCGAGGGCTTGAAAACAACGTTAAAAATTACACGACTAACGGAAGCGAGAATGATGCACGAGCGAGTCTTGAGGAGAGAAACGAGAAGTAATTATGTTTACGTCTTCCAGCGGAGGGACCTGTATAAGCTAGGCTACGCCGCGCACGTGCTGGGAGTAGAACAAAAAAAAAAGAAGGACGAGGCGAGATGAAAGAAGCCACTTGAAATATGCAAGGAGCGTTAATAATTTGTCGGATTACGTCAGATGCAATTACGCGGCATAATTACGCGCTGTCGAGAGATAATGCGGTTTGACTGCCGGACTCCGGACTTTTGGAGGAAAAAAAAAGTGTGGCTTCGCTAATTGAACTTTCGATCGATATGCCCATTTCAGCGTGGCCGTGCAAAATTAATTATATGAAGGAAAATACATTTGATCTAGAAATTCGATAAATTCGATTTATCAATGAAATGGAATTAGCGAGTCTTAACGAATCGTGTCAGTCGCACAGTGAATCGGAAGGGCTTGTATTCATTACTCCACAAGTACAAATAGCTAGATAATCAGATAAAAGGAACGAAAACGCAGTTGTATGTCTTCAGCGGGGAGAATAACAGCCGCGCGGTAGACTTGACGATCGATAACGTTCAGTACAGTTAGCATTTGGGGGGCTAGCGTTTGATAATAGCATTTGCTGTATATACAGGTATATACATTGACGTCCACCACGAGAACATGAGAAACTTTTTGGGCAGAGCTAGCGCAGAGGTCCCGAGTGGCCATTCGTATCGCTTTAGCCGAAAATGGGATTGAAAGCAACAAGCACATTGAAAACTCGACAAAGGACGAGGGGGAAAAGAGAAAAGGCTTGACGCGGGTAAGCCGAGTATAAAGGGAAGTCGGAGAGGGTTCAAAGGGAAACGCTTTGCGCCTAAAGAAGAGCGAGAGGGATGTATCTCGAAGAAATAGATACGAGTTTACAATAAGTATATGCAAAGGCTAAAGTTGAAAAACCAAAGTACGTGTATCTCGCGTGAAAGTACATTAAATATTATCGTAAAATGATTATTCCGAGTGTAAACGTTGCGATTTCTAACTTCGAAATATGAATGTGACTCGATGAATGCAACTTCATCCCCCCTCCCCAGCCCAAAGTTTCAATTCGAAATTGTAGTCACAGCGCGACGCGACGCGTTTTCAACTCCAATTTCAGCTTTAATTTGAGCGCCGAGTACAACGAAGAGCGTAACGCGCGAAAGACAAAGCGAGAACGAAATGAAAGTTGCGCGCGCGCGTGAGAGAGAGAGAAAGAGAGCATCAGAAAATGAAGAGTTCTGTGGGAGAGAGCCGTTGGTGCGAAAAGAGAGTTTGAGAGAAAAGCCGGAAAACGCGAGCAAGAGAGGGAAAAAAAACGTCGTAGCAAAAGAGGACGGAAAAATCGCGCTCGCAGAAGTATTGCGCGCATGATACGTTTACTCGGTGGCTTTCAGACTTGAGCTCGAGAAAAATAGAGAGGGAGAGAGAGGAAAAAAGGGGGGGAGGACGTCGAATGCGCCTGAAGGCTTTTTTCCTCTCCTTCCTCCTCCCCTTCTTGTTATGGCTCAAAAACGGCGTATGCGATTCCAGTCGTTCGCTCTCCCTTTTCGCACGCCCTTTATTCCCTCGGCGCTTTTGCCTTACACACTTGCTCTTTTGTGCCGTTTCATGCACCCTTTCGTATATTAGCTTTTTTCCATCTCACTCTCTCTCTCTCTCTCTCTCTCTCTCTCTCTCTCTCTCTCTTTCGAGAGTTACGTCGTGAGAGTTCCGTCGCGGCGGCAATTCCATTGTGTTTACGACTTGCACTATGAAAAGAAATTAGCCAATTGAAGATTTCATCGGAGTTAAGTTAATCTTTATCGATGCAAAGTATCAAAAGCTACTTGTTTTATCTTCTCTCCGTCTCTCTCTCTCTTTCCTTTCAATTTTCCAGTCGCGGTTGCTCATTTACACGGCATTTACCTTTTATACACGTCTCTCACCGACGACGGGCTCGTGCTACGCCCGAGTGATTTATAACTCGGGGAAGCTCGCGTATCACGCAAATAGCGCGCGACACGGTCACCCACCCCGAAGATTCATCATCGCGCTCGCGCGCTTCCCCGAAATACTTTTACGCGTCGCTGGTAACACTGTCGGGCGTGTGTTTCATTGAGTTTGTTGTTTTTTTTTTCGAGCAGTGTCACACATTGGCTTTGTGATGTCTAACACTACATCATTTTTTATTTCTTTGCAACACAGAATTTTCGAATGACTCCAACTCTAATAGCTTTTTGCCTGAATGAAAAAGAATCTTCTTGGAATTCTTCCATGTCCGACTTAATCCTGACTTGTACTACTAGTTATAACGATACACTATGTACATATATACGATATATGAAATATACACTATATACGATACAATGAAATATTACGAGTTTTATAGAAAACAACGAGTACGTCAAGAGTTTAAGCTGCGAAATAATGCTCCATTATTTCTATTTATGAATTACCAAGCTTTCACCGGAAAGCAAAGTAAACAGTATGACTTATTGCGACTTGCAAAAGCTAGCTCATTTGTCTGTCTCGAGCGTGAAGCATTATCGTCAGTCAAAAAAGCCACGGCTAACAACGCGTCGGCATCGGAGTGGCTATGTGCTTTCTCGAAAACTGGCGGGATGTTCATTTAGGCGAGAAAGAGAGATAGAGAGAATGTGTGCGGAGCGCAAGAAGCGTGGCATTCTTTTGATAACAGAACTCACATTACCCTTGACAAAAAGACGCGACAAGATGAAAGTGGCTTGGCGAGCCGAAGCGCTACTCGAAAAAATACGTGTTTTCCGGCTTCCACCGACACTCCAGCTTTCTTTTTCTGCTGCGTTCAAGCTCAATTTACACGATGCACACAACCATCAAGCCTTTGTCTGGCCTAGAATCTTTTCTTTGCTACTAACGTGTACACTTGGTTTGGTCTTTTTTATGGTTTCGTAGGTCTGAATTTCTGATCAACTACGTAATGTTTAATAAGAAAATTTAAAAGTCATTCAGTTCTCTTCTGCTGAAAATTTTTAGCACAAAATATTGATAGTCAATGGATCGTCGGTCAGAGTGACTGTTTATTAAATAACCCTAAACTTTTAGTGATTGTTAAAAACGTGATTGAATTTTGCAATATATAATCTACATCATTAACTCAATTTCAGTATCAATGATTAAACGATCAGTTTAACTAATTGTATCATTATTGGTGATTGACGTAAATGGATTTTTTCAGAAATAATTGAATCGTAAATAATCGACAGACAGGTAATACCAAAGTTGCAGGATAACCGTTCTCGTGTTCTGCTCACTCGCTTGTTCGAGTGGTAACGTCATCTGCAGAGAGAGATTATATAATGAAATCCGTAATTTTATCCCTATCATGGATCGTTGACGTTGTATGACCATTAATACAATAATCTTCAGCTGAAATACAACGATATTTAATATCGAAATCACCAAATATTCGTAAAATCGAATCTATATTTTCCAAAAACTAAAGTACACGGCTCCAGAACCGATAGAACAATGCATTCGTCACTATCCAAAATTCGAAAGAACAATAGAAGGCCATAGCGTAATCCGACAAAAGAGGCAGAAGCATCGAGCGTGCAACGTAGCCTCCACGTATGCAAAGCAACCGAATCAAAATTCAAAACGTCAGCCTTTTTTTTATCCAAGCGTAAAACCATTCGCGAGCATATTGTTATGCCGTTGTATCTCTCGGTCTCTTGTGCGCAAAAATGAAGCATAAACGCGCAAGTAGGGGAGCAGATAAGCGCGCGTTACCGGGGCTATCACTGTACACAAAGGTGAAAAGTGGGTCGTCGGTTGGGACGAAAAAAAAAGGAAAAAAAAAGAATACCAGTTGGCCCGTATTTTCTAGCACGTATGTGTATGTAAGCTCGCGAGGTTTGTGAAAAATAAGAATTTGATAAAAATATAGAGCTGCTGCTGCTGCTGCCACCACGCGCAAGAGAGGAAGGGAGTCGTTTTTATCTGGGCTGTTTGTCATGTTACCTACTGTTTTAATTTTTTTTCCCTTTTTTTCCGCTGCTACTACTTTAACTGACACAATGGCTCGGTAACGTTGGGTGTGGTTGTTGTATTTCATTTACAAATTAGTAATTATTTTTTATATAATTATAAGTTTATATTTTCAAATAATACCATAGAGCTAATAGCAACTTCACTAAAATGAAACACTTTACTTTTCGCATAAGAAACTCGCATCACTTTTTATTGATTTGCTACAGTATTGTTAATTTAAACACGAAAATAAACGTAAATAACTTTCAAACAGTAATACAAGTGAGTGAAAAACCATATGTACCTTCAAGAATATTTCTAGTCAAAATTCACATTTTTGAATGCTCTTGAATGGGAGGTTTTAGTGCACTCTGAAAATTCAAATTTTTCGAGTTCCATCTGACATTTTCAAGAATAGTTCAAATAGTTTGAGCTCTCAAACGGACAAAAGTAAAAATTTCACTTGCAAAAAAAAAAAGAAAAAAAAACAAACAAATTTTACCCTGACTATTTTGAAAAATCTAGATTCGCAAACCAGCGAAAAATCTCTCTCTCATTCTCTCTGTACAGCCGAAATGCTCGCGGCATGTATCCACTTCTTCCTGACGTTTTTTTTCGGCATACCGCGCGGACAGGCGAAGCTGCAGCCACGATAACGAAAATCGATTTCATTCACTTCCGTTTTCGCGTATCGCAAGCGCGCTGCATGCGCTTCTCTCTCTCTCTCTCTCTCTCCCTCTGTACGTGCGAATGTTGCCAGTCGATTTCACTCGGTGATGCGTGCGCGCGTACATTGGGCCGCACCCACGCTGCTTGTAACGTCACGCAGCTTGATAATGGGGTCACGTGTGCGTATGCATACTACGTGACGAATGCCACAAATAAAGTTCAATGTAAATTATTTCTATTTGAAAACCTGATTATATGGCATTCGTGTGAATACACATCAAATCGTGACTGCCATTTGCAATGCATTCGCGAGAGATTGTTGCTTTTTATTTGCAAACATCGCCGAGTTTTTTTCGAAAAATAGAAATTTTTTCGTATGTTTTTTTTTGCCGTGGGCATGAATAAACTGGAATTTAAAAATAAGCGGCTGTAGAAACAGTCGCTAAAAGCTACATGGAAAATAGTGCAACGTAGATGAAAAATGACAAAAACTCGAATGAAAGAGAATAAAACTGAAAGAACTCGCCCGGTATAGAAGAAAAGCGAGCAAGAATTTTTACGGATCATTTAACAGATGGCATATTTTTTTTGCATTCATTCTCGGCATACAAGAGAAAGATCGCCACGAAAGTATAGCGCGGACTTATATAGATTTCTTTATCCACTCGGTATTGACGGCGCTAACGGGCAAGTTCGTTTAGCCGCTTCGACGGTTATATTATCGGAAATGAAATGAAATTTTTGTCGAGCTAAAGTGTACGTTTAATGTACGGTGCGTCTTCTGCTTATACAATCGAACAGTTCCGCGAGCGCAACTTCAACTCCCCCCCCCCCTCTCTTTCTCTTTTTCCATCTGCGGATTTCTCGTTGTTTCGAAAATTTTGCTCTTTCTCTCTACTTTTCGAGGTGAAAGTTCGTTTATTCCTTTATCGAACTTGTCTTTGTTTGTATTCGGCGCACTGTGGGTGCAGCCATTTCCCACGTATTTTACTTAGAATACCAACAAAGTTTGCCTTGGCTTTCGGGAGATGGATAATTCAATTTTAATTCCAGAATATTTGTTCGGTATACTCTCCTATTGTGCGAGAAATCGATATTCCTTTTTCTCTCGTTGTTCGAATAAAAAAAAAAAATTGTAATAATGAATAGCTATCGTCGCAAAAATTTTTGAGAAAAACTACAGCTTACATATGCGGCCAAACAATAGCAGGTTTACCAGCGGTGGAGCATATCACGTGCTATTATGGTCATTATTCCAGAATAATTGCGGTCGGAATTAATCTCTGTCAAATTCTAAGGACACTACTTATCTCAACCTCGATGATTATCTTAACGAGGTAACGTAGTTGCAGTTATCTTCAAAATGAGGATATTATGGAAAAAATGCAATTAGTTTTTATTCAAAATGCGTGTTTTCACGAAGAGATTACGCGAAAAGCTACTTTTTTAAAATTACGTATTAGTTTTTCTACTCATGTTAAAGTGTAAAGCATGAAAAACAGAAATAAACAAAATTAGTACATATTACACAGATTTCTCATTTCACTGGCAGTTTATAATTTTACAGTCATGAGAAATCCAAAGAAATCGTATTAAAAGAATTTTAATGAGACTTCCATGTCAATGTACTCTTTAAAAACATTTAATGAGATATTCACTCACAAATGTCAACATAAACTGAGTGCTCGCATATTTTCTCGAGTTTTATGGCAAATATAACAAGCATCTTCTCTGCGAGTCCTAATTCCTCTCTAAATTACCAGAATTCTTGCCAGCACTCGGAGTTCTTTTTTTTTTACTACGATACGCTCGCGCGTGCACACAACTTTTCCAGCCCAATGTTTTCTCCCTCGGGCAGCTCTGTTCTTTTAGCTCTCCATTTCGCTGGCTACTTCTCTTTGACGACTAACAGGCTGCTCTGCTTTCCTCTTTTCTCCCTCCCTTTCTTTCATCTCGCTTGCTCTTTTTTACGCTAGCTTTGAGCGTAAATACGCGCCGACAATACTTTGCGAGGGAAATAATATTCGTGACAGATCGAGAGGAAGAGCTGATACTCAATAGGCATTTTAAGTAAACTAGGAGACGTGACGGGGGATAGATGCGAGAACGTGACTCTTTAAAAGGTCCTTTCTCTTTTTCTCTCTCTCTCTCTCTGTCTCTCTTTCTCTCCACTCCCACAGAGAGATCGGATTCTTGCGCTTGGCCCATTTTCTTTTCGGGATGGGGGAGGGGAGGAAAGCTTTGCTCGCTGGCCCATTGAACGCTGAAAGAGCCGAAAAAAGACGAGTCGCCACGCTCTACCCCTTCACCTCCCTCCCTCCCTCTTCCATTTACCCCCGCCGCCAAATTGCTTTCGCTGCTCGAGCAGCCTTTTGGGTGCTGATGCGGAATTGCCAGCGTGAATGCGTTACGTTGATTAAGATTCTGCTCAGGCCAGCTGGATTTTCTTAGAGTGCAACCTAGTAAAAACGTAATACTCGACTTCCTTTTTTTCCCTTTCATCGCGCATAAGTGCTGTAAGATTTTCCCTGCGCGGAAATTTTAATTGCTTTTGAAAAATATTTTTCATAAATATTTTTGAAATTTGAAATACTTCTGCTTTTTTCGTCATATATGTACGTTTATTTGAGTGCTTGTAAAATGTTTAAATTTACTCAAAGTTACTGCCATAATTATTCAAACTTTAGTAAACGAGCGGAAAGTCTCAAAACAAGAAACTTTGAGGTATTTATAAAGATCAATAACACAAAAGTGGCAGACAAATTTTATGAAATTATTTCAAGATTAAATAATCTCAAAGAATTGATATCGATTTCATTTTTTTCAAACAAATTAAAAAATTGTCATGCTCCACAGATAAGGTAGGCTATGAATTATATCTTCATTGCAGATGTTATTAAATTCTCCCATAGCATTAATTGAAAGAGAATCTACTCGCTTTGTTTTTTTTCAAATCAGATCAATACCCAATTTGTTTTGTGTTTGTACAAACGAATCCCAGTAACAGCTTCCTCAGTAGTAATCCAATCAATCTGCGTTTTGCTCAAGATGGGTGCTTACGCGTGCCTTGACTCGAAGCTCTCGCTTTCAATAAAGAAATTCTGTAATTGCGAGTATTGCGAGGAGAAGCTTTTCACTTGAAAAGGGAGAAAAGAGCTTTTCAAAGCCCGCAGTATCTTCAGGTCGAGGCAAAAAGCGGCAACCTAGTCCAACTGGATTCTCGATATCTCGAGAGCAAAAAAAGGAGTTTGAGATACGGCATACAGTGTAACTGGTAAAGTTACAGAACCGATATAAAAGAAAATGGTAATAGACTGAGGAGAAATCAAGGGTACTTGAATTTGATTACCCGTCTCCTTTTTATTGCACAACGTCAAAAAGTTCAAAGGATTTACGTACTTCTTTTTTTTTATTGCAAACGAAAAAGAATCCAATCATTCTTTGACTGATCTAGTTTGACATGCAAATTACGGAATGAAAACGACTCCATACCTCTTTCAACAGCACTGTATCACGCAGAAATGTCGTAGCTGCGTTGATTACATTGTTCAATTTCCCATCCACGCACAGTCAATCATAATTAACAACTTGTCAACGTTTCCATACACCCTGTATGAAAAAAAAAATTATTCCGCAGTCAATTTCCGCCGCGCATAGACGCAATTCCATCTGGATATTGCACTGCTCGAACATACACATACACATATATAGTCATATAGCGCAGGGGGGCAGAGAGGCATGGTCAACAATTGGACATCGAGAGCACGGTATAGCCCGAGAGCGCCGCGCTTGCGGTTAATTAGACAGCTATGCTGTTAGCGTTGTCCCGGGCATTCCTGGATCTCGAGAGCGCGCGTGCTACGGCCCGTCGTCGCAATCATACCGTTGACGAAATGCAACTCCCCCCTCCTCCCCTTCCACCTCACTCGAATAATCCCAATACACGGCTGTGTCGCTTGTGTTTCGCTTAGCAAGCGCTGTTTGCATGTAAAACGTCTCTCTCTCTCTCTCTCTCTCTCTCTCTCTCTCTCTCTCTCTCTCTCTCTCTCACTCCCTCTGACGTCTATTTCCATTTCCGACTAGTTTACCCTTCTGTTATCAGCCGATAAAAATGGGATATCACAAAAGAACGAAATAAAGAATAAATTTTAATTATTTTACGCGATTTCGTTCCGTTGCTTATTAAAATTAGGAATGGAAGAAAAGCTCTCTGACAAACGAAAATGAAATGAAATAAGATTGCCGCCGCCACTGCCGTCGCGGATTTGAATTAAAAACGCGATGGCCCCGCGTGCGGCCAATTTACATGGCACAAAACAAATAAGAAATCTAATTAGGCGGCGCACAGCGTGAAATAATTAAACGAAAGCTCGGGAAAGACCTCGAGTCTTTCCCGAAAGATACGCTCTTGCGACTCTGCGAGAGAGTGGAGACGGGGGATAAGGTGGGTGTCTTGCGGTCGAAGCTAATTATGGCGAAGGAGCGGCGCATCCCCGACCTCAAAATTTACGGTAACACCGCTAACGTGCCCTTATTGGACCAGCCACGTAAGTGTGCGGCTTGTATTATACCGAGAGAGAGAGAGAGAGAGAGAGGTGGCATATACGTTGTTCGGCCTCATCAGTCGAAAAGCACATTTGCATTACTAATCACCGCGATCGTTATCGCCACGTGCTACTGCTATGGCTATACTGACCGCTCGCGACGTCTGCTATTGCTAATCGTCAGATGCCATATTAGCCGGGGCTGTAGCCATATCGCTGTGTTTACGAATTCAAATGATTCCCCGGCTGGTTGATATGGAACGCGATTGGTAATTGCGATGTGGATATCGATTTCGGTAATTTAGATCGATATCCTCGTTGATTTAGAATTGAAAATACGTAACATTGCAAATTTATCGATGTTATCGTTTAATGTACGAACGCAGCAACTGATGCTCTATTAAAAATCCATTTAGTTCTTGTCGCACGTTCAATTATAACTCCCGAGTTCAGACACACGTTCCATTGATTACAAACTATTCCGTTTCAGATTGCGAAAAGACAGAGGCGGAGGCGCGTGGTGTCCGAAGAACATGATAACCAAAGAGGGCAAAGAATATCTCGAGATAAACTTACGCAAGCCACGAGTACTCATGGGGACGCGCACCCAAGGCCGGTTTGGTAATGGCCATGGTGTCGAGTATACCGAAGAATACTACATCGAGTACTGGCGGACTGGATTCACCGAGTGGCGCCGCTGGAAGAATCGACGTGGTATGGATGTAAGTATCGAGTTTTTTTTTTAATCAGGTTATCACTGAATTTATTATCAAGTTAAATATAGATATTATGAAAATTTATGCCTTGTATTTATGGATTATTATACTAGTGAGCGTCATGCATAGAATTTGAGACAAAAGATTTAATTTTTTTTTATAATTCAATATAAAACTCACACGTATTTTTCGAAGTTAAGCAGTTAAAGTAGGAGTATAGTCAGGCATAAAAATTAGGTATTAGAGTCAATGCAGTATCATTCAATCAATTTCCAACTTTCACTGCGCATTATGGCGCAATAACTCTTAAACTTTGTTGACGCTAATAAAACGTTTGAAAATTACATGGCTCATCACGTCGTTCATACATCAAACTTCGAGCGTGCTCGTGCATTGTAAACAAGTTGATAATACGATGATCGACAGCCGCGTGTGGTTTATGATCCAAGAGTTCAATGGGCCACATCTCGTTTGTTATGCTATCAAATTAATTGACGGTATCGAGTTAAGTTCACTCTTCATTGTCACGCGTGGTTTATAATCTTGTTATTTTTCCGTAGTGTTCGTTAACGACTCGATTTTCTCATGTTTAGCTTATAGTTACGAATTTTCTATTGAAAAAACACGTAAACATCGATTTATGTTGTCATGCAATCAACGTGAAATAATTCAAAATTAAATTTTTTTCTTATTTCGGTCTGCCCGATCATTGATCTATATCACTAAATTCACACCAAAACAGCAGCAACAACAATACTCAGGCGCTCAGATGGTAGAAAACTCGCATCAATAGCGTTAACAATCGACGCAGCGAGCAGACGGGAGAACGATTAATATTAGTGAAAGAGAGAGAGAGAGAGAGAGAGAGAGAGAGAGAGAGAGAGAGAGAGAGAGAGAGAGAGAGAGAGGAATCATTTTTCAAAGCAAGGAAAGGCTATATGCTCGCTAATTGCGGCGCTCAAATCGGCTCCTCATTTTACATTCACACGTGTATATATATATAGATACGTACATATACGCCAGCAGCCGCTGCCACTGGCGTCAGTTCATATTAATCGTAAATCTGCGAGTGTGCGCCCCCCTCCCTCCCCCCGCGTCATGCGCGTACGCGTGATTAAGCGGGCGTAATGCGTCTCTGTCAACGAAAGACCAGTGCGCAACGCGTGATAAAGCGACGCTTGGCTCCGTTTGTAACATGTAGCTGCACACAAACGCTTCCCTCGCATATCGATTTCGACTGATGACGATGATTTTCGCCATGGCTCATACTCTCTGTGTTTCTCGGCTACTGCTTGTCATGACAATTGAAGCTGCACGCCAATTCCACTTGTTTTTTTTATACTTGGGCTTCCCGTTTTTCTACTGTTCGTTTGATTACATGTTTGCGTTGATTGTTGGGTGTAATTCAATTTCACATTGCAAAAGCGTTGATTAGTTGACGTGTCGGTGTTGATCAGTCTTTACTTGATTTTACTGTTCTGTTTGAGAGATAATTGTTCGAGTTTTGTATTACGTATGGATTATATGAATGTGAAACGAAAATATTCGAATAAAGCTCTATAGTATTTTCTTCAACGCGGAAAATTTTTTATTCAATAACCGCTATTTCAGTCGAACAATTCTGCCAAGTCACTAGGAAATATTACGCGGAGGAGACTATGAAATCTCGCAAAATAGAGAAGAGTTATAGCGAGATGAAGAGAGCGAGAAAGGCTTTTCTGCTCTTCATTATTCGAGCGATGCCTCCGAAGAAAAGACGCTCTTGATATCCATGTGCCTTGAAAAGTGAATGGCACTGAGCCCGTGAAGACGTAGCTCCCATTTTCACGCAGATTTGCTCAAAGTGAGACCCCGAGAATCTTTGTGGAGCCTCGAGGAAAAGCCTTCACTGAGCATTCTCTCGAATAGAAGCTCCGCGAAAGTAAAGAACGGCGAAATATAACAGAAACGTTTCGCGCCCAAAGAAATATGCCAATGATATTATGAAATACAAGAAAAAATATACGAATGACAAATGAGTGGAAAAAAAGGACTCGATACTAACAGCGTCGTACTTCTTTTCTCTCCTTTTTTTTCTTTTTCTGCTCGAGAAAGAGTCGACGACGTTATCGTGCAACATACTGGAATTTTCCTCGAGACGTTGGGGCGGCGCGAAGAATAGAAGTCAAGAGTCCGGCCCTCGGGGCACACGCGCATACATGACTACATCAAATATGCTGAATAGTTTATTGTGCCGTGTGAGTTCTCCAGCGAGAAACGCGTCAAAAATGAAATGCCAGAGAGACGAAGCTGAAGTTAACGAATACTGAAAGGCTATTGTTCGCTTATCGTTAATGTTGCATAGCCTTCTTCTTCTTCTTTTTTTTTGAATTTCAAATCTCTATGGTGCATGAAGTCTCACGAGGTTGAATTCTGGAAGCTTGATAATACAAAACCATGATCACATGGTGCCGTACTAGTAGGTATACCAGAGGGATTTGGAGGTGGTTCGGGTTGAAGAAGGGAAAGCTAGACCTCCTGTAAGTTTATGTAAGTCGATAACGAGATGATCGACTTTGTTACCGTCAGATTTATTTTAACAGATTAAAACTTTGTGAATAATAAGTAATATTTTTTCAAATTAATGCAATTTATGTTGGACGTTAATCTTGTAATCAACGTCCAACATATGCAATATATTAATCATAATAGTTTCTTCAATATTAAAAAAAATATCTGAATTACAAAGAATAGTGGGATTCGACAGTTACATACCTCAGCAAACAAATTAAAAATAAAAATTTGGCGATAGCGATGGCAGTGAAATAGAAGGAGACCACTTCTGGATTGACGGTTCGGTATATAACGGCAGAGACAGATAGAGAGAGAGAGGGAGAGCGGGGGAAATTCACGAGACGTGTATCGGCGGATTACGGATTACCGGGGAGCGCGAACGCGAGAGTGCGCTATTAGCGGATTACCGCAGTGGCGCGGAAACAATTTTCCGCGCCGTCCGCCGTTTTTTCGTCCGCTCGCGGCGGCGACGGCGCATACGCCCTGTGCCTTTTTCCATCCCCGAGGCAGATGATTTCCAGCGTCATACTAGTACAGCTTCTTTTTTTTCCAACCACCCATCAGGTTTGTTTTTTTTGCTTCTCTCTTCGCGCATCTATCTACCCACGTTCATCAATATTCTCTGTAGCGGAATCAGGCAAGCCGGGAGACCGGATTATAGAGGCTGGGATTGGCGTGTGATCGTCAACTTTTAGTAATTTTCTTTCTCTCTGATATATGTTTACGGGATATTTTAGTGGTAAAAGTAGTCATAATGCTTTATTTATTGACTCATTTTACTTGCGTATCATATTTTCAAACGATCTGAAAATAATTTCAATCAAAACTTTATAATAGTTATAAATATTTACGGGATATTTTAGTGGTAAAAGTAGTCATAATGCTTTATTTGTTGACTCATTTTACTTGCGTATCATATTCTCAAACGATCTGAAAATAATTTCAATCAAAACTTTATAATAGTTATAAATATCTGGAAATGCAACTACTCGCACTGTATGACTCGCGTTATCTCTAAATTTCAACTTCCTAATCGCAGAGTACACAGTTTGCCGAAGTAAAAGTAATTTCCATTCAAAATCGCACTACTGATTCCCATGCTTGCGAAATCTCATCATACATCCCAAGACACTCTCTCGCTCCCCACACACATACAAGCATACACACACACACACAGGCAACTTTGCTTAATCCAACGCTCGCACGTTGCTCGTCTCTTTTGCATACAGCATCTCTGTCATCTCGCTTCCGCATTCCTTGCGCTTTCCTTCCTTCGCGCGCGCGCGACGCTCTTTGTTTGCTCGTCTTGGGAGGGGGGGGGGGGGGGGGGGTGGAAGTCGCGCGCGTTCGAAAGGAGGGCCGTCTGCGCTGCCTACTTAAAGGTGCGAGACGCTTACTAACGAACTCGAAATCCTCCTTTGTGGATGCTGTCGGCATACGTGTATTCCCTCGAGGGATACCTAACACCCCAAACATCCAGCCCCTTGTATGTATATATATTCGTTTGGCAAAACACAACGTACACTTTACAGCCATGGAGGCAAGGACATCTCCTTATTGGATTATAATTCCGTAATACGCGACAATACAGTTTGAATGACTCGACACAACAAATAATAAAGTTTTTATTGAATTATTTATCCTTCATTGTCACTACCATCGGTTTAGAATTCAACGCTCGGCAATTTCATTCGCTCTTTGACTTTGCTTACAAATGCTTGAAAATAATGGAATATTCTAAAGCTCATTGCTTGCTGCGAGTAGTCAGTCGCGCGAAGCGCTCGGCTCGCGAGGTGTTGAAATTAAATTGTTCTTCATTAGTAGGTACAAAGAGAGTCAGAGAGTCAGAGAGAGAGACCAATTTCGGCCCGCAAACAGATTAGAGTTCCGGCAGACCCGGCTCGCGGCCTTATGTGTGCATAGGGTTAAATTATGCGCGCACGCAGAGTAATTGCGGTTGCAGAGCTGTTTACGGAAATGGTGCATACCGCATCGGGGCTTGCCGAGTGTGTATCAACTCCAACTCTTGATGGGAGAATCGTGTCATTTTGTTTTCAATCTTTACGTTCTTTGAATTAGAAAAAAAAATATTTCTCGTAAACGATTTCATGATATTTCCACGGGAATGTTGAAATACTTTCTACCTCGAGATAATAAAAGTCAGAACGAAAACTTGAAAGCGGAAAAAATAATTTGCTTGTTGACGCTGGCGATGCGCATAGTTACAGCGAGAATTTTTCGCTAAGGTGTCGACGCCAGCAGCAAACAAAATTCTTTCAAGAGCAGAGAGCACAACAAGCGAGTGTCCCGGAAGTTTCCATGGGGTTGGCGCGAGATGTGAGAAATTTCACTTGCTCCGAAAAATCCCGCACCGCAGAGAAAAGAACGTCGGCGCGAGAGAGGCGACGCGAAGAAAAAACTATGGTGTCTCGCTGAGCTTTTTCCATCGCCGTTATATTTCGCGTTACTCTCTTTCGCCTCGTAGCGACTTTTACCGTTGTTTTTTTTTTGCGTTCTTTTATCTCGCGCTTCTTGCGTGGCTACGCGTAAAGCAAATTATATTAGGCTGCAAATAAAAGTGACGTACAATTGGATTAATTTTTCCCCGCGTAACGAACGTAATATGGAAGCATTTAAAGCTCGTACCGAGAAGGGAATATAAACGTTATTCGTGTTCTATTTCAGGACGAAATTAAATTTTTCATTTAATACTCAGCGTGAATTTAATAATGAATAAATTAAATCACAGTATGAAAGATACAATTCGAATTGATTAATTAAATTAAACTTGAACGTTCCATTTTCGAAATATATAATATAAATCGTTTCAATTCATTATCACTCTAAATATAAATGGTTATTCTGAATTTATGGATACATTTTTGAAATCTCTTACTTAAAATATCAAAAATAAATTAATCAACCAGGACAAGTCTCGTCAGTAAAACCAGGCGTGCACATGACATTTCTGGCGACGAGAGGTGTGCAGTGTGTATGAAAGTAAAGTGGCACTCGGGGACGTTCGAGGATGCGCAAACTTAAGCTTTATTCAATTTACACGAAGGGTAATTCGAAAATTGTTTGGCCCGCTTATGGCATACGCTACTAGATAGAGAGAGAGGAGAGAGAGCAGGCCTCGCCGGCCTTATTTACGAGGATCGATACATTCTAGTCGACCCTTAGAAGCTGCCGACACGAGAAGCGAAATTACCTCTCGGCGCGGCGAACTTGTCGCCTATATGGTAGAACACACACACACACACACACACACACACACACACACACACACACACACGTGCCCCGTGTACTGCGAATATTATGGCGCATTATAGAGAGGTGGCGAGAATCGGCTTGAATGGAAAGCCTGATCAGCTGCTACGATAGTGTACTTGAAAATTATAGCTTGATGGTTTTGGAGCAAATTTGATTAACGTTAAATTTAATTAGCCAGAAAATTACATGCTTGATGAATGGCAACTGTTCATGGGAAGTTCTATTTTTTTTCTGCTGAAATTTAGTTCGATCAACGGCTGAAAATTATTAACGCAAGAATTTACGTGTGAATTTAAATTATATATATTTTTTCAATATTTAATCGAATCAGTACATCAGCTATTCATTAAAATGTTAAATTTCATTTGTTAAATTATTTATGATAATTTATTCTCTGCCTTGCCATTATCGATTACCTTAGCTATTAAATTATCAAAGTTCGAACAAGAGATCAAATATGAACAGTACAGTAGAATATCAATAGCTATACGCAAGCAGCAGCAACGCAGGAAGTATTATCATCCAATGAGAAATGCAGGGCGCGAGAGAAACAGAAGCCACGGGGAAGCCAAAATACCGGTTTCCCCCGAGTAGCATCACACGAGCGTGGGCGGGCGCGTCAGAGGTAAACGTCGTTGTACACGGAAGTATCGAAGTGTGTATATGTATAGGGAAGTGGTGGTAGCAGCGCGAACAGGAGGTGGAGAATACGAGCGCTCGTATAGCCACGCGATACGAATAATTAATACGGCTATAAACAAGCTCCGGTCCAAGAGAGAGAGAGAGAGAGAGAGAGAGAGAGAGAGAGCGAGAGAGAAAGCTCGTGGCCAGGCTACGATACTATCGTCCTGTATACCGACACATAAAATTGATACGCGCACACACACAGAGCCGCCTGCTCGCGCGCGACCTATCACGCTCGCGCGCGATCCAGCTCACTCGATCTCGCATGATGACCTCAAATTAGGATTGCCCCGGCTGTTTGAGAGCTTAGGCTTAGGTTTGGAGCGATAGTTACTTTTGATTGCTTGATTAATATTGACTTCTTTGAGAATTTGTTGCCCAAATTTTTAATGTTTTGCTGATACTGTAGTTTCAATAATAAATTCGAAATATGCCTTATGATGATTCGATTCTTGAAGCATCAGATAATATTTTCAACATTTTCAAAGTAAAAAAAAATATTGTCGGGGTAATGTGTGAACATCAGTATTAGTGTACTTAGGTATTCAGATAGATATCAGCGAGAGATACTAAGATCATACGACTATGAATCACACGACTTAGGCAACGAAATCTTGGGAGTCATACGATCATGACAAGATGTGTTATCAGTAGCGAAGCGCGTGATTTTCGGCTACATAAGCGAGTGCACGGTTTAGATCGGCCTGTTCTGTTGTACCCACGATGCTGTGAATAAAGATTCGACTTTCTCTCAACCGAAGCGTCAGTCATTTTCCCACAATATTTTATATTGTAAATGATTCTTAATGATGAAATGCGGATTCATTAGAAATAATGAAATAGTAGCTTGGAAAAATTATACAATTATACTTTATTCTATCCAAATAGTTATACTAATAGTTTCTAAGGAATATCGAAGAAAAATGCCAACGTAAAACACAAATAAGCACAATGAATCACTTAAATATTGTTTTCAAGATTCACAACAATTGTGAATATTTTCTTAGTTTTTGATACATTAACGGAACTTTAATAAATAATCAATTTTATGATCAAACTATTTCAATTTATTATCCAATTGAACATTTCCAGTACTCATAATCAATCATTCGGTATATGAATTAATTCAAAAAACTTTATTACTATGGCAAAAATAATTTCAATTAAATCATTGCAATCCTTCAATATTGTATAATAAATGTAATAATAATTACTGATATACGCCATCGGCCAGAATCAAATACATCGAGCATCAAAAAAAAAACAGAAGCGAGAGCAAAACAAATCTCTCGCGCGAGCGAGAGTGCACTTTGAAAAAAGATAGGAAGATTTACGTAAGCCAGACATGGAAACGTAGATTCAGATTCAGAGCCAAAGAGAGAGAGAGAGAGAGAGAGAGAGAGAGAGAGAGAGAAAAGAGAAAAAAAGAACGAAGTCCGATAGAAAAAGCTTTGGAAGAGTGGCGCTCTCTCTCTCTCGGAGAGGTGTGTAGATTTAACGCTCGAATTTGCATTTAGAGAACCTGCTCCGTTGCCATCGCGCGGCACCCCCAGAGCTAATCGGATTCAGGGAGAAAACGGGGTCGAGGATGCGCGAGGCGAGATTCTCCCTTTCTCCCTCCCCCTCTCTCTCTCGAGAGAGGCAATAAACACACGCTCCATTGGGTCTGGCGGCCAACCACCACTCGCGCCGACTCGCGACCGCCAATTAGCGTAATTCGTCCGGCCGCCGGATGTATTGTATACGTATTGTGTGCACATGCGGTTGTATTTGGCCATGCTTTTCTTGTTAGTGGCATGAAAGTTTAATGGCCTTTTAGGGGACTATCTTCAATTGTTTCTTCACCAGAGCTGTCAAATTTTCATCAGTTTTAGTAGAATATATCGATTTCATATCTCAATCTAATAAAAAATAATGACGCGAGAGGTAGGGGTTGTATCAGTATAATTTTGGAAAAAGAATGACATGTTAATGTTAATTTTAATCAAGTTCTGATTTGACCTACAGAATAAAAATGTCTATGGATAAAAATAATTTGGTCGCAAATCCACAAGATCCGATGTATTTTTGAGAATATTCCAGAATGTATAAGTCGATACAGCATGATTTGCCAAGAAAAATCTACCCTCGTAGCTCCTCCACTTTCGCGATCTCACGGTTATAT
The DNA here is from genome assembly GCA_035047105.1 of Galeopsomyia nigrocyanea. Lineage (NCBI taxonomy): Eukaryota > Metazoa > Arthropoda > Insecta > Hymenoptera > Eulophidae > Galeopsomyia > Galeopsomyia nigrocyanea. Next base: position 10,253,690 of record JAWWMK010000001.1, on the reverse strand, counting down.
ACGTCTCGGTTGCAGTTGCTGGTAGGAAACGACAATCCGCAGACGGAAAAGGAGCAGAGCTTCGATCCACCCATCGTGGCTACCAAAATCCGCTTCATCCCCTACACATCGCACATACGCATCGTCTGCATGCGGGTCGAACTTTACGGCTGTCCTTGGACTGGTAAGTAAAATTTACGATGTTGGACTCTTTTTTTTAGCCCTTTCTCGTGTCTCGCCCTCTATATCCTTTCAATATCTTTTTTTTTTCTTCTTTGCCTTCTGACTTTCACGACAACAACGACGACGTCCATATACGCGACTTGATGCCGTAACGTACGAACAGGCAGGCTCTACGAGTCACCGAGTAATACGCGATTTACGAGATACATAACGGAAGGAAATAGAAACAGATATATATAGAGATTCGACCTTCCGCCGAATCGTAAATTACTTCCTCTATTGTGTTTCATACCCTCTACCCTTCTTTTCTTTCCAGCTCAAAGCCGCTTTTTTATGGGCTCAGGCCGATTTTTATTGCCTCGGATTTTCTTTCCCAAAGTGCATCTTTCGCTGAAAAATAAAGATTAAGACACGAAAAAAACAAAACAAAAAAAGGAACTACGGGCTATAAAAAAGAACAAATATCCATTTGGATTTACTCTGGATAATTTAAGGAAAACTCGTTAGTTTCGGGATTTAAGCTTGTTTCTGTTAGAACTATTCGTGACGATTGGAAAGAAAATATATGATGTTTGTAATACTCGTACGATGTTATTGAAATCATTACGACGTGCTTATTTATATCTAACTTAATTTGAACCTCCTGAAAAACTGTCGTAAAACATACTAGCACATATCGTAATATACATTTTTTTCTTATTTATTATAAATTTTACCATTGTATTATTTTATTTCCTTTGCTTTATAGAAGGTCTTGTCTCATACTCGATGCCTCAAGGTGTGCAACGCGGCTCGGAGCTGGACCTCACAGATCGCACATATGACGGGATTGAACAAGACGAATATCTCACTGGCGGTCTGGGCCAGTTGACGGATGGTCAGAAAGGACCTGATAACTTTAGAGATGACCTCAATAACAATGGTAAAGGTAAGTTATATACTTACACCCTTTAAGTGATCAAAACATCTTCATTTGCTAGTTTCCAAAAAATTTAAAATACCATGATAATTCATGTAAAGGTAATTTAAAAAAAAACTTAACCGTCTATTTTGAAAATTTTTTCACTATCACTATGAAAACGTTCGTCAACGAAATCCTCCAAGATTAACATTTTAATACGGAATTTAATGTACTTTCTATGAAAATGTTTTGAAAAACCAAAGGCGATTATCATATTTATCCATCCGCAAAAAATGAATGAATGATGGAGTCGGAATACGAGATAAAAGTGGTTGAATATTTCATCGCGAATGTATTAACTTTCATGAAAAAAAAAATATATGTCGAATTCGCAGAAGCTCCGCAAGCTTCTCTCGATGTCTCATATATGCGTGCATCTCTAAATTCTCATTCGGCTGAGAAATTTGCGCCGGCAATGCGCCTCGGATTTAGCAGACGCGATGCAAATTCGCGTGCGCGAGTCGGAGAAAGAAGAAAAAAAAAGCATAGTGCGCAGTTTTTATATAAAAACGAAACGCTACGACGCTGGAATCGTCAAGGAGGGTATATAGAGAGGAAAAGAGAGAGAAAGAGAGAGAGAGAGAGAGAGAGAGAGAGAGAGAGAGAGAGAGAGAGAGAGAGAGAGAGAGAGAGAGAGAGAGAGAAAGCTGGTACGAATGCAACGACCAAACAGACTCGTTGCGCTTGGATCCGCTTCGATTTACATACATATTGAAGTCGAGCTGCTTATACTCCACTACTGTTGATACATTTCTCCGAGAGGCTGCACATGGCTGCGCAGCATGTACTTTTTATTAAAAACTAACATTTCTTATCTAAATGTTGTGATCTTTTTTTATCGAATACTAATATTTTAAAAATGATCAATTCTTCATCGTGGTTTGAAATCTAACTGACTTTTGAAATTTCAATTATTTATTATCAAAAACACAAACCTAGAAATTTTACTTACTCGGGTTCACTTTCAATGCCCCAAAAAAAACTAGATGTCAAACTTGCGGTGAGGATAGTAGTTGTATAAACAAGCGGACTTTCATAGACCCGATTGTCGACGAATGTTTCGGTTCTGTTCGAAGAGGACGCTTTGAGAGAAACTGTATAGAGTTTAACGTCGTTTAATGCTTTTGTGCTCGGGAAAACGGACGATTGCGGTTGGCTTCCGTGAAAGCAATTAAAAAATCTCTTTGACAACTTGTTACGCAACTCCGGTTAAGTTGATTTTTGCAGAAGCTGTATTCGTGATTTGGCTTTTCGAATTGTTGCGTTCACGTTGCATTTTCACGAAGACCAATGTGTATTGTTGAAATATTGAAAAAGTAAATTTTCATTGACAATGATTTGAAGTCGATATTATTTCGTAATTCTGATTTTACCTGATACCACGGTAGAGCTCACTTCTTATTGAACATGGTATCGTCTTTATTCATACCTGTAAATCTGTTACAAACTTACTTTGACAGGATACGAGTGGGTCGGCTGGAGAAATGACACGCCAAGTATGTTGGGACGACCCGTAGAAATCACTTTCGAGTTTGATTGCGCTAGAAACTTTACGGCTATGCACCTTCATACCAATAACTATTATAATAGAGACGTTCAAGTAAGTATAGAAAAGGTTTCCATAGGGCTATTTGAATCCAATCAGTCACAAAAACTTGATATTATATGCATTATTAATTACCGTTAATATTTAATACAATATTACTTTATCAATCAAATTTATCACATACTACTAAATATATTTACTTTCATGAAAGTAAATTTGATAATTATCAGTTAGTAGTATGTTACGATTTTGATGAGACATAGAATATCGAGAAATTTAATTACTTAGTATTTTTCAAATTACATATTACATCAGTAAAATTTTACAGAGAGAATAAACACAGTATTATTTACTAAAATAAGGCATGATTATGATCAATCAATATTGCAGGTGTTCAGCCACGCAAAAGTCTACTTTAGTAATGATATCACCCAATTCAATGGCGAACCTGTGCACTTCTCGTACGTTCCCGATCTTATGTTCGAGCAGGCTCGTAACGTCACGATAAAATTGCACTCACGAGCTGGGAGGTTCGTTAGACTGCAACTTTACTTCGCAGCACGTTGGATTATGCTCAGTGAAGTTGTCTTTGATTCAGGTAATTTTATTTGCTTACTTTGATTATTTTTACACGACTGCACCGCGGCACTGCTTGTTATAAAGAGTCAGAAATTGTAACTAACGTTGAACTGGAAAAAACTTCTGCTACTGCGTTACTCTGTAGGTAATGTATTATGGTAATCCGTAACGTAACTTTTCGCGTTTATTCAACTACCCTTTACATAAGGTTATGGAAGCTCGTTAAAATGTAACTTTATTCAATGAAAAAATGAAAAAAAATTTTGTGAAGAGACGTGATAACACAATTTAATGATTCAGTAAGAGTTCAAAAATTAATTAAACTTGCTTTTAGTTGTCTCCGACTGGAATAACAGCACTGAGGAAGAAGATGTCAAAATAAAAAATGTGACGACATCGACAACAGTAATTCCTTTCCAGAACACGGAGGGACCTCTTCAAAGAGATGAAGTACAAGCTACGTTCAACAAAGACGACGGGAATGTCAGTGCTTGTAAGTCATGCTCGATATTTTTTTTAAATTTTTGTTAATAAAGCAACTAATGATTCGGACAAAAATATAGGTATAATTTATTGTGCTTTATAAAAACATTTCACTCACTTTTGGAAATTGCATTTCAGTTAATTCATTATATACATTCAGAATACTATTCTTTATGTTTAGTTACAATGTCGACATATTTCACGAGTTCTGAAAAACTGTGTGCTTTAGTTCCAGATAAAAGCAAAGAGCCAGAGTCGAGGCAGCTGATCGGATTAGTAATCGGGATTTTAACGACTGTGATCGTTATGCTTTTGGCTGCCATCACTTTTATCTTTTATAGAAATCGAAGACTTAAGGCTGCTCTCTCACCTACGACTTTCTTCGACCAACAAGGTGAACTAAAGGTTTGTATGAAAACTATGGTTTGTTATAATAATTATAAATTTGATAACATTAGAAAGAATATTTACATATCTATTTTTAGAGAATTGATGCGATTTATAAAACTCTGATGATATTATTTCTAAATTTCGAAGCAGAGATCATTTTTAATTTTATCAAATTCATCAATTTATGAAGTTATTTCTGCTACACTGATGAGATGTAAGATGATAGAATAATTCATATCCTTCTCAATGAAGTGATCGTAAAAGATTGATTATAAACGTAAAGATAGAATATCTAAAATTACTTGCTCAAATTTAGCGACACTGAATTGAACTTATTGTATGAAAATACACTAAATCCTACATCTACAAGATCTTTTTTTCGTAACTAAATACTGAAATAGATCATCTTCATTGAGTAATTTATTGAACGAAATAGTAGCACTGAACAATAAAAAAGTTTAATGTTTGGCTGAAGTACACAAAATACGTTTTTTATTTCAATACAAACCGCTCACAGCCGATTAGACACGAGCAAGTTCTGTAAATAAATGATTCATCGCTCGTTCCTCCGGAGCTCCGGCACGTGCGCCAGTCACGTTTCTGTTTTCGGCGCTTCTTTCTCATTTTTCTTTCCAACCGACACCAGCGGTGTGCTTTTATTTATTTATTGCTTTGGCACACGGCAGAAAAAAAAATTAAGAATACGCGAGCCGAAAAGAAGCGACGCGAGATAAGAGATGCCAACTTTCATGTCGTTTGCGGTGGTTCATTCTACTTATTTTTATGCGATATCTATGTATAAGTTACTTTAGAAGTTGTGTTTTCCATCAAAATTACAAGATGAAGAGGAATTATATATTATTCGGATTTCCACAAAACTTACTATTATGCAAATCTTCTTCTTTAACAATTGTAAAAATATAGAGGAAAATTTCGAAGTTTCACTCATATGCAATGTATAGTTAGCAGGATGATAACGAAAGAGTTATGGAAAGTTTTATCTTCTCAGTTGAGCTATCATTGTTGTTTGAATCAAACAGTTTCGATTAATATTCGCTGCGATATAAAGTAAATAAAAAAAAATATTATGTAACTATAAATGACTTAATGACAACGTACTCTTTGACCCTTTTACGAGCTTAAGATTTCCAAGTTTCACCGCCTTCGTATTTACTCTTGTTAGTGCTTGTATTTTGTTTTCGCTAATTTTCAAGGCAGCAGTTGGCAGCTGCAATTAACGTCAAGAAGTTGAGAGTGACGTAGCCACACAAATCGACGCTGTTAGTTTGAGCTTCTCAAGTTTACGTTCACCTTTACATAAGAGCACGGAATGTGGTGTCAAAATGTGTCTGCCAAGAGGAACGAGTCTTATGATTGTAAACTCTACTTTTTTCAGTCGTTTTGTAAATTTTGATGTCTTTGCCTCGTTCTACTCTTTCTCTATTTCAAAATTTTTTACTCGCAATTTTGCACGTATTATTTCCAGCAAATGCTAAACACTAACTTTATCAACCGTAAGAAAGTAGGTTACATCTTTATTCAATGACTCGTTTTCATTATTTTTTTTTCTCTTACTTTCCTCTCTGTTCATTGTTCACCTGAGTAAGTAGTTCAGGGAGAAGAGTTTTTCAAGCCACTTAATCGGCTTTAATCTCTCAGGCGAGGCAAATAGCCAGAGAGAAGGAGTAGTTTACTCTCACTCGGCCAAAGACGCGAAGTACAGTCGTTAAAGCTTTCCGCAAGATCATTATGGACGGGTAGACTGAGTTTCTTTAGCCACTAATGTCATGATTTCAACCATATAGCAAGTAGTAACCGAAGTTAAGGGTAAATTCAAGAATGCTGCAACACAGCTTGAATAATTGAAAGCTTAAGGTTAGAAGAAGGGAATTTTAAAGTTAACATTTTAGGGGTTCATGTTGAATTTTTCATTTCTTCTAGAAATATGCTTCATATATAAAAAGTAGTTTCATAGGAAAATTGATTAATTTCCTTCTTCATTTTTCAATTATGGAATGATAAAGCTTTTTTAATTATTCATTCAAACCTGAAAACGAAAATTACTGCATCGTGAAAAAAGAGTTCTATTATCATTTTTTCAAAGTTTGAATTACATTCAAATTTAAGGATGCCCAAAACTTGTCTATTCATAAAACTTCGAAACTCGATCCATCTTCACTCCTTCAATTTGAAATTTACATATCTAACGAATAGAAGTAGTTGTGAAATTGAAATGGATGATTCTGTTAAAACAAGTGGTTTTGCAATAAAATTCATTATTTTAAAATAACATCGCGTTGCATTCTTTACAGCTACTGCCTGCTCGAAACGTGAAAGCTACGAGAAAGCGCAGAGGTATCGAGCTGTTTCATTAATTAAAGTCCAGTCATTTAATTAATGAAACATTTTACTGCCTGCAACGTCCATTATAGTTAATACTAAAAGCATCTGCAATATTTGTAAAAATTCGAGCACGCCAAGATGCGCCAAGAAATCATATAAATACACAACGAAGGATCGATAAAATATGCATCATTCATCGGGCATACCTTAGGTAACATTCTAAGCTAACATCCCTGTCAGTTAAATCGGAGCCACTCGACGGCTGAGTTGCCTCGGCTATTGTATATACAGCAGCATCTCCCCGCCATCCCCAGGGAGAGTGTGTGTGCGCGACTCTGGCATTAGCCACCTGCTCCTTGTCTCGGGAGAAGACATTCCGGCACCGAGCACGACCCCACTCCGAACCCGTCGTCTTCAAACGATGCCTCTTCGTCTTGAATCTCGCCTCCCTCCGGCGATACGAAGGAGGAAAGCGCTTCATTGTCGAGAGCGCTGCATTACCTGGGGATTCGGGAATTGGGCCAGCGGTTACCTTGTTGCGCCAGCTGTATTGTCGTGTTCGATTCTCATCGATTAGCTCGATTGCTCTGCAATTTTATTCTTCTCGCTTTCGCTCGTATTAAGCTCTGGTTTCGTGCGGCGATAGGAATGCTTTTACATTTGGTTACTGTGATCGTGTCAATCAAATAATTGAGTGAAATCACGATGTTTGAGTGCTAGAAATTCGATCATTTTCAGTAGTATGAAACGTATACTGTCAGGCATCAAACGTGATCACGATAAAAACACATTTTTCTTACAGCACGTCTTTATTAGATTTTCTCACAATTTTTTTGTAACAATTGCAAAGCAATACTTAATCTTTTTGCTTTTCTCCAAATACATCTCAACCTTTGTCCTCAAAGTACGCGACTGAGAGAAAGAGACTGACGGTCTAGATTATGGAAATTTGAAGTCCGCGAGGAGCAGTGCTAAAGCGCTCTCTGAATATGAAAGATCAGTCCTTTAACGACACGACAGTGTGAATTGAATATCCGTTATGTCTTGGTGTTCTAAAGTAATTTCACATTCGAATCAGCTAATTACATGCACAATGTTCTACTTAGACTGTATAGATTATTGCGCGGCCTTTCATTGATATGGTTGCCTTTTGAATTCGAAATAATCGCACTGCAATTAATAAGCTTATTATATTAAAAGGCTTCTGTGAATTTCAACAATTTGAAAGCTCCTATAGAATACCAGACCTGCGCATTCTCGAAAATATGAAATATCCAGGAAATAATGACAACAGACAAAACGTTCAGTGGCATTGAAGAAAATTTAATTAGATATTCCATACTCGCGAGTCCACGTGTGCATCTGGCATACGGATGAAATTAAATTCTCTCACAGCAAGTCAAACACGAGCTAGCGCTCGAGAAAGAATAAACATAACGAGAGTCAACTGGTATAGTTGAAATCGAATTGGCTATACATACAGTAGTTCATAAACAGATATGCCATATAGCATCACATATATATACGCACATACGAAGCACAAAGACAAATGGTTATATAATCTCGAGTAGCAATATAAGCCAGGATGCGTTATCAGGTGAGCGTACACGTACTAAAATATCTAACGCGCGCACGCAATTCTCGGCTTCAGGTCTCGGTGGATGAAGGTTTTGCCGTGGGCGCTAGCGGCGTGGACAAGGGACCAATTTGCCCCCCACTTCCGTTGCAGTACCATCCGAGCGCTTACGCCACCACGACCACTCCGCAGCTACACAAAACTACTGCCTCGGACTATGCTGGTACGTTATATGAGTATTACGCAAGTACATCTAGCGGCTTGCCAGATATAGCGACGCTGTTTGCCCTCCAGGCTTCGGTATTGTCGCTCGGCTGTGTATTTTGTTGTTACTGCTTGGCTCTTGCGGGGACTATACCTCATTGTCCGCGAAAATACGATGATACTATAAAGTTAAAATGCTCGTTTGACCTCCGACTCCTGCTTTTCTTGATTATCGAATATTGTTTTCGCGATACTTCATTCTTATTATCTTCAATGAGTTGAAAAAGTGCAACGAGGCTTGAAACTTGAATGTTCAAGAACGAGAGTGAAAGTTAAATAATTAATCGCCGACCTCGAATCCTTTTATCTTACCCTTGTAAAATATTCACTGAGACGGAGGAAATAGTGAGAGAGAAAGAAAAAGAGAAAGAGAAAAAGAAAGAGAAAGAGAGAGAGAGAGAGAGAGAGAGAGAGAGAGAGAGAGTAAGCCAATGGTCAAGTGAAATATCTTCGCTAAAATATTTACTCTGGACAAATGCGGGAGAACACCTCACAGAATAGTTCCATTTGAAACTCTAACGAGCAAGTTTACTGTCCGCCCGCTCGTCTTTCTTTCTCATTGCGCATAGAAACGTAGAGCGAGAGAGAGAGAGAGAGAGAGAGGATTTAGGCGTGAAATTCACACGCCAACTATTCCGCCGACTCGTACGTACTGTGTTTTGGATGGAGGGCGGAGAGGAGTAACGCGTTGCTGCGTCGTACTCCGAGTTTACATACCCTCGACCCGCCTCCCATACACTTTCCCCGCAATGTGTATACGTACACTGTGCGACTACGTGAAATTCATTGAGATAACTAACGAGCAATCGATAGAATTAATTAGACGCTTTAGTCTATTGTTGAAATATTCCGGTGAATTCTTCCAATTAGAGTGAGATGAATTTATTATAAAGTAATTTTCTTTGTGGAAGTAGAATTTCATCTAGTTTTCAGTTTTACATCGTTATTCCGAGATCTTTCTGTAATTTGAATTCGTATTCGTAGAATTATCATCTTCGCGAAGTTTACAAAATAAATTCATTATAAATTTGTAAAACTCAAAAACGTATCTTTCTCACTGCATTCCGGCTCTCAGAATAAAAAGTATAGTTCGCAATAAGTATCCAAAAACGCTTTTTGATAAAACATGTTTCATGTCGACTTTTCCTTACGCTTCGCGTACCTTTGAAATACTTGTAATGTTAAAAAAAATTCAAATTAACTTCGATCATGAATAGCGCAGCGTGAAGTAAACAAAAATTGAATCATACAAGTAGTCAAAGCAACTTTTCACGTTTAAAAAAAAACTTTAAATACATGTATTCTTGAACTAGTGGGAGGAATACCTGAGGATCGTCCAGTCATTCCACTACTGCTCAACACGGCGATCAATCTAAGCCGACCAATTCCACCCGCGGCACAGGAGTATCCATCAGGGAAAGCGCCGCCTATTCCACCACCGCCGGAAAAGTATTACGCCAGTTCGGAGATCGGCAAGGTGAGAACGAAAAATAAAAGAAAGATGCGCCTTCGACATGCGAGAGCTCGCTACATATGCAAATTCCTCAGCCTTGTTAATCGCAGGGGGTTCGTTAACCTTAATGCATGCTGAGGGAACCTTTCTTCTTCTTTTTTTTCTTTCGTTGTGTTTACTTACACGTCTCCTTTTTTATGCTGAAGCCGCGATCTCATTTCCAGCATGTAAAGAACAATGAAATTTAACTTAAAAGAGTTTTGTTTTGAAAATGTAAGGAACAATTAAGTTTAACTTATTATTATGTAACTTTGTAGTATTTAATTTTTTTCTTGTTCATTAATATTTGAGTGAAGCCATTTTATCAAAAGAATGGATTATTTTGACAAATTTATTTCGTTCGCGTTTTGAGTCAGTCAGTTAAAAGATTCAATTGTTTTTCAATTTAGAGCCCACCGCTGCCACCATTACCCGCATCGCCGAATCCCAGCTGCACGCCACCGCCTCACAGTGGAAAAGCTTCAAGTAGTCTGAATAGTTATAGCCCCGAAGACATGATGACTGAAGATGATGACGATGCAGTTGCTGGACTGCTTGATTGTGTAATCTTTGACTTTCCGCGAGAAAGGCTGAATATTGTTGAAAATTATGGATCTGGTTACTTTGGCGAAATACATATTTGTGAGGTCGATCGATTTCCCGGTTACGATGAAGTTTTTAGAAATACTATTAGCGATCTTGTTGTTGTCAAGTCGTTGAAACCGGGGTCGTCGGAATTATTTAGGTAAGTTATTTCACTTCAAGGTTTTAATAAATCATTGGATAGAAAACATGATTAGTTTGACGAATCATAATAGAATGCTTACTTTATGGATTTTTCAAATGATAACTGTCCACCAACGAAGGCAGTAGTATGAATTTAATATGATGAAATTTAAACAATGTCGACAGAATTGAAATTCAATCAACGTTTATCTCGAATCAGGTGACAAAAAGAAAGCGTTGAAAATTTAATCCCTTTTCCGTTTCAGCATCAGAAATATCTTATTTCAATAAAATACGAAAAGAAAGTCACATGTGAGGAAATTGAACTATATTATATTTATAAAAAAAAGATAACAGAACGTTACAAACGCCATCATATTCACTGGAATAAAGTACGAATATACAGTCACAAATGCTTCAATTGTCCTTCAGTTAATGAACTGCACTCTCGTTAAAACTTTCCACGATACTCGTGCTCTTTCTTCCTCCTCTCTTACCGGAGCCCAAGTGTTGTTTACACTCCACGACCGTCGAACTAAACGTCCCAGCAATTTTATCCGGCAAAGAAAGTTTGACTTACTCGTGACTATACGCTCGTTCTAAATTTACTTTGCCACGATCACGGTGACTATTGCATAAGTTCTGTCAAGAATTTTTTTTTATATTCAATTTCACGCAAAATTAACGTTATTTTACGAATTTAAAAAATTCAAACGTTTTAAAGATCAGTTCACGTAAATATTTTGTACTTTGTACGGTTTGCAGGATAGAGTTTAGGAAAGAAGCCAAAAGACTGGCACGCATCAACGATCGCAATGTCGTACGGCTGCTCGGCGCTAGCCTCGACAATGATCCCATGTGCGTCGTTTTGGAGAATTGCGAGCTTGGAGACCTCAACCAGTACCTGCAAAGCCACGTCGCCGAGACGACTACCGTGCAGACGGCGAAAACATTGAGGTAAATAATTGACACAATACGATGTGTGTTTTTACTCTTACTCAGAAAAAAATAGGAGTACTTTCATGAAATATTTAACTTACGTTTAGAGAAATAGAATTGTTTTGCGCGACAATATTTCTCAATTAGATTGCATTATCTTCCAATATCTTAAATAATATTACAGCATTGTTAGAAAATAAATTGCCATGAAAAATAATATCGATAAACTATTGGTAAAATAAAGTTATGAAAAAAATGTAAATTGAATCTTGGGTCGTTATCTGAAATTCTTGTCTATGATCATGTAAAAGAACATTTACGGGTAAATTACATGGATCAAGAAGCTGTACTTAAATTTAAATAGCGTAGTAAAAGTCTTAAAGCGAACGCGCGTTAGGCGGACTGGGGAAATTGGAAATCGATTTGCTGTAAAATCCTTATGTAAATAATTAGACGTTTTAGTATGTTTTTGTCCGCATAAAATTGAAATATTTGACATTAACGAAAACTACTGCGTTATTCTAAATAACGTTTTCAAGTCACATAAACGCAACTCAATGAAATTAATCATGAGCTTGACAATACTACTACAATGGAAGATTGGAATTCTGTAACATAAGAGTACAAAATCCATACACACATACAGACATAATTACTCGTGATATTTACGCAGTCGAGTTACATATACGAGTACACAGTCCGAATCGTGTAGCTCACAGCTGCTATATGCGAGCCCCAGCGAAATTGTTTGCTCTCATTGCGCAAACGCAACACAGACCGAGAGAGAGAGAGAGAGAGAGAGAGAGAGAGAGAGAGAGAGAGACCGACTGTTACTACTACTGCCGGCAAACACGTGCACCCGACGAGTTTACACGAGTATATATACTGCCAAGGTAGACTGCGGTTGGATGCAATATCGAGATTGACGAGCGCTAGCCCCCAGCTTGACACGACTGCGGTTTTCTTTGTTTAGGATCGCTTTCTTTTCATACACGAGCTATAACGAAATCAGGCTTTACTCGCGCGCGCGAATGCGTCTGTTTGTCACTGACTATAGTGACCCAGATTTGACTATTTGCATATAGAAATAATTCCATGCGTTCAATTCAGTTTAAAAAAAAAGTCGCGCATAATTTCTCTGTTTCAGTTTCGGTACTCTGATATACATGGCAACTCAAATAGCATCGGGCATGAAGTATCTCGAGGAAATAGACTTCGTGCATCGGGATCTCGCTACAAGGTAAGACACATAGAAAGTTCGCCAAACCGAGCCTGACACGCGATTTACAAAGTGACGCGGACAGCTTGGGGATTCCTTTCATGATTCTGCCCTGACTTGCTGCTGTCCTAAATTTTCTCTACGACGCCCCGAGGCTTGTTTTTTTTTTTAACTCGAAATATTATTGCTTACACTTTGACATCTGGCACAAATATGCACAAACATAGATTTTTTTCTTTAAAGGTAAAAACAATGTGCTTGCACGTAGTTGTACATCCATTTTTATGTTTTTATTTGTAGTTGAGATGTTAATAGAAACGAAAAAGTTAACAAAAGCAAATTGATAATTTGAATACTCTGAAAATGTCATATTCAAAACACAAAGATGTTCCGAAATGTAACGTAAATTAACTTCGTGCAGCGACAACAAAGTGCATTGTTTCAAACGAAACTTTCCTGCTACTATCTTGTTTTGAAATTTTTGGACGTAATTCACTTACAATACACTTTGTTGAAAAAGCGAAATACGCAGACAAAGGTTTGTTAACTTATCAGCACGTTGCAGCCTTGACGATGAGCTCTTAGCTCCGCTTTACAGTCGAGTGGGCGAGATTAAAAGTTTTGACTAATTGATCGGAAAATAGAGCGCCTTTTTGTATAGTTTCCTTCTTCGGCATTTGCCACTGAAAGATGCGCAGTAATTATAGCTACTTCGATCTAACGGAAAGATTAAAAGTAGAAATAAGATAATGAATCGGATTAAATAGCGGGGTTATTGATTGCTCCGTTTAGCTCAGAGATTTATTTTTATTTATCAGCTATCAATTATCATCTTGTCATAACTGTTATTGAATGCTTTCATACGTCAATTATTCTTCATTATGTCGATTGCATTGACTATCCGTTTCTCAGTATCTATACTGGTTATTTTTAAAATCTAAATTTATTTATCTGAACTATTTTATTATGATGACGCAGTAACTTGACGTTTCCATGCAGAAAAATTTCTAATTGCAATAAAGCAACCACAGATAATCATTTCTAAAAGTTCATGATTAGAATTTATCTCTTTTGCGACTGCAGTAACAGATTGATAATTACAATTATGTTCTTTTGCTACTGAGATATATATGTTACTGAAAAATCGAGTACTTTCACAAAATATATCATGAACTTCTCTATTATATTAGTGAAAATCATAATTATTTTTGTAAATATTTTAGAAACTGCCTCGTAAGCCAAGGACATTTCATAAAGATCTCGGACCTCGGACCAGGCAGACACGTATATTCGGCAGATTACTTCAAAATTGAAGGTCGACCAGCGCTGCCCATACGTTGGATGGCTTGGGAAACGTTACTTCTGGTGAGCAGATATACTATTTTTTTTACAACCTTTCACATACAGTTCGACGATTTCCATTTTCTACGTTCATTCGCGAAAAATTCACTTTTCTTTTGTTCGAACGTCCATCAAGTCAGTTTTTGTGAGTTTTACGAGTGAACGGATTGATCGCTCTTTTCTGCACTTTGGTAGACAGTTTGGCTTGTCTGTATTTTCGAAACAATGAAAATGTACTAAATTTTTTCAATTTTTGGAGTTCTGAAGAACTATTGTTACGTATTTTTGCTTTGAAAATGAACATAACATCAATTATATTTCTTTTTCTTTAGTATGACGTTTTACTCGCATGAAATATGTTTTCATTGTGTAATAAAAACTATTTAAAAACACATTACATTCAAACGAAATTTCGAAAAAAAAAACTATAACTCAATGAAGTTTTACCTTTTCAAACGCTAAATGGAACAATTGATCGCCAGCAAAAAGCAATTTAGCAAGCGAAATTGAGTTATTAGTTTATTGCTTAAAATTAATTTAGTTTCGTTATTAAGGCTTTGTTTGACGTTATAACGCTGAAGCGCTTTCACAAAAACAAATGAGAATGAACGTACTGTTAATTTCTGCTTTAATAAATGATTTAACTCAAAATAGCTTTTCTCCGTTGTTTTAACCATTACATTCAATAAAATAGCGATGAAAACTTTTACCTTAATAGTTTCATTCTCTACAAATTATATTTATCATTATTCTTATCTTTTCTTACAGGGAAATTATTCATCCAAGAGCGATGTTTGGGCGTTTGCCGTGACACTATGGGAGATTCTCACGTTCGCGCGTGAGCAGCCATTCGAAGAATTGCCTGACCACCGTATAGTTGAAAACGCTACTTATTTTTATCAGCAAGATGATAGAAGGGTGAGATTCATTCTATTTATATACGTAAAAAAAAGTAGATTTTAATAAAAAAATTTTTTATAACACAATTCCATTCGGTCTGACTAAACTCAGACTTCACTACTTGTTATTATTTTGTACGATGTTAGAACAAAAATTAGAATAAAATAATTATATGATAATGAGTTTCATCATTGATATATCCATATATTCAACAGATGATCCTGCCACTGCCGAAGAACTGTCCAAAGGAGATCTACGACTTGATGCGCGAGTGCTGGCAGCGTAACGAGACGAACAGGCCAAGCTTCCGTGAGATACATCTGTTTCTGCAGCGCAAGAATCTCGGCTACAAGCCAGGCAGCGTTAATCAGCGCAATGATACTTGATACAAAGAACTCGAAGGCTGGAATTTGATTCGGCTTTCTATGATGGGCGAGCTCAATGGCAACTGGTGGGAGCCGAGTAATAACGAAACGCTCCGCTGAGAGAATAATAACGCGCGCCGAACGACACGAAAAGAGAAAATTAGAAGAAGAAAAAAAAAAGAAAGAAAAAGGTGCTGACACATTAGCGACAGCAAAACAGCAGCAGCTCGACAATAACCGCGCGCTTCCCTACTCGATGTGTATATGAGATTACGTAGCTGTGTCCTCGAGTCGATGTTCGATAACGCGATCCCCCCCCCATCCCTTGATTCCTTGTACTTCCCTTCTGTCTGTCTCACTCTCTGTCTCTCTTTCTCTGGCGAAGTCGCGATATATTATATGTGTCATTGCGGATGTGTCACTCCTTTTCTTCTCCGCTGTTCCGTTAATAGTTTTACGTTGATATTTTGCGGATATTTGGAAATGGAATATTGATTTTTGTAAAAGTTTGTCTACGTGTACTATCATTGTATGTAAATAAGCATAATGTCAATATGCTATGAACTTCAGACAAAAAAAAAGGTTTCATGTGAATCCTCGACAAGAGGAAATTTAGTCATGTTAATTTATTTTGTTTTGTACAATGATCTATGCAGAATTATAGTTTGTACATTAAGTTTCATCATTTGCGTTATTAGTTACGGTTAGTTATATTTAGTTTTATACGATTTGATACGAATACAGTACTACAATATTAATATGAGCGTATAAAAAAAATTAAAAAAACAAAAACGGACGCAGCAATTATTGAACACTATTTATTGTCAGTTGGCATTACCACCGCACGTTTGAAATATAACTCTGTTAACTACCTTATAAATTTATAAGATTGTACCCCATGTAAATGAATAAAGTTATGATAATAAAACGTATTCATTTATTATGAATTCATCTTTTTCTTTGTGCGGCAATTTATTTTTTGTTTTAACATATATTTCTTGAAATGAAACAACACGTAGGTAATCTAATGAGAGATCTTTGAATTTCAATGTGGAGCCAAGATAATTCATGTATATATTCTTATAATTCACAGCTGATAAAAGTCATGCTTACGTAATAACAATTATTTTACTGTGATAAAATACCAAAGTATTGTGAAAGACTAAAATACTACGTTATAATCAGAACTGTTGAAAAAGTTGTAATATATAGGAAATTGAAAAAACAATATGAAAGTGGTCGCATTTTTCAACAAGCATTACTTTAATTTTCACGAAGATCTTACGTGATCAAATCGTATGCAATCAATCAGTAGCATTATTTAAAAATCTTTATTCATACTTATCAACCTCTGTAGTGGCCACATTACAGATCTGTTTCAATTAATCGATCATTTTTCCTTCTGCATGTGCGTATGATTCATTTATTATTTGAATTGTTCTCCTGGCTGTAATCAATAGTTTACCAAAATATTTGTTTTATTTTCATAACATTTTATCTCTTGTAAATATTCGATTATCATCCGTAAAATAAACAGTCAAACATTCAATTTCATCAGAATCGAAAAACTGTAAAATCAAAATGAGAGATGCATAATGTAAAATTCTATTCACTCAAGCGTAAACACAATATGAGTTTGTATGCGAGCAAAGGTAAGCAAAACAGCGATTGAAGCTCAATATAGCTACAGCTGAATACACTGGTTTTTTTCACGGTAAGGTCAGCAAGTTCTCATAATTACTCCCAGCAGATCGCGTATGTTCCTGTACCAACATCATGGGTTACAACGAGCTTGGGATACGTATACGCAATTGCAGCACAGCCAGCTTATAATTGCACACGTGCGCGCTGAAATCCGCAATTTAGCTGAGCAAACATACACGCTACATTGAATGCAACTGAGCGAACACTCATTGGAAATAAAAGAAAGAAAAGAATGCAGCGCAACGTTGCTGCGTTACTCGCGTATTTTATTGGCAAAAGCCTCGAATAAATGGAGGCTCATTTCGGACTCGGACCCTATACAGTCGTAAAAATGACAAAGTCGCAGTGTGGCGCTATTGCATGCAACTACCACTAATGCATACTACTGAAGACTTGGCCGGATGTTCGCGTGTGAAGTACTGTTTAGGTTTTGCATCGGAACGATATACACGTGCTATAAAATAGTGTTGGTTTCAACTTAAATGGTAAAACTGAAGTAAAACTTTCGATCTTTCGTATCGAGCAATATTTATATCTTCTAAAAATATCACATCTCAATACCTATTTTTTAATTACTTGTCCATAGATAAGAGAATGGCACGCAAAAAAAGAGGCGCGGAGTAAAATTACATTGTTATAGAGTTAACTGTAATACTTTTTCGATGAGTTATTTTAAAATTCATAGTCATTCGCGGAAGTCGAGTTAGTTATATCCTGAGTGATAAATGAAAGCAAAAGAATTCTAATTGCATTTTTGTACAAGCTTCATAAATTCCTTTGGCTTTTTCAATGATTTTCATGAACTATAGCTTCACGAATTTCTTGAAAAATACCGAGATATATTTTCAGGTATCACGTCCAATATTGAATGTCAATTCAGTCAAGAAAATATTTAATCGACCAGCTAAACGATTCTGTCAATCACAAGATTTGATACGTTGTTCATCTACTAATACGATCAAAATAAAAGAGCTCTCAGCTATTGTATGTTCAATATCAGGCATGTTTTTGATTGATGATATAAATAAACTTGAATTCAATAACTTCACATTCCCCCCGAGCTACTAGTTCACAGTAGCACGGAGGAACGATAGCCCGGACTTGGAAATATTGATCGAGCAATTATTCTCGGGAGAGTTACGGGAGGCATGAACGTGAATTAGTTTGAGCTGGTGACACGTGGAGGTGTACGTAACAGAGATGGCGAGATCGCAATAAAAAAAAACAGAGGTTGCAGTGTGCAGTTATATAAGTTGATTAAAGTAAGTAAGAAACGAATAACAATTTAATGAATTGTTAACGAAGAAATAACTAAGAACCTCTATTTCAATTAAAAATCTTTAATAAAGGAAATTATAATTATATATCACAGAGTGAAGTTAAGTAATATAATTTGATAGAACGCGAACTGCAATTGAATTAAAAAATTCATCAGCTGCGATTCTTCGTAAAAATAAAACAATCAATTGGTCTATGTCGTTTTGTCGAGGAAGTCATCTGCGTACGTGAAAAAAGTTGCCTGTACTTTTTTATTCAATTCACTCGGAGCATTTTTCAATTTTTCTTGTAGATTGCAATTTTTTTTCCGATTATCTTCAATAAATCTTTGTTCTGGGGTAGCAGAGTAATATTTAAAACTGTAAATGCGCTTGGGACAACGATGAAATCGCGTGCTGGGTATTGGAAAACGATTCGAACCCCTCGAGACAGACACACAAAAAAACTCGGTAGTGCAACGCGTCACGACATTCTCTATCTCGATATCTTCTGATTTTCCAGGACGGCTGCGAGACCATAAGTGCGCTATGCGATATATATATATATATATGAAAAGTTCTCGGTGTCGTACAGCTTGCTCTTGTCATCTGCAATGTTTCAGCGGATCGCTTGCACTTTTGTTTTGATTTTTCATTCGTTCGTTTTGCATCAAGTGAAGTAGAGCTTTCTATGCAAATTTAACAAGGAAAACTGAATATACAATTCTATTGAAAGCCCCGTATCATTAGACGGTACTTGTATAAACTAGCCATGTATTTCAGTACTCCGCGAAACTCGTACGAAACCACAATCAGCCTAGATATCTCCATCTGCATTCCGCTAATTGTAGTAGTTCATTGGCGAGCATCCAGTCCGCAGTCCGTCTAGCCACCATGAATGTAAGTCATTAAGCTGCTCAAAATTCCTTTCTAATTCTTCTGTCAAAACAGAAGTGGATGGTTTAAATTGGACGGAGAGATTACATAACGTGAATCATGTTGTAACGTCATAGCAATTGTCATTTTTATTAGGAAAAAGTGAATTTAAATTGTAATATTACCTGTAAAATCCGCAGTATTAATATTAATTTTTACAATGCCGAATCTTTTTCCAAATTTGCTGCACAAAATGTTTTCAATTACGAGTGACAATAATATTATCGACAATATTTATTTCAACCGCTGTTGAAAATTTTCTTTGGAATAAGACTACGGTATTGACGATCCTGCATAAGCGTTAAAATCAAGAATTTCTTGCAAAGTCAGTCTCAGGCAGTATATTGAGACTTGGTTATTTTAAAGAGCAATTAAATCGCTCTTTATAGGCACTTCAAAGTAGGAGCCGCGTACAAGTGTGCGTCGAAGGGAGTCATTTTCAACTGATTTAAGGGAGCCGAACGACTTGAATTAACAGTAGGCTTAGTTCGTCAATCAAATGCAATTTTGCGCGGCAGGGTAGGTTTTGGCGTCTAACGAACTTGAACCCTCATAAGACCAACGGGAGAGAGGGAGAGAGAGAGAGAGAGAGGAGCATCGACGTTTATCGCTATTCATACTCTCGTCAAGTCCGCTTAAGCATGGCTATAAAGCTCAAGAGCTTTCAAACAGGCGTGCCTCAGTCCTTTTCCTCTCTCGCGCTCAGTTTCCTTTAGCTCTAGCTTTTCAACCCGGGGTGTGTGTGTGCGTGTGTATCTACGTGCAGAAGAGTCTGCTAGGCCGATAAATCGCACTGGGGATTACGATGGTGTGCATTAAGAAGTTGCTCTCTTTTTTTTCTTTCATTTATATACCATTGCACGGATGAGATTACCAATGCTTCTTTTAAAAAGGTTCAATAGAGGGAATTTTTCCGTATACTTGATTTTTAAATAACAGTAAACATTGACCGATGAAAATGTATAATTTTTAGGTGAATCGTTCCTCAGGTAGTATAATCATAGCTCGTGTCTTGAGTAGCATCATACAGAGGCTTTGATATAGCCTAAAGCATTTCATTGACGATGCACAACCAGCCTCAATGAGATGATTGACCATGCATCATCCATACAAACGCGTTGGCTTATTGAATACTTTAGTGGTTAATTAGACGTCCATGCAGTTTACACACGCACGATTAGTGCTCTAAGGTAAGCCATTGTTCGTGGTGATTAAATCGGCAACGAAATGCAAGTCCATTGAAAAGTAAAATTATTTTTGAAACTGCGGCAATGAAAGAAAAATACCACTATTCGTGAAAAACGATCAAGTAAATTGGGAACAATATTTTAAATTGCAAATAAATTAAAGCTCTCTAAGCTGCCCCCATGTATATTCAAGATCACGTTATGCGGGCTCACGCGAAGTAATTGCGGTTTTGCAGATGTTTGCGGAGATGGCGGCGAACCGCACAAGTATATAACTGCTCTTACGTGCCTGTTCATATGTACATTGAAAATATTTGCTTAATTGACTCGGTTGACAATTGAAATAATTGAACTTTGTTGAATGTTTATGATGTACTTACATTAAATATTAATTTGAAAGCTTGTTAAATTTCAATATCGATGCTGTATATATGTTTTAATTTACTTGAATTTAGCATATTGTTACAATTCCAGATGTCAGTTCCATTGAGCTCGCAATGCAATTGTCATTACGGTTATGTTACAGAATACGATTAAATAGAATCTATTCAAATATTTAATGAGTTTTCACAATTTTCATGAAAATTCAATTCGCATAAGACATAATATTTCGATTACGAATAGTAATTGCGATAAACTGGCAGCTGCATCTGCATAGCAGAATAATCTTCTTTGCAATCGAAACAAACAAAGTAATCAATAAGCTCTTGGAGTTCTTTCCTCTTGATCTGTTCTGCAATCTCTTGTAAGATCCGAGTGAAAACTCCGCCAAGTCAGATTCCGCGGAGACAGCATAAGAGAAAAGCCCCTTAGCTGTGTCACAAAACTCTTCTAGATCGAAAAACTCTTGACGTTACTTCTCGGAAACGGTGATTTTATTTTCAAGATTGTTGTTTTTTATTCAGAAGAGTTTGCGTAGAAGGACCAAAAAACTTCTCTCTTGGATCGTCATCCTTTACCTCAGTAGCTTCTAATGATAAGCAACTAAAGGTAAATTGAATGATTACAGGTAACAATATATAATTGCAATTGAACTTAACTTTCGGGTAAATTCGTCTGATCTTACGCTTATTTTTTCTGTTTTTGTGCTCTACATTACTAAGTTGGATTATACAACTACTTCGTGATCTGTTCGGACAAAATTACTCATTAAAGACGTGCAAACTTCACTTGAACTGGTAAGTTCTTCTGATCATACAATTATTTTGCACATAATTCATTGAGTGTTTTCTAATCTATCATTTCGGCGCCATTCATTTTATATCAAAATAAATATATATTTTCATACGCAAAAGAGAAAACAAAGCTTTTACAAATTAGCTCAGCCGATCTCGCTTCAAATAGAATTAATTCCCAGTGCAATATGTAAATCATTTCAGTGTCCAGTAGAATGATTCCAATTCAGTCAGACACAAAGCCGAAGCCCGAATAAACAGGAATAAATCAAGGATAGAGCAGAGAAAGTGCACTTTACCCTGGGAAACCACTATCGACGGGATGGAGTGCCGAGCTTGCACATGCAGCTCGCCTGGTACGCAGATCAATTCAGAGTGTGCTCGACCGCGAACGTCTCCGTCGCGATTTTCTCTCTCGTAGCTTAACCAATAGACAACCGTTGTCGTTCGGAATAAAATTATCGGACTGGACAGTTCGTTTTATTGTCTCTTCATCAGCTATTTCGATTCTTTTTTATGAAAGTACATTTCGCAAAGATAAAATAAGGTAAATCAGTTTACGCTTCTGACTTCCACTACAGTTGTTAGTCAAATCAAAACAATCAGTTTGAAATAGTCGATGTGGTTATGTGCACGGTATCGAACGTTACGAGGTCAAATTATTTAGCTTTTCCCCAGGTGGGCTAGGCCAGCACTATTAAGTGGCGAATCGATTAGCGGCAAACCACGCTAAACAACCGGACACGTGAGATCGTGATCCTGTGGCAAATCGGTCACCCAGTTATAAGCGAACAAGAGTATTTCTGAATTGGATGCATCGATTCCGTTTCAAGACTACAGTTACAACCTGTCATCCTCTATTGCGGTCAACCAATAGAAATTATTTTTAATATTGATACTGAAATTCTACAGTACAAGTGGATTAATAAAGGTTACGTCAATTAGAAATTGTTATATTCTTTTTCCTTGTAAATTTGTAATAAATGCTTCCCATTGAGCAACATTCATTATAAAAATATAACAGACGATAAATGCTTAATTCTCAATCTATTTTCGACTTCTTTTTACAAGCTTTCTCTTTTTTTAATTAATCTAGCATAAAAACCTTCGTAACTCTATGACTAGAAAATATTACATTTGATGAGATAGATTTGAATGAAACAAAAAGTATCAATAAAAACTAACACGTGCAATTTCATGCTAAACTTAAACAATCGATAAAGTAATACAAACAAGGTTGACAATTTTTATCGCACTTTTTACTCCTCATCTCACCCCTGATCATTATCCATTGATGTTAATAATAAACTTCCGTGAAAGGAATGCAAGAGTGTGGGTCAATGTTATGCGCATGGGCATAGGTTTGTAAAGCTTTTGCATACTTCACACTGTTGTTATGTGGATACCAGTACACAGTGTTTCATGCGGTAGCAAACAAGTGATCCTTCCAAATGCGTGCCAATGAGATAAATTTATTCGAAGTGCTCTTGAAGTGCTGTCGAGTATTTCGTTTGATATTATCGATGACCCTGCGAATGTGCTTGTACCGATTTTTACCGTGGTTTCGGTGAAGTGGACATTTTATTCAAAAATAAATAAGCTTAAAAATGGAATGGGACAGGCGGCTCTTGTAAATCGATTGTGATTCCAATCTACTATTGGTTTTTCGAATCTTGTGGTAAGTAATCTAGACAAAAAGTTACAAGATTACACTCAAAAATTAATTGAGTTGAAAAAAGTCTTACCTAAATTATAGCTACTCTACATGGTGCCCCAGGTGAGGATCAAACTCATGACCGTCAGTCGCACAACCTCAATATCGTAGCTGTGATCCTTACCCGGGGCACCATGTTTTAAATAGTTATGATTTACTTAAATATTTTATCCACAATTAATTTTGTTAAATTGTTACTTTTTTGCATGAAACTTATTTTTCGACTTAATTACTTATCCAAATCATAACTACCTAATGGGAAAATATTGAAGTTCTATCAATTATCGACCGTCTGCATCTTTTTTTATCTGAGATAGGAGGTATTTTTTTATTGGAATTCGTGACACGCAAATAAATGTCATTGATGGAACACATAAGTGTAACGTGTCCTCGCGAGAAAGCGCGAATAGAACCATCTTATCCTATGTGAATGATGCATCAGAGTTTACTTGCGATGCAAAGCACGTACAAGGCGCAGCTGTCGAATCAAGCGGCGCACTCGCAATTGATTTTTCGTTTCGTTTGAGCTAAAAGCAGATATCTCCAAAATATGGGAAAATTTATCATTATTGAATATTTGATCGATTTGAAAACGCATATTTTCACGTATTCTCGTCTGTTTCAAGCTTCAGTAATATTCTGTTTTTATTCGTGAATTTTTGGGTGGCAATAAAAAACGAAAATAACTAAAACAGGATACGAAAGCGAACGGAAGAGAAAAAAAATTTAATAAAATAATAAGAAAAATTACGAACAACCGTTTTGTGTGAACCGCATTTATTCGGTGGCTTTCAACAAAGACTCAAGAAAAATGAAATGGTGAAAACTATTGCGCGAAGGTCTCCTATACCAACAGTGTTACGGTTGAAAACAGTACAGCGCATGAGATTCCACTCATTCGCCTTTTATATTCTCTCTCTTTTTTCACGTTCACTTCGTTACGGTACACTTTTATTTACGAGCATTTTCTCCGCTATTTTATTCGCGTGTTTTTTTCTTGTTTATGGGCTTTAGTGTTGAGAAAAATTGATAGTCAGTTTTCAAAAAACAATCATCCTCATTCTGGTGACTGTACATTTAACGATTTGATTTAATGAATCTTAGAATTAACGGTGGCAAATTGAGTACATTTTAGATTTTATGAAGATGAATGTTTGTCAACAGCTGAAAATTGTATCGGAAATAGGAATTTACGGATAATATTTTCAAACTTAAATCTCTCAACCGATTTAGTAGGTAAACCAATTTTCTTTCGCATCCTTTCCGTTATTTTTTTCTCTTCAATTTTCCAGGTACGACCACGTCGGTCCCTCATTTACGCGGCGTTTACGTTCCATACGACTTTCTCGACAAGACGTGCAGTGATGCTTCGAAGGTAGTGATTTACGTGCTAGGGTTTGCTTGTAATGGGCTTGCTTCTGTCCCATCGCCGATTCATCATCGTATTTTAGAGATACTCTATTATGGCAATTTACTCTTTTGACAGAAATGGTTACATGAAAAACATTCCATTAAATTTGATTATGAACAATTTTTGTTATCAATTTCGAATTAGATTCGAAAAAGAATTATTTCACTATGAAGGATTTCAAACCTTTTGTTGGCATATATAACTCATTTCAAAAGAGCCGCGGTGGCTCAGTGGATAGAGCGTCAGGCTCCCATGCGGGAGACCTGGGTTCGATTCCCGGTGGGTACCAATGGCTTTTTTTCAAAAAGTGTATGTGCCAAAATTAACA